>CM019065.1:297135199-298335199 GCA_009667805.1 Leptobrachium leishanense | reverse complement strand
GTCACTTAAAGGAACACTAATGTAAAAAAAAGGGGGGGAATTTTTGATTAAACTATACATATTCCCTCAATAACTAAGTAGGGATTTTTTTTTTACTGTAATACCCTAAAATCCACTTGTTTCCAACGGCGTCTTTTTTTTTTTTATACTCCCCTCCCTCCTCTTCCGCTCCCGTCCTTCTAAATCTTTCACTTGGCTAATGGTTTACGTGAGAAGCACGCATACGCGCCTCTCATGTAAGCCAGCCAATCAGCAGGCTTTCTCCCGGCTCCCTCTGAGGATTAGTGTTGCGCACAAGAGGATGCTCTCGACACTAATCCTCAGCCGCTGCCGCCAGCTACTGCGGCGAGTTGGAGACGTCATCACGCTGAAAGCGCAATGACGTCTCCTACTCGGCAATAGTCGGCAGAAGCGGGAAATATGAATCCCGCTCCGCTGACTGACAGCTGGGAGGGCGGAGTAAAGTCCTCCGCCTCTCTCAGCTGTTTCTGCCAATCGGCTGAGCGGAGGGAGGGGGGACAGACAAGGGCATACTCAGGGCATCATGACCACCTAAAAAAGCTTAGGTGGTCATGTTGCCTAGAGTATCCCTTTAAGAGCTCCCTATTAACATACCTCAATACAGAATGCACCTGTAAACATGTAACATAGTGACTATATCTATTTTCTGTTAATATGTATATTTGTTTTGTGTTAATTTCTTGCATTTTACTACTTTGTATTTCTGTAACCATGTTCTTGAACCCAGGACATACTTGAAAACGAGAGACATCTCAATGTGTCCTTCCTGGTAAAATCCTTAATTAATTAATTAATAACTAAATAAATAAATATATTTTAATTGCACCTAAATCACGGCAAACGAAATGTCTCCTCCACTTCACGGTAAACAGGATGCAGAATAGAAAAACTATATGGAGTTTCTCTAGATACAAATAATAAATAAACAAATCATAGCACTATACAGCAAAGTCATTGAAAGCAAGAAACTGGCCCGCTCTCAGAGTCGCACTCACAAGACGTACTGTATTTTTCGCTCCATAAGACGCACCTGACCATATGACGCACCTAGTTTTTAGAGGAGGAAAACAGGAAAATAAATATTCTGAATCAAATAGTGTAATAATGGATATTGCCCCAGCTCCTCATGGATTTTGCCCCAGCTCATGGATACTGTCCCCCAGCTCATGGATAATGCCCCAGCTCATGGATATGCCCCAGCTCACACATGGATATGCCCCAGCTCACACATGGATAATGCCCCAGCTCACACATGGATTTGCCCCAGCTCATGGATATGCCCCAGCTCACACATGGATATGCCCCAGCTCACACATGGATTTGCCCCAGCTCATGGATATTCCTCAGCTCACACATGGATATGCCCCAGCTCACACATGGATATGCCCCAGCTCACACATGGATTTGCCCCAGCTCATGGATTTGCCCCAGCTCACACATGGATATGCCCCAGCTCATGGATATGCCCCAGCACATGGATAATGCCCCAGCTCACACATGGATTTGCCCCAGCAGCTCATGGATTTGCCCCAGCTCATGGATATACTGCCCCAGAAGCTCATGGATTTGCCCCAGCTCATGGATATACTGCCCCAGCTCATGGATATGCCCCAGCAGCTCATGGATATGCCTCCGCTCACCTGCCGCCGCCGCGTTCGTCTCCCTCTGAGCGTGCGTCCGGCGGCAGGAAGCTTGGGCACTCGCCTGGGGGAGCCACGTGGCTCCCCCAGGCGAGTGCCCAAGCTCCTTGCCTCCGGACGCACGCTCAGAGGGAGCCGAACGCGGCGGCGGCAGGTGAGCTGAGGCATATCATGGGGCATTCGCTCCATAAGACGCACCCACTTTTCCCCCCACTTTTTGGGGGAGAAAAGTGGGTCTTATGGAGCGAAAAATACGGTATATACAGCTAGGTCCATAGCTATTTGGACACAGGACAAATTTTCATACTTTTGGCTCTGTTTGCCACCAGAATAAAATTAAAACAAAAAAGTGCAGACTTTCAGGT
Source organism: Leptobrachium leishanense (assembly GCA_009667805.1). NCBI lineage: Eukaryota > Metazoa > Chordata > Amphibia > Anura > Megophryidae > Leptobrachium > Leptobrachium leishanense. The sequence goes on along the minus strand of CM019065.1, from coordinate 298,333,173 downwards.
TTAATTCAAGGGGTTGAACATAAATATAAAGTACACATTTTAATAAATGCAACCATTTTTATACACAGCCCTCCATTTTCAGGGGCTCAAATGTAATTGGACAATTGAATATAATCATAAATTAAATGTTCATTTTTAATATTTTGTCGAGAAGCTTTTACTGGCAATGATTGCCCCTGAAGGCTGGAATCCATGGACATTACCAAAGACAAGCAGGGTTATTCAGAGAGAGAGGAAAATCAGAATAATTGCCAGGAGAATGAACAATCTAGACCAAATAGCCGATTTAGAAAGTGAGATAAATGGGAGAATTTTTCTGGTTTGGCCATTTTGACCTGGAATTTTCAATTCTCCATTCATTCTCCTGGTTGTCACCTCTCTCTGAATAGCCCTTTTGGTTTCCTCCTTTCTGATGCTTTGCCAGGCTCTGACTGCAGCTGTCTTCAGTTCTTTGTTTGTGGGTCTTTCTGCCTTTAGTTTTGCCTTCAGCAAGTGAAATGCTGCTCAATTGGGTTGAGATCAGGTTATTGACTCGGCCATTGCAGAATATTCCACTTCTTTCCCTTCAAAAACGCCTGGGTTGCTTTTGCACTTGGTTTTGATCATTGCCAATCTGTACTGTGAAGCGCCGTCCAATCAACTTTGCTGCATTTGGCTGAATCTGGGCTGACACTATTAGGGTTATCCAAAGAGATCCGAATTGCTTGAGAAAGGTAACCGAACGCTGAAAATCAGCGTTCGGTTACCTTTCCTGGTCATTCGGCTATCCAGAAAGCAGGCAATTTGCCAAATCCTGGCGAATTGCCTGAACATACAGTGCCTGTTCGAGGGCAGTGAAATCCCCATGAAAATGCACTGCTTCAGCTATTCAGAGAACACAAACCAGCAGTGAAAGGTTCCCCTAATGCCCTGCCATTCGGTGGTTTAATTCGGCAAATTTATTCAGGAGAATCCCATAGGCTTCAATGTTAAAAATATTCCCGTTTTAATTCAATATCTAATAAACCGTTCATTATAAAATTCTGCAGTAAAGAGTCTCTTTATTAATAGATTTTTTAGGATATTTTAAGCATTTTTCTTAATTTTTTTTAAGTTTAATTATTTTTTCTGTAACAGCCCTCTTTATTATCATTCCCTGGACCTCATATGCAAATTTCAGACATTTTCGCTCAGTAGTTTCTTTGCAAACATTGGCAGGTTAATCCAGATTAACAGATTAAAATCTTGGTTTTCGGCAGGTTAATCCAGATGTTTTTGTGGCTTTTGCAGTGAGTTTTCGTCAGGTTTGCGGCAGCCTTTCCCTGCAATTCGGGGATCCTGTGGTGTTTGCTGAATACACCGCAGGGTCACGAAATGGGATCGGCAAAAGGAACCGAATTGAAGAGAACGAAAAGTCAGCGAAAGTGCGGTGACTTTTCGAATCTCTTTCAATAACCCTGTATATCTCTAAACATGGCTGAATTTATCTGACTGCTTCTGTCACATAATCAATAACCACCAATGGCCCAGTGCCACTGGAAGCCATGCATGCCCTGCCATCACACTGCCTCCACCATGTTTTACAGATGACGTTGCGTGCTTTGGCTCAGTGGTTCCATGCCTTCTCCACACTTTTTTCTTCATGTCATTCTGGTACAGATTAATCTTCGTTTCATTCGTCTAAAGAATGCTTTTCCAGAAAAAGTCTGAATTTTTTAGATTTTTTTTGGCAAAGTCTAATCTGCCTTTTCTATTCTTCAGGTTTATGAATGGTTTTGACCTTCTGGTGAAACCTCTGTATTTGCTCTTGTGAAGTCTTCTCTTGATTGTAGACAACAATACGCCCACCTCCTAGAGAGTGTCCTGCACTTGTCTGGATGTTGTGAATGCGATCATTTACCATAGAGAGGATCCTGCGATCATTCAGCACTGTTGTTTTACGTGGAAGCCCAGTCCTTTTTATGTTGCTGAGCTCACCTGTTGGTTTTTCTTTCCTCAGAATGTACCAAACTGTTGATTTGGCCGCTCCTAATGTTGCTGTTATCTCTCTCTGATGGATTTGTTTTGTTTTTGAAGCCTTACAATGGTCTGTTTCACTTGTCTTGCATGGACAGCTCCTTTGAACGCATGATGTAGGTTCAGAGCAATAGATTCCAAATGCAAATACCACACTTAGGGGGTTATCCAAAGAGATTCGAAAAGTCACCGCATGTTCGGTGACTTTTCGTTCTCTTCAATTCGGTGATTGCATTTCGGTGACCCTGCGGTGTATTCAGCAAACAGCACAGGGCCCCCGAATTGCAGGGAAAAGCTGCCGAAAACCTGACGATAACTAACCGAATGCACCTGAAAACAAAGCAAAAACATCTGGATTAACCTTTGAAAAAGCGAACAGGAGCCGGAATAGGAGCCGAATAGGAGCCGAATCACACAGAACCGAAGCAACTGTGACGTAGAGGAAGCAGTGAATAAATTAGAAAAACCATCTGTATTAATCTAGGAAAATGAAACGTTGTTTGCAAAGGAACTACTGAGCGAAAATGTCTGAAATTTTCATAGGAGGTCCAGGGAATGATAATAAAGAGAGCTGTTACAAAAAAAATAAGTAATAAACTGAAAAAAAAAAAAAAAAAAATCGGACTTTTAAAAAAAAAAAAAAAATTTCAGAAAAATGCTTAAAGTATCCTAAAAAATCTATAAATAAAGAGACTCTTTGCTGCAGAATTTTTATAATGAACGGTTTATTAGATATTGAATTAAAATGGGAATATTTTTAACATTGAAGTCTATGGATTTCCTGATAAATTTGACGAATTAAACCACTGAATGGCAGGCATTAGGGAACCTTTCACTGCTGGTTTGTGTTCTCTGAATAGCCGAAGCAGTGCTTTTTCATGGGGATTTCACTGCCCTCGAACAGGGACCGAACAGGCACCGTTATGTTCGGGCAATTCGCCAGGATTTGGAGAATTGCCTGCTCTCTGGATAGTCCGAATTCAGGAAAGGTAACCGAACGCTGATTTTCAGCGTTCGGTTACCTTTCTCAAGCAATTCGATCTCTTTGAATAACCCTGTTAGAATCAACTCCAGACCTTTTACCTGCTTAATTGATGAAGAATTAACAAGGAGTAGCCCACGCCTGGCCATGAAACAGCTTTTGATTCAATTGTCCAATTACGTTTGGTCCCTTGAAAAAGGGAGATGGCTACTCTTAAGAGCTGTAATTCCTAAATCCTTCCAACAATTTGGATGTACATACCCTCAAAGAACACGTGTTCATGCGGTCACGCTGCACTACCTAGGGATTTTACGCTACTGTCCCTGGACCCATAGTATTGTATGTAATTGTCAGCCTCGGTTTGGCTAGTTGTATAGAGCACACAGGTTGGTGTCATCAGAAGCATTAGCCAACATTTCACTATATGGGTCCCTGTGGGATAGCAATCTATAACAAGGACTGTTCTGCAAGATAAATGCCTGCTATACATGCTCAAATGTGACATCCCTGAAAGGTTGTGTTTAGAGAACACTCACAGAATACCATGCCAAATGTGGAATACTGCTGCTTCCCTTGCATAAAGAATCTTTATGTGGCATTCAGTCATATGGAGAAGTTAAAGTTTACAGGGAATGAGCGACAATATGCTAAAGCTACAGGTAGTGACTCACAGATTAGATACATATATACAAATAGAGGAGCACATATGTATGTAGACGTATGTTTACAGTGGCGTAGCATGGGGGGGCCTCGGGGGCTGTCGCCCCAGGCGCAATTTTCTTAGGGGGTGCAAAATTTCAAAAGAAATTTGAACCACTAATATTTCCCAGCAGCGATCAGCACTGGTGTCCGTGAGGGCCCTTGCATGGGCAGCCGCCAGTTTTGCGGCGCCGGTGGTGACTTAGCACTTAGCGTCTGGAAGGGAGAACCAGGACAGAAAATTCTGGTCCTGTCCTGTCCTCCTTAACGCTGACATGAGTCACCTGAAGTAACGCAGCATTATCTGATGGAACACCCTGTACCATGCTTGTCAGCCCCCCTTGAAGCCCTGTGCCAGCCCCCCGTCGCTGGAAGCCCTGTTCAGGAAGGAGGGAGGGAGGCGCCTGCCCTGCAGCACATTTAAAATCCAGTCTCCACTAAGCCCCCTGGACAATCTTCCCCCCGGGCCACCAGCAATCTCACGCAGGTAGGCGACACTGACACCAGAGCAGCATAACCAACACACAGTGAGGGGGTACTGGGGGTACAGGGAGAGGGTGACTGGGGGTACTTGGATAGAGAGAGAGATTGACTGGGGTACTGGGAGAAAGTGGAGGTACTTGGAGAGAGAAAGAGTGACTGAGGGTACTGGGAGAAAGTGATTGGGGGTACTGGGAGAGAAAGTGACGGGGTACTGGGAGAAAGGTGGGGGTACTGAGAAAGAGGAGCGACTGGGGTACAGGGAGAAAGTGGGGGTACTGGGAGAGAGTGACTGGGGGTACTTGAGGGAGAGTGTGACTGGGGCACTGGGAAAGAGTAACTGGGTACAGTGTCATAGTGGAACTATGCTAGGGTATACTGGGACAGGGTGACTGGTAGCAGTGGTGCAGCGTGGGGGGTATGTGTGTTTCATTTTTTTATTATATCAGTATTTTGTTAATATACAGTTGTGTTCAAAATTATTCAACCCCCACTGAAATTGAGTGTTTTGGCCAGTTTGACATTGATTTTGATCATTCAGGCATCTTGCTTACAATTAAATCAAAGAGGCACGTGTAGGTCAGACAAATATAACATAACATTTATAATGAAATAACCACAAATGTCTTTTCTGTGCTCACATCATTATCAGTTTTATTCAACCCCCAAGTGACATTCAATCTTAGTACTTAGTACAACATCCTTTTACAGTTATAACAGCTTTTAAACGTGAAGCATAGCTTGACACAAGTGTCTTGCAGCGATCTACGGCTATCTTCGCCCATTCGTCATGGGCAAAAGCCTCCAGTTCAGTCACATTCTTAGGCTTGCGCACTGCAACTGCTTTCTTTAAGTCCCACCAGAGGTCTCAATCGGATTTAAGTCTGGTGACTGCGATGGCCACTCCAAAATGTTCCAGCCTTTAATCTGCAACCATGCTCTAGTGGACTTGGAGGTATGCTTGGGATCATTGTCCTGTTGAAAGGTCCAACGTCTCCCAAGCCTCAGGTTTGTGACGGACTGCATCACATTGTCATCCAATATCTCCTGGTACTGAAGAGAATTCATGGTACCTTGCACACGCTGAAGCTTCCCTGTACCTGCAGAAGCAAAACAGCCCCAAAGCATGATTGACCCCCCGCCATGCTTCACAGTAGGCAAGGTGTTCTTTTCTTCATAGGCCTTGTTCTTCCTCCTCCAAACATAGCGTTGATCCATGGGCCCAAACAGTTCTAATTTTGTTTCATCAGTCCACAGAACACTATCCCAAAACTTCTGTGGTTTGTCCACATGACTTTTGGCATACTGCAGTCGACTCTTCTTATTCTTTGGAGACAGCAAGGGGGTGCGCTTGGGAGTTCTGGCATGGAGGCCTTCATTACGCAGTGTGCGCCGTATTGTCTGAGCTGAAACTTCAGTACCCACATCTGACAAATCTTTTCTCAGTTCCTCAGCAGTCACACGGGGACTTTTCTCCACTCTACGCTTCAGGTAGCGCACAGCAGTCGAAGTCAGCATCTTCTTTCTGCCACGACCAGGTAGCGTTTCAACAGTGCCCTTTGCCTTGAATTTGCGAATGATGCTTCCTATGGTCTCTCTTGGTATGTTTAACATCTTTGCAATCTTCTTATAGTCATTGCCCTTCCTGTGAAGAGTAATCACTTCTTCTCTTGTCTTCCTGGACCATTCTCTTGACTTAACCATGTTTGTAACCACACCAGTAAATGTCTAGAAGGAGCTGAGTATCACAGTCATTTTAAAGCTGCCTAATTGGTGCTTATTATGCTTTATTGCTGCTCCGTGACATCCACAGGTGTTTTCAATACCTGATTGAAAACACTTGAATGAACCTCTGTTCTTCAGAGTGGTAGTCTTTAAGGGGTTGAATAATTGTGTCAATGAAGAATTCACAAAAGAAACATTTACTACTGTATTACAAAACCAATTGATGTCATTTTAGTTGCATATGGTTCTTTAACAACTCCTTGTAGGATTTCATTCTGAATACAATTACAAATGTACACTAAATTCCCTAAAACCCTTTACAGCATTGGGGGTTGAATAATTTTGAACACAACTGTACAATACATGTGCTTATCGGGTAAAAGGGGTTAATACTCTACTGGTAGAAAGGAATCAGGGTGTGTTACCGTGTCCACAGGTTGGGGGGCGCACAATTCTTGCCTTGCCCCGGGCGCTGACAACCCATGCTACGCCACTGTATGTATATACAGTATATCAGAAATAAAAAAGGTTGTCGTAACCCTCCTCATACAGATTTGCCCATTGTTGATGGACCTCACAAGAGGTTTGTGCTGCAGCACATTCACTCCCCACATCTCACCAATCCATGCGACCAGCAGTAAATAAAAGCTTTGAGATAAATTTTAGGAGCACTGTCCCCATCTTACCAGTAACAGTGGGCCACAAAGGGGACGTAATATCTATTCCGACCGAGCCACTGTATTAGCAGCTTGAGACAAAGTATTTGGGATCTGCTGATCAATACCAGCAGCAGCAACATGCTTCTGTTGCTGGTATCGGCTCCTGCAGTCTTCAGGACTCTGTGGAGACAAGCATGATGCTGTGTAAGCTCATGTATGCTAATGCCACGAGGGACTACAGCCAGAAGAGGTTTCAGACCGTACTGCCTCCTCCTGCGCTGCAGGATAAGGAGTATGGGATTAATATAATGAAGATTACTGGCTTGAGCCAAGAACAGTGAGCTAACAAGGAGTAGATCGCTGTTTTTTTGCTAAATTGTAATTCACAGCTACTATACAGAAATCTAGAAGTCGTTAAAAGCTTGTGGCAAGGCTGAAATGGAAGCTGGAACAATTAAGATAATGACTGGAAACAGTATGTATAAAGTCTCCAGTGGATCATTAACGGCAAATTCGAAATACAGCCCTAAATCTGGTGTAAATGTAGCCATAGCTCTGGTAACCTCGATAGACTTAATTGGCTCTAGTAAGCTTACCAGAGCTCTGCTTACGGTTACATTAGGCTTGGTATCAGGGCCAGATTTAGATCTAAGGAGCTAGTGGCACAGAAATCTCGAGCACCAACACCTCACTCCAAAAAAAAAAAAAAAGGGCCAAAACGAAAAAAGATGCTCTATTTTGGCCCAGAGTATCCCTGAATTTTCGGCATCTATATTTGGCCTCATCAGATGTTGTTTTTCAAGATGTGACTTTTTTACCACTTCATTTTTTGATGCCACTTTCTTTTTGGAAATTTTTAATAGCATATCAAGACTTTAAAAAAAGAAATTGTTGTCAGTGTGTGGGAAATGAGAAGGTGAGTTAGTGCAGCATGACAGTTCACTTTGCGATTGAAAAGTGAACAATAGTGAGGCGTTACATTTTTTTTTTATTTTTTGTTATTTTATTTTTAAATACACCTGGTCATGTTTGAAATCTTTGGAAAGGTCATACTCTGGGCGTTCCAATAATACCTTATATGTCCCTCTATCCTTTAGGGTTCCAAAGATACAGGGGTCTAAATGATTGTTAAAATTGAAATTATTTTTTTACACAGCAAGGCGCTATGGTAGGCGCCTGTAGGCACATGCTTACTTTGCCTAATTATAAATCCAGCCCCGCTTGGAATCTAACCCTGTATCTTAAATTTCAGTTCTTTTCTGAGTTTTACGAAAATAATCTGTTGCGTTTATTCAATGACTGACAGAATGTGTACAATGGACAAGTACACCGGCTAACGTAATGCAACTGGAAATAAAAGTAAATCCGTCAATCTTCCAAACGTGCTTAAAAATGTGTTGGTAAAACACAATTATTCTTTCATTCTATTAAGAGAAATAATGAAATGTTTTCTGTTTTTGGTCCTCGTGCTATTCTTTCTCACTCTGAATGATAAAAGTCAAACTTTCCCTGACCTGTATAAATTAGGAATGCAGGACTTAATCTCCTCCAGTTGTGTGGAGTCTGTGGCCTTCAGTGCGTAGACAAACATTTATTGTTGGTAACTGATTTATGCTTTTGTGTGCTTCTGTTGGGGGGTGACAATATCAGCAGTAATCCCATACTTTGGTTTTAAATAATGTAGAAAGACGCCAAGCCTTTTAAGATGAGAAATTTGGCACAAACCTCTCAGCTCCGAAGCAGCAAGGAACAGCTGGAGAAGACTCAACAAATGTGTTTCTGTGTAAATTCATTGGGCGAGGAAAAGATGAGCTCCAAGCATCCACGGAAACACTAATATTGACAAGGAAAATAAAAAGAGAAAGCGCTGACAAAAAATTACGCTGACATTACCCAAAACGGCCGGGTAAAGCTGCAAAAAATGAAAAATTCAGACTTTACCCGGGTAATCTTAGGACTAGCCAACTGCCCTTGGGTAACGGTCTGGAAGAGCTGAAAAATTCGCACTTTACCCGGATGATCTGCAGACTATCCAACCCCGTTTGGTTAAAACCAAATTTTGTTATCATTCAGATAAAAGTCGGAGGGCCCTATTACAATCTTCGCGCAAGAACGCATTAACACGAGGGGCAAAATCTTTTGCGCAGAACGTCGTATTACAATGTCAGCGCAACAAATGCACGTATACGTCTACCGCGGGTGAACCTGCGCGAACGCTGTGTGAGCTTACTGTACTTTGCGTGTCCTATACTTAACATTGTGAGCGCAAGTTCGTTTGTGCGCTGGTACGAAGATGGTATTACAGTCTATGCGCAGTTTGTAACGCACAGCCTTTGTGCGCATAATTTTAGCAACACCTAAAAGCTGGTGTTTAAGGCAAATTCTATCAACCTGGCCGAAACCACATACACCAGCCCAAAAAAAAATACGCAGCAAAGTATAGTTACACATTCTACACATACCAAACCAATAAATTTGAGAAGTTGTGCGTGTTTTTTTTATTGATGCAGCATATATGCGCAGATTGACTTTGACAGGTGCAAAAACTTAACGTGAGACAATTGTGGTTCTTAATTCTGATTGGCTGAATCGCGTGAAAAAAGCGGTCCACACAATGCTGCGCGCGCATTTGTGCGTGTCCATTTTCCGCGCGTTATTTTTTTACGGATGAAAAAATGTGCGAGGATTGTAATACCAGCTGTGAGGAATAACCACACTAGTCTGAGGGCAGTATAAACCACAAACAGCATGGAGGACGTTGTGAAAGCTCTGGTCCAATCTACTGCTGCTCAGCAGGAAGCGAATAGGAGGACTACCGAGACCCGGGAAACCCTGCAGCAGCTGATATTAGCCCAGGCAGAGAATGCTATGGCTATGGCTAAAGCTCAGAAGGAGACTACAGAGACTCTGGTACAACAAATTTTGACGGCTCAAATGGAGGCCATTGGCAAGGTCCGTGAGGAACAGTTATCTGCACGCATGTTCTGCGCAAAGAGATTTGCGCCGTGTCAGACAAGCTGGAGTCTGATCCTGCAGGCGGCCACCAAGGCCCTAAAATAATCCGGGCCAGCCATTATCTACAAAAAATGTCTACAGCGGATGATGTGGAGGCGTACCTGTTGGCCTTTGAGCGTACTGCAACGAGAGAAGGGTGGCCGGCAGCTGAGTGGGCGAGTATACTTGCCCCTTTTCTGAGTGGAGAACCTCAAAAGGCCTACTATGACTTGGAACCAGCACAGGCCAGTGACTATGTGGAGCTTAAAGCTGAGATCATGGCGCGCCTGGGGGTGACCACAGCAGTACGGGCACAAAGATTTCATTCCTGGGCGTACTCTCCTAACCAAGCTGCACGGTCCCAGATGTTTGACCTAATACATCTTGCCAGGAAGTGGCTACAACCGGAGGTCAACTCTGCCACGAAGATAGTAGAAAACCTGGTTATGGATCGCTTTCAGCATGGATTGCCAACCCCTCTGCGACGCTGGGTAAACCAAGGCGACCCCCAAACCGCCGACCAGTTGATTGCGTTGGTAGAAAGGTTTATAGCTTCTGGAGAAGTTCTGCATCCGCCTTCAGCGACCCAAGCCCGCAACCCTAAAACCCAGAATGCCACACGCACTGGTAAGACTGTACCGAGGGTGCGGGGGGTGGAGGAACCTGGATACGTAGAAAACACCAGAGACATTTCTCCCAGGGTGCAGAAAGCACCTCAGTATAACCAGATGAGTAGGTGCTTTAAATGCAATAGAGTGGACCATATAGCCAGAGACTGCGTGAACGATGAGCCTATGGATTGTAATGATGCACATTCCTTGATGTCTGGCTATGACCACGCTGGTAATGACTATGATCCCCACTTTTGTACTGTGAAGGTTAATGGCAGACTGCGTAGAGCCTTGCTAGACTCCGGTAGTATGGTCACCCTGGTGACTAAATCCATAGTACCTGGGGTGGTGTTCAATCATATGGAGAAATTGGGGATTGTCTGTATGCATGGTGATAAACGGGAGTACCCCACAGGTGAAGTGGATATTGAAACCCAGTGTGGGAATGTGAAGTATCGTGTGGGGGTGGTACCTAACCTGGCCCATGAAGTTGTCATAGGGAGAGATTTTCCATATTTTCTGGAACTATGGAAAGCCCCTGAACTGAGGCCAGTAGAGGAGACTTATGTTTTTCCTTTCTCTGATGCTGAATTGGAAGATGGAGTCACTGGAAAGCACATGACATGTGGTCCTATCCCGGTGTTAGTAGGCAATCAAACATCTCAGAGTAATGAGCCAGGAACCAATGTTGGTCAGGCGGAAGAGTTATTAGAACTGGCGGGTGGCCCTGGTAACTTTAAAAGAGCCCAATGGGAGGACCCAACCCTGTTGGAAGCCAGGAATAATGTTCAAGATATGGATGGGATTGTGACCCAGGCCGGGAAGGTGTTGCCTTATCCCCATTTTGAAGTGGCTAGCAAACTGCTCTATCGTGTAGAAAAGAGAGGTACTGGCGTTATTAAGCAATTATTGGTACCACAGAATTTTAGGAACACTGTCTTGAGCCTTGCACATAACCATGTACTGGGGGGACACTTGGGAGTGGATAAAACAAAGGAGAGGGTCCTCAGGAGATTCTATTGGCCAGGAGTACTTGCTGCCATAAAGAATTTTTGTACCTCCTGCCCTAAATGTCAACTTACTGCTCCGACTCCAGGTTTCTGGAGTCCATTAGTACCCTTGCCTATCCTTGACATCCCGTTTGAGCGAATTGCTATGGACTTGGTAGGTCCACTGGTTAAATCTGCTAGGGGACACCAGTATATACTGGTCGTTCTTGATTACGCGACACGATACCCGGAAGCGATGCCCCTGCGTAATAGCTCTGCCAAATCAATAGCCAAAGAGCTCATGCTAATGTTTAGCAGGGTGGGGATACCAAAAGAGATACTAACGGACCAGGGGACCCCATTTATGTCCAGAGTTATGAGGGAATTATGTAAGTTAATGGGCATTAAACAACTAAGGACCTCGGTATATCACCCGCAAACTGATGGATTAGTGGAGCGGTTTAACAAGACCCTTAAGAGTATGCTGAGAAAGGTCATTGATAAAGATGGCAGGAATTGGGACCTTTTACTACCCTATTTAATGTTCTCTATCCGGGAGGTTCCCCAGGCCTCTACGGGCTTCTCCCCGTTCGAGTTATTATATGGCCGACATCCCAGAGGTCTGCTGGATGTTGTTAAAGAGACCTGGGAACAGGAGACGACACCGTACCGCAGTGTCGTGGAACATATATCTCAGATGCAGGAGCGCATAGAAGCGGCCATACCCCTGGTTAGAGAACATATGAGAAAGGCCCAAGAAGCCCAAAGGTACAGTTACAATAAGAATGCCTGGCTCAGAGTGTTTCAACCTGGGGATAGGGTATTGGTCCTGGTCCCCACTGTAGAAAATAAATTTTTGGCTACCTGGCAGGGCCCCTATGTAATAATCGACAAAGTGGGTGATGTTAATTATAAAGTGAGCCAACCTGGAAGGAGAAAACCTGAGCAGATTTACCATTTAAACCTGTTAAAACCGTGGAAGGATAGAGAGGTCTTAGTGGTCATGAGGCCTTCAGACCTCCCTCTCACTGAGCCTGAGGTAAGCCTTTCTGACACCCTCTCTGTACATCAGAAGGCTGAGGTTAACGAGTTTCTCAGAAGGAACCGGGAGGTGTTCTCGGCGATACCAGGGAGGACCAAAATAATGACACACGATATTATAACCGAGCCAGGGAAGAAAGCCTGTCTGAAACCTTATAGGGTTCCGGAGGCCCGTAGACAAGCTATAGAGATAGAGGTGAAGAACATGCTAAAACTAGGGGTGATAGAGGAGTCTCATAGTGAGTGGAACAGTCCCATTGTGCTTGTCCCCAAACCGGATGGGTCAATAAGGTTTTGTAATGACTTCCGTAAGTTAAAACAGTATTTCTAAATTTGACAGCTATCCGATGCCTAGGGTTGATGAGCTGATTGAGAGGCTGGGGAAAGCGCGTTTTCTCACAACCATTGACTTGACGAAGGGATATTGGCAAGTGCCACTCACTGAGCAAGCAAAGGAAAAAAACGCCTTTTCAACCCCCCAGGGCTTGTTTCAATATACGGTGTTGCCATTCGGTTTGCACGGGGCCCCAGCCACGTTTCAGAGGCTGATGGATAGGGTTTTGAGACCCCATGTGTGACACATACGAGGTATGTGCACAATTGTATAAAGTAAGTAATTGTCATGTATAGTGGTGACATTGAAAGGTATGTGTTTATGTTTTCTATGTGGTATATGGTGCCTATAACAAGTCACTATGAGAATGCAGCTCTCTGCTGCAGCAGCAGGGGACTGTTATTATGACGCACAGGGTCTTATGTTCAGGAAGGATTGAGGGAAGATTATAGGTGTAGCACTGGTGATGTGTTCCTGCTTACCCTCATAACCACGAGGATACTATGGAACAAGCAGCCAATCTGTCTGTCTCCTCATTCTTTCCTGTTTATACAGGTAAGCCTAAAGCAGGAAGTAACTCTCAAACATTTAAAATAAAGAATCCATGTTATATACAGCTGTATTAACTGTGCAGAGAGTCAGATGGGAGACAATAAGAGATATCCTTAATGTAAACACTAGGAGGGTGGAGGCTCCAGGTACTCTGCAATAATAATGGTAAAAAGCAGTATTTCCTGATGCAGAGTCAGTTATGTACATTTAAATGTACTCAATATGCAGAAATCTTAGATGCATTATTATTTGTTATTAGAAAGGAATTGTTCTATGTCTTGGCAGATATGACATCCCCTTGTGTGCAGAAGGAAAAGGAATAGCTGTAGCACGCTGCACACTGTATATAATAGGATGTATAGTCTGTGAGACGGATTCACAACTTTCCACAGGGAAAGTTAGATGTTTTGCGAAAATGAAGATGACATGCTAATAGGTCATTTAGAATGAAAATGTTATTGTTTTAAAAGCATTTGGAAAATATGCATTTAATAAAGAGATAACCACGAGGATACTATGGAACAAGCAGCCAATCTGTCTGTCTCCTCATTCTTTCCTGTTTTTACAGGTATTTACATCTGTCTGCTGGCCCTCTGAACGGGGTCTGCAACAGATTCTTGGGGGCTCGTCCGGGATGGGTATGAGTATATTCTAGTGGTCGTAGATCACTTTACTAGGTTTGCGCAAGCTTATCCTACTAAAAACAAGTCTGGCCGTACAGCAGCTGAGCGTCTTTTCAATGATTATATCCCTCGGTTTGGTTACCCTGGAAAGCTACACCATGACCAGGGCAGGGAATTTGAAAATGAGCTTTTCAGGAACCTTCGGGAACTTGCTGGAGTACGCCATTCGAGGACCTCTCCGTATCACCCTCAAAGTAACCCAGCTGAGAGATTCAACCGGACTCTCCTCCAAATGCTCCGGACCTTGGCTGATAAGGAAAAGATACATTGGAAAGATCACCTTCCCCAGATCATCCATGCATATAATTGTACATGTCACGAGTCAACTGGGTATTCCCCATTCTATTTACTGTTTGGACGCCACCCTCGCCTTCCTGTTGACTTGATATTTGGGCTCGTTGAAGAGGATGAGGGATTAACTCATAAGGGATTTGCTGATCATTGGGCTGGAAAGATGGCTGAAGCATATCAAATAGCAAATGAAAACAGTAGGCAATCAAGTGCGCGGGGCAAAGCTCAATATGACTTGAAGGTCAAAGGTGTTATTCTGAAGCCTGGAGACAGAGTTCTTGTTAGAAATTTGAGAGAGCGAGGAGGCCAGGGAAACTAAGATCATACTGGGAGAAGATCATCTATGTGGTGAAAGAGCAAGTAGCAGACAATCCGGTTTATGTGGTGAGTCCTGAGAATGGGAACAAAAGTGGAACTAGAACCCTGCACCGAAACCTATTACTGTTGGTGAATGACTTGCCTGTGGAGACACCATCACACCCACTGAAACACGGGAACCAGAAACAAAGCAGACAAGGTAACAGGGAGAAGACAAGAGAACCTACCTACCACAGTGACATCACCGATTCAGATGAGGAAAGCTCTGAAAGATACTGGTTGAGAATTCCTGAGAGTTGGACAGAGCATAAGAGACAGCATACTTACCGGCAAGGTTCAAAACTGAACCATGAGAACTCTCTTGTCGAAATGACGTCACCATCACCTGAGAGAACCATGCGAGAAAGAGATCAAGTCCAAGTCCCACAGGAACAGAGACACAGTTTGATCGAGACTCAATCACCAGAAGAATTGATCCTGAATTCAACATTTCCACATGAAGTCAGTGGAGATAGTGATAGTGAATGTGCCCTGCCTGATGAAGCAGAAAGTCTGACATCAGAAAGCTGTATCGAACCAAGACGGTCAGTGAGAGGGAGTAAGCCAAGACAAGTGTTTACGTACGAAACACTGGGTCAACCATCGCTACAACCACAGACTATGCTCTACAGTGTAGCAGCATATACCTTTCCTCACTTACCTGTATTGGCTACACCATATTATATGCCACCACTCTCATACTACCCGTTTCACGACTCATACAATATGGTACCATGCATTCCCACAGGGGCAGCATATTAAGTTAAGAAAGTGGTGTTCTGGACATAGTAATCTTGCGCCTGAGTGTATATATATTTTTTGTAGCTGGTGCCCATTTTATTTTGTCGGGGAGGATGTGACACATACGAGGTATGTGCACAATTGTATAAAGTAAGTAATTGTCATGTATAGTGGTGACATTGAAAGGTATGTGTTTATGTTTTCTATGTGGTATATGGTGCCTATAACAAGTCACTATGAGAATGCAGCTCTCTGCTGCAGCAGCAGGGGACTGTTATTATGACGCACAGGGTCTTATGTTCAGGAAGGATTGGGGAAGATTATAGGTGTGGCACTGTGATGTGTTCCTGCTTACCCTCATAACCACGAGGATACTATGGAACAAGCAGCCAATCTGTCTGTCTCCTCATTCTTTCCTGTTTTTACAGGTAAGCCTAAAGCAGGAAGTAACTCTCAAACATTTAAAATAAAGAATCCATGTTATATACAGCTGTATTAACTGTGCAGAGAGTCAGATGGGAGACAATAAGAGATATCCTTAATGTAAACACTAGGAGGGTGGAGGCTCCAGGTACTCTGCAATAATAATGGTAAAAAGCAGTATTTCCTGATGCAGAGTCAGTTATGTACATTTAAATGTACTCAATATGCAGAAATCTTAGATGCATTATTATTTGTTATTAGAAAGGAATTGTTCTATGTCTTGGCAGATATGACATCCCCTTGTGTGCAGAAGGAAAAGGAATAGCTGTAGCACGCTGCACACTGTATATAATAGGATGTATAGTCTGTGAGACGGATTCACAACTTTCCACAGGGAAAGTTAGATGTTTTGCGAAAATGAAGATGACATGCTAATAGGTCATTTAGAATGAAAATGTTATTGTTTTAAAAGCATTTGGAAAATATGCATTTAATAAAGAGATAACCACGAGGATACTATGGAACAAGCAGCCAATCTGTCTGTCTCCTCATTCTTTCCTGTTTTTACAGGTATTTACATCTGTCTGCTGGCCCTCTGAACGGGGTCTGCAACACATGCCCGCTACGCTGCTGCGTACTTAGATGATGTGATAGTTTTTTTTTTAATTTACAATTTTTATTTTGTAAAGAAGTCAGCATATAATCAAACATATAAAAGCAAGGGCCACGCAGGGCCATCCACAGCAGAAGTACCACGTGTGAGAATTAATAAACATTCCCCTAAAGGGGGGGTCTCAGCATATAATAGAAATCAGGAGGGAGGGGGGTAAGGGATTAAGAAAAAATACACGTAAGCAGTAGTATGACACACAAAAAAGGGGGGGGGAGCCCTCATAGCGTCTCAAGGAAACCAACGTCCCCAGCCGGGGAGCAACGATGTTTAGGCAGCGAGAAGGTTCCAAGGTGTAATCTCAGCAGGGGGGGAGGGGAGAAACAAAAATCAAAAATAGACTGATGGGGGTTAAAAGACAGAGGGAGGGGGCGCACATCAAAATTAAATAAAACAGCAAAGTAAAGGGCTGCTGCGACAGGAAAGCTCTGCATGGGATCAGCAAGCCTCAAAAAAGTCCCAAAAAAGAAAAAAAAAACTCTCAAAGCTTGACGATTGACTCAGCAGAAAAACAAAAGCAATGGGGAGTCTCAGAGTAATAAAGTCATCGTTTGCAGGGGGGGGTAAACGGGTGAGAAAGCGGCAGAGGAGAAAATTATAAAGACGTCAGGGAGAGGAGGATCACAAAATTCTGGTACGGGCTTGGAACCAGGGTAGGTGTGATGATTTTCAGCCTGTGTCCATCCAGAGCACGGGGGCAACATCCCCCTCAGGCCAGACCACCTGGATTGGTATCCCCTCAGGCGTCTCGACATCTGCGGTGCCGCCTGACCAAGCGCAGGCCAGTATCCCCATAGCAGCCAGCCAGAAAGGCCCAGGCAGAATGGCCTTTACAGCCGATAGCCCTCCAGGGATCTGCCGCGGCCCCCGCGCAGCTGAAGCCACGGCGGGCCGCACAATGACCCCCACCTCTCTGCTAAGCTCCTCAGGCTGCCGCACCTCTTCTGCCTCGCTTCCCAGGGCACCGACCTCTGTCACGAGGATGACAACCTCGTTCCGCAGATCCTCCGCAGTAGCACTGGGATGGAGGGCCTCGCCTGAAGCCTCCGAATCCCCACTTCTGTCAGCTTCCTCTTCAGTTATAACTGGTAAGGGGGAGATCTCCGGTGCCCCGAATCCATCCGCCCCCAGGGCCGACGACACTCTGCACTTTCGCAACGCCGCCATCATCTGGCACCACACACCTTTGGTGAGTGGGGCCTCGTCGTCATCCTCCTCAGCCAGTATCAGCAGGCAAGCCTCCAGGCCTGAAAAAATGTCAGCATGTGGATGTGATCCGTCTTCCCCTCTCCCCGCCATCCCATCCTCTCCCCTCCCAGGACCGGCAGTCAGATTGACTGGGAGATGTGGGCCCACCATCCCCCTGGTCCTCCTCAGGATCTCGGTCTAGGACGAGGCCGCAGGTAGGCTAATCCCCCTGGTCCTCCTCAGGATCTCGGTCTAGGACGAGGCCGCAGGTAGGCTATAAGTAGGCCACAAGATGGCCGCCGCGCCGTGTTCCAGCCCCGGATCAGTAGCCGCAAGCAATGTCTCTGGTCCGGAGGGGGGACCTAACGGGCTCCGGACACGTCAGTACCGGTGGCCAGCCACACCAGGACCCCTAAGGGTAAAATCTTGGAAAATTAAGGCAGCTGGGGGTCCCTAAGCAAGAAAGACACGCGGAGCTCCTTCAAAGCGTGTCCGCTCCTGCTCGCAGCCGGCCACGCCCCCCGATGTGATAGTTTTTAGTACGGATTGGGAATCCCACCTTCCGAAAGTTCAGAGGGTGCTTGATGCTGTGCGGGCTGCTGGCCTAGTGGCCAACCCTGCAAAAAGTACCATTGGTCTGGAGGAAGCGAAGTACTTGGGCTATACCATCGGTAAGGGATTGGTCAAGCCTCAAACTACTAAGGTTGAGGCTATACAAAACTGGCCGCGGCCATTGACGAAAAAACAGGTGAGGGCGTTTCTTGGGTTGACCGGCTACTACAGGAGGTTCATACCGAATTTTGCTACGATAGCTGCGCCCCTGACAGATCTCACGAAAGCGAGAGCCCCCATAATGGTGAAATTGTCTCCTGAGACGGAAAACGCTTTTGCTGGTTTGAAGGAGGCCCTATGTGCCTATCCCGTTTTGGTGTCCCCTGATTTTACTAAGGATTTCGTGGTGCAGACTGATGCCTCCGAGGCTGGCTTGGGGGCGGTCCTCTCCCAGGACTATCAGGGTGAAGAGCACCCTGTTCTTTTCCTCAGCAGAAAGCTGTTGCCGAGGGAGAAGAACTATTCTGTCGTGGAGAAGGAGTGCCTTGCCATTAAGTGGGCTTTGGAGACCCTGAGGTACTACCTGTTGGGGAGGAGGTTCAGGCTGGTCACTGACCATGCTCCCCTCGAGTGGATGAGTCAGAACAAAGAGACGAATGCGAGAGTCACCAGGTGGTTCCTCAGCCTGCAGCCTTTCAACTTCACTGTGGAGCACCGGGCTGGCCTGCTACAGGGTAATGTTGATGGGCTGTCTCGAGTACATGCGTTGCTGTCTGTGGTCACTCCTCCCGATGGCTCTGAGCTGAGGGGGAGGGTGTGTGATAGGAAACAGGGCTTGGTATTGAATGGGAGATACCTGAGACCAGGCCTGGTACACAGCGTTTAAAAGAACCCCAGGGAGACTGTTGGTTTTGTGAGTGTGTGGAGCAACGGGGCTCCCAGGAAAGTGTGTTATGGGTCCCTGGGGTTGGGGTAGTGGAGTGAAGGGTGGGCCGCTATCCCAACAACCTGGATCACTTCCAGACCAGGTATTAGCAGGGTCAGCTAGGACTGTAGGTGTGGTCCACCAGGAAGGGTTTCAAAAGAAACAAGAGGAAGCTGATCCTGAGGAGTGTAAAAAAAAGAGGGGTGGGTGAGGACCCACCAGAGTGAACTGCCGTATCACTGTATCTGCTGAACTTGCTAAATTACAGAATTGCTGTGTTGCTGTGGAGCACGAGTTGCCACTGTTTGCTGTGCACCTTTCTGAAGGTAAAAAAATAAACTTCACTGGTTTTTACAAAAGACCTGCTGTCTCGCTACAATTACTGCCCTAGAAGACGTGGTTGAAGGAGGACCCTTGTCACACAGCATTCATTTACACGTGTTAACATTTAACGCTTCATGCAAAAATTCACGCGTTGCGCGTGCGTTTTTGCGTGAAGAATGTAATAGGACCCTGAAGCTTTACCCGGGTAATCTGAGGACTATCCACAGCTTCACTTGGGTAATCTGCAGAGCATCCAACCCCGCTTGGGTAAAAATGACTTTTTCTATTATCTATGGATATTATCAATAAAAATGGCAAAAGACAAACATTAAAATGTATTAAGGAAATTATTAAGGAAATAATGAATATACAGAGTAACAGGATATGTTTCTTATATGAATGTGAAAGAGTTACATGATCTTTATTATCTGTCATATGTGCTTATATATCATTTATAAAACATAATAACCATCAGGTTACTCTTTATATAATCTATTTATCTTCATAAATTAATTTTCAGACAATTAACACACATAGTTTAGTGTGGTTTGTGACTGTGGATACAATTGGGTTAAGAATAACACAATTATGTCAGTCAGATAACAGTTTGCAGCTTTACCTGGGTAATCCTTGGAATTCAGTCAACTGTAACCTGCTGAAAAGCGGAGTACCCAGAGGCCTCTGGATACTTTGCAGTTTACCCGGATAAAGTCCGAAATTTCATTTCACTTTGGACTTTTGCTAATGACGCCTGGGTAATGTCAGGATTACCCGGGTAATCCTAGTATTAACTGCATTACGGGCTTTAACTGTAACATATACATGAAATACAAGTGCTTTAAACACTTTTATTATAGAATACTAGTCACACTGTCAACATACAATTCTTTGGGGTCTTAGATTCTCACAGTTATTACATTGCCACCTGCTGGAAATAACAGAAACTGCAGTTAGGACTTTTTTTTCTGTTACATTTTATATTTTTACCTGTTCTGTAGATTTACAGATGTTTTTAAAGGATTGCATCTAATAAGATTTTAATGGTTTGACATGAGAACGTTCTCACTCAGTGAACTATTAACAAGCATTGTTCTTTGCATTATTTCCGTTTTATAAGCTGCGAATATAAAGCTGCAGAGACGTATTTGTGAGTCACCATCAATTTTGGTTTACTTTGAATAAATTAAGGTGTGAGAACTGAAGCGGGTTTTCTTTGTGCTATGATGAATACATGTCTATGATCTACTGCTTTGTTTCACAGACATTCCTGATTATTCAGCCAAAATATGTGTGATTTTATTGTTCTTGCCCTTCCCCTTATTGCCTCCCTCTCGCTCTGTATTAACAACTCTTGTTCCTATGCCCTTTTCAGTCGAATTTATAGTCAGCAGCCTAAATTATTATTTCATTTACCTACATATTATCAGAAAGTGTTATACAAGATCCATTAACCCCTTCACTACCATTATCAACTATACTTGATCTTCAAGCATCTGCTGATGCCTCGATATTGAGTATACTTGATGTGCAGTGGCAGAACTATAGGGGGTGCAGGCAGTGGCGTAACTAGAAACCTGAGGGCCCCGGTGCAAGAATCCATGAAGGGCCCCCCAACCCCACCAAAAAAAAGATCTATATTTTCACTTTTTTTTTCCTGCAATATAAAAAAGATAGTATTGCCCCCAGCTGACACGGATATATACTGTATATTGCCCCCAGCTCACATGGATATATATATTGCCCCCAGCTCACATGGACATATATTGCCCCCAGGCCACACATGGATATATTGCCCCAGCTCACACATGGATATTTTTGCCCCCAGCTCATGGATATATTTGCCCCCAGCTCCTGGATATATTTGCCCCCAGCTCATGGATATATTGCCCCAGCTCATGGATATATTTGCCCCCAGCTCATGGATATATTTGCCCCCAGCTCATGGATATATTGCCCCAGCTCATGGATATATTTGCCCCCATCTCATGGATATATTTGCCCCCAGCTCATGGATATATTTGCCCCAGCTCATGGATATATTCTCATGGATATATTGCCCCAGCTCATGGATATATTGCCCCAGCTCATGGATATATTTGCCCCCAGCTCATGGATATATTTGCCCCCAGCTCATGGATATACTGCCCCAGCTCATGGATACTGCCCCAGCACATGAATATACTGCCCCAGCACATGGATATACTGCCCCAGCACATGGATATACTGCCCCAGCTCATGGATATACTGCCCCAGCACATGGATACTGCCCCAGCACATGGATACTGCCCCAGCACATGAATATACTGCCCCAGCACATGGATATTCTGCCCCAGCTCATGAATATACTGCCCCAGCACATGGATACTGCCCCAGCACATGGATACTGCCCCAGCTCATGGATATACAGCCCCAGCACATGGATACTGCCCCAGCACATGAATATACTGCCCCAGCACATGGATATTCTGCCCCAGCTCATGGATATACAGCCCCAGCACATGGATACTGCCCCAGCACATGAATATACTGCCCCAGGACATGGATATTCTGCCCCAGCTCATGGATATACAGCCCCAGCACATGGATACTGCCCCAGCACATGAATATACTGCCCCAGCACATGGATAATGCCCCAGCACATGGATATACTGCCCCAGCTCATGGATATATTGCCCCAGCTTATGGATAGATTTGCCCCCAGCTCTTATGGGTATATAGGGCCCCCCAGCTCACCTCAGGCTCCTCTGCTGCCGCCGTTCCTCTCCAACGTGAGCGGCCACTGAAAGCATGCAGCCTGGCCGCTCACCGGAAACCACCTGACCAGCGCAGCCGAGTTCTCGCGAGATCTCGTGCGCTGGTCAGCTAGTTCCCATCCCACGCGAGCGGCCAAGCTGCAAGCCAGTGGGCCGCTCGCAGGGAGGGGAACAGCCGGCGGCGCTGCTCCCAGATTCCGGCGCTTTTTGCCGGAATCTGGCGGCGGCGCTGGGCCCCCCTCCAGTGGCGGAATGCCAGGGCCCGGTCGCAACTGCGACTGCTGCGACCCTGGTACTTCCGCCACTGGGTGCAGGAAAGGCCATGGCACCCGGGTCCTTGAAGCTAGCGGGCCCACAAGCCAAAAAGACGCTGTCTGACTTGCTGAGAACAGCTGAAGCCACCATCAAGCAGATTCTGGCTTCGGCTGTGTCAGATGTCTGTTAGGTAGCAGGCAGCCTAATCACATGCTGGTAATGGCCGATGCTGGGAGGGGGGGTAAAGGGACTGGGAGCCAGCAACCTCTTCTGCATCACTGGACCTGACATAAGCCAGAGGTGAGCAATACAGAGGCTCACTCACAACAAACATTGTTTTTTGTATCGTTTTATTTATTTATTTATTTAAGAAAACGAGATTGAAAGTCAGGGTGGGTGGGTGTCCATTTATGGGCTCCTATGGGTATTCAGGGTGTGCGGGTGTCTTTTTAGGGGCTCCACCATATATTCAACGTATGTGAGTGTCTTGTTTGGGGCTCCTTCATATATTTGGTGTGTCAGTGTTTTTTTAGGGGCCCTATGTGTTAATGGTGTGTGGGTGTCTTTGTAGGGGTTCCTCCACTGTGTGACAACCCACTGCGTAAGCCTCACACAACCAGACCGTGGATCTGATCACGCCCTGACAAAGAAGCAGTGCCTGCTTTGTGGGTGAATACAGACACAGTCAGTCACACACTAAAACATTATCATGGTTTTCTTTCTTTTTGGAGATTTAAACCCTTAGTGATTGGGCGGTTTTACAAAAATCCGTCCTTTAGTGCCCGATGCTGTTTTTACGTTTCTGCGCTGTTAGGTCACTATTACACTCTTCGCGCACAATTTTGTGCATGCGCAAAAACGCATTAACGCGAGGGGAAAAAACTCTTGGCGCAGAACGTCATATTACAATGTCCGCGCAAAAAATGTGCGTTAACGTCTACCGCTGGTGAACCTGCGCGAACCCTTTGCGAGCGTAATGTAATTTGCGCGTCCTATACTTAACATTGTGAGCGCAAATGCGTTTGTGCGTTTGTGCATTGGTACGCGGATGGTATTACAATCTATGCGCACATTTTAACGGGCAACGTTTGCGCACATAATTTTGACGTCTTTGAAAAGCTGGTGGTAACTGCAAATCTGAACGTCCTGGTTGAAACCAAATACACCAGCCCAAAAAAAAAAAAAAAAATACAGCAAAGTATAGTTACACATTCTACACATACCCAAACGATAAAAATGAGAAGTTGTGCGTGTTTTTATTATTGCTGTTTTCTCAATAAAATTGAGAGCTTGTGCGTGTTTTTATTATTGCTGCAGCATATATACTCAGATTGATTTTGACAGGTGCAAAAACTGAATGGGAGACAATTGTGGTTCTTAATTCAGATTGAATTGAAAAACAGTCCGCCCACCGATTTCTGCGCGCAGCGTTAATGTGCGCACGTTTTTGCGCGTCTTTTTTACGCACGGTATTTTTTGGCGGATGAAAAAATGCGCTCGGATTGTAATACTAGTGTTAATTTACGCGCGTTAACGTTTAACGCTGCGCGGAAAAAAAATAGTGCTGTGCGAGTGTTTTTGCGCAAAGAATGTAATAGAGCCCTTTGTGTTTAGTTAAAATTTTCGTCTTACTCGTTTATGCAACCCACACATATTATACACCATTTTTCCTGCTATTAAATGGACTTTCTAAAATTACCATTAGTTCCATCATATCTTCTTCTAATTTACTATAAAAAAACATATGAAATATGATGAAAAAATGGTAAAAACACATTTTTCGTAATGTAATCCCCAAAATCTACAACCGCCAAAAAAGACCCCTGGCTAAATAGTTTCAAAATTTTGTCCCGAGAATTGAAATACCCAATTTTTACATGTTTATGCTTTTTAACCCTTTCACTGCTGAGCCAGTTCACCTATGTGCGCTGAGCTCATTATGACCGTTTTATGCTCATAATTTTTAGATGCCAGCCTAAGTCCCATTTAATTAAACCCCCCCCAGACAAAAAAATTTAACAAAATCAATTTTTTTAATTTTTTATTATTATTATTATAATATATATTTTTTATTTTTATACCAAACCTGGTCAAGTTTGGTATCATTGGAAAGGAGGCCATGATCAGACCTTTCTAATGCTGTGACCCTCTAGCTGCCACGGATCGGGAGATAAGGGGTTCCAAAGGTAGCAGGAGGGATGGTTAAACACACAGTTGTATGATGGATCCATGGCCATGCAGGGGTTAAAAATCAAAGTGGATACAGTATTTTCTCTTTCACAGCAGGGGCTCTCTGTTTCTGGATACATGAGACCCTTCACCCTCTCACATTACAGGTCCTTGCAAAGACCTATGCTGGTTTGAGCATGTGAGTCGGGGTCCTTATCTTCTGTCAGCTATAGCAGAGAGGAACAAATTTGCGGGGGGGAGCCAGACTGAGGGAGTAGTTATAGGGTGGTCTCTCACCTCCTCCTTGGTGAGATGGGACATTGGGCAAACGTGCTGAACTCAGCTGCCACTGACTGAAGCTCGTGGCTCTCCCTCAGCAGCATGCTGCACACACACAGCTGTCAGGAGGCCAGGCTCTATTCCCACGGCTCTGTAAGCTGCCACATCCGGATGCACAGTCACACACCTCTAGAGTCCCCCCCGGCTGAGCGTCATGTGGGGGGTGTGGCTTCTCGCTGCAGCAGGATCTCCCTGTGCTGGGTACCATTGGAGCCTCTTATAAAAAATATTTGCAGCATGGGCCCCCAGTCCACACCTGCTTGTGGCGCCCCCCCCAGACTGGCACCTGGGGGCAAGTGCCCCCTGCCCCCTCGCTATGCCACTGCAGCTAACGTGCTAAAATTATTTCAACAGCTTCAATGTCTGTTTCTCTTGTGTGTAAGCACGCAGCATAAACTATAACATAAATGTAGTAGCGCTTTTTGGCCAGCAGAGGGAGCCCTCTGCCAGTAAACAAGGGCTTACCTTTGTATATGTTTACTGTGTGGGTAATGGGAAATTTTACTGTCTCGTATTTTATGTTGCCATACAGATACTTTTAGAATGGTAATTCTTTAGGTTGCTGCTGCTGTTGTAATAGTAGTTCCAGTTCCAGTAACGTGTTTGTTTTGGAAAATCCCTTAATAAGGAAACAAGATAAAGCGTGACATTATTGTACTAAACAGGAAGGTTTTGATGCCTAATTGCTAAATGCCAAGGGCACAATTTTGTATTGTGAAGGAATCATCTAGTCTTTTAGATTCACACTATTGCTCACAGTTGCCAAATGTCGCTGGGATTTACATATGGAAACAAAAGATTAAGCTTTCCTTTTTATATGAATTAACATGCCCTGAATGACACACGGCTCCCCAATTATCCCTTTTATATCCAATGATTGCTGAGTTATTTTCCAACACAGCATTAGAGCTATACATTCTTTTGTAATTATAATAAGGCGCATAGCTAGCAAAACATGCCTCCCATAAAATGTTTTCAAAGTTTATATATCTTGGGCTAAATTACACTAATCGCGTTAAAACGGGGGCGCAAAGGAGAAAAACCTGCCCTGCAGGTTTCTTCTTTCCGCCCCCGTTTTAGCACAATATTACAATGCAGGCGATTTAAAAGCTGCCTGCATTATTAACGGGCGACAAGCCCAGGGATACGCGCGGCAGCGCTAAGCCCCGCCGCGAGCATCCACTCGATGGAGTTCATAGGAGACAGCGCCATTCACATGACCTGCTGGATCTCGCCTTGCGTAGTGATCCGGGAATTTTTCCCCCAGTCTCTCCCTGCTCCCGCCGGACGGAGGATGGAGCCGCAGTCATTCGCCGTGGGATAGGAGGTGAGTATCTGGATTTTTTTGGGGGGGTTTTTGGCTGGTGCTAATGGATTCTGCACCAGCGGGACGTTAATCAGAGTTAGGACTTTGTAATCCTCCTAACGCTGATTAACACTTTTCCCTCCCCATTTAAGTATAGGGAGGGCAAAGTACAGTAACCTCGCACTGAAAAGCGCAAAGTACCAAACGGTAACAGGTTTCTTAACCCGTTAGCGTTTGGCTTGTGATATGCGGTGGGTACCTGGGCTAACATTAACGCTCATTCAGGAGAGCGCTTACGTTAGCACCAAGTATGTAATTTAGGCTAGGGTCAGACTAACGCATTTTTCACGTTGTCCGTGAAAATGTGCGTTCGAAGAATGGACGTATTTTTTCACGGAATACGCAATAGCGGTCATACTATGCGCAGTTTCATCCGTGATTTTGTACGGATCATCAATAAAACACTTCTTGCATCTGGACGTTATGTTGGCCGGACATTAGCAGCGTCTGACGTCTCCTAATCACACACACACGCCGCTAGCGGACGCAGCGCACTCTGTACGTCAGTAGTAGTGGTTTAACGTTCTCGAAAAAATGCGTTCATTTTCCACTTGCGTTGCGCAGCCGGACTTTTGTGCGACCGTACATCGTATATTGGCCGTCATTGCCCGGCATCTGCTGCTAGTGCGGCCGTGATTAAGTGCGCCAGAACGCGCGTTCGCACTGCCTCAGTCTGACCCTAGCCTTAGCCCTTTGTTTTTTCTGCACTTTTGTGCCTTTTCAAATCTAGAAGCCCTGCTAATACACAGTAAAACGTTATATTATACATTTAAAATATATTAATCCAAACAACTGGAAAAATATATAAGACAATAATGAAAAAAGACTAAAGAATTCCTTAGGAGTGGGTGGTGTTTAACTGGCTTTATGTCAGTGGTCCAATTCCTTGGCCTTCCAGATGTTTTGGAACTACAGTACATCCAAACTAGTGAATGCATGAATATCACAGAGGAGTACTTCTAATATGTCAGGAAAGCCAAGATTACTGACCCCTGGTTTAAGTAATTGAATAAAGTAGTGAATCTCAAAACTTAAATGCAACGTTCATGCCAAAGCAGGAAAAAAATAGCAAAATATTTTTTTTGTCACAAATTAATGCTAATTCACTACTATAAAAATCACCCTGACAGGTGTCCTCCTTGACTAATCCTTTTTGTGGACTCCTTGCAAACTGTCACCACATATAATGACTTTCATCTTTAAAACATTCCACACATTCTCTCCTTTCTGCCTCGATACCACTAAAATGCTTGACATGCGTTTAGGATTTCCTGCCGAGACTACTGTAACTCTGTCAGGTTCCTGGCCGCAGGCGCCGCAAGAAAGCTAAAAACAAGCTGATAATAGCCCTTCCAAGGAACGATGCTTGTACAGTGAACAGGTACAGGCTAAACACAACTAATGAATTGCCCTCAAAAGAAAGCCACGCCTAACCCTCAATGCTTCTACAATGTGCTACTAACCGCCACACTAGCAAGCTACCCCTTGGATCTCCTGTTCCTGTATTACCTGTCTGGAATCCCAGGGTTATTCAGAGAGAGGTGAAAACCAGGAGAATGACTGGAGAAGTGAAAATTCTAGGTCAAAATAGCCAAACCAGAAAAATTCTCCAATTTATCTCACTTTCCAAATCAGCTATTTGGTCTAGATTGTTCTCTTCCCCTGCCAGTTCTCCTGGTTTTCACCTCTCTCTGAATAATCCTGTCCATTATTTCTGAATTCCTTCATACCTATCAACGCAAAAGACCCTCTGCCTCCAAAAGACCGTCTGCCTCCAAGACCTATCTACAGTTTGTTCCCCAAAGACCTTCTACAGCTTATACTCCAAGGATATACGTACTTACCGCTCCTACTCTCATTACTCTCTTCCACTCATCCCTCCATATTTGGCTTAGTTCTGCTCTAACCCTTATTTCTTTCTACTCTCTCTTTCCAATATCAGTATCCTGTCTCCTTCCTAGTCCCCTGTATCTCTGTATTCTCCCAGTACCATTTCTGTATTGTTCATTTTGTCTTTATTCTCTTTTGTCCACTCTTTCCCCATCCAGTTTTCAGTTAATCCTAGTGCTGTTTATTATTATTTATTCTGTGTTCTCCCAGTCTCACCAAGCCTCATTATATTTGCTTATTGTCTTTATTTTATACTTACTTAAAAAAGAAACAATCCAGACTTTATTTGCCCTACCCAGAAAAAAATTATTTGCCCATCCAAACCAATGAATCTCACAGCAATATGCATTACTGACAGTGGTAACCCCGAGCCACACTCGGGCTGGATACATACCTGTCCCTGCGCTCCCTCGCTGATTGCCGCTGTCACCTCCGGACGATCGCGAGGTCCTACTTCCTGGTTCCCTTCTCGCGATAAGGGAACCAGGAAGCAGGACACCGCGATCGCCGGAGGAGAATGCGATCGTGGAGGTCAGCGAGGGAGCACAGGTACAGGTAAGTCTCCAGCCAGAGTGTGGTTTGGGGTTACCGCTTTCAGCACTGAAAGTTGACCCCAAGCCACACTCGGAGAAACCGTCAGGGAGGTTAATGACTATTTCTTGTTTATTCAGGTGGAACTTTATTTTCAGTGTCTAGCAGCATGAGAATATATAAAAACACTACAATGTTCTCCTTAAACTCATGCCCACCTATTTATTAATTTATTAGAAGTCGACTGTAATGGCTACAGCAATCTTAAATCACCTTGTAAATCTGGGAACACCACAACCTAATAAGTGAAAGTGTATTTCCAGACGTATATTGAATGATAAATGTAACCAACCCACATGCATTTAATTTCCTATAGATCATAAAGTTCATACAAGGTAGACAGTGTCACAGACATGAATCACGTTAATGGGTATGTAAGACTTCCTCTACTCATGCTCTAAAAACAGTTACATAATAAGGAAAATAAGTGAACGTATCAACATGCATTATAGAAACATTAGGCAGAGTTATGAATTAATTCAATATTATAAATACTGAGATGTGCCCATCCGTGCTTTATAGTGTTCAGTAAGGAGTGATGGATCTTCTACATATTGTATGTGAACTTTAATTCCGCAAAATATAATCTGTGTAGTGAAAAAATATAACTGATGCTTTATTAGACATGCCAAAACATATAACATGTCATGAAGAATCAAATCTATCAAAGTTTAAAAATGAAACAAATAGCATAGATAGATGGTGCCCCCAAAGTTTTAGCCCTGTGGGTATAATGCCCAAAGCGCTAAAACTGTAAAATCAGCCGATGAATGCTCTGAAATATTGGACTTTCAGCAGCTGATGCAGGGAGAAAAGAAATTAGACCTGCTGCTCAAACCTCTGTAACTCAATTTGGCAGTAGATGGCGCCATCTACTGGCCAAATAGGCTATTTACAGTAATAGCTATTTATTACTGTATAATTAAGAGTGACTTTACAAACAACACTGGTTTCTGACAATGTTTTTTGGAAAATCACTTGGTAGTGAAGGGGTTAATGGTTAGTTTGGACCTGGGCCCTTAGTTTTTTTTTTATAGGTTTCTATAATGTTAATTATTACAGATATAGAAGCAAACATGTTCTTGAAAATGTTTGCAAAAGTTACATCCCGTCCAGTTCCCCTTAAAGTAAAGAATATAATAAACAGTGACCTTAAATATTGGATAATTTGAAGATTAATACTCATTAATTTTGTGACAGTGTAACTGGGAGGTATTGTACGTTTAATTCATTATCCTTTAAAATCTTTTTTTTTTACTAGTATAGTGGTGACAAACAAATTGTCAACATCGTATCAAATAATCAGGGTGAGCTCATCATTTTTTTTTTATCTCTGCACTGGGAAACATAAAACTGTTTTTATGTCTTACATCATCGTTCCTTTAAGCTATCTTGGTTTAGCCACCACAAGGCTGAAATAAGAAAAAATAATATTTTATGTTTGGCCGTCATGGAGATAAGAGACATCTTATAACACTCAGTTGTGATTATAAACAATCTACAAAGAGAGCATATTCCCTGAACGCGTTTTGACTCATTGGAATGATATCTTTCATTGTGCCTCGGTACCTAATCGACATGCTACTGCAGCATTATGCTTTATTCTTTGGAGAAATAATATCTGGTTCATATATCCGGTTTCTTTTGTTCTTACCACTAAAAATTTTTTTAATGTCTTTCAATCAAATGGTTTTGGTTTTCTGTCGTTTCATGTTCTGCTTATGTAATGTAATAATCCTATATCTTTTTTCTTTTTGAAATACACATTTTAATCTTGTAATATAGGAGGTGTGGGAAATTTACTTAAAGGGATATTCTAAGGTGAAAAGGGGAGGAGGGTCAATGTAGGGGTTAAATATGAACCCCTTCTGTCTTTACCTTAAGGCTGTCTGTCCACTGGATCCGTAGTTGGACGACCGACTTTTTCGTCGGACCATGGACGACGTCGCTCGTCCGACCAGGTCAGACTAGGGTCGTCCACTGCGTGCGATCTGTCGTGTGACCACACACGATCCAAATCAAAATCAGAGGTGGAGTGCAGAGGCTGCCAAAACCAGAATGAACTGGTATTACATACAAAAACAAGTTCATTCTGCTCTTGGAACCAGTGCAGTCCTTTTTGTTTGTTACTATTATTTTTACTATGCGCTTTGTCTGTAAATCTGTCAAACTATCCCCTAAATCAGGGCATGACGCCAACACTTCAGTGCAGTACTCTGATATTTGTTCTTTCTGCCGCCGCAGATTGCCGAAGTGCAGCGATCTGCAGCAAACTGCACCATATTTCGCCATCATTTTTACAGTACAAACAGCAACAAAATTGCACCGTATAGGGAAATTCAGCATTCAGTGCCCTTCGGGAGGCATGTCAGTGCTTAGTAAATAATCCCCTTTGCGCAGCAGCACCACTAGTCCCACCATGTTAAACAGCTAGTCCCAACATGCAAAGAGGTGTTTTGGTAAACTTGCATCATGTCTGCACCATTTATTTTCAAGGGGAGTTAAAAAACAGCAAAACCAATATAAATGCGTTTTTTTAACTCCCCTAATGAGTTTGTCAACGTCCATCTTGCCCAGCAATCGTTCTGAACTCCCAGCATGCAAGGTGTGATCGCCCATCTGCTGTGGTCTTTACCCGTCGCCAGAAGTCGGACGTCGGACGTCTGCTGCAATGGACGATGGTTCCATTCACATTCATGTTACAGGATCGGACGTACGACGACAGACGATATCGGATGATCGCACCATCGCACGAAAACGGTTCCAGTGGACGGCCAGCCTAATGAAAACTAAGTATATACCCAGAGCCTGGGTCGCCCTCTGTGCTATTCCACAGAGATGGCTTTTGATTCCATTGAAGCAGTAGTTTCAGTGGTCTGGACTATTGCTCAAGCATGCAGCCGATCTGCTATGTCTCATTGCTTGTTCTCTGAGAAGGATTGGCTGGCCAACAATGCACAGAGCTGTGCACTCCAGCCCTAAGCCACATGGACGTAGCCAGCATGGCTGATTGACAAGATTCCAGATGGGGAAGCCTTCCAGTTCAGAAGGCTAAAGGGGTTATTCACAGAGAACCGAAATATTGTTCCCCGCTCTTCGGGGAATCAAATTTCCACACCCTGCAGTGAATGCAGAATTTCCCCAGAGTGCGGTGAAAAGCCACCGAAAGGGAAAAAAAAAAGACGCAGAACCGCCAAAATTATCGGATCCGATAATTTCGGTGGCTCAGGCGTATTAGTGAATTGGATTCGGTTTGAAAATACACCGAGAACCGGATGAAAGTATCGGATTCGATAGTTTCAGCAAGTTTGCGGCTCTTGCTTTTTAAAAAAACACTCAGAGAATATCGGATCCGATCTGATTCATTATCGGATCGGATTGGATCCGATGATCCGCTGAACCCGAAATGAAAAAAGCCGACAAGCCGCTGGACGGGTAAAAAAATAAATCAAAAATAAAAAAGTGTCAAAATTAAAACGTTGTTTGCAAAAAAAACTACTGAACGAAAATGTCTGGAATTAACATATAAGGCCCTATGAATAATAATAAAAAGGTCTGTTACAGATAAAAGAAAAAACGCTGTTTAAAAAAAAAAGAAGAAATATTTTTCTGACAAATTCCCAAAAAATGCCTAAAAGATTGTAAAAAATAGAAGAGACTTTTTGCTGCAGATTAAAAGAATAAACGGTTTATTAGTTATTGTATAAAAATGGGAATATTTTTAACATTGAATTCTATGGGATTCGCTTGAATAAACCTGCCGAATGAAACCACCGAACATCAGGGCATTTCTCTGACATTTCACTTTTGCAAAGTCATTCAGGTCCCCCTAAAGCCCCCACAATAAATAGATGCTCACCTCTCATCCCAGGGCGAGAACGGTGGCCAGATCTGCCACTTCTTGTCGCGGGGAGCAGAGTGAGACTGGGGACAAATAGTTCCCAGTCGCCCTCAGCAATCACTCTGGCACTGCTCACAGCCCGAAAACGCAACACTACATGGAGTCCTATGGACTCCAGGAGGTGATACTTATGGCAGCATGGAAGGGCTACCTTGAGTATCACTGTGGGTAGTGCTGCGATCCGGGGTGAGGTATAGTGCCTGCGCAGGAATATCATGCTAAATTGGGGATACTACAGGCCCCGTTAGTGCCCCCATCTAAGCATTAACCTCAAAATAGAGCCCTTAATCCTCTCTAATTTAATCCTGCCAATTTCACATTCAGCAGCTGTTTACAGTTTTTTAATCCTGTCAATTTCACATTCAGCAGCTGTTTACAGCTTGGTGCAGTGTTGTCATTTCATTCTTTTTTCCCCCTTTCTTTTCTTGGCCAGGGTAATAAAAAATGTTTTCCTATATGAACAGGTGGCGTCATCTGTCATATCTTGCTTAACAGTAAGAAGCCCAAGCAGATTAATGTAAAAGTGTTAATTATGTTTAATTGGAGACTCCATGCAGCGTAACGACTAATGCTCAATGTTTACATTACGGTACAAGGTCACCCTGTCCTTGATTCCTTTCACACAGTTTTAAATAAGTGCATGATTTTATAAAAACCACAAAGATGTAAACTGGACAAAGGAATTAATGCTGCAATCTTTCTTACAGGGTTAGTCAAACAGCACCGAAATTCCACTGGAATTTCAGTACTTCTGTGTTTCCCACACTTTAGAGAGTCAAATTCGACAACCCTTCGGTGAATTCAGCATTCACCGCAGGGTCCCCGAAGTGCAGGGAAAAGCCGCCAAACACATCCAACAAACCGCTGCAAAACCACCGAATTGAATGGAAAAACTGTGGCAAAACCACTGAAAGAACATCGGATTGATCCGATAAACCGCCGAAAAACCGCAGAATGCACCCGACTGTCCATTGCAAAACCGCTGAACAGGTCCGAAAAAAGCCGCAAGCACAGACATTTTAACTTTAGCAAAGTAAGATTAAAATAAAATTTAAAAAAAGAGGGGAAGGGGGGAGGGAGAGGGTACCGCCTCCAAAAAGCCCAGGACAGTGGTCCCCCAGAGACCAACAAGAGACCAAACATATTAACAATTCTCATAGTCCAGCCGGTGAAAATGTGGCAAAGTGTCATGAACCAGTGCCGATAACTTGTCCATAGACATATTGTCTCTGATCCTGAGGCACAGATGGAAGGGAGGGTACAGTCCATTGTTGCGCTACTGCCCGTCTGGTCGCCAGAGCCATTTTATGGACAAGCTTATTTTCAGACCTCAGAGATCTATGAAGTAGGAAATTACAAGGATCCAAGGCCACCGGTCGGCACAACAACTTTTTCGCAATGGTGTGAACTTGAGCCCAAGCCTATGAATGTGCAGGCAAGTTCACCACATGTGGTAAAAGAAACCTCTTGAAGCCCTCAACACAGATCTGCAGGATTCCGGCCCATGTAGGACAACTGAGAAGGAGAGATAGACCAACGAAACAGCATTTTATTTGCCTGGTTTTGATGCACCACATTAATGGAACAGTGAGCCATATGTCCTCCCAATCCTCACCAGGGAGAGATTCTCCCAAACCTCTCTCCCATTAGTCTGTGTATGTCAATTGCCCCCACATGAGGAGCTGAAAACTAGGGAGATGTAGAGAGCAAAAAACATGGGCCCCTATTACGCTCTTGGCGTTAAAACGCAGGCGCAGGGAAGGAAAAACTGCGCCAGCAGTTTCCCCCCTTGCGCACGCGTTTTTAACGACAGATTACAATGCAGGCGCAAAAAATGCTGCCTGCATTGTTATCGAGCATTAAAGTTAGGGATGCGCGCAGCAGCGCTGAGCGCAGCCGTACGCATCCTCTCAATGGAGTCCATAGGACTCCATTGAGTTCCTTTCTGCCGGTCACGTGACCGGCCAGAACTCGCATCGCGAGATCCGGCCGGTCGGCATAGTGATACGCAGGGAAAGACTTTCCCCCCCCAGTCTTTCCCTGCTTCTGCTGGCCAGAGGATGCGACCAGAGCCGCGGTCTTTGCCGCGGGACAGAGGGTAAGTATGTGGCTTGTTTTTTTTATTTTTACAGCTGGTATAAACGGATTCTGCAGAAGCGGAATTCATTAACACTAGGTCCTGGCTCTGGTTAACTTTTTCGTTGACCAGAGCCAGGCGTTATCAGCGCTGGGACATTGTAATCCAGCGCTAATTAACGCTTTGCGCTCCCCGTGTTAAGTATAGGGAGCACAAAGTGCACTAACCTCGCGCAGAGGAGCGCAAGGTACCAAACGAAAACAGTTTTTTTAACCCGTTTGCGTTTGGATTGTAATAGGCAGCTAATACCGCAGCTATCGTTAGCGTTAGGTATGTAATAGGGGCCATTGATTTTGTCAGTTGAGTGGGATTCAAAAGCCGCAAGCGAATTGTTGGCTGCCAATTTAACTTCCGGAGTTCTGACAAAGTCCGAGACTTGAAGGAATTGAAAATAATCTGCTGGTCCCACCCTTCCTCTCCATTGCAAATTACCAATCTGGCTTCTTTTAAACGCTTCCTAAAGACACGTCTGTTTAGGGAACTACCACCTAAATAAGAGAAAGATGGAACAGCGCACTCTATACAAACCGCAAATACATACACTATATTTGTTGGGGATCGGTCCTCTCAGAGACCGCTTTGCACATATGGAAACAAAAAAACATAAAAAATAATTGCGCAGTATGTATCTACTTAAAATGTCAATCTATATAGGGATGTCACACTCACATATATAGAGCCCGTACACTATAGTGTATGTATTTGCGGTTTTTATAGAGTGCACTGTACCAACTTTCTCTTATTTAGATCTTGTATCTGTAATTTGGTTTTGGGGGAACCACCAATATTGGTATAAGGCGACTCTTTAAAATTGTCACGGGGGAATTGTTTGTTGAATGCGCTCCACTTTGATTCTTTTCAACCTACCACCTAACCCCGTAACAAAACATTCGTCCTACTAAATAACCGTCCTCATCTCTCTCTGCATTACCATCATTCTCATCACTGCAGTCCTTGCCTCCTGTTTCTCAGCTCTCCTCCGCCTAGCTAGATTGTAAATTCCCAAGGAAATAGGGCCCTCACACCCGCCGGAAAACCGCATCCGATGTGATCCAAAGTATCGGATCACTCGAACCGCAGCAAAAAAACCACCGACACGTCCAGAAAAAGCCGACGATCCACCGCACACGGCACCGACCAACCGTCGGAAAAAGCCGTCAAGCTCACGAAAGTGGTAGAAAATAAAAAAAAATAAAAGAAAGTGTCAAAATTGAAACGCCATTTGCAAAGAAACTACTGAACAGAAAAGTTGGAAATTAACATATAAGGTCCTATAAATGATAATAAAACGGTCTGTTACAGAAAAAAGAAAAAACGCTATTTAAAAAAATGAAAAAATATTTTGCTGAAAAAATCCCAAAAAATGCTTAAAAGATCTTTAAAAAAAATCAATAAATAAAAGAGACTTTTTACTGCAGATTAAAAGAAGAAACGGTTTATTAGATATTATATAAAAATACGGGAATATTTTTAACATTGAAGCCTATGGGATTCTCTTGATAAAGCCTACGGAATGAAACCACGAACATCTGGGCATTTCTCTGACATTTCATTGCTGTTCGGTGTCCTGTGAATAGGTTAACCATTACTACTCTATGGGGGATTTCACTGCCTTAGAACAGGCACCAAAATTTGGCGAACTGCCTGCTTTCCGAATAGCCGAATGGCTCCAAAATGTCACAGTACGAGGAAACTCCCTGTTCGGTGACATTTCGGGGCCAGATCAGCTCTCAGTGAATAATCCTGTTTGTGAAAACACAGAGCTCCATTGTCACTAAACATGCTATGTGGAAATGTTTTGATTCCACTTGAGATGAGGTAGAGCACATTTCACACCAGATGATGCAAGTTATCCTCAGGAAATCTCTTCTCAGCTTGTTTTGTACTTTCCTCTCCCAATTAAATCCAAAGAGTGCTGCATAATGTCATAACGTCTGATTCTCCTCCCTGAGCCCTGTTTGAGTTTATTACTTTGCTTTGGAGTCTGGTGTCTAAGCATAATCTCCTGTGATACAGACATGCATGTAAACCAGTGTGGGTCAAGATCTTCTATATATAAATACAGACATAGGAATATTCTGCATATAGTCAACTCAGTGTCACAGTGTATTTGGATAATGCTACAGGATGCATCTTTATGCACTATTTTGTGATATAAAACAGGTTGAGGCAATCAGCAGAACTATTGCACAGTTTTAAGTAGTATATTCTACCTCGTAATTGGTTTTGCCTTAGGGGAATCAGGATTTACACATTCATGGCTAGTACTGGTAGTAGTTATGCAAGTATGATTGTGGCATTCTAGAAACCCCACCGTTGTGCGCGTTAACGTTAGCATTGGTGGCCCTAGCATGAGCGCACCATATTACCATCCGAACGCTAATGGGTTAAAAAACCCGTTAGTGATTTGGATCTTGCGCTTTTCAGCGCGAGGTTACTGTACTTTGCGCTCCCTATGATTTGTAGCAGCCTGGAAAGAGGCATCATGCCAAAGGTGGCAGCTCCCATCATCTGTTGTTTCTTGTAGTAGAGTCATGTAAGCATAAACACAAATCAGTGTTGACTGGCCATTATATATATATATATCGTAAAGGGAATCCACAAGGTAGAGGAAGGGAGTATATTTAAAAGGAAACAAAGTAGCAAAACAAGAGGACATAGTCTTAGATTAGAGGGGTAAAGGTTTAAAAGTAACATCAGGAAGCATTATTTTACTGAGAGGGTGGTGGATACATGTGTTCCATGCCTTCCAGTTGAAGTGGTAGAGGCCAAAACAGTAATTGAATTTAAGCAAGCATGGGATAGGCATAAGGCTATCCTAAACAAAAGATAAATCCAGGTAAAGTATCCATGTAATTGGGCAGACTAGATGGGCCGAAAGGTTCTTATCTGCCGACATTTTTCTATGTTTCTATGTTCTATATATATAGCAGTTTGTAGTGATACTCGTGATTTTGGCATCTAGACTAACATGGCCAACCTAATCTATATATATTTATAAATACATACATATGTAGTGTACAAGGAACACTCACATTTATTTGAAATATTCAAAAAATAATTACAAATAAATGTGAGTGTTCGTTGTACACTGCATATGTACGTATTTTTGTAAAAATAAATAAATAAATGGCTTTGTTGCTGTAACACTCTGTAATTATTTTTTCTTATCAACCATGTTTTATTGTTTTTCTATCACTAAAACTCATAACCTGAGATTTTCCACCAGTTGACTATTTACACCTGGCCAATAACATGCCTCAGAGGCTCTGAAAGACATTTCCTTGCTGCGTGGTGACAGATTGCTTTACACATATATGGAAAAATTTACTAAACAGTGAAAACATAAAGATTAAAAATGAAATAACACAGAAAATGTAGTTTTAATTTATGGAGCTTGATTTCCTACGTTTTTTGTTAATAGTAGTATTTTTGGTTTTACTTGTTTTCCTCTCTAATAATTGTATCCAAGCTACTGGATTTCTGAATATAAAAGATATGTTGGTCTAAGATCTGGTTCTGCTAATTTTTATTTGCTTTTTCTCATCATCATCACCAATTACATAAGATTTTATTGTCCATTGTTGTACCGATCAGGTAGTACGGCATATCAGAAAAATGCTGTTACATTTACAATTGTTAGAAATAAAAGTATAAAAAGTATTTGACATTATTTCTAGTTTGCACCAAAAAAGTCAACACCAAACATAGGGTTATTCAAAGAGCTCAGAATTGTTGCGGAAAGGTAACCGAATGCTGAAATTCAGCGTTCGGTTACCTTTCCTGGCCATTCGGCTATTCAGAGAGCAGGCAGTTCGCCAAATGTTGGCGAATTGCCTGCACATACGGTGCCTGTTTGTTGCCTGTTCAAGGGCAGTGAAATCCCCATAGAGAAGCAATGCTTTGTCTATTCAGAGAACAAAGACCAGCAGTGAAAAGTTGCTGAATTGCCCTGCTGTTCGGTGGTTTCATTCGTCAGGTTTATTCAGGCGAATGCCATAGGCTTCAATGTTAAAAATATTCCCGTTTTAATTCAATATCTAATAAACCGTTGATTATAATATTCTGTAGTAAAAAGTCTCTTTATGTATAGATCTTTTAGGATCTTTTAGACATTTTTGGGGATTTTTTCAGGGAAAATTTTTTTCCCGTTTTTTTTTTTAAATCGTTTTTCTTTTTTTCTGTAACAGCCCTTTTTATTATTGGACCTTATATGTAAATGCCAGACATTTTCGTTCTGTAGTTTCTTTGCAAACAGCGTTTCACTTTTCAAACAGTCAAGCGTATTAGTTTTTGTTTTCACTCCATTCGTCTGCGGTGTCGGGTTTTTCCGGCGGTTGCTCTGAGCTGTGATCGGCGGCTGCTCGGGTTTCTCCTTCGTGTTTCGGCGGGGTTAATCCAGATGTTTTTGCGGGTTTATGGGGCCTTCGCCGGGTTTTGCGGTGAGTGTTCGTCGTGTTTGCGGCAGCTTTTCCCTGCACTACGACGGCCCTGTGGTGCTTGCTGAATACACTGCAGGGTCGCCGAAATGGGATCGCCGAATCGCACCGAATTGAAGAGAACGAAAAGTCACCGAACGTGCGATGACTTTTCGATTCACTTTGAATAACCCTGATAGTATTTCTAGCGAATCAGGTTTCTGTATAGAGAAATTATTATTAGAGTTAACGGTCCAATTTTTTTCCTATATTTTCTTCCTATTTCGGAGTGCAGAACGTAAGTGAATATAGAGACTGTCACAATATGCAGAACATGGCAAAATACAGAGATTTACTGTATCTGTGAGATTGCTGTGATGCAGTGACAGAATAAGGGAAGTAAGGCTGGGTTCACACCTAAGCGTTTTACAGCGCGCTCCTGCGCGCTGTAAAATGCTCAAACAATGAAATCCCATGATTACCTATGTGGGCATGTCACACCTGGCCGTTTCTCAGCGCGCATGAACGCGCTGATAAACGCCCTACGTCCAAAGAAGTGCGGGAGCTTCTTTGGGGCAGTTATCAGCGCGTTCGCGGGCATGTCATAGCCGCGAACGCGCTGCAACGCACGTTCGCGCGTTTTTTTGTATGCGCGAACGCGCGTAAAAAAAAACACGCGCATTGCGCGACGCTGCGCTACGCCGTGGTGTGAACCCAGCCTTACAGTGTTACTGAATCTGTTGATATATAAAGAGTGACAGGATGCAGAGTTACTGAATTAGTATGGCTACTGGAATGGAAAGAGTGAAATAATGCAGAGAGGTTCTGTATTACTAATGGGAAGAATGTGATGAATGGTGTGTCTCCGAGTTATACATACAGGGTTATTCAGAAAAATCGAAACTGGCCTCATTTGCATCTGTTCATAGTACAAGATTACTGTTCACTCTGGGACATAACAAAATTAACTGTCAAATCTCACTACCGTCATTCAATATTACTATAAAGAAGCTACAAAGAGCAGCACACATTCTCACTGTAACAAAAATCTCAACAAACCTTTCTGCTCCATTTCAAAAGCCAGCAATCTATATGCATACTTGCTATTTTACACCTTAAGGCTAGGGTCAGACTAACGCATTTTTCGCGTTGTCCTTGAAAAAGTGCGTTCGAACGAATGGACGTATTTTTTCACGGAATACGTGATAGCGGTCATACGATGCGCATTTTCGTCGTGATTTTGTACGGATCATCAATAAAACTCTTTTTGCGTCTGGACGTGATGTTGGCCAAACATTAGCAGCGTCTGACATCTCCTATTCACGCACACACGCCTCTAGCAGACGCAGCGCACTCTGTACGTCAGTACTAGCGGTTTGACATTCTCGAAAAAATGCGTTCGTTTGCCACTTGCGCTGCGCAGCCGCACT
Organism: Leptobrachium leishanense; assembly: GCA_009667805.1. Classification (NCBI taxonomy): domain Eukaryota; kingdom Metazoa; phylum Chordata; class Amphibia; order Anura; family Megophryidae; genus Leptobrachium; species Leptobrachium leishanense. Next base: position 298,292,709 of record CM019065.1, on the reverse strand, counting down.
TTTGTGCGGCCGTTCTTCGTATGCTGCCCATCATTGGACGTCATTTGCTGCTAGCATGGCCGTGATTTAGTGCGGCTAAACGCACGTTGATACTGCTTTAGTCTGACCCTAGCCTTAGTCGGTGTTTCCAAAACCTGTCCTCAGGTCCCTCCGCCTCGCCAGGTTTGCCAGATATCTGAAGCACAGCACAGGTGATATGATTTGCTGCTCAGTGATTGCAGGATTCAGTCTGCATTTCCCCAAGGCGATCTGCAAAATCTGGCTTGGTTGAGGGTCCCGAGGACAGGTTTGGGAAACACTGCCTTAAGTGTTAACTAGACATCCCATGGTTCAAACACATTTTACAATAATATATATATATATTCTTTTTTTAAAAAAAGAAGTGCTTGGTAATGAAATGGTTAAAACTACCACATCCTAATACGCAGACAAATAAGTGGTTTCACTGGCAGGTCTGACTCCTCACTTGCAAACAAGCCGCACAATGCATTCCAATGTTTATCTTCCTGAACGTGCCCATTTCCCATTACCCAGAGTCTGCTTTAATAGCCTCAGTAATTAAATTATGTCCAGTAATTGTCTGTCATTTCACTTGCTGATTCCATGGAGTCATTAACACTAATCAAGAACTTGCTATGTCTACGGAAAGCTTTTAATGAATTAAATTAACCAGTAAATATAACTGAGCAAATGTAGACAAATATACAGCCTAAAATTCAGCACTTCGTGAATAGACATACAAAACTATTTCAATACATTCTTGTCATAAGACTCATTTACTATAAATCACTGGTAAATGGAGCTATTTAAGTGAAATGTGTAAGTTCCCCAATAAATCACTTAAATGATTGAGTTTTTTGTGATGTTCACACTTGTTCTGTCAGGCAAATGTCACATAACTGGCAATTTTTAAGTCATGTCGGCTTTCTTAACTTCACTGGTAATAAATGTTAATGCTAATAGAATATATAGCATGCATACTTAAAACCCTCACCATTTTTTTTTATATGCTCGCCTCGTATTGCCACCAAGACATCGTATTTTTAAATATTCAGAACAGTTTTATTGGAGATAAAAGAGACCATGTTAACTATTTGACATAAATATATGTCAATGCCTGTTAGTACATCTTCGGGATCCAGATTTGTTCCTATGAAACTCAAAAGAAAGAGAAATCGCTCTTGAAGCAATGGAATTATACAATACAGCATATCTGGAAGCAGGCCCAGACACATTATTGCACATTCCAGGATTGGCCCACGGTTTTGGGGCTGTTTTGGGTTATGATGTTACATAGTTACATACATAGGCTGAAAAAAAGACATGTGTCCATTGAGTTCAGCCTTTCACACATTACCTACTGCTATTGATCCAAAAGAAGGCAAAAAACCCAGTCTGAAGCGCTCAGCAATATGCAACATACTGGGGAAAAAATCTTTCTTGACCGCAGAATGGCAGTAAGATTCTTCCTTGGATCAAGTAGCTTTTACCCACAAGTTAAATATTATAACCCTTAATATTATCAGGGTTATTCAAAGAGATCCAAATGGCTGACGAAAGGTAACTGAACGCTGATAATCAGCATTCAGTTACCTTTCTTGGCCATTCGGCTATCCAGAGAGCAGGCAGTTCCCCAAATGTTGGCGAATTGCCTGCACATACGGTAACTGTTCGGTGCCTGTTCGAGGGCAGTGAAATCCCCATAGAGAACAATGCTTCGTCTATTCAGAGACCAAAAACCACCAGTGAAAAGTTGCCGAAATGCCCTGCCATTCGGTTGCTTCATTCGACAGATTTATTCTGGCAAATCCCATAGGCTTCAATGTTAAAAATATTCCCGTTTTAATTCAATATCTAATAAACAATTTATTATAATATTCTGCAGTAAAGAGTCTTTTTATTTATAGATTTTTTTTAGGATCTTCTAATCATTTGTTTTTTAAGTTTTTTTTTTGTAACAGCCCTTTTTATTATCATTCCCTGGACCTCATATGTAAATTTTAGACATTTTCGCTCAGTAGTTTCTTTGCAAACAGCGTTTCACTTTTCAAACATTCAAGCATACTGGGTTTTTTTTTCACTCCATTCGTCTGCGGTGTCGGATTTTTCGGCGGCTGCTCTGTGCTGTGATCGGCTCCTGCTCGGGTTTCTTCGGCGGGGTTAATCCAGATGTTTTTGCGAGTTTCAGTGTACATTCACCCTGGTTTTGCGGTGAGTGTTCGGCAGCTTTTCGGCAGCTTTTCCCTGCACTACGACGGCCCTGTGGTGCTTGCTGAATACACCGCAGGGTCGCCGAACTGGGATCGCCAAATCGCACCAAATTGAAGAGAACGAAAAGTCACTGAACGTGCGGTGACTTTTCGATTCTATATGAATAACCCTGTATGTTTTTGCAGGAAGTCATCCAGTCATTGTTTAAAAGTCTGTCCAGACTCTGACCCAACCACCTCAACAGGCAGAGAATTCAGGTTTAGGACCAGAAACCAAGTTCTACATGACAAAGCAACTTCCTTTCTGTTCCTGGGAGCTAACGAGAATGAGTTATTATTGGTTTCCCGTACTGCTACCTGGTTCTTTGGTATGATCTGAGACATGCTAAAAACATCTGTCTGAGCTGTATTATGTTGGTCAAGTTATATTTGAAGGACTGGCCGAAGTAGAACAATTTGGTAGACCGCATGGTGAAGCTGATTTGCTATATCCCTGTGCTACCTGGAAAGGATCCTGTTGAATTGGATTTAGGTTTAGGGAGCCTCCATTGCAAATCAGCCTAAGCCCCTTTTGTGGCTACAGGTTATTTAGGAGGCAATCTAGTACAGGACAAGCTCAGGAGACTTAGCAAGCATGACTGTTTACACTGGCTGCAGGATTGTGCAACAGGTTCAGAAGAGATTTCTGCATCGATGGTCGAAGTGACAAGTACTGGCTGGGTGGAGTAGAGGTAACATCACTGCTCTGCGTGGAGAGAGCCTGTGGAGTCATGGGCTCGATCCCGACGAGCACCTCTCCAGTAAGTGTCCTTGGGCAAGACACCCAACGGTACATACTCACCACCCAGGACATACTTGAAAACGAGAGAAATCTCAATGTATCCTTCCTGGTAAAATCCTTTCTCAAAAAAACCCCAAAAAACCTGGAGGGAGATAGTTCTGCCCGGAGGTAATGGGTGGGGGATGTGTTCCACTGAGGTGGACATATTCATCACATCAAACCTAAACACTGAAGAGATATGATGGTTAGTGGGGGTCACATTTATGGTTTATTTTTCCGAGTTAATAAGCAGTCAAAGTTGTCTTCAACTGGCCCATTAAAGGGATATGCATGGCTAGAAAAAGTTTTTTTAAATTGACATTTAAACACTTTTATACCTATAGACAAACTAGAATAAATCAATAAAAGTTTTAAAAATGTGTAATTTTTTTTATTTTCTTGCTTTAAACTCTGTCATTTCATCTTCTCCAGCAATGCCCCTCAGCTAGGGGTGTTTCTTCAGCTCCTACTTCCTGAATATTCCCCACCTCCTCCCCGCCCACTAATCCACCCATTATTGCACCCATCAAAGCTTCACATGAACTACATTTCTTGCTCCATCTTGCCCACAGCCCCCATGCACCCCACTACTTCACATACTCAGCTATTAGCTTTACCTAGTGTGTCACCCCTCCTACTGTTCTGTGTGTTTAACTTGTAAAGACATTTGTTATTCTGCCTCTCCAATTGTACAGCGCTACAGAACTTGCTAGCACATTTTAAATGCAGTAGCTGGGAGTGAAAGTTCAGCTCCGCCCTCCCCTCAGCTCACAGTGCAGGAGGGAGGAGGAGCAACTCAGATGCACGTGCTCAGTGCATTTTTTATCTATACCTAGGTATAGGCACTGATTGGTTAGCTTAAAATGCCTCCTGAGGTAGGCGTGGAAAACACCAAGAAAGAAGATCAGGTAAAAATGAAAAAATATCATATTTACTTGCTTTTCATGCCTGCTGAATGACACTGCGGACTCATTCAAAATGCATTGCACGTTTTTAAAAGCACGCTAGCAAAGCATGCACGTCCCTTTAAGGACAGTGCTATGGCAGAGCAAACTACTTCAATGATCTCCCTAAAAGACAATGGCTCATATATCTGTATTTCTGATTCATGCATTGACATCAGCTTGCTTCTTGAGTATTCCTTTCTCTGGTACCTCGACCTTGTCTCTCCATCTTGTGCTCTCATGTTGTGTCTGTTTGTATTCTTGACTTTGGTGTGTTTTTGAGTTTTACCTTTCCGCCCCCATTGAAGATTTATGCTCAACCCAACTATGGAGAGGACAGGCATATTTTTTTGTAGTAGTTTCGGCTCTGCTTGTAGGATCCTTATAACCTGACAGGTTCTTACTCTGAGTTCTAGGGCTAGTCCCCACATTTACATTTTGGGTGGAGAATGATTCCTACCACCATGGCTACTTAAGTTAACTTAATCCCTTCACTACCAAGTGATTTTTCCAAATAAACATTGTCAGAAACCTGTAGTTTTTTTTTGTAAAATCATTTTTAATTAATTATACATTAAGAAATATTTGAGCATATACCTATCGTATTCAGGGCCGGATTTATAATTAGACAGAGTAGGCATGTGCCTACAGGCGCCTGCCACAAGGGGGCGCCTTGCTCCTGTGTGTAAAAAAATTATATATATATTATTTTTTTTACAATTTGCAATAAGTTAAGACCACTGTATCTCTGGAGCCCTAAGGGCTAGAGGGACATATGAGGTATCATTGGAAAGGTCAGCGTATAGTCTATCCAGTCAGTGATACCAAATATAACCAGGTTAGATTTAAGTAAAAATAAAATATATATTAATATTTTTCTCTTTGCTAACACGGCACTATTATTCAGTTTACAATTATAAAGTGCACATTGATGCTGCACTAACTCACCTGATTTTCCACTCTGCCAGCAAGTGTGTATCTGGTGAAGCAACACATTGTTTCATTCACAACCTAGACTGTGGTGCTGCAGTGCGGAGAGACAAGGGGACTTTGGAACCTTCAACTCTGAATTGTACACCGCACAAGGTTAAGTGAGGTGTCATTGGAAAGGTCAGAGTCTGGTCTTTACAATGATACCAAATATGACCATGTAATGTGTAAAAATAAAAAATTGACAAATATTTTTATTCTGTTCTACATCAGAGGCAATATATACTTTTACATATAAAACAAACAATGCTGCTGCATTCACTGCCCTCCTCCTCCTTTAACCATTCTACCCCCCTGACTCCCTCACTGTCACGGATCCCCCTGATTACTATAGTGTTGGTCCCTATACGCAGGTCTCTCTCTAACCTTCCGATCCTTAGAGTGGTCGGCACGTCTAGACAGACTACTAGGATGGCAGTACAGAGCACATACAAAAAGAGACGTCACGAATCCCTCTACTCTCTGACTAGTAGTCCCTTGAGACAGGACACTCTCTACCCTTCCGATCCTTAGAGTGGTCGGCACGTCTAGACAGATTGAAGGATGGCAGTACAGAGCACATACAAAATACAAGGGGTGGTCTGATGTGCTTAGGGTGCCACACAGACTGACCTCCGTACCAGAATAGAGGAGTGATACAAATGCCAGAGGTCGAGACACAGAATGGTCGCTTGCGAATGCCAGGGGTCAATACACGGAATGGTTCGTTCGCCAAAGCCAGGGGTTAATACACAGAATAGTCGTTTTGCCAATGCCAGGGGTCGATACACAGAATAGTCGTTTTGCCAATGCCAGGGGTCGATACACAGAATAGTCGTTTTGCCAATGCCAGGGGTCGATACACAGAATAGTCGTTTTGCCAATGCCAGGGGTCGATACACAGAATAATTCTTAGCCAGAAACGCACAAGAGCTCTGCGGGAAGTAACTACCACGTCAGGGCACTGGCATAGTGGAGAAGCTGGGTTTTAAACCCGGCGGGTCCGCGTCATCACGCGAGGCCCCGCCTCCCGGCGTCCCACGTGTGCGGAAGCGACCGGCGCTATTTACTCGGCGCCTGGCCAGCGAGCAGCGAGGACGCTGCTGCCAGGCGCCGCCGGAACGGGGGTACGTGACAGAACCCCCCCTCAACGGGCGGCCACTGGACGACCCCCAGGGGCATGGGGATGAGCCAAATAGAAGGCCTTCACTAACCGAGGGGCATGGACCTCGGCAGCCGGAAGCCAGGAGCGATCCTCAGGACCGTAGCCCACCCAGTCAACCAAGTAGTACAGGCCCCCCCTAGACCTCCTGGCGTCCAGAATGGCCTGCACCTCAAACTCCTCTTCGCCCTCCACAGAGACAGGAGGCGGAGGAGCACGGACCCTGGAGTAACGATTACACAACAGTGGCTTCAACAGACTCACGTGGAAAACGTTGTGTATCCTGATATGGGAGGGCAGTGCCAAGGCATAGGAAACCGGGCTGAGTCGCGCCAGTATCTTGTAAGGGCCTATGTATCTGGGGGCTAGTTTCATCGATGGTACTAAGAGCTTAACGTTCCGCGAAGAAAGCCAAACCCTGTCCCCGACTTGATACACAGGTGCTGGTCCCCTACGTCTATCGGCCTTCGTTTTCTGGACAATACTGCTCCTCTCCAGTGCCTGTTTAACCCTCCCCCAGGTCTCAGTCAATGACGCCAAGTGCTCATCCAGAGCAGGAATCGCGGTATCAGGAAATGCAGTGGGAAGCACGGGAGGATCAAATCCGTAAACCGTGAAGAAAGGGGAATGACCACTGGCTTCACTCACGGCACTGTTTAGGGCATACTCGGCCCAAGGTAGCAGGTCTGACCAATTATCCTGTCGTTCAGATATGAAACACCTGAGATACTTCTCAACATTTTGATTGGCCCTTTCTGCTGCTCCGTTCGTTTGGGGGTGATAGGCCGAGGAGAAGGACAGGTCTATTCCCACATTCTTGCAGACCCCCTCCAGAATCTGGAGACAAACTGGGTCCCCTATCAGAAACAATCCCAAGAGGGATACCGTGTATGCGGACCACATTGGCGATGAAAATGGGCACCAGCTCGGCTGCTGACGGTAGTTTCCTAAGAGGAACATAGTGACCCATTTTGGAAAAGCGATCTATAATCGTGAGTATAACAGTATTCCCTTTGGACTCGGGTAACTCTACTATAAAATCCATGGCTATCTGCGACCATGGTCGTTCGGGATAGGCAGGGGCTGGAGTAAACCAATGGGCGCTGTCTTAGGACTCTTATTTCTTGTGCATACCTCGCACACGGCTACGTAATCTTTAATATCCCGGCGCATCGTGGGCCACCATAGCAGTTTTCGGATGCTAGCCACTGTTTTGGTGATCCCCATGTGCCCAGAGGTTTTATTGTCATGGTAAATCTTAAGGACTTCTTCTCTTTCCTTCTCAGGTACAAAGAGCTTCGCGGGAGGCCTCCCCCCCGGAGCCTTATCTTGCACAGTCTGCAATCGGATCATCAGAGGGGACGAGACACTAATCGTGGTAGAGGCTATAATCCTCTCCTGAGGTACAATGGGATGTTGATCCTGAATGTTATGTTCATAGGATTCATACTGTCTAGATAACGCATCTGCTTTAATGTTTCTTGACCCAGGTCTATACGTGAGGACGAAATTAAAACTTGAAAGAAACAAAGACCATCTCGCTTGTCTGGCGTTCAATCGTTTCGCGTCTCCAATGTACGTGAGATTCTTATGATCGGTTATGATAACGATTGGGTCTGTAGATCCCTCTAATAAGTATCTCCACTCTGCAAGGCTGCAATAACTGCTAACAACTCTCTATTACCGATATCATAGTTTCTCTCGGCCGGAGACAACTTCCGGGAATAGAAACCGCATGGATGCAAAGGTTTATCGGGTGCCCGCCTTTGGGACAAGACTGCTCCAAGACGAGTTCGGAGGCGTCAACCTCGAGTTGGAAGGGCAGAGCTGGATCAGGATGTCGGAGAACAGGGGCAGTCGTGAATGCCTGTTTGAGGGCCTCGAAGGCTTGCCTGGCCTGGGGTGTCCACTTCTGATTTCCCACCCCTTTCTTAGTCATGGCCGTGAGAGGAGCTACCAAGGCCGAAAAGTCTTTAATGAACCTTCGATAATAGTTGGTAAAACCTAGAAACCTCTGGATGGCTTTAAGCCCTTGGGTAGGGGCCAGTCGAGGATTGCCGACAATTTACCCGGATCCATCTGAAACCCCTCAGGGGTTATGATATACCCAAGGAAGTGCACCATCTCTATATCAAATAGGCACTTTTCTAATTTGCAGTATAACCCGGCCTTCAATAGTCTCCTTAACACTTGTTGCACATGGGCGTGATGGGTCTCCTTATCTGGAGAGTATATCAGGATGTCATCGAGATACACTATGACGAATGTTTGCAGAAAATCCCTTAGGGTGTCATTTATGAGATCCTGAAACACAGCTGGCGCGTTACATAACCCAAAGGGCATTACCAGGTATTCGTAATGCCCGCTACGCGTATTAAAAGCCGTCTTCCACTCGTGCCCCTTTTTCACCCTTATCAGATTGTAGGCTCCGCGTAAATCGAGCTTCGTGTATATACGGGCCCCTTTCAGTCGGTCGAACAACTCTGTTATAAGGGGTATGGGATATGCATTTCTTATGGTTATTCTGTTTAAACCTCTATAATCTATGCATGGTCGCAAGTCTCCCTCTTTCTTGGAGACGAAAAAAGAAACCAGCTCCTGCTGGGGAGGAGGACCGTCTAATGAATCCACGCTCAAGATTCTCTTTTATATATTCCTCCATAATATCGTTCTCCTTTTGCGACAAGGGGTATACATGTCCTCTGGAGGCATAGTACCGGGGAGTAACTCTATGGCACAGTCATACGGGCGATGTGGTGGTAAAACCTCAGTCCTGGCCTTCGAAAAAACCTCTTTTAATGCCTGATAACAGTCAGGGACTACTGTGGATAAAGGAGGTGCTGTGGCGATATTAAGGCTACCAATAACAGTGACCCTGCCCATACATTTCGACTGACAACTGGGACCCCAACATTTTATGTCTCTCTGGACCCAATCAATCGCCGGGTTATGCTCAGTCAACCATGGAAACCCTAGGACGACGGGGCATGAGGGAGAGTCAATAATCTGGAATCGTATGGTTTCCCGGTGCAAAACTCCTGTTTTCATGCATACCTCTATAGTGTCGTGGGTGATATGGGGACATGACAAGGGTTTCCCGTCTATGGCCTCCACCATTAGAGGTCTTTCTTTGAGGACTAGAGGCATGAGGTTCTTGGAGGCAAACACTCTATCCATAAAGTTACCTGAGGCTCCAGAGTCTAGGAACGCCTCAGTCTCGAGGTGCACCCCCCCCAGGTTAAGGAGATGGGCACCAGAATCCGGGTTTTTTTTTTTTCGTTATCAACAAAGGAGGCATAGAGTGAACCGATTACCTGGCTAGTAGGTGTTCTCTGGCCCGGCTTGCCAGTGTCACCCCTGCCACCCCTGGGTCTTTGAGGACATTGAAGACGAAAATGCCCTGCCCCGGCACAGTAAAAACAGAGCCCCTTTCCCTTCTGTGAGCTCTCTCAGCCTCCGAAATACCTGTTCTACCTATCTGCATGGGTTCCACGACCGATAGATCGGTTCTTTCTGGCTCTGGAGTACCTGACGTACTGGTGTGTCTGGGTACTAAGGGTAAAGGAGGCAAAACCCTTCTGGGTCTGTCTCTAGAATGCCTCCTGTCCCTAATTTGGTCGTCCATGGCAATACAGAAATCAACCAAATGGTCCAGATGTTCGGGCAACTTCAAGGGAGCCAGCTCAAACATCAAAGCCTCGTTCAGGCCTTCGGTAAACGCCAAGGTTAAAACGTCGTTAGGCCAGTGTACCTCAGAAGTCAAGGTCTTAAATTCTATGGCATAGTCAGAGACTCTCCTATTACCTTGCTTAATGTGGAATAAGGACCTGCCTGCATTGGTGGCCCTTCTAGAGGGGTCAAACGTACGTTTTAGTTCAGAGGTAAAGCCCTCATAGTCATATATGATGGGCTTTTTGTTTTCCCACAATGGTGTGGCCCACAGTAACGCTTTATCAGTTAAATGGTTAATTAGGTAGCCTACTTTGGCTTTATCGGATACACAGGACCCCGGATTGTTCTCGAATAGAATCTCCAGTTTGGTCAAAAAACCCCGACACAAGTTAGGCGTACCATCATAGCGTACGGGTGCCTTCATACTGAGCCTACACCCGTCGGGTGAGGCCGAACTGGCCCTAGGCAACACTGGTTCTGGAGGACTTGCAGTACCAGCAGTGGATCGATTCAACAGGGTTTGCAGAGCAAGAGCAATCTGGTCCATCCTGTGGTCCTGCTCTTCTTGTCGGGCTGCAATTCTTGTTAACTGAGAAGAGAGGTCTGCGGGATCCATTGGCCCTGACGTAATGTCACGGATCCCCCTGATTACTATAGTGTTGGTCCCTATACGCAGGTCTCTCTCTAACCTTCCGATCCTTAGAGTGGTCGGCACGTCTAGACAGACTACTAGGATGGCAGTACAGAGCACATACAAAAAGAGACGTCACGAATCCTCTACTCTCTGACTAGTAGTCCCTTGAGACAGGACACTCTCTACCCTTCCGATCCTTAGAGTGGTCGGCACGTCTAGACAGATTGATAGGATGGCAGTACAGAGCACATACAAAATACAAGGGGTGGTCTGATGTGCTTAGGGTGCCACACAGACTGACCTCCGTACCAGAATAGAGGAGTGATACAAATGCCAGAGGTCGAGACACAGAATGGTCGCTTGCGAATGCCAGGGGTCAATACACGGAATGGTTCGTTCGCCAAAGCCAGGGGTTAATACACAGAATAGTCGTTTTGCCAATGCCAGGGGTCGATACACAGAATAGTCGTTTTGCCAATGCCAGGGGTCGATACACAGAATAGTCGTTTTGCCAATGCCAGGGGTCGATACACAGAATAGTCGTTTTGCCAATGCCAGGGGTCGATACACAGAATAATTCTTAGCCAGAAACGCACAAGAGCTCTGCGGGAAGTAACTACCACGTCAGGGCACTGGCATAGTGGAGAAGCTGGGTTTTAAACCCGGCGGGTCCGCGTCATCACGCGAGGCCCCGCCTCCCGGCGTCCCACGTGTGCGGAAGCGACCGGCGCTATTTACTCGGCGCCTGGCCAGCGAGCAGCGAGGACGCTGCTGCCAGGCGCCGCCGGAACGGGGGTACGTGACACTCACTCCCTGCTCCCTCTTCTACTATGTCTTTCTTTTCTCTGGTCTTGGAGGAAGATGTCTCCGAACGACCGTCTCATGTCCTCCTGCCCGACCACCTGTCCACTTGATCCCATCCCCTCACACCTTATTCGGCCTGTCCTACCAGTTACGGTCCCTGCTTTGATTCATATTTTTAACAACTCCCTCTATTCTGGAATCTTCTGTATTCAAACGTGCTTTGATCGCCCACATTCTAAAAAAGCCATCTCTTGATCCTACCTCCCTCTTGAACTACTGTCCCATCTCTCTGCTTCCCTTGCCTCCTAGAACATCTGGTCTATAACCAGCTCATCAGTTTTCTTGTTGCTAACTCTACTCGATCCGCACCAGTCTAGCTTTCGCTCCCAACAATCTACTGAGACTGCTCTGACCAAGGTGACTAATGATTTAGCTGTTGCTGAAACCAAAGGTCACTTCTCCCTCCTTATTCTTCTTGACCTTTCCGCTGCATTCGACACTGTTGATCACCCTCTCCTGCTCCTTACGCTGCATCAGCTTGGCCTCAGTGACATTGCTCTCTCCTGGTTCTCTTCCTACCTCTCTCTTCGCTCCTTCAGTGTCTCCTTCGCTGGTGTCTCCTCGCCACCAGCTCCTCTTTCAGTTGGGTACTTCAAGGCTCTGTTCTGGGTCCCCTACTCTTTTCGATCTATACCGCCTCTTTGGGCAACCTCATCTCTTACTATAGATTCCAATATCACCTCTATGCTGACGACACCCAAATCTACATTTCCTCTCTCGTTCTCTCTCTTCCGGTGTTGGGCCGTGTTACAGCCGGCCTATCGGCTGTCTTCGACTGGATGACTTCCATTTCCTAAATCTTGACCTCTTAAAACTGAACTTCTCATCTTCCCTCCCTCTAAAACCTCTATTCCTGCTCCTATTTCTCTTCAGGTGAATGAGCCACCATTACTTCTACCTCTCTTGCTCCTCTTGGACTCCAATTTATCTTTTACTCCTCACATTCAGTCTCTAACCAAATCTTGCTACTTCCACCTAAAAAACATTGCATCCGTCCCTTTCTTAATCATGACTCTACTAAAATGCTCATCCAAGCTCTTATTATCTCCCAGCTTGACTACTGTAACCTCCTTCTCTCTTGCCTTAAGAGATCCCAGATTCTCCCTCTGCAGTCTGTAATGAACGCCTGTGCCAGACTCATACACTTCACCTCCTGCACCGCTCACACCTCACCTCCTGCACCTCCCTCACCTCCTGCACCTCTCACACCTCACCCCTCTATCAATCTCTACACTGGTTCCTGTTTCCTTTAGAATCCAAATCTCAATGTATCCTTCCTGGTAAAATCCTTTATAAATAAATAAATTATATTGGTCACATACAAAGCTCTCCATAACTGCGCCGCTGCCTACATCTCCCTTATTAGCAGGTACATCCCGTCCTAACCACTTTTCCCCTGCCAATGATCTGATCCTATCAGCTTCACGTACCCGAATCCCCAACTTTCGCCTTCAGGACTTCGTCTCTCCAGTCCTGCAAGAAGTCTCTGGAAACGCATTACTTTAGAGGCCCTGATCGTATTCCTTACTGTAAATAACCTATTTTGGCCAGTAGATGGTGCCATCTACTGCCAAATTGAGTTACAGCAGTTTGAGCGACTGGTCTATTTTTTTATTATTTCCCTGCATCGGCTGCTGAAAGCCTGACGTAAGGGCATCATCAGACGATTTTACACAGCTCTTTGGGCATTATTCCCACAGGGCTAAAATTTTGGGAGCACCTTCTGCAGCCCAAAAGCAAACAAAATTTGTTTGCTGCAAACTAATTTCATTTGCTTTTGGGCTGCAGATCACCAGATCGAGGTATCTCGATATTGGGGCACGGATGTTCCTTTGAAACCCGAGATATAACAATCTCGGTAGTGAAAGGGTTAAGTGATCATGGTGGCTAGAGTTTTATATAATTAGTTACTTTATTTTCCTCCTGCAGAAAATGAATTCTACATAATTACAGGAGTGCATTTTCATGTGCCTTCATTAGCATGCAGTGTGTCCTGGAAAATATGGCATATCTGGCAACTCTAGACAAGCAAACTTATGACCAAGTTCCATATTCAACCATCCATACCTTCCATCATTGGGAGCTATGAAATGAACCCCAACATTACACTTTAGTAGTATATTATTTTCTGTGCCCTGCATAGGGTGAATGACTTTATTCTAAAGCAAAACATCACCAGTCTGTGAATTGGACAACACAATGTTATCGCTTGACAACTATACAGATGTCTTCTACCCAGCAAGATAGTTTTTTTTATAGGATTATATCCTTTAGTACTTCCAGTGCCTTCAAATGTGTTTATTTTCATTATTAACATCCCCATAAAATTTGTTTTGAAGTAGTTGGCACTTTAAGGATGCAGCTGTTCATAAATTATTTTGCATGTAAATTAAACTGGAAAAACTGTGTTATAGGAGTGGATTTTTATATGGACAAGGAATGGTCCTTTTCATGAAAATATAAAAAAAAATCTAATTATACAAGCAACAATCGTGTTTCTATGTGAGTTTTCTGTGTTGGCTGGGTCCTTGAAAATATGTTCATTGGTTCATGTTTCTATCAATGAATTAAACCAGCTGTTTGAAGTCTGTAACTTCATTTTATTAAAATTCCTAATTTAACTCAGTGTCTCTGTTCTCATATTAAACCCTTCACTAGAATATCCAAAAAATGACCAGCAGTACAAGTATGGGTTTTTACTTGCTGATGTGCAAAGATAGCTAATTAATGACTAGATTTGTTGCTACTTTTTTAAATGTAAACAGAAAATAAATTTGAAAATAAGTAACCTTTTAACACTATTCGCTACCGAGATTGAGATAACTCGGGTCTTCAAAGGCTCCATCATGTGCCTGATATCAAGTTATCTCGATCTGCAGCTGTGCAGGACAAAAGCAAATGAAGTTTTTGGTGCAAATGAATTTTGCTTGCTTTTGGGCTGCAGAAGGTGCCCCCAAAGTTCTCGCTCTGTGGGCATAACGCACAAAGAGTTAAACCTGGATAAAATCGACTAAATGAGCTGCAGTTCTATCTGCAGTAGCTTCATTCGGCCAGTAGATGGCGATGTCTGCCTGCCAAATAGGTTTTTACAGTAGGAAATACATTGGGAACATTCTCAAATATTTCTTACTGTATAATTAATTAAAATTATTTTTCAAGAAACCATTGGTTCCTGAAACAGTTTTGTTTGGAAAATCACTTAGTAGTGAAGAGGTTAAGCATAAAAATCATAGCTTTAAAATAAAATTTTGAATATGGAATATTTTTTTAAAGACTTTATTTAGGCTAGGGTCAGACTGAGGCAGTGCGAACGCGCGTGCAGGCGCACTTAATCACGGCCGTAGTAGCAGCAAGTGCCAGGCAATGACGGCCAATATACGAAGTACGGTCGCACAAAAGTCCGGCTGCGCAACGCAAGTGGAAAACGAACGCATTTTGTCGAGAACGTAAAACCGCTAGTACGGTTGTACAGACAGAGTGCGCTGCGTCCGCTAGCAACGTGTGTGCGTGAATTGGAGATGTCAGACACTGCTAATGTCTGGCCAACATAACGTCCAGATGCACAAAGTGTTTTATTGATGATCCGTACAAAATCACGGATGCAAATGCGCATCGTATGACCGCTATCGCGTACTCCGTGAAAAAATGCGTCCATTCGTTCGAACGTACTTTTTCACAGACAACGCGAAAATGCGTTCGTCTGACCCTAGCCTTAGGCAGCACGAAAAAATTTACAGTTATGATGGCATATCATGAGGGACGTGGCCGGCTCTGCAAGGGACCAGATGTGCCTCGGTTGAGCTCTGTGGGATTCTCCTGTTTCAGGTTTTTTTCTAGCTTGAGCTTCTCCACAGATTACCCGATATTGAAGTCCCCGTGGGGCTGGTCACTACGGGGATTGCTCCGGGCCCACTTTGTCCCCCCCCCCTCCTGAGCACAGCTGAGTTTTTCATCGAGATCTCCCGGCAGCTCTGCTCGGCCATCGGCCATTTTGAGGCCTACCCTTCTGCCCCCAGACGAATAGTTCTCTATTCCGCCTGTTTCCCTCAGTGAAAGCTGATTACCGGTTGCAGGCTGTGGGGATAGAGGGCCCCCATCTTCTGGCCGCACCTGGTGTCCCCTTGGAGAAGATGTCGGGGAAACGAGCGGAGTGGCGCAGTCTGGAGCTACCCCTCGCCAGGGGTATGGAGGCTGCGTTTGCGGCCCTCGAGGCCTGCTTGACGCAACTGCCAGGAGGGAGGAGAGTCCAATCTCTAGAGGATCTTGGAGGCAACTGATGGCCGCGCTGAAAGCTAGCCGGGAGGATGCAGATCTGGTGGAAGAGGAATCGGGGCATACTGTACCTGTTGGACACATGGATGGCGATCGATGGAGTGCTGAGCCGGGAGGTCCGGATCCTACGCTGAGCCTGTCTTCTACGAGGTCGAGGGGGACCCTCGAGCCGCATGGTAAAACCAGGATTTCTGCTTGCTGGACCCATGTTGTGACGACGATCGCCGAGTCAACTTCCGAGACACCACTTTTGAAGTCTGCACGGCCAGTGCTGATCAGGACTGAGGGCCTCAGCACTGAGGGAAGGCGGTGCTGGCCTTGGTCTGGGTTGGAGCCGGTACAGTGTCCGCTGGAACCTGGAGTCTGATGGACTTCCGTGCCCTGAGTACCATCTGCGGGTCTGGAGGGGGCTACCACCCCATGTTTCCGCTGGATACAGACTGAGGGGGCCTTTCTAGGCTCACTCGCCCGCTGTTTCCCGACCACGATGTACCCAGCCCTGTAATGGCACCCACACGTTGATTCTCCTTGTCTTTTGTCAGACACTTGTTGGTAATCTGACATTTTTTGCAGTCCGCCGTCGCTGAGTTATATACCCCAGTTAAAGAAAAGGTTTCTACTGTCACTATTGTTGTTGTATTTGGGGCCGAATATGTCTTTTGCTCCACATTGTTTTTTAAATTTTTTTCCTGTTTTTATTGAAGGACTTTTGCACCGTTTCTATGACATTTTTTTTAAAGACACTTTTAGTTTTTTCTGCTGCGCTCTGTTTATTTAAATTTTTTTTTGCCCTTTCTGTGGTATGTATGTCCCCGGCTGGGGATGTCCTAGCAGTGACACTTTATTTTCTTTTTATTCTGAGACACTTAAGATGACTAATGTAGCTGTTGTTTTTTGCAACTGCATCTTCTTTTATTTGATATTTTTCTTACGCTGTGTTATACTAGATGGCTTTATGTGGCCATGCGAGGCCCTCATTTCAAGTTTGATATCTTGATGGCAATTTTACAAAATAAAAATTGTAAATTGAAAAAAAAAATGATGGCAAATAATATGGTATATGTCAGGAGCAGTACCGGTGGGGTACCGGCCTTGCTAGTATGAGCACAGTATGTGGTGGTGCACGTACACAGGGATGGATGGAGGGTAGTGGACTGCAGGAAACAGAGTACCAGGAGCTGGCTGAGAGTGATGGGAATCACGGTGAGGCTGGAATTCACGGTAATGCTGGGGTTCAAGGCAAGGCAGTAGAGCACAGTATATAGGAACATTGGAGAGGGACTGGGAGGCTTGGCAGGTACAAGGGCCTACAGAGGGCACTAGGATCTTGAGAGGGCACTAGGGTCTTGAGAGGAAACAACAGTCTTGAAAGGGCATGAGGGTCTTGAGAGTTCACAAGGGTAACACTGAAGTTAGAATACAGACAGAGGAATAATGCAGGTATGAGACTGGTTCATGGTACTGGAAGTATACAGGTATATAGAGACATCAGAAGGAAGACAATACTATGAATAGAAGCAGGCCAGGATTTGGAGCAGGGCTAGTATATATATGTATACCTATGGATGAGGATAATGAGAATAGGAGTAGTAGGTAATCCTTGGAGTGGGGGCAGTAGATGCAAGTCCTTAGGGCACACGCTAGAAATAGATATCCATAGGATGAAGGCAGTAAATAGAAATACTTAAGGTAGAAGCTGTAATTATAATCCAAGGGAAAAAGCATAGGTATAATCCTTAAAACAAAAGCAGGTTTTTGGAGAAACAAAAGCAAAGTTCTTATGCCCGGTATCCTTGGGGTGAATCCGTAAGCAAATCCAGGTACAGTTTCATAAGTCTTGGGTCGGCAGCAGGCAAGCAAGGTCCAGATAAGCAAAGCCAGAAGGTCTAGGGGAGAGGTATAAGGAGAATAGGCCTCTGTGAGATCAGGTAGCACATTGAATCATTGGCAATGCAGAAGCATTGGGGCCTCGGCGTGGTTCCCCTCTGTAGGTAGCTCGTTAGTTGTATTAGCCGGTACCTGTTGACAAGGATCGCTGGGAGGGCTATTGCTACTCCCAGTACTACGAGGCAGCGTGGCTTTAGCCTTCTTGTGGCACCGGTGGCTAGGAACCTGATAGCCACACGTGTTCCTTCTGCTAGACCAGGGGTTCCCAACCGTGGTCCTCAAGTACCCCTAACAGGTCAGGTTTGCCAAGTATCTGAAGCACAGCACAGGGCCGGCCCGTCCATGGAGCAGGGTGGAGCAGTGGCGCCAGGCGGCCCTTTTTCAGGGGTGGCATTTTGCCGCCCTGTCAAGGGCCGCGGCAGGGAGCACCCTGCCTGTTCTAGGCACGGCCCTACAGTAGGCTGTGGAGCAAGGCTGTTGCCCACCCCTCATGGCCCTCCTCAGTTGAGCGGAGCTGCGCTCACTACCCGCACTTGAGCGGGGCAGAGCCCGCCCCTTTCAGGTCATAAGCCAGGCTCACCGCCCCAGACACAAACATGGCAGGCACAGATTGGCCACTGCACTTGTAGTGCGGCCGGCTGACCCCTTGCCAGGAATCAACAAGGTGCATCTCCTAAGCCCGGCTCTGACGGCCACTGCACTCGTAGAGCGGCCTACAGCACCAGCTGCCAGCGGGGGACTAAAGATGGCGACCAGTGGAACATCCGGTCAGCCCCCTCTGATGGTGTCACAGGGTGCGCCTCGTGACAGCCTCTATCAAGTTGCATGTCCTGTCCCAGAAGATCTTGTGGCTGCACTCGCCTGAGACAGGGAACAGAGAAGAGGATCAGGAGAGAACGGTGAACGGAGCAGCACCACCACCACCAGATAGACAAACCTGGTGAGTGAGTTCATCCCTGACCCGTTAGGCTTGATTATTTTTTTCTTTTTTTAAGTTAAATGAAAATTGAATTACCCAGGCTCAGCAAAACAAAATAAACACAGATGGTTTTGTGTGTGTGTGTCTGTATGGGTTTGTGTCTGTAGGGGTGTGTGTGTCTGTATGGGTTTGTGTGTCTGTATGGGTTTGTGTGTGTGTCTGTATGGGTGTGTGTGTGTATGGGTGTGCGTGTGTATGGGTAGTTGTGTGTGTGTGTATGGGTAGTTGTGTGTGTGTGTATGGGTTTGTGTGTGTCTGTATGTGTATGGGTTTGTGTGTGTGTCTGTATGTGTATGGGTTTGTGTGTGTATGTGTGTGTGTGACTGTATGGGGATGGGTGTGACAGTGGGCTGGGATATGTGGAGCTCTGTGATACGCTCATACACACCACACATTACTGTGAGTTTTATTGCTGTGGAGCTCAGATACACTCATACATGTCAAGTGGGGTTTTTTTTGGGGGGGGGCAGCATTTCATCCATCCCTCCAGGCAGCACAGTGGCTTGGGTCGGCCCTGACACAGGTGATATGATTTGCTGCTCAGTGATTGCAGGATTCAGTCTGCATTTCCCCAGCGCAATACTTAAAACTTGGCCTGTTAGGTGTACTTGAGGACCGATTCATACATGCAAGCACAAACATATACAGGGTTATTCAGAGAGCGGTGAAAAGCAGGAGAATGACTGGAGAATGGAAAATTCTATCAGGGTTTTTCAGAGAGCGGAAAAGCAGGAGAATGACTGGAGAATGAAAAATTCTAGGTCAAAATAGCCGATTTAGAAAGTGAGATGAAAGGGAGAATTTTTCTGGTTTGGCTATTTTGACCTAGAATTTTTCATTCTCCAGTTATTCTCCAGTCATTCATCTGCTTTTCACGCTCTCTGAATAACCCTGTAGGTCAAAATAGCCAAACCAGAAAAATTCTCCCTTTCATCATACTTTCCAAATCGGCTATTTTGACCTAGAATTTTTCATTCTCCTGCTTTTCATCGCTCTCTGAATAACCCTGATACTGTTCACTACTCACCTATTGTGTGCAATATCAGTGATGCAAACTCCCAATTCTGGTACACTGTGAACTGCACATTGAAGAAAGAGTGTACTTCATTTTACTTTGTATACAAATTAAATTTGCTATTAAGCAATAGCAACAAGTTAAATAAGGGGCTGACAGTTCATATAGGTTGTTGGGATAGGAATGCATGACTCTTACACATGTGTATTCACATTATTTGTGGTATGGGGCAAAAATCCCCTAGAAATATCACCGGTTGTCTATTTCAGTACTATATCATTAAAGAACTGTAAGCTCCTATGAGCAGGCCTTCTACACCTCTTGTTTTCATCATATGTCGTTTATCTGTATCTCGTTCCCTTTGGTTATTGTAAAGCGCTGCGGAAACTGTTGGCGCTACATAAATGATGACAATAATAATAATGAAGGGGGAACTTTATATGTGCCTCATCAATGATGATACTAATTTACGTTCCTTTCACAATTGAACAATGACCTCTAGTGGTTTCAAAGAAAATAAACGAATCTCACACACAAATCCATCCTAACAACACTGTACATCAATCACTGGGCGCTAAACTGCTGGGGCCTGATCATTCAAAACTAGAATGTGAAAGGCAAGATGCAAATGGAAAACTTTTGCGTCCGCTGTTTTCCATTTGAGCATTACCTTTAACATCCGTATGATGCCAAGCCGCTTTGCCCGCAGCTCGAGTCGTTCTGTGATAACACCAGCTGCATACTGTTATCAGTTCCAGGAGTCCATAGGACTGCAAAAGCTTGCGCGAGTGAGATCCGACCGGGTCGGTGGAGTGATAAGCGGAGGAGTGTTATTCTGCCTGCAGAGCAAGGAAGCGGCAGATTGCGCCACTCTCGCCACCGGATCTGAGGTGAGTATGGGATTTTTAGGTGGGGTTAGTTTGATGTGTTATGCCATTGATTTGTGCTGACCTCAGTCACTTAACACCAGGGTCTGAAAAACATTATTCAAAGCTGAATAAAGTCAGACGCAGATGGGAATGGGGAATGAGCTGGTTGGAATAGCTCATTCTCCATCTGCTAGGGGCAAATTAACATCTCCCATACAAAGTATAGGAGATATTAATGTACAGTAACCTGGCACTACATCTGAGACGCAAGCTTAGCTTGCGTCTCAGATGGAATAGGACGAGATAAAAATAAGCACAGCGCTCAAGGTGTTACGCTGTACAGCTCAAACACTATGATTATTGTCCAGGTCGGCCCCTGGTAAGAATAAAAATTAAAAGAAAGTGCTACATTTATCACATAATGACATCACTATCACTGCTCATCTAAGGATTACTTTTCCACTGGTAATGGAAAACCTTTACAATCACAATAAAGGAGGACAAAGAATAAATTGGGTCCTTGCTATCACTAAAGATTATATACTAATCTAAGGCTAGGGTCAGACGAACGCAGTGCGAACGCGCGTGCAGCCGCACTTTATCACGGCCGTAGTAGCAGCAAATGACGGCCAATGACGGGCAATATACGAAGTACGGCCGCACGAAAGTGCGGCTGCGCAACACAAGCAGCAAACAAACACATTTTTTCGAGAACGTGATACCGCTAGGACTGACGTACAGAGTGCGCTGCGTCCGCTAGCGGTGTGTGTGCGTGATTAGGAGATGTCAGACGCTGCTAATGTCCGGCCAACATAACGTACAGATGCAAAAAGTGTTTTATTGATGATCCGTACAAAATCACGGACGGAAATGCGCATCGTATGACCGTGATCGTGTATTCCGTGAAAAAATACGTCCATTCGTTCGAACGCACTTTTTCACGGGCGACGTGAAAAATGCGTTCGTCTGACCCTAGCCTAAAAGCAAACAGCACAATCATATAAATGTTCTTACACCCCTCCCTATTGTTGATCACATGAATTTGCTTCTTAGTATCCCCATTTATAGCCTCTTTATTTCCAAAACCAATATCATCTCTCCCTTAGCCACAGCCTTATTTTCTGTTTGATTCTTTCTTCATTTTATATCCTATATCCCTGAACCTGTCTTTCTAGCTTCTATACCAGTGGTTTAATATTCACATATTTGTTGTTTATTTTGTGTCCATATTTTTGTGTTATTATCAGGGTTATTCAAAGAGAATCGTAAAGTCACCGCACATTCGGTGACTTTTCGTTCCCTTCAATTCGGTGCGATTTGGCGATCCCATTTCAGCGACCCTGCGGTGTATTCAGCAAGCACCACAGGGCCGTCGTAGTGCAGGGAAAGCTGCCGCAAACCGATGAACACTCACCGCAAAACCCGGCGAATGCATACCGAAACCCGCAAAAACATCTGGATTAACCCCGCCGAACACGCCGGAGAAACCCGAGCAGGAGCCAATCAGAGCGCAGAGCAGCTGCCGGAAAAAGCCGACACCGCAGACGAATGGAGTGAAGAAAAAAAAAAACAGTACGCTTGAATGTTTGAAAAGTGAAACGCTGTTTGCGGAGAAGCTACTGAGCGAAAATGTCTGAAATTTACATATAAGATCCAATGAATGATACCGTTAATAAAAAGGGCTGTTACAGAAAAAAGGAAAAACGATTTTAAAAAGACGGAAAATAAAGATTCGCAAAAAAATCCTGAAAAATGCCTTAAAGATCCTAAAAAATCTAAATATAAAGAGACTTTTTACTACAGAATAAAATAATCATCGGTTTATTAGATATTGAATTAAAATATTTTTAACATTGAAGCCTATGGGATTCTCCTGAATAAACCTGTCGAATGAAACCACCGAACAGCAGGGCAATTCGGCAACTTTTCACTGCTGGTGTTTGCTCTCTGAATAGACAAAGCATTGCTTCTCTATGGGGATTTCACTGCCCTCGAACAGGCACCGTATGTGCAGGCAATTCGCCAACATTTGGCGAACTGCCTGCTCTCTGAATAGCCGAATGGCCAGAAAAAGGTAACCGTATGCTGAATTTCATTGTTCGGTTACCTTTCGGACACAATTCGGATCTCTTTGAATAACCCTGTTAATAAATATTTTGGTTTTATGTGAGCATTCTCTGTGATATCCTTTGTATTGAGCTTCTGTGAGGTTATCACTTTGGGGTTACCCCTCATTTCATTGTAATAAAGGTTGGCTCGTATCTTTGTAGGAGTATACCATCTGAGGCAGAGACGTGCAGTCAGGGGCGGCAGGGCCTGCCATTTCAGTAAAAATTAATGTGCTGTCAGTGCTCCCCAGGATCTGGATGCTCTCAGTGATCCCCAGAATCTGGCTGCTTGGTGCACCCAGGATCTGGCTGCTCTCAGTGCTCCCCAGTATCTGGCTGCTCTCAGTGCTCCCCAGAATCTGGCTTCATTCAGTACTCCCCAGGATCTGGCTGCTCTCAGTTCTCCCCAGGATCTGGCTCGTCGGTGCACCTAGGATCTGGCTGCTCTCAGTGCTCCCCAGGATCTAGCTGTCCAGTGCTCCCCAGCACTACACCCACTGCTGCTCACCCGGTGCAGCTCTCAGCGGTAGTAAAATGTCCACTCAAGGCAGCTGAGTGTCAGCCACATCAGCAGCCCCACACCTACTGACTATTCGTCTGTGTCAACTCGAGACGAGGATTGTCACATGACTGTCCTGCTTCAATCAATGCATGGAAAGATAGCCTCCCATGCAGGTGTTTTTTGAAAGTCTTGGACCAATGGTGCTTTCCTATTGGTCCAAGCTATTCTATTGCTCTCTCAGGAAGAAGGCAGCGCCAGACGCGCGCTACAGACTTCTCTTGGCAGCTTACACGATTAGCGTAGCATACAGCTACACAAATTGCTTAGGCTGAGGACAGGCTGCTGTGTGAAAAAGGAAAAAAACTAATCAGCGAAGTGTCAGAGATGGACAGCGCAGCGGTGGGTGTGTGAAGCAGGTGAGCTTGTTAAGTTTTATTTTATTATTTCATCAATATCACTTAATGGCAGGTGAGATTCTGCCTCACCTGCCGCCCCTGACGGCACGTCCCTGTCGCAAACCTCTCTTTTTTAGAAGATCTTTGGGAAAGAAACTAAGGTGCATTTATTATGGTGACAGTAGTTTCCCTTTATGGGGAATGCTTGTTGTAATGCAGGGATCTGGAGGCAGACAATCATGGCTATGATATAGGAAAGGAGCTGCTCTTTGGTGTGTGTAGGGTACAATTTAGCCCAGGCAAATCTATTTTGTTGCAGGTTTATCTTACAGCCACAAGATGGAGCTATTGTTACAGATGGCATTTAAAAAGTCACAGCTCTTCTGCACAGGATAATACATATACACTTCTGTTTACCCATTCTTCTGCTGAAATCAATGGTTTGAATGGAAAGAAAACAAAATTCCTGTGTGCATTTTCTGTTTATATATTCCTACAACTTGTATCAAACACTGTCCCATACAATACTTTGGGATATACTGATTTAAGTGGATTACGCAACTAACACAGTCAGTGTCAGGCCTCAGCCCGAGAAGCCTGCTTATTCATCATATGTTCTGTTGCTCCATGTCTGCGTCCACTCAGGGCTGGATTTGCACCTCAGGAGCCTGTAGGCACAGAAATGTAGAGCGCCCTACCACCCTCCCCCCCCAAAAAAGGAAAAATGCCAAAATTACTATTTAAAGTTTTGTTTTGAGGCTAAGAAAACAAAAAATATATACATTTTAAAAAAACTGAACCTGTTTTTCTCTGGGTTCAAATCAAAATAAGAGGCAGAATCTGTTGCCAGAATGAGGGAGGAACCTGCTCAAGAGCTTACAATCTAAGAGGAGAGGGGTGACACATTAGGTGAGGACGAATAGTGTGTTTGAAGTAGCGGGTTGCATGAGGACTGAATGGGAAGATGGAGCTACAAATTTGCAGTGGGGGATCATGGAGTGAGCCAATAGGCTTCTCTATAGTAATGCGTTTTCAGAGACTTCTTGAAGGACTGGAGAGACGGGCGAGTCTGATGTTGTGTTGTGTTGAGTCTGAGTTCCACAGAAAGGGTGCATCTAGAGTGAAGTCCTGAAGGTGAAAGTTGGGGCTGCGGTTACAAGGAACATAGCATCAGATCATTGGCTGAGCGAAGTGGTCGGGCTGGGATGTGCCTACTAATAAGGGAGGAGATGTAGGCAGGGGCCGCGGCTATGGAGAGTTTAATACAATGAATTGGATTCTAAAGGAAACAGGGAGCCAGTGTAGAGATTGACAGAGAGGTGAGGTGTAAGAGCTGCAGGAGGTGAGGTGTATGAGTCTGGCACAGGTGTTCATTACAGACAGCAGAGGCAGAATCTGGGATCTCTTAAGGCCAGAGAGAAGGAGGTTACAGTACTCAAGGCGGGAGATAATAAGAGCTTGGATGAGCATTTTAGTAGAGTCTGGATTAAGAAAGGGACGGATTTGTGCAATGTGTTTTTAGGTGGAAGTAGCAAGATTTGGTTAGAGACTGAATGTGAGGAGTAAAGGATAGATTGGAGTCCAAGAGGATCCTGAGGCAAAGAGCCTGAGTGGTAAAAGTAATGGTGGCCATTCACCTGAAATGAAATTGGGGCAGGAAAGGAGGTTTTAGAGGGAGGGAAGATGAGAAGTTCAGTTTTTGAAAGGTTGAGATTTAGGAAATGGGAAGTCATCCAGTTGGAGACAGCTGATAGGCAGGCTGTAACACATCCAACACCGGAGGAGAGAGATCGAGAGAGGAAAGGTACCTTTGGGTGTCATCAGCATAGAGGTGATATTGGAATCCATAGTAAGAAATGAGGTTGTCCAAAGAGGCGGTATAGATTGAGAAGAGTAGGGGACCCAGAACAGAGCCTTGTAGTACCCCAACTGAAAGAGGAACTGGGGGTGAAAAGACACCAGCGTAGGAGACACTGAAGGAGCGAAAAGAGAGATAGGTAGAGGACCAGGAGAGAGTGTTGTCACTGAGGCCAAGTTGACGCAGCATGAGGCGCTGGAGAGGGTGATCAATAGGGATGAGCTGTTCGGTTCGATCAGTTCGGAGTTCGATTCGAACTTTGGCCGTTCGCAAACTTCGAACTTTTTGGCGTGTTCGGTTTGAGTTCGAAAACAAATTTTTTTTTTAAAAAAGTATAAAAAATGCTTAAAAAATACTAAAAAATCTAGAAATAAAGAGACTCTTTACTGCAGAATATTATAAGCAACCGTTTATTAGATATTGAATTAAAAACTAATGTCTAGGTGCAAAGATTCTCACCTCTAAATGACCTGTGTTCTCAAAGAGGTGTAAACAACAGGTGTTAATTAGTGTTGTGCTTTTAATTAGTCTGGTCTGATGAATTTGATACATTGTTAGAGACTGAGGGTGTGGTGTCTCCTGATCTGAACATGTATCAAACAACACCTGAGCTTCTGAGAAGTGTTCATTTCTCTGCTAAATCTTCCTCTGATATGCTGTTTAACCGCTTAGCTCATTTTTACCGCTTTCGCTCATGTTTAAACAAAATTTGAAGCCACATTTTCTTAAATGACCCAGACATATTAGATATCGTTCTTTCCGTCAGACTCTGCAGATTCATAATATATCATTTTTATATGTATACGTCATGTCCTGCCTGTATATTATGACAAAAAATGCAATAAAAATTGAATTTTTAATCATCTGCAGTGTGTAAAGTGTTTTTTTCACATTTTAGCACATGAGCGTTTGCGGTTATGTTTTCTATGGGGTGCGCTTGTACAAAAATTAGAAATGGGGACTTGTTACATTTTGTGGGGGGAATTACGTGATTTATAGCAAATGCACCCCATAGAAAAAAATCATTAGTGCAGCATCATTGTTCACATTATAATTGAAATGTGAACAATATTGCTGCATTAATAAAAATAACACACAAAAAAGAAATACATGTTTTTTTTTTACTTTATACCTGGTCATGTTCAGGCCTTTCGATTGACACCCTCCATGACCCCCTAGCTGCCACGGTTCTGGAGATATCGGGGTTCAAATGAACCCCCCTATCTCCACCAGGGGATTCCGGGCAGCTAGGGGTTCCCCGGCTATCTGACATCATCATGCTATGCGTGAGGACATCAGGCAGTGAGGGGGGACCCGGGGGTGCACCCACACCGGAGCTAGGCCGCACTTCGGCGCCACAAGGCATCTCTATACACAGCCCCATCAGCATCTCTATACACAAACAGCATCTCTATATACAACCCCATCAGCATCTCTATACATAACCTCACAGCATCTCTATACACAACCCTATCAGCATCTCTAAGTTTGGTATCACTGCAAAGGCTATAATCTGACCTTTCCAATGATACCTCATATGTCCCTCTAGCCCTTAAGGCTCCAGAGATACAGTGGTCTAAATTATTGCAAATTGTTAAAAAAAAAAAAAAAACATTTTTTACACCCAGAGCAAGGCGCCCCCTTGTGCCAGGCGCCTGTAGGCACATGCCTACTCTGCCTAATTATAAATCCGGCCCAGCGTCCATTCAGGGGTTAATTACCTGTATCAGCTCCTGAGTGGGTGTGCTTATAACCTGGTCACACCCTTCTCTCAGGGCTCTCTCATTTTGTGTTCCCCTTCCTAGCTACCGTGAGGTTTTGTGAGCTGCTGTACTGTTATTGTCTACAAGTGTTCCTGCTTCATCTGCCTGCATTTACAGCAAGTCCTTTGCAAAGAGCTCCTGGTTCCAGGCCTGTGGATCCTGCCTGCGGTGGACACTGCTTAGTCCACTATCCCTCGTGTATGGTGACCACACCTGTGGCTACCTGCTTTCAAGCCTCGCTCCACCATCCTGATCTCAAGGTGCTTTGCGAAGAGCTCCTGGTTCCTACGTGGTGGACACTGCATAGCCCACTATCCCTGGTGCATCAAGACACTACCTCTGTGCAGAGAGACTTGTATATTTGTTTCCAGTACTCTGTATTGTGTATAGACTCTTTGCTGTGTGCCTACCTTTTCTGGAATACACTTTATATACTTATACAGCTTCCTGTGTCTGCCTGATTTGCTCTCCCCCAGTGCTTGGGAATATAAACATGGCTCCATCGTGGCGCGAGCCTGACAGTCAGGTTCTTCTGATTTAAAACTGTGCTATAGAAAGTTATTTTTCACGGTCAACTATATATTGTGAAACAATCCATAATATTCAGCTGTAGCACTTAATGTCAAAACCTGTACAATGGTCAGTATACATTGAGTATTTGCAATAAGAAAGGGTTTTTCCCCAAAATATTTATCCATTTGCACAATCCATAAAGTATATCTATTTGATCTGTGACAGTAAATGTGGTGACGCTTGTACACCCCGGCTTCCTGCTTTGTTTTTCTGTTCCTGTATCTATTTTTGTTGGTCTTTAGCCTCTATTGTGGAGACTGTTGGTGGTGTGAATTTATTATTATGAGCCAGAGAGCTGTTGGATAGGGATGAGCCGAACACCCCCGTGTTCGGTTCGCATTCGAACTCGAACAATTTCAAAAGTTCGAGTTCGAACACGAACCGAACTCAATGCAAGTCAATGGGACTCGAACGTTCGATTTTTAGAGTGCCCTCCAAGAGGGCATATATGCAAGATATTTGCCATAAAAGATGTATGGGGGGGTCCGGGTAGTGCCCTGGGGGACAGGAAACAAGGACAAAAAGTAAAAAAAAAAAACATTTTTAAAGGAACAGTGAGTTTTCCATGAAATAAAGGTTAAGAATAAAAATGAAAAATTCCTTCAAATATCGTGCCTAGGAGGTCCCCATAACCTGCCCGTGAAGTGGCGGATTTGTAGGATGTATAGAAACATTTAAACAAAAAAAAAAGACGTTTCAAATGACGGTAAACGGTTTTCCTTTTAATCTATTCATAAACAACTGCTTGGGGCAGCAGTCTGTATGAAAAGAGGAGACATTTTAGGACACGCAGAACAAGTTTAGTGTTTTTTGGGCTAAATTTTGGTGAAACTTATGCAGGCTTTGGATGAAAGTAACAATAGGTGCTTTAAAATTGGGCCTTTAGTGTCGGCAACAGTGCCATCACACCGTAACCCCTCTGTGGTATTGTGGAAGAGTGCAGGGTTGGACCCTGTGGTCCAATATTAAAATGATATAAATCTGGTAATATAGGCGTCAGTGGCAGTGCACCCAAATATTGTGCCTCCACACCGTAACCCCCTTGTGGTATTGTGGAAGAGTGCAGTGGTGGAGGTTTTGTGAATGCAGAAGAGATCCCCGATCTATTCCGTTACGTCAGCATCGGGGATTGATAGCTGCTGATCCAGGACTGATTCAGAGTCGGTGGACAGACGCACTCTTTTGTCTGTGACAAAACCTCCAGCGGCACTGAATGTCCTTTCAGAAAGCACGCTGGATGAAGGGCAACCTAGCAGCTGCATAGCATATTGGCTAAATTCTGGCCAGTGATCCAATCTCAACACCCAGTAAGCCTGTGGATCATCTGCTGGAAAGGTATCCAGGTCTGCCCTTGCCCCTAGGTAGTCCTGCACCATATGGTGAAGACGCTGGCAATGGGTGTCTACATTTGACGTCCCTGGGCGTTGTGGACTAAAAAAATTGGAAAAGGCATCAGTCAAGCGGCTCCTTTCACTGCTCTTCCTCTGATAAACAGCAGCCTCAGAAGCACCTGTGTCATCACTTGGTAACCTACCAGTGCCTGGAAAGGTGTTACACAAGTGTCGCTTTAGAGCGTCCTCAAGTTTTTTCATCCTGTGCTCCCTCTGTGCGGGCAAGATGAGCTCTGCAACTTTACCCTTGTATCGTGGATCAAGAAGGCTTGCCAACCAGTAATGATCCCTCTCCTTGATAGCACAAATCCTGGGGTCCTTTACCAGGCTTTGTAGGATAAGGGAGCCCATGCAGCGTAGGTTGGAGGTGGCATTAGCTGCAGAGTCTTCCTGGTCAATGGGGATGACCCCATCGTGCACTTCCTCCTCCCAGCCACGTACTAGTCCTTGGGTTTCTGGGCACACAAAACCCTCCCTTGAGGAATTCCCACCTTCAATGCCCCCACTACGTAAATATTCCTCCTCATCCTCATCCTCATCCTGTCTGATCTGCGGAGGACCCGCAGGAATGCTGTCTGTGGAAAGACTGGGGCCTTTAGATCTAGGGAAGGCCTCCTCTTCCTCCTGCTGCTCTGCCTCTAGTGCCACATCCTATAATTCCCCGCAGAGTGTGCTCCAGCAGGAACACTAAAGGATTTGTGTCACTGATGCATGCACTGTCCCTGCTCACCATCCTCTTTGCCTCCTCAAATGGTGACAGTACAGTGCATGCATCCTTGAGCATCAGCCACTGTGGGGGGGGAACAAGTTGACCTGAACCTGTCCTTGTGCCATAATCACACAGGTACTCGTTGATGGCCTTCTGCTACTTGTGCAGACGGTGCAGCATTGCTAATGTTGAGTTCCACCGGGTGGGCATGTCACAGATCAGACGGTTTTGGGAAGGTGGAATTCTCTTTGAATTTCTGCCAGGCGAACACTTGCTGGGAATGACCGTATGAAGTGGCTGCAGACTTTTCTGGCCTGGCTGAGAAGCTCTGCCAGCCCATGGTACCTGGTTAGGAAACGCTGTACCACCAGATTTAGGACATATGCTAGGCATGGTACATGCGTCAACTTACCCTGGCATAGGGCAGAGAGAAGGTTGCTGCCATTATTACAGATGACCATTCCCAGCTGAAGCTGGCGTGGTGTTAACCATCTCTGCACCTGCCCCTGCAGAGCTGACAGAATTTCTGGCCCGGTGTGGCTCCTGTCCCCTAAACAAACCAGCTCAAGCACAGTATGGCATCTTTTTGCTTGAGCCATTGCGTAGCCCCGGTCACGCGTCGGTTTAACTGCCACTTCACCAGAGACCACGGAGGAGGAGGAGGAAGAGGTGGTGGTGGTGGAGCAGACAGACCTCATACAAGCAGCTTTCTGGAGGCGTGGTGGATGAACAAGCTCCAGCACAGAGCCCCATCTTGGATCCCTCCCAGCTGCAATCAGAGTTACCCAGTGTGCCGTGAAGGAAATGTAACGGCCCTGTCCATGCTTGCTGGACCACGTGTCTAAAGTCACGTGCACCTTGCTGCTGACTGCCTTTCCCAATGACTCCATAACATTGTTTTCCACGTGCTGGTATAGTGCTGGAATGGCCTTCCGTGAAAAGAAATGGCATTTTGGAACCTGCCACTGTGGTACAGCACATTCAGCAAATTCACGGAAGGAAGCAGAGTCCACCAGCTGGAAAGGCAGCAGCTGCAATGCGAGTAATTTTGCTAAGCTGGCATTTATACGCTGTGCTTGGGGATGGTTGGGACTATATTTTTTCTTACGCTGCAGCAGCTGGAGCAACGTAATCTGACTGCGTAAATCTTCAGCTGATGGGATGCTGTCACATTGTGAGGAAGGACCTGGTATATCCATTACTGTAGCATCATCCCTGTCCTGTCAGTGGAGGTTGGAGTCAATGACATGGCAGGACATATAGTGGGTGTAGAGACAGGTGAGGAGGACCTACGCAAAGTTTTGCGCCAACGGAATGCATGGCAGGTGGTCATGTCGCCTCAAGCATGTGGTACCCAAGCATCCGGTGTCTTTCCCACGCTTGATCCTCATCTGACATACATTACAAATAGCAATGGTGCGATCTGCTGCACATTTCTTAAAGAACTCCCAGACAGCAGAGTTCCTGGATGTGTGCTTTGAGACAACAGCTCTCTGCACCTGAGCAGCTCTGACATCTGATGCCTTGGACTGGCTATGGTTGGTCATAGATGATGTTGTGCCTTGTGTTTGTTGTGCCTCCTCCTCACTTGACTCCTCTGTTCTATCAGGCACCCAGGTGGAGTCAGTGACCTCATCATCATTGTCATCACCCCCTATCTCCTCGTCACTGGAGCCAACTTGGCAGTATGCTGCAGCTGCTGGGGCAACATGAGTGCCAGTTATTTGTGTGTCAACACTGGCACCCCCTTCCTCTAGGTTGATTATACTCCCTTCCTCAACCTCAGAGATTGAATCAGAGCACTGAACTTGCTGCGCATCCTCAAGCAGCATGTCACTCTCATTGTAGTCAAACAATTCCGCTGACTCCTCCGTGTGTGATAGCGAGACTATGGCAGGAGTAGCTGTGGACATGGAGGCTGCATTATATACTTTGGCAGCTGAGGTGGACTGTAAAGCACTACAAGCCTGGCTGGCAGAGGACTCAGAGGATGAGGATGGCCTGGTTAGCCAATCCACCAAATCCTCTGTATGTTGCAGCTGCTTAAGACAGCCAGCACCAGTTAGAAAGGACAAGCGTGCCCCTGCAGAGGATGTACCACGTCCACGACGACCAGAGGCACAGCCTCCCGACACAGAGGCTGCTTGCCCTCTTATCTGTGTCTGGGAGCGTCTGCCTGTCCTTTTTGTTCTTTCTGACATGGTGAGTGATATATAGATTAAAGATATACAGAACTCTGATTCAACTCTGTTATAAAAATTGGAGATATGCAGAACTCTGATTCAACTCTGGTATAAAGATTAAAGATTTCCAGAACTCTGGTATAACTCAGTGAGACACCCTGATAGCTGGCAGCCAGTGACAAGGCACAAATTACAATTCCCAGGAACCTTCTATAAATCAGTGAGCCCCCCTGATGGGTGGCAGTGTGAGAAGACATGGATTACAATTCACAGAAATTTTATGGAAGTATGTGACACCCCCTGATAGATGACTGTCAGTGACTGAGAAGACTCGGATTACAATTCACAGAAATTTTATGGAATTATGTGACACCCCCTGATAGCTGACTGTCAGTGACTGAGAAAACACACTTTCCACCACAAATTCCCAGATATCTGCAACAAGTGAGCCCCCCAAATTGCTGCTGTCACTGACTGAGAAGACACACTTTCCACCACCAATTCCCAGATATCTTCAACAAGTGAGCCCCCCAAATTGCTGCTGTCACTGACTGAGAAGACACACTTTCCACCACCAATTCCCAGATATCTGCAACAAGAGAGACCCCCCAATAACTGTCACTGGCAGTGAGAAGACACACTAACAGACCAATCTCCTCCCACTCCTGCAGAAAAACACGTGCTGGCTGGGCTGGGTTCAAGTCTTATATAGTGTGCTGCGGGACTTAGCTCTGTGAACCCATGATTGGGCAAAATTTACCCAATCAGAACTCTGAGCCGTGGGGCGTGGCTTGGACGTCACCTAAGATGGCCGCCTAGCGTCTGAGCTCCGCTACACCCGCGCTGTAACCTGCGAATATCTGCTCCCCCCGGGATTTTAATACTCACCACAGGACGCTGTAAGGGATCCACACCATGCCTGGACCTTCCAAATCGGCGAAAACTAAAGATGCGGCCGTCGCGCCGTTGTTTACCCCGCGCCGGACCACAGCTTCCCAAGATGGCGGCCGCCCGAAATCGCGGCCTACCTCCGCCGGCGGATCAGGAGATGAGGATGGAGGGGAATCGGATGCAGGGTAAGCCGGGCTGATGCGGTTACTATTATGAGTCAGATGGCCGAAATGAGAACTTTTTTGGCGGGGGAGATGGACCGTAATACAAAGGCCTTACAGGCTGACATCCTGGCCTTGGGACAGCGCACCTCAGATTTGGAGGATCGTACTGATGAACTTTCGGGGGCCTATAATTCCCTTATTGACCACTCTAACGCTATGTCCCATAAGGTGGATTACTTAGAGACTCAATTGGAAGATTTGACCAACAGGTCCCGAAGGAATAATTTAAGAATCCGGGGTTTGCCGGAGCGGGCAGAGGATGACCCCTTGGGAGACTTTATCGTCGCCATGCTCAGACCGTTAGCTCCAGAGCTCCCAGACCACGCTTGGGAACTCGACCGTGCCCACAGAGCTCTTCGTGCCCGCAGCGCTACCGACGAACGCCCTCGAGACATTATTATCCGCTTTCTACACTTCTCCACAAAGGAACTTATTCTCAAAAAAAACCGTACTAAACCGATATTATACGACGGATCTCCCCTACAGCTTTTTCAGGATATCTCTCCAGACACACTTCGTCGACGCCGTTCATGGAAGCCCGTAGCGGATCTACTTCGTTCGCACAATATCGCGTTTGCATGGGGCCATCCTTTTAAGATCCTGGCATTCCGCAACAAAAGAACATATGTTCTACTTCCGCATTCGGATCCCATGAAGTTCTTTCGGGCCTTGGATGTCCAGCCCCCAGAGGACTTCGCATCTCCGGAGGGTCCTCCGCCGCCGCTCCCGCGTCTCTCCAGGGAATGGAGTACAGTAAACCGTCCTCACCGTTGAACGAAGGTTCCCGATTCTACATGGTTCGTTTACTACCACCGAGACGTGGGTTCCTTGGTATTTCTTTTTATAGCCTCTTCGGTGGTTTGTTGCTGGACTGCTTCTGGTTCTTCTTCTCCTCCGGAATTTTTAGTTCCACGAAAACTACTCCGGCTAGAACGTGTCTCTCCTTGTTTCACGCTATTGAAACACAGTGACCGTCTCTATTTCTACAGCCCATCGATCAGGTCTTCCCGGGGGCCAATTTTTTCCTTGTGGGTGGGGGCTCTTGACTGGGCCTTTTTTGATCTCCATGGCCTGGAGGGTTTGTTCCCTTTTTCCCCCACAGGTCCCGGCAGTGGGTAAGTCCGGGCTTTTTGGACTCTGTTTTTCCTTTTTTTTGCTTTCCGTTGGTTATGTACATTTTGTTTTTATTGTTTTTTCCCCTTTTTTCACCTTATCCTTCCATCACCAAAGTATTAGGTTCTTGTTGCTGGGTGGGGGTGGTGGGGCATTGGAGGTTCATCGCTCGGGGGATTGTATTGCTGGAGGGGTCTGTGATTGGGTAACGGGCCTGCTGCTCATGGGACGAGGTGACCTGTTGCGCTTCTCATGGCACTGAAACTGACCTCTCTTAATGTTAAGGGCCTCAATTCCCCTACAAAGCGTAGATTACTCTTCCGCACTCTGAAATCTGACAAAATTGATATCGCCTTTCTTCAGGAAACTCACCTGACTAAATCTGCTAAAATTACGTTAACTGATCACGTCTATACACGGGTGTACGTATCTGGTGCCTTGAGCAAGCGCAACGGAGTTGCCATATTGATTCGGAAAACATGTCCATTTCAACTTATATCGCAAAAGATTGATACCGAGGGCCGATTTGTATTGCTTACGGGTACTCTATACTCTATGACCTACCATTTTTTGAATATTTATGCCCCTACTACCCCCTCTGTTGACTTCTGGGATTCCATTTGCAACTTGGTTTCGGCCCTTCCTCAAGGGGCGGTGATCTTGGGAGGTGATATGAATGCTGTAGCGTGCCCAGCAGTGGATCGAAGCGGTCGCCAAGCTTCCACAGTTACGCCAACCTTGGGTAGACAAGATAAGTTGTTCGCCCGCTTTTTACGCCAAGTAGGGCTTATTGATGTATGGCGGGTTTTATATCCGAGTGTAAAGGATTATTCCTTTTACTCTGCTCCCCATGGGACTTACTCTCGCATAGATCTGTTTCTGGTTAATGGTTTGGCCATGTCCAATGTAATTCGAGCGGAGATTAACTCCATCTCGTGGTCTGACCACGCCGACATTGCACTTTACCTCCATACCCCTAAGCTGGCGGCGTCTTGGTCTTGGAGGTTGAACTCGTCTCTCCTGCGAGATCCAGAGGTAGTGAGTCAACTACGTACTTTATCGATACAATATTTTCAAGACAACCCGCCAGGTGAGACGTCCCTGTCCACGATATGGGCTGCTCATAAAGCGGTTATGAGGGGTCACCTCATTAAAATTGCCACTCATAAAAAACGCACCAAATTACATTCTCTCGTCACCTTACAACAGTCTCTCCGTCGTCTGGAGATGAGCCATAAATCCTCCCCCTCCCCTGAACTTCTCTCTGAACTATTACGCACTCGCTCTTCCCTGAAAAGGTTGTTACTCGATGATGTAGCCAAACAATTACTCTGGTCCCGCCGAATGTTTTTTGAGAAGGCCAACAAACTAGATACTCTACTGGCCCGCTCTCTCAAACCCCGGAGTAAATTCTCCTCTATCTCTGCAGTTAAAACAGTAAAGGATGTATTGGTCAATTCCCCACAGGAGATCTGCGCAGCTTTCACAGCATATTATTCAGACCTATACAACCACTCTCCCCATCATGACCCCGCTGACAAATCTCATTTAGACGCCATTTCCTCCTTTTTAGACTCCCTTTCTTTGCCACATTTAGAAGACTCCCATATATCGGGCCTTAGTGCTCCTATCTTAGAAGAAGAGGTTAATTGCGCCATTTCTGCCCTGGGAGGTACGAAGGCCCTGGGCCCGGATGGGTTCTCAGGGGGTTACTATAAAGTTTTACGTCCGGAGCTCGTCCCTTTTTTGACGTCGGTTTTTAACGACTGCGCGGAGGGAGGGTCTCTCCACCCTGATTTGCTTGTGGCTAACATTGCCCTTATACCTAAAGAGGGTAGGGACCCAGCGGCAGTTGAGAGCTACCGCCCTATCTCCCTTATCAATTTTGATGCCAAGATTTTTGCTAAGGTCCTAGCGAACCGCCTTAGTCCGCTCCTCCAAGTTCTGGTTCACCCGGACCAGGTCGGTTTCGTCCCTAATCGTCAACTTTTCGATAATACCAGACGTAATGCCGACCTGATCTGGTGGCTATCCTCTCGGGCAACGCCTTCTCTGATCCTGTCGTTAGACGCAGAGAAGGCTTTTGACAGGGTGGAGTGGCCGTTCCTCTTCTCTACCCTCTCTCGCCTAGGCCTCCCGGAGTTTTATGTTAATATGGTAAGGGCTCTTTACTCGGGAATGTCTGCGCAGGTTCGTGTCCCGGGCAGTAGCCCCATTCGATTCCCCATCTGTAATGGCACTCGCCAGGGCTGTCCCCTTTCACCTCTTCTTTTTCTCCTCTCTCTTGAACCCCTATTGGCTGCGATACGAGATCACCCTGAGATCAGGGGGGTTCGGGTCAGAGGAGATTCTTTCACTGTCTCTGCTTACGCCGACGACATTCTTCTCACTTTAACGGATCCCATCTCCTCTCTCTCCCATCTCGGACCGGTACTTTCCGACTTTGGTGAAATCGCAGGGTTTCGCATCAACTACACTAAATCCTGTGCGATGCCCCTCTACATGTCACACACAGACACCGCCTCGATTGAATCAGGGTTTGGGTTCCGTCTTGCTCCCTCTGAATTGTCATACTTGGGTATTCTATTAACGGCAAATCCAACAGCCCTTTATAGCAAGAACTTTACGACCATGGTTCATCAGATCAAGTATGATCTGGAGCATTGGTGTGACAAACCCATATCGTGGATAGGACGCATTCATAGTGTGAAGATGAACATACTCCCACGTATTCTATTTCTGTTCCAGACTCTACCCTTACTACTGAGTCAGCGGGACTTAGCCGGGCTACAACAGGCGATCGACTCCTTTATTTGGCAAAATAAGAGACATAGGGTTGCGCGCCGCATTCTATATCGCCCTAAGACCCGTGGAGGGCTGGGGCTCCCTAACCTATACCTTTATTATTGCGCAGCTCAGTTGACTCAGGTGGTGGCCTGGCACTCTTCCGCTTCTACTAGAAGGTGGGTTGCACTAGAAACTGCTTTTATGTTCCCTGACCGCCCTGACCTCTACGTTTGGCTTCCCAGAGCCTCCAGACCCATTTTACGCACGACATGCCCTTCGATTTTGACATCTCTTCGGCTTTTTGACCTAGCTAGGACGAAATTTGAGCTGATGGGGGTTCCCTCTCCCCTCACCCCATTACTCCGTAACAGAGAATTTCCACCGGGCCTGAGGGCCTCAGATTTTGGGGGTCTAGCGGGAGTGGGGCTTCTGAGGTACCGTGACCTTTATCATAATGGACGACTTATTACTTTTTCAGAGCTCCAGGAGCGTGGTGTTCTATCTCCCTTCTCTTTTTTCCGATTCTTACAGATTCGACATTTTGCTACGGCCCAGATGTTAGAGAAGGTCGCAACTGCCCCTCTTTCCGCTCTAGAGCACGTTTTTATGGCTGATGGCCCACTGAAAGGGCTTATATCCCGGTTATACCTACTCCTTAGCTCCAGTCCAGGTCAATGGGGCCCCCTCACATACTGTGATAAGTGGGAGGTCGATTTATGCGATCCTTTGCCGGGTGATGAGTGGGAGGATATATGGGAGCAAACGTCCAGGTCCTCCATCTGTGTCACACACCAGGAACAATCTTACAAAACACTACTTCGTTGGTACGTTACCCCGGTTTCCCTTTATCGCATGGGTGTCACATCCAGTGATTTCTGTTGGCGGGACTGTGGGGAAAAAGGCACTTATATTCATATGTGGTGGGACTGCCCGGTGGTACGCCGCTTTTGGTCTCTAGTTCACGCTGAATTCCAGAAAATATTCCACCGACAACTGCCTATGGATCCCTGGGCTTTCCTCCTCTCTCGTCCCTTGTCAGTTCTATCCCGTCCTGAACAACTCTTATTTAATAGACTGGCCCTTGCTGTTCGACGGGCCTTGGCGGCATCGTGGCACCAGAGTATTCTCCCTTCCTGGTCTGTGGTGACGGCGAAGATTGTAGACGCCTGTTTGATGGACGAGTTAACGGCTAAGGTCAGGGACACCATGAGTTCCTTTTCTAAGACGTGGTCCCTTTGGGAGGAATACTCCTCAGCCCCTAATTGTAATTTAAATTTAAATTAATTAAATCTGACATTGATCTCACTGATACTCCAGCCTGTTTGCCTAGCCCCTACATGTGATGATGCCCCGGAGGTCCCACCTGGCGACACATCCACTGCAAATGTCTGGAAGGTTTCCCCCTTTTTCTTTTTCCTCTTTGTGTTACTTTATGTTTTTTGATTTGTTTTTGTTTTTATGTGTGTTTTTTTTTTTTTTCCTTTTTTCTTCTACGGCTTGGGGCTCTCCCCATACTCCGTGAGTTTTTTATTTTCTATACAATTGATAAAACAAGTGTTACTGTACCCATCTGTTGATATGTACATGTTTTTGCTGTATTTCATACGCTATTGGATACATGACGCTTTAAATAAAGAATTTTTAAAAAAAAAAAGAACTCTGAGCCGTGATTGGCATAGTCTTGCACCTGTCTTGCACCTAAACTGTGGTCAGGTGCAGGCTGTAGCCAATTGCAAGCTTCAAAAAAAGTGGACGGCGCCCAAAACCTGTACCTCCACCAGTAACCAATGCCCAACCAGAAATTCAGTGGTTTCCCCCAAACCAATGGATAAACAGTAATACAATACATATCTGGTGGTGTGATGGATGTCGCTTAAGGGTGTCTGGTGGTTCTCTTAGTTCACTTGTCCATATGGATCATATGAAAAAACAGAACAATAGAATCGTGTAGAAGGTCTTAACAGATTTATAAGGAAAGGTTATATAGTATATACACTCACAAATATAGAGCCCGAACACTGGCTCTAAGTGGGTAAACGCATTCGGGTACTTAAGTTCTTTGCTTGAGAAGGTGACCCACACCTGCTCCTAGAAGGGGATTCTTCCCACATGCAACACAAGAGACAGGGAGAAAAACTTTCTCTTGCAGATTTCGTGAATAAAATGGCATATAAAGATGTATAAATTGCCAACTCACATGCGTTGGAGCTTAAGGACCAAACTCGAGGTGTGCGCGCGTATGGACTTATTCAAGGTTAAGTCCAAATAACCTTTTGAGCCTCCAGGACTTCCAAAGAGACGGGGATAAGGTGAATTTAAAATTAAAAGAATTTATTAAAACATAAAATCAATATATTGCTGGCACTGCCAGGTGGCCAGAACACGTTTCGCCAGATCAACTGGCTTCATCAGCTGGTTTACAGGCTAAACTGATGTGTACATTCATAAAGTGTCCTTAAATTGTCCCCATCTGTCTGTAATTGTAAATTAAGCGTGTATTCCACGCCTCAGAACAAAGTTACCCGGATCTGCGGCGGACGCCATCTTGCGCATGCGCTCTACTCACTCCATGCGTCTCACTGTGCCGGTCAGGCTCTTAAACCGGATGTGGTATGCGTTCCACTGCGGCTATGCCGAATGGCTCATGGTGGTACAATATCTTCATTCCTCCAAGGCGGCCAAACAGTTTGAGAAATCCCATGGAGGGAGAACAGTATCAGAAACATATATAACCATCATTAATGGAACCCCTAATATTCCCCAACTGTACACCATACGGGGGATATATAGGCATAAATAATAAATTCGTAAGTGTGTTGCTCATGTCGGAAAACTAGTGTGGAGGTATTATGTGCACCAACACTGCTATTGTGGCTAATTGTGTTGATAGCAATGAATTGACAATAAATATCTATTATAATGTGGAATACCTTATGTTGTACAGTTGTGGAGTACATAAGGTATTCCACATTATAATAGATATTTATTGTCAATTCATTGCTATCAACACAATTAGCCACAACTAACTAGAGACTGTATAGCCAGGGCCGGATTGGCCCATGCCCCATAATAGGCCCATAGAAAGGATACTGTAGCTATGTCTGCATTGATGGGCATTTGGACTCTTGTAACTCCGACTCCATAGCAGCTGCAGGGTCATGTGAGGTATCATTAGAACGACCAGAGCATGACCTTTCCAATGCAAACATGACCAGGTTTTATGTAACTAAAATAAAATAATAAATATTTATTTTTCTAACAGCAATTTTGTTCACTTTCCAAATATGAAGTGAACAATGCTGCTGCACTAATAATCTCATGTCACCATAACGTGCGGAGGCGATGGCACAATCGGTTATTACGCACTGTTCCTTTAAAAAACCTAAACCGTCGCAGCAAGGAGCACGTAAGGGACTTTGGAACCCTGCGTCAATAATCTTTACACTACACAAGGTCAAGTGAGGAACCATTGGACAGGTCAGAGTCTGGCCTTTGCATTAATACCAAACATGACCATGTAAAATGTAAAAGAAGAAGATGCGATGGCCTTGTCCATTTGTCACGTGTAAAATGAGCAATTCCACTGCCATTACTCACCTTTTCATTTCCCATCCTCAAACACAAGCGGAAATTTACATTTCTTTAAAGGTTTTTGATAAAATGTGAAAAAAATTATATTTCACGCTGTAAATGATTGAAATCTGAATGGTAATTCACTCACACAGTATCTGCCTGGTTAGATATAGCCGTATCTGCACTATTCAATAACCTAAAATAGGTTTGCATTTCACTAAGTTCCAAAAAAGCTACCAAAATCGTCAGCTCCAGGCCCATAGAGATCTTAATCTGGCCCTGTGTATAGCACATCCTTATGTAGATCCGCGTTTGACGGGCTTACAGAAATATATAAATAGTCTTTACCTCAGTTTGCAAACCGTCTGTCCAAGCCTCTAAAGATATCAGTGTACCATACATAACAGAAATGTTGAAATGAACTCCTTCTGGAAGCAATGACCAGATGTTTAAATCCATAACTTAAACATTGCTGACCCTTTAGCAAAATATTAGACAGAAAAGGGCCAGCAAGTTAGCTGACAAGTGTTTAAGACTTAAGGGGTTATTCAGAGAGCAACGACATGTCACAGACATTTCGGTGCTCTCTGGTCCCTGCACTTCGGTGGAATCAAATTCCCCGACCCTGCGGTGAATTCAGCATTTACCGCAGGGTCCCCCCGAGTGCAGCTGAAACCCGCCGCAAAAACGCTAATTTAAAGGAAAAAAATGCTGTAAAACCGACAAAATTATCGGATCGGATTACTTCAGCGGGTCCCAGCGGCTTATCGGATCGGGTACGATAAGCCGCCGCTAACCCACTGAACGTTTCCGGAAAAAGCAGACGAGCTGCCGAGCACACCGCCGACCAGCTGCCTGAAAAAGTCGACAAGCAGACGAACGGGTTACAAAAAACCCAAACGATTGAAAGTGTCAAATTTGAAACGCTGTTTGCAAAAAAAGCTACTGGACGAAAATGTCTGGAATGAACATGTAAGGTCCTATGAATAATAATAATAATAAAAAGGACTGTTACAGAAAAAAGATAAAAACGCTATTAAAAAGAATTTTGCAGAAAAAATCCTGAAATGCCTAAAAAAATCCTAAAAAAAATAAATAAAGAGACTTTTTGCTGTAGAGTTAAAGAATTAATGGTTTATTAGATATTGAGTAAAAACGGGAATATTTTTAAGTGAAACCTATGGGATTCACATGATTAAACCTGCCAAAAGAAACCACCGAACATCAGGGCCTTTCACTGATATTTCTCTGCTGTTTGGTGTTCTCTGAATAGGTTAACCATTGCTTTTGTATGGGTATTTCACTGCCGTCGAACAGGCACCGTATTTTGCTGGCATTTCACCAAAATTTAGCAAACTGCCTGCTTTCTGAATAACCGAATGGCCCCGAAATTGCATTTGCAGAATCATGTAGCACCCCCTAACCCCCCTAATAAATCCGATACTCACCTCTCATCCCGTAGTGAGAACGATGGCCCAATCCGCCACTTCGTTTGGCCACGAGCAGAGTGAGAATGGGAACAACTAGTTCTCAGTCTCCATCTGTGATCATTCCACGGTGCTGTGCGATGTCGCGGGCCAGAAGCGCAACCCTCCATGGAGTCCTATGGACTCCAGGAGGTGATACTTGTGGCAGTGCGGAAGTGCTACCACGAGTATCCCAGTGTTTAGTGCTGCATTCTTGCCCCAGAATATTGCGGTAACATGGGGACGCTACGGGGATATCTATAGGCGCTGATTTTCCCCGTTAGCGTCCCCATGTTAGCTCAAACAAGGGAATAGGGTCCTATGAGGTTAAGTGCTATGGATTAAATAAGAGAAATTCTTGCGGCTTCCCAATATTTCTCCACCATTTCGGACCAGAATACCGGCATGAGGAACAATCCTGGAGAAACTATGTAGAAAACAAAATATGGGGTTTGCAAAGACATGGATTTCAGTGATACAGTCAGGTTTAGGCTAGGGTCAGACGAGCGTGATTTCTACGGACTGTACGTCCGTGCACACGGACGTACGTCAGTACGGAAGACACAGTAGTGGCCACACAGTCCGTTTATTCACTGACGTATATTTTGACGGATGTAGGAGGGAAAATAAATTAAAAAGCAAAACCATTTTGTCCGTGAAAAATGCTGGACGTATAAATGCAGTCCGTCTGACCACGTTCCATCACTCACACACAAAGCTATGCGGACGTTGCGGACGCAGCGCACTTTGTGCGGCCGTTCTAGTGGTTGTACGTTCTTGCCTGCCTTGCGTCTGTTTGCCGCGGCCGTGGTGCGTCCGCAGTTCAGTGCGGACGTACATTGTGTAACAGGCTCCAATGGACTTTCTTTCATGCTTTCACGGACGTACTTTTAGGCGCAATCACGGACGTGAACACTACGCTCGTCTGACCCTAGCCTTAATGCTCATTTGTAGACCATTGAAAAAGGCAGATTTGACCCAAAAGTTTAAAGTCTGCCTCGGGAAAACAGATACCACTTGCATGTATGATCTAACAAAAGGAATGGCAAATTGAGGGTAACGGGGAGTGGTGCTAAAACTGTGGATACATTAAATAATGTAGTAAAAACTTTAAAATATAACCATCATTTTATGACTGTAGTTGGCAATGAATAAATAAATACAGATAAATACTCAAGCCGTTTTGAAGCCTTAATAATTTCGATTCTATGGTTATTATTTGTGATTTCATACTTAATAAAATCATATGAAATATGTATTTGTTGATTTTCCGGATAAGAAATACCGTTTTATTTTAAGAAGATTTACGTTTACTTTTATTTCCTCGTGAGATCTGAAATGTCTAGAGAGTACAGCTGCAAAAATGCATGTTTTATTCACATACAGATGAATCACTGACAACCTCAGGATATTGGTGTTTTGTTTCCTCTGTGAGTGACCAGTTTAACATTGGACATTTAAATGATCCTTCTTGTGTGGCCTTGATCTCTTTAGAAAACCAAGACCATTTACCAACTAAACTTTAGTTTTCTAAAACACAAGTAAATATGAAAATAAATGGAAAATAAAATAAAAACAATGCAGTGTGTGTATATATATATATATTTTTTTTAATAATATTATCTGCGGACATTTTAATTAAAACTAAAACTATTTTTAACGGTGTCACATTTTTGCAATAAATGTGGTTACTGCAGCTGTGGCCTTTTGTAAGAATAAGAGTAAAAGTTTTATTTTCCATTATGATGCTGCTGTGGAAACATTGTATTCTTCTGTAAGTATGTGTTTATTTTAAGAAAATAAAGCCAGTTACACTGTGGAATGATGGTCACTGAACAGTGTGTGCAGAATAAAGTCAGCATAATGTAATGTATGTGTGTTATCTACTTTTTAAAATTTGATTTTGTTGCTTGGTTCAATGCATATGCCAAATGTATTATAATTCTTATATTTGAATCATATATTCAGTCTTGTCTTATCCATTGTTCATTAATCCAGCATTTATAGGCGTTTTAAGGTTTAGGGAGAATTGGTGGTATTTGTGGTACAACCGTTCAGTGCTACAGACAGGAATGCTGACTCTAACATTATTTATGCCATAGAAAGGCTGGCAAAAATTTATTTTACAGTACTTAAGTCCTAATTCTGGTTTATCATAAACAAGAGGCACTAATTATCCTCAGCTATTACACATACCTACATAGGAGATAGACTAGTATGTCTGGCCAAAATGCATTCTCTTTACCTACCACTCTTATATCAGGACACAAAGTTTTGTGCAGGGATTTACCTGGAAAATAAAGTGAAAATATTGTCTGTATGTACGTTTTTTGATTTGCACCATAGAGACACTTTCTGATGAGTTATGTTATTTTCTATAATGTATTCAGTTGAAGGTTTTACACTTGTTTGTCGTATTTAGGCTGAAATGTCACTATTATTATTCTTTATTTATATAGCGCCAGCTTATTCCGCAGCGCTGTACAATGGGCACAACATAGACAGGGTTACAATACATTGAGAAAAATTTCATCTGTGCTTATTCCCATTATACCGTGTGAAACAAAACGCAACTAGAGGCTTTGGTTTCTGTTAATGGCCATTAAAAGAGTAAGCTCAACCGCCTAACGTCAAGGCACTTCTATTGAGGTGGCCATTAACAGAAACCAAAGCCTCTAATTGCGTTTTGTTTCACACGGTATAATGGGAATAAGCGCAGACGACATTTTTATCCTTGTTATGTTTTATTCATGTTGCTGGGCTGGATTCATTTGGTGGTTGCAGCCGCCCAATTGGGGAATAGGCGCGACCCCACCCCTGCTGTATTATGTATGTTTTATTGTACCTCCAGCATGATTCCGCTCCGTGTCTTTGTTATTTTGATCCCAAGGTGGATTTTTTTCTGGGAGGGCATAAATATGACCCACCAGTTTGCCTCATGACTGAAAAGCAGCGTGAGCAGTTATGGTTCGC
Source organism: Leptobrachium leishanense (assembly GCA_009667805.1). Lineage (NCBI taxonomy): Eukaryota > Metazoa > Chordata > Amphibia > Anura > Megophryidae > Leptobrachium > Leptobrachium leishanense. Next base: position 298,247,903 of record CM019065.1, on the reverse strand, counting down.
TACACAGCAGCCTGTGGCTTCATTTTTGGATAGGACTCACCCTCAATAGAGGTGCCTTGACGTTTGACAGGTGAGCTTACTCTTTTAATGGCCATTAACAGAAGCCAAAGTCTCTAATTGTGGTTTGTTTCACACGGTATAATGGGAATAAGCGCAGAAGACATTTTTCTCCCTGCTATGTTTTATTCATGTTGCTGGGCTGGATACATCTGGTGGTTGCAGCCGCCCCATCGGGGAATAGGCGCGACCCTACCCCCTCCTGTATTACAATACATTGAACAACATTTTGACAAACCAGTACAGGTGGAAACGAGGGCCCTATTCCCCTGGGAACTCACAATCTAGAAGGGTTGGTGGTGGAAACAGAAGGAGAGGACTGCAAGGTGAGAGTGATGGACTGCTTGCATCAGTGAGTTGGGTGGTAGGCTTCCCTAAATATGAATGTCTTAAGGGAGCGTTTGAAGGAAGGGAAACTAGGGGAAAGTCTGACAGTACGAGGGAGAGCGTTCCAGAGAGTGGGGGCTGCGCGTGAGAAATCCTGCAGTCTATCATGGGAAGAGGTGATGCGGGGAGAAGCTAGGCGCAGATCTCTGTTTGACTTTTGGGAGCGGGCTGGGGTGTATTTAGTGATTAGTGAGGACAGGTAGTGGGGAGCACTACCTTTACTTTGAATTTAACTTAAATTTGTTACCACTAACCCCTATTTACTTTCACAGAGTTCACATTGCACTTTTGATATGTACCTCTTCTAGAGATACCAGCTCAATTTCTCTTTTTTTTATTTTTACATTAGCTTTCAAAAGCATTCAATGGCAACATTTATCTAGTGGTCAGAATTCAAATAAGTGTAAAATCATGTGAGTTTTGGCTGATATTCTCATTTGAGCGAGGCCTTTGATGATTTATTCTGTCTTGAATTATACTTTCTTTTTCAGTATGTTTTAGGTTTTAGGTTTTCTATGCGATTTCATATTGCAGAGCATTGTGGGTAATACTGGCCCTGTATAAACTATGGTAATAACAACTGTCATGTAATTGAACAACTATTTTGAAGATAATAAAAGACAGCATATTAATGACATGCTCTTACACACTTTGAACTTTACATCTATTATAACTTCTTTTATTCCTGCATGTTTAACGCATTCCGATCATTAGTTCTATTTAGAACGCTGAAGCAGCTTCTTCTTCATGTTAGAAAGATCAACAGAGAGAATAAGTGGGAAGAATCAGTAGAGACAAAAATGATCTGCTGTCACAAGGACCATAGATTATATCTTTTTGTGTGGGCTTCAAACTCTAAAGCTCGCTGAGTCCCTTTATAACATGTAGTGTTTGTTTATTATAAAAATCCCTTGATTTTTTTTTTGTTTAACAGTAGGAAGATGGAATGGAAGAGTTTTTTTTATCTTGCTGATGAGAAACATTTGTATCGTTCGTTTTAATGCAGAGATCTCTAGGGATTTCTGCTTGCAAAGCAGATGTTTATTTCCAGGAGAGATTTGTATGAAGTAGTCCTTCAGGGCATCATTATATATATTGCTTTTAACATAAAGATTAAATTTTCATTTAAAATAGCATACGTAAAGAACATCTCCTACTCAGCACAGTCCACCAGGGTCTGGCATTTAACTATGGACATAATAAACAAATTAGCGTGGCACAGAATGCAATGTCTTTAAAGCATATGAAAATCATCTCATATTTTACCCGGATTTATGTTTTAAATTTTGGCAAATTGTATTATGTTGCATAAACATTGCTCATCTGTATATATTGTCGAGGATCTAATATATAAAACGCTTGAGATGCCTAGATAGGATCATGGATCAAAGCATATTGTACTGCATGTTAAGTATATAATAATGGGGTTGATTACAATAGGAATAGTTAATTGGTTTCCTGTTTTAATGAATGTTAATCTACTTTGTTTTACAATTAAAGGGACACTACCACCAAAATAAGCTCCAATTGTGTTTATTTTATGTTGCTGATATCTTACATGTGCTTTGTTTTTCTCTTTTATGTTTAGTTAAGAAAATTTTTTACCCTACATGTGTCACCCTGTGCATTCATTTTGCATTCATTTTGCGATATTTTTTTTGTTGTAACCCCCCCCCACCCTATGTCTTTACAGTACAGTAAGACTGAGCTCCTACAAAATCCTCCCTCTAATGCCTCCTCACCTCCTGACTTCTCCATCATGGTTGATGGTATCCAGTGCTTTTTTTTCTGGAAAAATAGGTGGGGAAAAACTGATTATTATGACAATTTTCATGTCCTAATAAACATTAGTTGTAGTTCACTTAAAGGAAGACACTATAAAATGGAACCATATTTTTTAATATTGTGTGCCTTTAAATGAACTACAACTATTGTTGTAACCCAATGGGGGTTATCCCTAAGTGCCTCTGTTGCAAAAAAGTCTGTATTGCAGTGCAGTTAGCTGGGTTTTTTTGCAACGCTGGCACTGAGTGGATAATCCCCTATCATTTGTGAGCACCACAGCAATGAAACTCACAGTAATGCGCAGTGTATGAGCTCCACAGCAATGAAACTCACAGTAATGCACAGTGTGTATGAGCTCCAAAGCAATAAACCTCCACTATCCACCAAGTTCTGTTTGAATAATATTGGGGGACTCAAATGAGAGGTTGTTTGACCTTGAGAACACCCCCATGTGCTGGTTACAGCAGAACCAGGTGAAAATACAGTTGTGTTCAAAATTATTCAACCCCCAATGCTGTAAAGGGTTTTAGGGAATTTAGTGTACATTTGTAATTGTAGTCAGAATGAAATCCTACAAGGACTTTTTAAAGAACCATATGCAACTAAAATGACATCAATTGGTTTTGTAATACAGTAGTAAATGTTTCTTTTGTGAATTCTTCATTGACACAATTATTCAACCCCTTAAAGACTACCACTCTGAAGAGTGTTTTCAATCAGGTATTGAAAACACCTGTGGATGTCACGGAGCAGCAATAAAGCATAATAAGCACCAATTAGGCAGCTTTAAAATGACTGTGATACTCAGCTCCTTCTAGACATTTACTGGTGTGGTTACAAACATGGTGAAGTCAAGAGAATGGTCCAGGAAGACAAGAGAAGAGGTGATTACTCTTCACAGGAAGGGCAATGACTATAAGAAGATTGCAAAGATGTTAAAAATACCAAGAGAGACCATAGGAAGCATCATTCGCAAATTCAAGGCAAAGGGCACTGTTGAAACGCTACCTGGTCGTGGCAGAAAGAAGATGCTGACTTCGACTGCTGTGCGCTACCTGAAGCGTAGAGTGGAGAAAGTCCCCATATGACTGCTGAGGAACTGAGAAAAGATTTGTCAGATGTGGGTACTGAAGTTTCAGCTCAGACAATACGGCGCACACTGCGTAATGAAGGCCTCCATGCCAGAACTCCCAGGCGCACCCGCTTGCTGTCTCCAAAGAATAAGAAGAGTCGACTGCAGTATGCCAAAAGTCATGTGGACAAACCACAGAAGTTTTGGGATAGTGTTCTGTGGACTGATGAAACAAAATTAGAACTGTTTGGGCCCATGGATCAACGCTATGTTTGGAGGAGGAAGAACAAGGCCTATGAAGAAAAGAACACCTTGCCTACTGTGAAGCATGGCGGGGGGTCAATCATGCTTTGGGGCTGTTTTGGTTCTGCAGGTACAGGGAAGCTTCAGCGTGTGCAAGGTACCATGAATTCTCTTCAGTACCAGGAGATATTGGATGACAATGTGATGCAGTCCGTCACAAACCTGAGGCTTGGGAGACGTTGGACCTTTCAACAGGACAATGATCCCAAGCATACCTCCAAGTCCACTAGAGCATGGTTGCAGATTAAAGGCTGGAACATTTTGGAGTGGCCATCGCAGTCACCTGACTTAAATCCGATTGAGAACCTCTGGTGGGACTTAAAGAAAGCAGTTGCAGTGCACAAGCCTAAAAATGTGACTCAACTGGAGGCTTTTGCCCATGACGAATGGGCGAAGATACCCGTAGATCGCTGCAAGACACTTGTGTCAAGCTATGCTTCACGTTTAAAAGCTGTTATAACTGTAAAAGGATGTTGTACTAAGTACTAAGATTGATTGTCACTTGGGGGTTGAATAAAACTGATAATGATGTGAGCACAGAAAAGACATTTGTGGTTATTTCATTATAAATGTTATGTTATATTTGTCTGACCTACACGTGCCTCTTTGATTTAATTGTAAGCAAGATGACTGAATGATCAAAATCAATGTCAAACTAGCCAAAACACTCAATTTCAGTGGGGGTTGAATAATTTTGAACACAACTGTACCTGTGTTTTTTTTTTGAGAAAGGATTTTACCAGGAAGGATACATTGAGATTTCTCTCGTTTTCAAGTATGTCCTGGGTGGCGAGTATGTACCGTTGGGTGACTTGCCCAAGGACACTTACTGGAGAGGTTGCTCGCTGGGATCAAACCCATGACTCCACAGGCTCTCTCCATGCAGAGCAGTGATGTTACCTCTACTCCACCCAGCCGGTACTATATTGGCGAATTGCCAGCAAAATATGGTACTGTTTGATGGCAGTGAAATCCCCCATAGAGAAGTAGTGGTTAATTTCCCTGTACATTGCAATTTCGTGGCCATTCAAAAAGCAGGCAGTTTGCCAAATATTTTGGAGAAAGGATTTTACCAGGAAGGATACATTGAGATTTCTCTCATTTTCAAGTATGGGTGGTGAGTATGTACCGTTAGGTGTCTTGCCCAAGGACACTTACTGGAGAGGTGCTCATCGGGATCGAACCCATGACTCCAGAGGCTCTCTCCACGCAGAGCACTGATGTTACCTCTACTCCACCGATGTTGCCAGAGATGATATTTTTAAATGCTGTTTTGAAGTGTATTTGGAAGCAGCAGCAGTTTTTTCTTTGTTCTGGGGCCTGCCTGGCAGTGAGTCCCTGCAGAGCAATGCAGCCAGGACTTAAATTTCCACCTTCTCACCTTCCAGGGTGCACCACACACTGTCTGGAACTGCTGGGGAGGCTGGGGGTAAGGCAGCAGTGTAGAATTCTTTTGGCATGCCCTCCTCTTGACATCATCAGATGGGACCAGGCACCAGCAAGGAGGAAGGGAACAGGAGGAGAGAGAGCGCAAGCTTCTGTATCCAGCACCATGGGGGAGTCTGCTCTCTGACCTGGCAGATACAATGCAGCTCGCTGGGCACCTGCTGCATCTTAGAGGAGGAGCAACAGGGACACAGCGCCAGGTAGATAGTTTAAAAATTTGGATCCCTGTCAAGGCAAGTGACCATGGATTCAAATTTTTTTTGCACCCCTTCCTGGTCTTGCACTCTTAGGCGGCCACCTGTACCGCCTTACATTGCCAGCTTCTCTGATCACACCGCATGCTTGACAATCCGCAGCTCTGGCAGATGTGTGTAAACAGGCTGCACCCCCTCCCCATGCTGTTCAAAGTTTCAGCAGCTGCAGAGAGAGGGGGGTGCAGCATGTTTACACACATCTGCCAGAGCTGGGGCACTGAAGAAACAGAGGGGAGATTTTATTTAACCAGCCCTCTCTTGTCACTTACTGGGAGAAGAGGGGGGTTATCGGTCCCTACATACACTCCTGACAATCATGAGCAATATGAGCTTCCAAGTGCTTCCGATTCTCTGCCTGCCACTGCAGGAGGAGGGAGGGGCATCATGCTCTCTCCTGTTAGTTCGGGCTGGTGGTAAGTTGCCAGTACTGAGTGGTGAGTTGCCGGTACTGAGTACCGGTGAGTACCCCCTGAAAAAAAGCCCTGATGGTATCACTATCTCCCCATCAAACCAGGTTCACTGTCTTAGAGTTACACTTGACTCTGCTCTTTCCTTCATTCCCCACATTCAGTCTCTTTCCTCCTCCTGCCGCTACCAACTACTTAATATTTCTAGAATTCGGCCATTTCTTACTGCTGACACCAAAAAGCAACTCATCCACGCCCTTGTAATCTGCCAACTTGACTATTGTAATAATCTTCTTGCTGGCCTCCCTCTCTCCTGCTTCCCCCCTACAATCCATTCTGAATGCCTCTGCCACGCTCATCCACCTCACCTGCTGCTCTGTCACCATTCCTGTCTGCGAGTCCCTTCACTGGCTCCCCACCTTTTGTAGAATTAAATTCAAAATCCTTACCCTGACCTACAAAACTCTCACTAACTCAGCTAACAACTACCTGTCCTCATTAATCACCAAATACACCTCAGCCCGCTCCCTAAGATCAAACAGTGACCTGCGCCTAGCTTCTCCCCACATCACCTTGTCGGGTATATTACACAGAAAAGGAGAGATTTAAAATGGATGCCTGTAGCCATTTTGTTTTAAAGACAGTTTTTCTTTCAAAGTATTCTCTAGGTTTAGAAATGAGCAAGATTTTTTTTACAAAGTTCATTCCTGGGTTAAGAAGTCCCAGACATGAAGGAACCTAGAATGAATGTGAGATAATGCTAAGACGTGTCATAAGTAAATTTATTGGTCTATTCTAAGTTTTTAAAACAAAAGAGATTTTGTTTCTTTTGGGTATAGGAATAAGAGTTAAATATTCTGTAACATATAATTATATTCACAAAATATATGTTTATAATCAAGGTATATTTTATTATAATTACAGTATGAAATATATACTCCAAAATATTGTAGAAAGTATATAATTGGTAAATAATAAAAATTACTAAAGAATAGATTCTGTGAGTTAACCAGGAAAGAATTTAGCTGATCTAAGCAACCAAAAGGGAGTGAGAATATAAATCCAATGACAGACACTGTGTCTAGAGACAGTCTAGTTAAAAGACAAGGCTTTTTGTTAAGTTAGTCTGACCTTTGACCCAAGATAAGATATTAAAAAGAAATAATGGAATTAATGGAATTAATATAAGAAGTGCAATACTGCCCTCTAGAGGATAGTAAAAATAATGATTCATATTATTATTGATTATCCATGACGTCAAATTGGGTATAATAGGCGGCAAAGGTTCTTTTGTAAGTCAGTCAGAGATTTCAACAGACAGAGACTCACATCAGACTCACATCGCCATGCACTCAGACATTCATTATACATGACACTCTGAGAAGTCAGAGATTTCAACAGACAGAGACTCACATCAGACTCACATCACCATGCACTCAGATCCCAAGACATGAGGCAATCAATATTCTCACCAAATCTCTAACTCACATGCATTGATTATCTAATATCGATAATTTTCACATATTCCAAAACAAAGCATCACATAGAAAATTCCAAGGCAGACTCATCAACATCCAAATTGGACAGGTAATGTATGAAATAAGGAATTAATGTAAAAATATATTTGTAGAGATTTTTGCAACGTAGACTGAGACTTCTCGGATAAGGTTAAAATCCAAATTCTAAGTAATTCTATTCTGCAGATAGAAATATGAAGAAGTGGATATAAGGATTTATTCCTAAAGAAATGTTGTAAGATTGATACCAATATATATATTGAATTTGGAAATTACTGTGATTAAAATTAATGAGCAAGGAATTATATAACTACAAAATAAAAAGCAAAAGATTAGAAGTTTAATTCTCGAGATTAGGGAAGGATTCATTAAATAAGTTTTTATTACTTATCAATAAATTAGCTCATCTTTTGTTGATCCATGTAGCATAGAGATATATATATATATCTATAAGAGCTGGCTGGTTAAACATTGTTTGCTGGGAAATGCATGTTGTATTAAGCAGAAATGTTTATTAACCATTTGTGTATTAGTTACTAACTGATAAGGTAAATGATATTAATCATATATGCAGTTACTAACCGGAGATACATATATTGTGAAGCTAGTTTTTATATGCTGATGGAGTGTGGTTTATAAATTGTTGTTCATGATATGAGATTTGAAATTCTTTTGTATACGTAATAAATATATATATATTTTTATCCGATTATTGATTATTGTATTTTTTAAAGCAAAACACAGACAATTAAAAGAATTCAGGATAATTTCTAAGAGATATAAACGATTGATATTTGTGTCTCGTATAAGTTTCTTATGAAATAATAATCCCTGATATATTGGAGACGACTGCCGAGGTAGGTCCAGTAAGTCCAATATAGACATATTGGAGGCTTGGCTGATAAATCCAATATATACAAACGTGTTGTATTCACGTGCAGAGATTATATCCGACAACCTCTTCCCATGAAAGACTGTAGGATATCTCACGCACAGCCCCTATCCACTGGAACGCTCTCCTTCATACTGTTTGATTTTCACATAATTTCCCTTCCTTCAAACGCTCCCCATCCTATTTAGGGAAGCCTACCACCCAACTCACTGACGCAACCAGTCAATCACTCTGACCTTGCAGTCCTGTCCTCCTGTTTCCACCCCAACCCTTTTAGATTGTAAATTCCCACAGGAAAATGGCCTTTCTTTCATCCTGTACTGGTTTGTCAAACTGTTGTTCATTGTACTGTAAACCTGTCTATATTGTGCCCATTGTACAGCAGAATATGCTGGCGCTTCATAAATAAAGAATAATAATAATACTTGTTCATCACTGTGCAGCATTGGCCATAGAATGGACTATGTAGGCCAGAAGTCCAGAAAACCGACCTATTGACTTGCATTGTGTGGAAGGTATGTAAATAACATTACAAGGGGGTACCATTAAGTGTTGTTAGCCCACTATCTGATCATTCAGCTGACATCCTTTATCTCAGGTAGCACAGAGACCACTATAGATCCCCTGAAGCTTTGTCTAAACATTCACTCCTTCATCTTATTGACTCTTCATTACTGCAGTAAAAGTTATACCACAGCTATAAAGTGAAACTTGTTTTCATGTTTTGGTAAATGTTGCATCATGGGAAAATCTACGTGGGTTGATTTTTACTGAAATGTGTGGAACAGATTATATATATGGTCTGCTAGATGAGGCAGAAGCCATACTGAACGATTTGAGATTTAGAAAACTAAGAATAAGTAATTAGTTTATATTTAATGGTAGAAAGAAACAAAATTCTTCTGTTTTTAACCCTTTTCCGTGGGCCGGGTTGTGCCAGGCGGCGGGGCTTTAAAGCCGGTGGGGCGTACTAGTCTGTCCGCTTGCTGGCTGCTGCGGTGGGCCCCTCCTTTGGCCTGCCTACATAGCTGATGTGTGGCGCGCGTCATTGGCTACAGGGGGACGTCCTGAGTTCAGGCCGTCCCATGGAAGCCATCGGAGCGCGGCGTGTACCGACTGGTAGGCGGGGCGAAGGAGGCCCATTGAAGCTAGCGGGCATACTATGCCTCCCGGCCGCTTCAAAGCTCATCCGCAGGGGGGTCGGTAGAGTATGCCCCGTGGCGAAAAAAGAATTAACCCTTTAAGGACCGCTGACATACCCTGTACGTCCTATCCACGGGTCTCCCTTAGACCCGTGGACGTACAGGGTACGCACATAGGTGAACTGGCTCAGCAGTGAAGGGGGTTAAAAAGCAAAAACATGTAAAAATTGGGTATTTCTAGTCTCGGGAAAAAATTTTGAAACTATTTAGCCGGGGTCTTTTTTGGTGGTTGTAGATTTTGGGGATTAAATTACGAAAAAGTGTGTTTTTACCATTTTATTCATCATATTTCATATTTTTTTTATAGTAAATTATTCGATATGATGGAAATAATGGTATTTCTAGAAAGTCCATTTAATGGCGGGAAAAAGGGTGTATAATATGTGTGGGTTGAATAAACGAGTAAGAGGAAAATTTGACCTAAACACTAACAGCGCAGAAACGTAAAAAACAGCAGCGGTCACTAAAGGACGGATTTGTGTAAAACCGCCCGGTCACTAAGGGGGTTAAAGTGCGTTCATCTACAACACTTCCAATTTCTTATGTGTACAAGAGGAATGGATAATGATCTCTGAGTCACATTATCCTTACACTTTTCTGTCCATCATGTACAAAATTAAATGAAATTAATTGCCCTGACTAGCAAAGCTATCCCTTGTACCAGTGTGTCGTTTTTTTTGTAATTATTTCCCCATGAGACGTCTCCATATAAGGCTCGCTACCTTTATTACAGATTATGCATCACTTCAAACATTTCTATAATCTCTGGATCTCATCACCATCCTAGGTTTACGCTTTATTCCACTCACCATTCTCAAATGCACCTCGGAAATTCATGTTTTTACTTAAACAATTCAATAAAACTATCCCACAAATTGCAGTACTTGTAGATTACTGCAACCTTTATACCATTCCCATTTGAATTATAATGCTAACGTTTTAGCATTCGTTTTCTACGCACACTTTATGCCTCACCAGTCTCATCACCTTATTTATTGAAAACTTGCAGGAAGGTACTGTGTACCTACTGTGGCTGCTGCTTCTCTTTGTCAAACAGTTTTACTATACTTTGCTTGATGTATTACATACTGTGGAATTTGTTGTTGTCATATAAATAAACAATGCTGTTTGAGAAATGTGAGCGATATGACGTTACCGATGGGCAGGCGTCAGTGAGTGAAGGCCACATAGACCATGAATTTCATGACTACCAAAGAAGGTTTGACATGACACAGGATCCCTGATAATTAGTGGAAACAGAGGACAAACACAACAGCTGAGAGAAAACAGGTCTCAAATAGGTCTGGAACTGTTTTTTTTAGGAAGGAGGAGTGTTTGAGGCATCAAAACTGCAAAGATCAGGGCAACAATTGTATGTACTCAAACCAAGGTTAATGTGGATGGCAAATACTGTATGTGCATAATAATCCAGAAAAAGCAGGAGTGCAATAACAATACCGAAATAAAATGTGGAGCTGCTCACCATTAAAATTTAGCAGTTATTCCTACCGTAAGCCATGATGTAATATAACAGTAACCACACAGCTGGAGTTTAGTTGATTTTCGAAAGTCACATTGCTTTATTGTTAAACAAAACTGTTAATGAAAGAAACCGATGGCAATAATTGTGGATATATTAGAAAGCCATGAAAAAGACAATAAATCACTTAAGAAAATGCATATACTATGTGATATCTATATATTACAATACAAGTGTGGGGAATGTAAAGGAAATTCTGCATATGTTAAGGAGGAATTGGACATATGTGACATGATTTACATACAATTTTAATATCTATAGATATATAAAAACTATCAGGGTTATTCAGAGAGAGGGGAAAACCAGGAGAATGACTGGAGAAGTGAAAATTCTAGGTCAAAATAGCCAAACCAGAAAAATTCTCCCATTTATCTCACTTTCTTAATCGGCTATTTGGTCTAGATTGTTCTCTTCTCCTGCCATTCCCCTTGTTTTCCCCTCTCTCTGAATAACCCTGTATGAATTTAAAAAAAGGAAAACAAAAACGTACTTAATTTATAATTCATAAAAATGTTGTTGCATAGACTGTCCATCTAAGCAAAATCTGGGATAAATTACTATTTATTTCCCACAAAGGGAAATAGAGTATTTATAGGTTTCCCAATGGTATGCATCATTAGGAACAGTCTATTTTTCCCCTAAAACACTAAACTAACTTCCTCTAATTCACATGACAGAAAGAAAACTATTGTTGAAATTTACTGTGCTGCTATTGTTTTTATTATACTTCTTGTATTCTAATCTAAATCAATTTACCAACATGTAAAGATGCATAGACTATATGCCAAATAAATAAACCGTTAACAAAACTAATTAAAGGAAACCTTTGTTCTTGACCCTTTTACACCCGAAAGCATAAAAAGTAGTATGTTGCTGTTATTTACCATAATAAACTATAAAAAAGAGCGAGAAAGTGCTCATTAATTTCAGCAAGTGTAACAGCTAAAACATTGTAATTAATAGTGAAATAGATTTCATAAATTGTAGAAACCCAACCAATCCAAAGATGTAAAATAACAACAAAAAACAGAAGGTAAGAACCTCTAAGGATAAAACAATAGATAAATAAATAACAGGACATTACTATGTAATAATTTACTAACCAACCTGTCATGCTCCACGTTCCTAGCCCTGTCCCCTGTATATGAGATATGTTCAGGCCTTGTATATGTTGTCATTCCTGGGTTGCAGCAAGGGGTTAACAGTTTCTGCTCTCTTAGCTCACCTGTCTGTCATATCTTCATTTCCTCCCTATGTAATAGCAATGCTCCCATAGTGCTTTGCTCCATGATTTTCACTACCTGATTTCATTCAGTGTTTAGTATTCTGAGAGCTGCCTGCTATTTTGTTCCTGTTCAGTCTGTATATATAGGTTGTATATACTTTTGGTCCTGTTTCCCCTGTCTGTCTGTCTGTTACTTTTGCCACTGTGTTCCTGGTTTATTTCTAGACAAGGTGGAAAGCCTGCCCAGAGGGCAGTCTATTGTGGATATACTGCCCCAGCTCGTGGATATTGCCCCAGCTCGTGGATATTGCCCCAGCTCGTGGATATATGCCCCAGCTCGTGGATATATGCCCCAGCTTGTGGATACTGCCCCAGCACGTGGATATATTGCCCCAGCGCATGGATACTGCCCCAGCTCGTGGATACTGCCCCAGCACGTGGATACTGCCCCAGCACGTGGTTACTGCCCCAGCACGTGGATACTGCCCCAGCTCGTGGATATTGCCCCAGCACGTGGATACTGCCCCAGCTCGTGGATACTGCCCCAGCACGTGGATACTGCCCCAGCTCGTGGATACTGCCCCAGCACGTGGATACTGCCCCAGCACGTGGATACTGCCCCAGCTCGTGGATACTGCCCCAGCACGTGGATACTGCCCCAGCACGTGGATACTGCCCCAGCTCGTGGATACTGCCCCAGCACGTGGATACTGCCCCAGCTCGTGGATACTGCCCCAGCACGTGGATACTGTCCCAGCACGTGGATATTGCTCCCCAGCTCAGACCCCAGACCAGACATGGGGCGGCTGTTCGAATGCTCTATCGGCATTCGGACAGCCGCCCCATGAGCTCCGTCTCCATACTTACCTTCCCGAGCGGCGAAGTGAAAGTTTCCCCGCTTCCGCTCGTTGAAGGACCCAAGCCGCGGTCATGTGGGACTCCCACGTGACCACGGCTTGGGTCCTTCAAAGAGCGGAAGCGAGGGAACTTTCCCTTCGCCGCTCAGGGGTTTGATGCGCGCGGCAGCCGGGTAGAGGCTGCGAGCGCAGCCTCTACCCGGCTGCTGTGTGCATCTTGTAACCGCCCGCGGCGAGCGCACAGCCGGCTCGTGCCGCGGCGGTTGCATGTGCGTGCAGCCAACCGCCGCTGGCTGCGCGCGCATGCGCAGAGTAAGGCTTGGCGACGGACACGCCAAGCCTTACTCTATTATAGTATAGGATATTCATATGTTGGTTTTCCCTTGCTGTATTTTTGGTTTTCTGTTTATGCTGATTCCCGTGTACCGACATTTGGCTTGTGTGACTAGCCTCCTGGCTCTAGAACCCTGGAATCTGGATTACTTACTCTCTGGTTTTGTGGCTTTTCCTATGACTATGATTATGTATGTTCCAAGTCTGCATTGATATCCTGCTACCTATGTATAGCCTAGAACCTGCACGACGCCGTGGTAATATTTGATCTAGCGCAGATCCGGCTACTTTAAAGGCTGGCCTATCAGTTCAGGGATTCTTTAGGTATTGCCGCGCAGGAGTCTCTGGTTAACCCTGTGTTGCTTTTACCACCTGTTTGCAGTAGTATCCCTGCATATAGGGGCTTTCTACTTGTACCTGGGCCCCACCTTGGTGCAAGCCTGGTGCCGCCAGCGTGACACAACCAATACTTCTCAAACAAACAATAACTGGTCCTCATTCACATGCACTACCTATAATACCATAATGTAAATATACATTTGGAATTAACAGGTTTTTATAGGTTGTGATAGAAAGCCATTGTCATTCTACTCTTCTTATCCAGGTGTCATTTATTGTCTTCCCCAGAATCGGCTTCAACTATTCATGAATATCCATCCAGATTTAATTTCTTTAGTCTTTTACCTTTAAGCTTCGAATCATGTTGATCACACATGTTTAGTTCAATTGTTGGAAAGCACTAACCCAGGCCTGGGGAACCCTGCCATTTCTTTTAAACACTACTTAATGTGTCTTCATCTGGCAATGCAGGGGGTCTTCTCATATCAACGCGTGACTTTAATACTTTCAAGATAGCGTTTCTTCTTTCCATGTGTTGGATTTAGCGAGACCACTCGTTTCTCATACAGAATCTCCATCACTCATATTGGCAAGAACGAAAGGATTATCTGAGGGTTCATAAACATAAATTATGTTGTGAATGTGTATGAGAAAGATATTTGCAATTAGTTTGTAGCCCTGGGATATAAAGGGGATCATATTTTACAAATACAAAGAAAATATGGGGAAATAATTACTACCACATACTAGTAGGATGTTGATGTCAGACTGCTTAATTTTACAACTGATCCTAATTTTGTAATTAAATCCCTAATTAATCAAATTCTATTACCTCATCAAGCTAGCTAATATCACAATTTCTGGCCATAGTTAATCAGGAAAACATACAATTACAAACAAAAACCAACCTAAGGGTGCAAATAACTCTCAGAGGGAGTTATGTGGAAGGGTAGATTGCTGCATCAAATTTATTATAAAGAGACAAGGTACTGACAGATTTTCACCCTTTACGTTGGCTTGTATACATTTAGTTTACTACCTATTGAAATTACTTCAAATAGTATATTCATTTATAAAAATTTCAAGGAGTACAACATTTTGATTCTGCCACTGTTTACGTCACCGGCGCTGCAGGAAGCCTAAACGTGATCTTGCTCCTGCCTGAAAACCTGATGGTAAGCAGAGGTCAATAACAGGTTAAATCACGAGAGAATTCAGGTACAAGGAGCTCAGGTATGGATAACCACGATCTGGCACTGCTTAGAAGGAACTGTTGGTTTTTAAAAGACCTTCACCAGACCGCGCCCCCCTCTCAAGCCGTGCCTCATTCAGCCACCTCCCTGCCTGTTTCAATTTAAACCGGGCGTTGGTGAGCGAGCAGCATCAGACATGCTGCCGTCAAGCACACCGGAAAGGCAGGAAGCCCCCAACGTTACAATTCCAAGTCAAGACGCAACTCCTGCTGCGGTCTGGCTTCTACACCAGATTACTTTACATGGATGCTTCCTATACGTTATATAGGAAGCACAAATGGAGTGGGAGCTCGAGAATAACAAGGAATTATAAAAAAACGCTAGTTGAGCACGACCCTTTCTATATCATTTCTGTATAACTGTGAATAACTATGCACTCTCCTAACCTATTTTAACCCCTGAATTGCACTGTAGAATAGGTTGGCACAATACAAATAATGGTAATAATATTATAAAGTTAAAACAATGAACGTCTCTCAAACGCTGATGTTAAAGATACCTCAATACAGAATGCACCTGTAAACATGTAACCTAGTGACTATATTTCCTACATATTTTTTCTGTTAATCTGTATATTTGTGGGTTTTTTTTAATATCTTGCATTGTATTACTTTGTATTTCTGTAACTGTAACACTTCAATGTTCTTTTTTTTTTTTTTTTTTAAATAATAAGTGGTTTATTAGATATTGCATAAAAACGGGAATATTTTTAACATTGAAACCTATGGGGTTCGCCTGAATAAACCTGCTGATTGAAACCACCGAACATCAGGGCATTTCACTGACATTTCTCTGCTGTTTGGTGTTCTCTGAATAGATTTTTTTTTTTTTTTTAAATTCTTTATTTAGAAATTTCAAATAGGGCCACATGTCGACCAACAAGAAAGCAGCCACACAGGGCTGTGATATCAACTGTCGTAAAACATAATATAGATAAAAAAAATAAATAAAAAAAATAAAGAAGCGTATTGAGACATCTGCAGGCGCCAAAGGCAATGCCATCATAAGGGGGTGGGGGGGAGAAAAGGCCTGAAACCTAAAGAAAAAAAAGAGAAAAAAGAAAAAAAAAAAAAAAAAAGGGGAAAAGGGGAACATAAAACATTTCCAAAATCCCAAATAGCTATACAGGCAATGAGGGAGGGGGGGTGTGATCAAGGGGGCTCACAACACAATCCCCAAATCCATCTGAATAGCTCCTCAAACTATATAGAAAGAAAAATTAAAAACAACAGAGAAAGAGAGGAGGTCTTCCTATAACATTCCGAGCAGCAAAAGACAACAGATAAACAACGAGACGTGAGTCACAAAATGCAAAACCATGAACTAAAAAGAACGCATTAAAAAAGAGGCGGCTTCTCATAAAGGTGTTGTGCAAACAAGTCAGATATTCCCATCACCTAAGTTTTCAGCCCGGGGAGACGAGCGCACCATCCGGCGCAAAACCCGCCCCCAGTAAAACAGGCCAGGCCTCGGCCGGTTCCGAGATTACATACGACATTTTGTTATGGGTAACCACTAACGAGCCGGCTGGACCCCAGCGGTACCGGACCCCTTTATGCCTGAGGAAAGTTGTCACCTCGCGGTATCTGCGGCGCGCCATCAGCGTTGCGAAGGGCAGGTCGTGAAATAATTTCAGGGTTACTCCATCAAATAAGACATCAGCTCGCGCCCCCGGCGCTGTCATGATCCGTGTTTTGGCTGCCACATCTGCTGTGACCGCGATCACATCTCTCGGGGCTTCCCGTGGGGCCTCAGCAGCCCTGCGAATGCGGTAGACCGAGCTAAACACCTCCGGGGTGTCAGGCGGATCCTCCAAAACCTGGCGTGCCAGACTATTAGTGTACGAGAGTAAGTCCGCTGGAGTAACCGACTCGGGAACTCCCCGGACACGTACATTACGCCGACGGTGCCGGGACTCCAGAGCCTCCACTGAGCGCGTCAAAACCTCCACCTGAGACCTGAGAGCAGTCACCTGTGCCGACAATACCGTCTGTTCTTCTGCCAACTCCACATTCTGAGCCTGAACCGCCACCATCTGTGAGCGCACCTCCTTTACCTCAGAGCGCACGTTAGATAATTCGGTCAGCCATATTGATTTGATCTCCGCTATGAAGTTTCTATAGTCCTGCATCGTAGTGGGGCGCATGTCATCTGGGGCAGCCGCAGGGGTCCCGGCAGAGCTTGGAGGCGCTGCTGCACCCAATAAAGAGCCAGTCTCCCCTGGGGTTTCCGATATCCGCTGCGGTTGTAGGTCTCCCTCTTGTTGCGGGCTGTCTGTCCGCCGTGACACGTCCTCCGCATCCGACAGTAGCGTATCAGCCTCTGAGCCACCTGCGGAGGGCTCCGTAGCTGTGGCCTCAGGTAACTCCGCTGCCAAGGCCTTTTTCCTCTTTTTCTGCGCTCTCTTGCGTGCAGCAGCACTCATAGACATAGGATTCTTGTCCCGGGACGTCTCGGCGGGCCAATCGGGCCCCCGTCCGTTGTGCCAGGGGCAGTCTTCCTCCTCAGAGGAGTCATACCCCATGGGCAGGAGGGAAGAGGGGGGTATAACTGTTGCAGAGCGTCTATAATTCAGTGAATCTCTAATGTCCGCCTGTCTGGTGTCCACCAACCTGCGCTGTGGAAGTGTTTTCAACTTCTTCCCCATGCTCAGTCGACAGTATAATCTCTCCAGCCAGGAATCAGGTCCGATATGGCCTCCAGGAAACACCCCAGGCTCCACAAGATGGCCGCCGCAACTAGGCCGCACCAGGCCCGAAGGTCCAGAAAGTCAGATGGGGGCGATAAAACGCTCGGAAATCAGCGGCGCCGTGAGCACCACGCAGTCCACTCGTCTTGGGGGCCCTCAGCAGGTCAAAATCGGACGGTTCAGACCCTGTAATCGTGACCCTGTATAGGGTAAACAGCGGAGCTCCTCTAACATGCGTCTGCTCCCGTCCGTCGCTAGCCACGCCCCTCCACTTCAATGTTCTTGAACCCAGGACATGCTTGAAAACGAGAGAAATCTCAATGTATCCTTCCTGGTAAAATCCTTTATAAATAAATAAATAAATAAATAAAGGGATTTTGTGTCTATATAAGGACCTTCCTGATCCTTATTTTCCTGGACCACGGTTGTAGAGAAGAGCTTATGTGTTGTGTGAGTACTGCGGGGCAGGAGGACTAATATCATATTACAGAGGGATAGAAAAAGTCAGAAAGAATGGCTGAAAATAAGAAATAAAGCATCATCTTTGATATATCCAACTAAAAGGGAAAAAATGGCACCTGGCAAGCCTTTTCAAATATTAAAAGAGAATCACAATGATGCAGTATTATAGCAGATAGAATATATTTTTGGTATAATTGAACACTACTAGAATTTAGCTTTAAGTTGAATTTCTTGCAGAATTAAGACCGTGAGCAGGCAACTTTTTCTGGATAATGACAACTCTTATGTACTACGTTGCAATTTTAAAAACACACATTGTAAAGATATTTGCTGAGTTCTCAAAGTAGAACATGCCTGGTTTCCATTAATAAATCACTAGTACATGCCATTCTTCTGAAAGCATCCTGGTGAATTCATTTTAGTTCTTTTACATGACGAGTTTATGTAATTTGTATTGCCAATCTACGCAGGTTCCCTGGAGCATGCAGTTCCTAAGCAACTGTAGGGGCATTCCTGGAAGTAACACAACCTTTATTCATTTCGTACATTATAGTTGAAATATTGAGCTGTGTTTTGTATTTAAATTTCTGGATGGTTTATGTAAACTTTTTTTCACTGTACAGCTGTACATGCGTTACAGCTAAAGCACAAAAAGTTCTGAGAACAAGAATCCAGTAAGGGGACACTTAATATGTATAATACAATATGTCTGTCTATTTTGATTTCCTTCTCTCTCTCTTTCGTTCCTTCCATCTCTCATTAGCACCATTCAGGAAAGATCAAAAGGTCTATCCTGACCATCTGCACTAAAGTACTGCCTGTTTATTATTACAGTGAAGGACTGTCTGTTTATTATTATGGTGAAGGACTGTCTGTTTATTATTATGTTGAATGACTGTCTGTTTATTATTACACTGCCGCTGCCTTTCT
The DNA here is from genome assembly GCA_009667805.1 of Leptobrachium leishanense. Lineage (NCBI taxonomy): Eukaryota > Metazoa > Chordata > Amphibia > Anura > Megophryidae > Leptobrachium > Leptobrachium leishanense. The sequence continues at coordinate 298,228,953 of CM019065.1, read as the reverse complement.
GGGAAGTGTGGCTACTACTTTCTTGTTGTCAAGTGGGAGCCAGGCTGTGTGTACCATCTGCAGTACATACAACCTTAGTCTTTTTTGCACTTCAATTGCTGTTACGTAATGTTCAGAGGAATTTTCCAAGATGATGTCTCGATGGCTTTGCACTCTCATAACATGAAGCCATATCATAAAATTGGGTTATATGTTTGCTCCAGCAGTATAGTCAGGCTCACTCAGACCTTCTCCACTTCAGCTCCTTTTACTAGGGTAAGGATAATGAGTTGGGTAACCCAAATGGTCCTTTTTCCTACTAAAAGCACTGGGAGACTAATGCTACAGCTGTATGTTCTGCCGCGTTGGAGACACACTCTAGTTGAGAGCTGCAAGATGATGGGGCATGCAGTCCTCATGGTCACTAAAAGGAACTTGAATCTATCCGTCTACACCAACAGCACACACAACCTCAGTTTATGCTCCTGGAGAAGCTTTCACGTGTAGGTTAGGGATATTAAAGTTATGAGCTGTATTAGTGCTAGAATAAAGAATCAACGTAACGATACAGATTAGAATTTAGGGTAGTAGGGTTAGGGTCGTTGTAAAAATGTAAAGATAGAACTACACATAAAAATTAGTGTAGCGCTGCTTTAAAACTGTATTCTGGTGCATTGAACTATTGCTGCCACCAGAGGGAGACATTGTGGACTATGCTGGACAAAACGGACTCCATCTCCCATCACCCTTTGTATGAGGACAGGAAGGGGGTGGTACAAAGAGGAGCAAGGACATCAGCAGCCTTGTGCAAGGCATGGGCAATGTGAGCAGAACCACGAGAGACGTAGTACGCATGCTGGGGCTGTTAGGGTTTGAAACCAGGCCGGAGTGTGGAAGTTGCTACAGTCCTGTTAAAGATCGTGCTGTTCCCTGAGCATTGAGAGTACAGAGCGAGCAGTGAGCGAGAACAGTCGCAGGTGACACTTCTGGGATCCTGGCAGGGTTGGAGCGCAGAGAGACAGCGGCATCCATTGCTGCAGTGATCGGAGAGAGAGTGTGCATCGGCCGGCTGTGTACTACGCTGAACTGTTCTTGACAAAGTGCGGTTTGGGAGAAGAGGAACATTGTGTGAGGAGAGGCTGCAAACTGGAGAGGAGTGCTGGCGGCCTATGTGTTCGTGTTCTGGCAGAGGAGAACCCGATCGGGAGTGCAGGCGTTAACGGCATCGAGTTCCAAGTGGCAGCGAGGACAGATCCTCTCTCGAGAGATCCCTTTCTCCAGCGTTCATCGGTCCAGGACAAGCGGTTACACCGGATGGGTGAGGAGGCTTTGGCCTGGTGAAAACGCAGAACATTGCGCACTTGTTTATTGTTTCTTTAAGGGCCCCAACGGTGACTAGTCGAAGATTGTTTTTGTTTCATTCACTGGCCAGTTGAACACAGTACCCGGGTACCCTAGACAACACACATATATATTTTTGAGCTATTTTTCACGGGACTTACACTCCAGAACTGAGGGGGTTAACCGGTTTCTTTTACCGCCGCGTATTTTTCCCGCGTTACGAATTCTTGTTACTCAAATACTGTTCATGCGTATTATATGCTGCTGTATTGGGATCAGTAAAGAATATAATATAGAAAAATCCACAACAGTGCTGGTGTATAGTTATTTCCTAGTGCGGTGAGACTATCCCGAGGTTTATTCAGTGGCTCCTCCGGGGGTGAGCGCTACATTAAGTTTGAATTTTATAAATGCATATATACAGTATATATATATACAATATATCAAAAAAGTGAGTACACCCCTCACGTTTTGTAAATATTTTATTATATCTTTTCATGTAACAACACTGAAGAAATTACCCTTTTCTACAATCTAAAGTAGTGAGTGTACAGCTTGTATAACAGTGTAAATTAGCTGTCCCCTCAAAATAACTCAACACACAGCCATTAATGTCTATACCGCTGTTAACAAAAGTGAGTACACCCCTACTTAAAATGTCCAAATTAGGCTCAATTAGCCATTTTCCCTCCCCGGTGTCATGTGACTCATTAGTGTTACAAGGTCTCAAGTGTGAATGGGGAGCAGATGCATCAAATTTGGTGTTATCACTCTCACTCTCTCATACTGGTCATTGGAAGTTCAACATGGCACCTCATGGCAAAGAACTCTCTTAGGATCTGAAAAAAAGAATTGTTGCTCTACATAAAGATGGCCGAGACTATAAGAAGGTTGCCAAGACCCTGAAACTGAGCTGCAGCACGGTGGCCAAGACCATACAGCGGTTTAACAGGACAGGTTCCACTCAGAACAGGCCTCACCATGGTCGACCAAAGAAGTTGAGTGCACGTGCTCAGCATCATATCCAAAGGTTAGCAGAGATCAGGTTTATGCAACTGCTCAAAGCCACTCCTAGGAGAGCGCTGTTTCGGGTTTATTGGACCCTCATCAGCTAGGAGCTAGGCATGACCAGTTGCAATGGATGCTTGGACCCGTAGGGCAAATCAGTACTTACAACAGTTGTGGTGGAGGACAAAAAGTGAGATAAAAAGCCTCCATGCTATAATGGTTATGTTTATTATTGCAGAAGCCATGTAAAACAGACACAGGATGCAAAAAAAGTGAGACAGAGGTCATTTGCATATCCTACCCAGAGTTCCTTGCTGCATATGGGGAATGCAGCACAGGGGCTCTGGGATGCAGTTCTTTAAATTGCTGTGATGTGCAGATGGCTTCTGCAATAATAAACATAACCATTATAACCATCACGCAGCTACGCCAAGGCGTAACCCCCCTTTCCCCCCACAGCCCCGAAAATGATATCTCGGACGAGCAGATGCTGATGGTGGACAGAGAGGTGAATGCGCTGCTGGCAGAAGGCAACCCGGAATACGGAACAGAAGACGATCTGCTGGTGTCATTGTACGAGGCAGCGCCGTCCCCGGACACGTTCCCAGACACAGGATGAGGAGGACACTCCATTTTCTGGGGACCTGGTAATGTATAAGTCTCGAGGCTAACCTTCCTTTTTACTCCAATATTATGGCATTGATTTTGGTCTTTACTATTAATGTTAGAAGTTTGAAGAATAGACTCAGAAGACAGGCTGTACTAACCTTTCTCTCCACCCAGAATAGCGAGGTTTTTATGCTGCAGGAATGTTCTATTCCATTCGCCAGAAGTTACTGCAACCTGGCTAGAGACTGGCCCCATGGCCCTTCCTTCTGGTCAGGGGTTAACGAGTGCAAGTCTTCGGGGACCACCATACTTGTAAAGGGGGGGAAATTCACGGCAGAGCCAGTCCAGGAGCTTGTCTGCAGACACCTTTTGGTGGAAGACGGCTTTTGGGCTGGGGAACCTGTTTGGTTCATCTCCGTGTACACCTCCCCCGATAAGAGTCAGCGGCTGGACTTGTTCCAGACCCTAAGGACCCAGCTCGCGACCACTAGGATGATCGTCCTAGGCGGTGACTTCAACTGTATCATCAAAGCAAGAGGAAGAAGCACAACCACATTTGGCAAATTGGACATCACGTCCAAGTTGCTGTGGGAGATGATAATGGTGGCCTCTCTGAGGGACGCAATGGACTCGATGGGCAACGGTGCCACGAATAACATGTGGCGTAGTCCTGACGGCTCAGTGCAATCTCGGATTGACTTTGTGTTCATCTCCCGAACGGTTAAGCAAAGCCAGGCCAACACTGTTCCCTGTTACTTCTCGGACCACAGGGCAGTGATGCTGAAAGCAACTGTGGGAAAGGGGTTCCCCCCTGACCCCGGTGTCACGGTGGCAGTACCACCAGGCACGCACCACCCTATCCTTGCCCTCCGATCCTTGGAAGTGGTCGGTCTGCATATATATCCCTAAGAATATAACTCGTAGCAAGGTGAGGCCCTGGTTCCTGAGAGAAGCCCCTATATGCAGAGATGGAGTGTAAACTGCAAGGACAGATGAAAGCAACACAGGGTTAACAAAAGACCTCTGTACGGCAATACCAAAGATTCCCTGCACTGAAAGGCCGGTCTTTAGGATAGCTGGATCTAATCTAAAGGAAAGTATTACCTTGAAGCCGTACAGAGTCTTTTGTTGTATACAGATGACCGGGTTTCCTGGAAACGGTACAGGCAAGGAAAATACTATAGAGTAGTCATAAAGAGGAAAGCCAAAGGTCATAACCAGAGAGAGTACGTCATACAGAATATAGGAATAGGAACCAGAAGGAAAGTCAGCCAAGCCAAAAATCGGTAACCGGGGAATCAGAATGGAACATAAACAGCAAACCAAAATACAGAAATAGACAGAACAAAATACACAGAAGGAACTGACATAAACTGGAACAGAAATAACAGAGGCAAAAACTGAACAAGGATGAACAAACGGAGGATATCCGGAACACAGCAAGGAGCTCTCAGGACACAAGTCGCAAGGAGACCAGGCAAAGGAAAATAACCCAGCAATGTACTATAGGTACATTGCTCTAATATAGGCAGGGGAATCAAGGCAAGGGTCAACAGGTGAGCAGCACACAGAACACCAATTAACCCCTGGGAGGCCAACCAGGAATTGGCCGCAACAGAAACACAAGGGAAAAAACACAAAATACAAATACAGAGGGCAGGAAGACAGGTTTGCCAGCACAGAACGTGGCACCCAGTTCCTGGAAGCTGAACTGCTCTTTGTTCCAGAAGCAGGCGCTAGTGGCAGAACTGTGCGAGGCTTATACCAGGTGGAAGGGGGACAAGCAGTTGTTCACTTCCAGCGCCCAGTGGTGGGAATTCACGAAGGTGAGGCTACGCAGTTTCTGGCAATCAAAGGGCAGATGCCTTGCGAGTGATAGGAAGAGGGAATTCAGAAGGCTGCAGTCCCGGCTGCAGAGTCTGTCTGACCTCTAAAACTGCGGTTGACATGTACGTGAGGAACTGGAGGAAACCAAGAAGTGCCTGAAAGGGCACTTTGAGGAAGAATCCAAGCAAATCATGTTTTGTTCCAAGGTGAAAAATATAGAGAAGGGGGAAAAATGCACCGCCTTCTTCTTCAGAAAGCTCCATTCAGCCAATACCCCTCTCTGAGCTGAAGGTTTCGGATGGAAAGTTGCAAGAGGGCCGAGAGGGTGTCACTAGGGTAGTGCATGACTACTATAGTGACCTCTACTCTGAAGTGGCCGACAGACTGCTGTCAGGCTTCACACGGAGGGTATCGGATGAAGGTTGGTTGTCCCTCGATGCCCCTCTGAGCTTGGACGAGCTGCGCTCCGCCGTCATCTCCTTTAAGAAAGGCAGGACCCCTGGCTACGACGGTCTCCCAGTGGAACTTTATGTTACGCTGTGGGACCTCGTGGGCCCGGATCTGCTGGAACTTTACGAGGAGATGCTGGATGAGGGTCGCATGCCGGACTCGCTCAGAGAAGGAATGATCACGATTTTGTATAAGCAGAAGGGAGTGAAGTCGGAGCTGAGAAATTGGCACCCGATTTCCCTCCTGAATGTGGACTACAAAATCTTGTCAAAAGTTATGGCCTGTAGGTTACGGAAAGTACTTGGGCAGGTGATCTATCCAGACCAAACCTGCAGCGTCGTGGGCCGCCGGATCGCAGGCAGCCTTGGGCTCATTCGGGACACGGTCCACTTCCTGGTGGACCGCCGTTCCCGGGCTGCTCTGGTCTCCCTGGACCAGGAGAAAGCCTTTGATCGGGTGTCCCACGTGTTCATAACTAGCGTTCTGAAAAGGTTTGGACTCGGGGAGAGATTCTGCGCCTACGTCAAGCTGATGTATGCGGATATACACAGCACCGTTCTGCTGAACGGTTGGAAAACCGACCCTTTCCCCGTCTTGTACGGGGCCAAGCAAGACTGCCCTTTGTCCCCTCTGCTTTTCGTGTGTTGCATAGAGCTTTTTGCTGAGTGCATCAGACTTAACCCAGAGATCAAAGGGATACAACCGCCAGGCGAACGTCAGAAGTCGGTGAAGTGCTCACTCTACTGTATATGGACGACGTCACTGTCTTCTACCTTGATTCCGAGTCGGTACAGGAACTCGCTAAGACTAGGGATGAGCCGAACGCCCCCGTGTTCGGTTCGACTTCGACCTCGAACAATTTCAAAAGTTTGAATTCGAATTTGAACACGATCCGAACTCAATGTAAGTCAATGGCACCCGAACATTTTTAGAGTGCCCTCCAAGAGGGCATATATGCAAGATATTTGCCATAAAAGGTGTATGGGGGTCTGGGTAGTGCCCTGGGGGACAGGAAACGAGGACAAAAAGTAAAAAAAAAACGTTTTTAAAGGAGCAGTGAGTTTTCCATGAAATAAAGGTTAAGAATAAAAACGAAAAATTCCTTCAAATATTGTGCCTAGGAGGTCCCCATAACCTGCCCATGAAGTGGTGGATTTGTAGGATGTATAGAAACATTTGAAAACAAAAAAAAATAACATTTGAAATGACGATAAAATGGTTTTCCTTTAATCTATTCATAAACAACTGCTTGGGGCGGCAGCCTGTATGAAAAGAGGAGACGTTTTAGGCTGGGGTCAGACCAGCGCACTTTTAACGCGCGTTCTGGCGCACATAATTACGGCCGCACTAGCAGCAAATGACGGGCAATGACGGCCAATATACGAAGTACGGTCGCACGAAAGTCCGGCCGCGCAACGCAAGTGGAAAACGAACGCATTTTTTCGAGAACGCCGAACCGCTAGTACGGACGTACAGAGTGCGCAGCTGCGGCATAGCGGCGTGTTTGCGTGATTAGGAGACGTCAGACGCTGCACATGTGCGGCCTATATAACGTCCAGACGAAAAAAGTGTCCTGTGGTGGCTGTTGTGGTACCTGTTTAATTGCAGATCCGTAAAAAATCACGCACTAAAATGCGCATCGTATGACCGTTTTCGCAAATTCCGTGAAAAAATACGTCAATTCGTTCGGACGCACTTTTTTACGTTCGCGTGTAAAAATGCTTTCGTTTGACCCTAGCCTTAGGACACGCAGAACAAGTTTAGTGATTTTTTTGGATAAACTATGGTGAAACTTATGCAGGCTTTGGATGAAAGTAACAATAGGTGCTTTAAAATTGGGCCTTTAGTGTCGGCAACAGTGCCGTCACACCATAACCCCTCTGTGGTATTGTGGAAGAGTACAGGGTTGGACCCGGCTGTCAAATATTAAAATGATATGAATCTGTACAGGCGTCAGTGCACCCAAATATTTTGCCTTTGGTGGCAGCAAGTGCCTTCACATCGTAACCCCGCTGTGGTATTGTGGAAGAGTGCAGGGGTGGACCCTGCGGTCAAATATTAAAATTATATGAATCTGGTACAGGCGTCAGTGCTCCCAAATATTTTGCCTTTGATGGCAGCAAGTGCCTTCACACCGTAACCCCTCTGAGGTATTGTGGAAGAGTGCAGTGGTGGAGGTTTTGGTAATGCAGAAGAGATCCCGGGTCTATTCAGTTACATCAGCAGCTATAACAAAACCGGGTCAGCAATGTTTAGGCACTTGTACTGCGCTACTGTGTATGGTGAGAATCGGCGCACACCATTAGCAACAGGATGCAAACAGAACAGGCAGGGAATACACAGAGAATAGTCAAATGGCAGGCAAAGTCGGTAACAGAGCGGGTCCTCAGAACAAGCAGGGTCAGTAACAAGTATACAAACTGATTCGGTAAGCTAGTGATGCGGGAATAAAGGCTGAGACACACTGAGCGTGTAGCGATGCGTAGCGAAGCGAAGCAAACATTTTGCAGGCTTGACTTCACTCCGCTCCGCTTCGCAGCGTGTCTACACTGCATTCCGTTTGCTTCTCACCGCACTGGACAGGAATCCACTAACTAAATTAAAATGTACACACAAAACCATTTTATTTTCACAAGGCACATGTTATATAGGCAAAAAAAGGTTTCGACTGAATAAAATATATCAAAAATTACTGTTAATTTAATAGGAATAGTATAAAAATATAAAAAAAAAGGTAACCCCTGATCATATATAATAGGGACACGGAGCACTGTGTATAGAGTAGGGATGCATTGATACCACGCACAGACATATACGTATATATCAACACGCAGACCTATATATACGTATATATCAACACGCAGATATATATATATACACCCACCTACAGACCTCAGACCATATATACACATACGCACATGGGGGGTGGCATGTGGACAATCTCAACTAAATGCATCCCCCCCACCATTTGGCTGATCCCTCCGGAAGAAATGTTGAACCCGACAGAGCAGAGAATATATACTGTATATTATTCTCTGCTCTATCGGGTTCAACATTTCTTCTGGAGGGATCAGCCAAATGGGGGGGGGGCAATTAGTTGCCAAAATGTGTGTGTGATACAAGTCTGGATACATATATATTTATAAGAATATAGATATGTATCTTCTCTATATATATATATATCATACCTGCCCTTACCTTCCCCTATAAATTTTCTAAAAATATACACACAAAAAAAAAACACTGCCTGAGACCCCGCGCAGCCCACATGCCACCCCCTCTACCTGGCTGAATGTATCTAATATATATAACTAAATACATTCAGCAAGGTAGAGAAAGAAAAAAAAGGTTTTATTTTATCAGGGTTATCCAAAGAGATCCGAATTGCTTGAGAAAGGTAACCAAACGCCGAAAATCAGCGTTCGGTTGCCTTTCCTGGCCATTCGGCTATCCAGAGAGCAGGCAATTCGCCAAATCCTGGCGAATTGCCTGCACATACGGTGCCTGTATGGTGCCTGTTCGAGGGCAGTAAAAACCCCATAAAAAAGCACTGCTTCGGCTATTCAGAGAACACAAACCAGCAGTGAAAGGTTCCCCTAATGTCCTGCCATTCGGTGGTTTAATTCAGCAAATTTATTCAGGAGAATCCCATAGACTTCAATGTTAAAAATATTCCCATTTTAATTCAATATCTAATAAACCATTCATTATAAAATTCTGCAGCAAAAAGTCTCTTTAATTATAGATTTTGTAGGATACTTTAAGTATTTTTCAGAATTTTCTTTTTTTAAAAGTCTGATTTTTTATTTTTTATTTTTTTTTAAAGTTTACTTATTTTTTCTGTAACAGCCCTCTTTATTATCATTCCCTGGACCTCCTGTGTAAATTTCAGACATTTTCGCTTAGTAGTTTCTTTGCAAACAGCGTTTCATTTTCACAGATTCATACAAACGGTTTTGCTAATTTATTCACTGCATCCTCTGCGTCTCAGCTGCTTTGGCTCTGTGTGATTCGGCTCCTGTTCGGCTGCTTCGCTGCGTGTGATCGGCTCCTACTCGGGTTTTTCAAAGGTTAATCCAGATGTTTTTGCTTGTTTTCGGCGTGCATTCGGTGGGTTTTGCGGTTAGTTTTCGTCAGGTTTGCGGTGACTTTTCCCTGCAATTAGGGGACCCTGTGGTGCTTGCTGAATACACTGCAGGGTCACCGAAATGGGATCGGCAAAAGGAACCGTATTGAAGAGAACGAAAAGTCACTGAACGTACGGTGACTTTTCGAATCTCTTTGAATAACCCTGTATGTTCCCGGGGACATTTAAAAATGTCCTTGGATTTTATTTTTTTAGAAATGTGTCGCCTTACCTTAGCCTGGTGGTCAGTGGGGGCTCCCTGGATCCTGGTTGTGGGGGGGGGGTCTGCCGTGGCTGCAAGTGCAGTGGCTCCCTCCCTGCGCCGCCTGTCTCTGCCACATGCACCCAGGCTGCTAGCCCGCACAGTCGCAGCTCTGTCATCCGGTGGCCACATGCTCCTCAAGGGGATCCTTGGGAGGCCCCGGCAGGCTGCCCTCTACAATGCCTGATTAGAGGGCCGTGTCTGCCTGATGTTTTAGTAACAAGAATGTTTTATCCCATAGGCTTCAATGTTAAAAATATTCCCGTTTTAATTCAATATCTAATAAACCGTTGCTTATAATATTCTGCAGTAAAGAGTCTCTTTATTTCTAGATTTTTAGTATTTTTTTAAGCATTTTTTATACTTTTTTCAAATTATTATTTTTTTCGAACTTTTGGTGAACGTCCCAAAAAAGTTCAAAGTTCTCGAACTTTCGAACAGCCGATGTTCGATTCGAACTCCGAGCAGATCCGAACCGAACGCTCATCCCTAGCTAAGACCTGCGACCTCTTCGGCAGAGCGCGTGGTTATGTGCAAGGACCCCTTGAAGGGTGGGAAGGGCATCCCAGATATTCCCACCTTACTGAGGATCATCTTTGTATGTAACTGCGTCCGGCGCATCTTTGGAGCAGACGGGCAGAGCTCGGCAGGACGCTCCATGTCGCTCTTTTTCCTAGCTCTGCTTCTCTGTAAGCTCGGCTGGAAGAAGTGGGACAGTGCCATCCCGTTCAACTGGACGACGACGTGGTTCTACCGGGACGTCGACAAGTTTGTGCGGGAGTTCCAGCTGGAGGGAGTGAACCCGGACTTGTGGAAGCTACACGTCATCTACAAGCTGCTGAGAGCCCAGAATGTGGAGGAGTTGGTCCGCGGGTTAACTGGGGCCACAGGGCAGGCAGAATGTGGCTTCTGACAGGCTAACCAACTGACACAAAAAATTGGCTTGGATGGTGATCCAGGGAGGGTTGTCCCTCAGGATTTTCATGCACTCGAGGGGCCTGTGCAGGTACAGACATTGCCCGCACTGTGTGGTGCATGAGGAGACGGCGATGCATGCCTTCTGGGACTGTCACTTCACTTGGGCACTACTGGCCACCCTGGAACCGAACTTCAGAGACTCTGTGCCAGTTGGGACTATGACGTATCATGCGTCGCTCTATGGGCTCTTCCAGGGGACACACACCAAGGCCGCCAATGCACGTGCGTGGCACCTGATGTGCTGTTTCAAGGATACCCTGTGGTTCGCCTGGAACCGCGTGTTATTGCGGCGCGAGCGCGTCACCATCACGGACTGCGTGAGGCTGTTTCGAAGCATGCTAGGCGAGTATGCTATCATGGACAACTTTGGCAGGAGAAGACACGACGACGAGGAAGAAGACGACGGGGACGACTAAGGAGGAAGAAGAGGATCCCTTACTTATTCATTTTACTGTACTGTATTTTATGTGCCTGAAAAAAAGATGAATTGTATAGTTAAAGGAACACTCTACTCAAAAATCACCCGCCCCGTTTTTTTATCCTAATCTATCCCTATTCCCTTAATAAAAAGCTTTTTTTTTTTTTTTTGTGTAACTGTAATACTTACCCTAAAATCCACTTCTTTCCAGCGGCGTCTTTTTTTTTTTATACTCAACTCCCTCCTCTTCCGCTCCCGTCCTTCTTGCATCGGACTTGCCTTCTGGTTTACGTGAAAAGCGCGCATGCGCGCCTCTCACGTAAGCCAGCCAATCGGCAGGCTTCCTCCCGGCTCCCTCTGAGGATTAGTGTTGCGCGCAAGAGGATGCGCGCAACACTAACCCTCAGCCGCTGCCGCCAGCTACTGCGGCGAGTTGGAGACGTCATCACGCTGAAAGCGCGATGACGTCTCCTACTCGGCAAAAGTCGGCAGAAGCGGGAAATATGATTCCCGCTCTGCTGACTGACAGCTGGGAGGGCAGAGTAAACTCCTCCGCCTCTCTCAGCTGTTTTCAGCTTTTTCTGCTGAACTGCCGAGCGGAGGGAGGGGGGACAGAGGGTGGCATACTCCGGGCATCATGACCACCTAAAATAGCTTAGGTGGTCATGTTGCCTAGAGTATCCCTTTAAACCCCTGTGCCGAGGATTCAATTCGAAGACCAGACGAATCAATATAAAAAATATTTTTGTTTTTATTTATTTTAATTCAACCATTTATTTTTTTCATCCGCAGCAAAAAGCCTTTTAGTTATTGATTTTTTTTAGGTATTTTACTTTTAATTTTTTTTGGGCAAAATTCTGAGTTCCCATTTTTCTTTTAAAAGATGAGGGGCTTTTATCCCCTGACTAAACTTGGCTTTTTTTTTTCCATGCAGCAGAGTTTTTTGTTCCCATACGGTGGCCTGTCCGTCGGCCAACCTGGATCGTCCACAGACGCTTCCAGTGGACAACCCTGATCGGCCAATGGCATTGCCTGTAGGCAGACGACCAAGTCGGCCGTCCGACTACGGTTCCAGTGAACAGGCAGCCGAATGGGCATTGACGTGCAAAGTCACCAGTTTGTCTAAATATGTATATGTCTAAATATGTACCAAAGGTACATATTTAACAAGTGGGAGGCACATCTGCAAACTGCTGTAAGTCCTACACTATTCACCAGAGTTGGATGTACATACCCTCAAATTAAAGCTGACAGTCTGCAGTTAAAGCACATTGTGTTTGTTTCATTCCAACTCCATTGTGGTGGTGTATAGAGCCAAAGATGTTAGAATTGTGTCGATGTCCCAATATTTCTGGGCCTGACTGTATATAGTCAAGAGTCTTGTGCATTCTCCATTCTTTTTGTTCAATGAAAAAACAATTATTTAAACTTTTCATTGCTGAAATCATGGATCAGTGATCAGTTTATCAAGATCTGGTACTGAGATTTAGGCTAGGGTCAGACGAACGCAGTTTTAACGTGCGTTTAGCCGCACGAAATCACGGCCGTGCTAGCAGCAAAGGACGTCCAATGCCGGGGAACACACGAAGTACGGCCGCACGAACGTACGTCAGCGCAACGCAAGTGGCAAACGAACGCATTTTTTCGAGAACGTGAAACCGCTACTACTGACGTACAGAGTGCGCTGCGTCCGCATAGCGGCGTGTTTGCGTGATTGGGAGACGTCAGACGCTGCTAATGTCCGGCTAACATAACGTCCAGACACAAAAAGTGTTTTATTGATGATCCGTACAAAATCACGGACGAAAAGGCGCATCGTATGACCGCTATCGCGTATTCCGTGAAAAAATACGTCCATTCTTTCGACCGCACTTTTTCACGGACGACGCGAAAAATGCGTTCGTCTGACCCTAGCCTAAAGTGACAGGGCAATCAGCAAGGTGTTGGTATCTACAATATGTCCCAATTAGGTGTAATTTTTTATTTTTTTTAGGCCAAATTTTGAGTTCCCATTTTTCTTTTAAAAGATTAGGGGCTTTTTTCCCCTGGCTGAACTTGGCTTTTTTTTTTCTTTCTTCATGCCGGCTGCATTCAGCGTTGCTGTCTTTGGTGCTGAAACCAATTCCAGCACCAGGGACAGGGGGTTTATCCCCCCTGCAACCTTCAGCAAATTTATTCTGTTTCTGCTTCGGCTGTCCTTGACAGGGCTGTCCTTGTTGCTGAAAATCTGTTTCAGCATCAAGAACAAGTTTTTGTCGCCCAGCAGCATTTTTTTTCCCATGCAGCAGAGGTTTTTTTTTCCCGTTCGGTGGCCTGTCCGTCGGCCAACCTGGATCGTCCACAGATGCTTCCAGTGGACAACCCTGATCGGCCAACGGCGTTGTCTGTAGGCAGATGACAAAGTTGGTCGTCCGACTACGGTTCCAATGAACAGGCAGCCGAATGGGCATTGAAGTGCAAAGTCACCAGTTTGTCTAAATATGTATATGTCTAAATATGTATATAGTCAAGAGTCTTGTGCATTCTCCATTCTTTTTGTTCAATAAAAAAACAATTATTTAAACTTTTCATTGCTGCAATCATGGATCAGCGATCAGTTTATCAAGAAAAGATCTGGTACTGTGATTTAAGTGACGGGACAATCAGCAAGGTGTTGGTATCTACAATATGTCCCAATTCGGTGTAATTTCCTAAACAGATTCTCATGTCATCCTAGAAAGTCCTACAGGTAAAAAGAGAAGTGGGAGATCACAGACTAACCTTTCTTACTTCACTATTTTATCATATCATTTTTATTTCACCTGTCGTGTACCACTTTCCCATCTCAATTCCTCCCCTTATCTTTCTCATATTCTCCAATTATTCACACTGGTTACACCTGTCATCCATCCATTACAATCTCAGGGATCACACCAGCTGTGCGTCTTTCATTAATTTAATCGATTCTCCATATAATCCATATTAATTACCCTTCTTCTACCTCAGCTTGCACTTAATAATTTATTTTTGGATCACATATGTCTATTTTTATTCCCTCAATTTTCTGAACACAGAGGCTGGTTGAGGTCACGGCATGAGCTAATTGCAATACCATTATGATGACTGACAAAGGCATATGTTTTCCGCTCATAGAAGTAGTACGGTTATGGTTAATTTAATATTTTCATAAGTCATTATTTTGGAATTTCATTTTCAAACTCGAACTGTCAGAAACACTCAATCACAGACTGAAGCATCTACTGTAATTATAATTTTCCCCACCCTCCATTAAACTCAAGTTAAATAATCTTGCTCATAATTAATATGGATAGCGTTATAACATACAAATTGGCATGGGCTAGGTAATAGTCTTGGAATGCAAGCTTGCTAGGGTTGTTGGAGGTGTTTCCTTTTCTATATTATATTACTTCAGTGGTAGATGCCTAGGAGGCAATACATTTATCATGTCATTCTTCAGCTCGAAATCACGCTTCAGCTATCAGATTTTCATTGCATGGTCTTTTAAGCTATTCAGAATGCGTTACATATCTATAAATTCACAAGGGTACAACGTTTACAGTAATTACATAGGTTGCATAACTAATTGGAGCAAGTCGGACAAAGAAAACTGTATTAAATCATCCAGCCGCATGTCTCTAGAAAGGAAGGTTAAAGAAAGAGAGCAAAGGGGTTGGGAAACAAAATGAAAGAAGCATGAAAATCCAAAAAATATAGCATTACAGCAAAAAAATGTATATTTTCAGGAGGAATGAAAATGGATGATATTGACATTATTTTGTAGAGCAGTGTTTCTCAACCCTGATCTTCAGGTACCCCTAACAGGCCAGATTTTAAGGATTACCTTGGGGAAGTGCAGACTGAATCCTACAATAACTGAGTAGCGAATTGGACCACCTGTGCTTTGCTTCAGATATCTGGCAAACCTGGCCTCTTAGGGGTACTTGGTGACCATGACTGGGAACCAATGATTTAGAACAGTGATTCCCAACCGCGGTCCTCAAATACCCCTAACAAGCCAGATTTTCCAGATATCTGAAGCACAGCACAGGTGATATATTTACTGCTCAGTGATTGCAGGTTTCAGTCTGCATTTCCCCAAGGTGATCTGCAAATTTTGGGCTGTTAGGGGTACTTGAGGACCGCGGTTGGGAACCATTGATTTAGACTATGGGTTGTAACCCCTAAATACTCATACTGTAAAGATTTTAATATTATAGTTGAGTGAATACATTTTATGTGTTTTTTTATAGGGATTGACTGCTGCACTGTTTTATTCCTATTAGGAATAGAACTATTAACATTAGTTCTATGTGTTTTCTTTCTGATTTATGTTAAATACATAAAGGTTTCACTAGAACCGTTGTTTATTTTCTGGCAAATTTGACTGATCTAAGTGAATATTTTACTCCTACACTGCTATTTTACTATCTGAACACTTACGGCCCTATCCCATTCTTCCTTGAAGTTATACGGAGCTATACAGAGTGGCTCCAGCTGATATTTTACCCGCTGAACAAGCTATTCTGCTCTTGGTACTGGAATGGTTGGAGTAGAGGTAACATCATTCACTGCTCTATGACTGTGGAGTCCGTGGAGACACAGGTTCAAATCCCGACAGGAGCACCTCTCCTAAGTATCCTTGGGCAAGACACCTAACGGTACATACCTGCCACCCAGGACATACTTGAAAATGAGAGAAATCTCAATGTATCCTTCCTGGTAAAATACTTTCTCAAACCCCCCTCCTCCCAAAAAAAAACTAGGACCTAGTGCATCCCTACTGTAAATTAACGTTTCCTATACTTTGTGTAGGAGTTGTTAATTTGCATCTGGGTCTAGAAGGTTGACATTCCATGGTAGCTCATTGTTCTTGTCTGGGGCCAGTATTTCTCAAAGAAGTACTGACTATCAGAACCTGGTGTTAAGTGATTGTGCTGTTACAAAATCACTTAACACACTATAATGCAAGGACCAAAAATCCCATACACACCTCTCATCCCACAGTGGAGATGACAGCGCAATCCGTCCAGGAGCGGATCCAGGGGGAGCAATGGGGCAATCCCCCCCCCCGAGAAAATATTACCAACCCGGCTGCCGGCCAGCGCCAGAACAAGCTTCAGTTCGTTCGTTGAATCTGAATCGCCAGCCGGCAAAATGGGCTCTCTGTGTCGGAGGACTGCAGACACGTGACAGAGTGCAACGGCGCCACACTGCTTGAGTTGTCACGTGGGGGTAGAAAAGCAGGGGTGGCTCCACACTGCAGCCGGAGTGCCGGACCCGGACCAGTGCATGTGGCTGCGGCAGCGTGTGCACTCGCAGAGAGAGTGTGCCTGCCAACAGTCAGCGAGAGTGACACAGAAGAGAACCGGGGAATCCGATCCGTCTCCCGTGATTCATCATGCCCTGCCAGAATGCTATAACAATAAACGTAAAAAAATAAGTGAATTTTAAATAAAATTTCAAACATCCACAGCGTATAAAATATTTTTTTTCACATTTTATCATCCGAGCCTTTGCGGTTATATATTCTATGGGGTACACTTGTCTGGGATAGAGCAGCAGGACAGCCGAGTCAGTCTGCGTCTGGGATAGAGCAGCAGGACAGCCGAGTCAGTCTGCGTCTGGGACAGAGCAGCAGGACAGCCGAGTCAGTCTGCGTCTGGGACAGAGCAACACTGCAGAGACATCATTTTGATAATTGGTGAGTGACTGTAAACTGTATTGGGGGGAATGTGAGGGGCCTGTTGGGTGTGTAAAAAAGAATGAGAGGTGCCTTCTGGAATGATAAATGTCTCACAAGCTTAGGACTGTATGATACGCATAGGCGTGCGCACGGGGTGTGCCGGGTGTGCCTAGGCACACCCTAATGCCGGCCCGTGACACATTCTGGGTCACAGTCAGTAAGCGCCGGCGGTCAGGTGACAGGTCATCAGAGATCGCCGGTCGCTCGTGTCAGCGAGGGATGTGCTGTGCGGTCTGTGCGCCATGCACAGATCGCAGTGCAGCACCCCACGAACCACAGGGACCACCAGGGAAGCGGAGGCTGCTGCCAGGCCCGCGGAAATGAGGGGTCCCGGCGGCTATCCATCGGATGCGGCCAGCCGGGTTCCCCCTCCTCAACCCCCCCCCCTCTGTGCCACTGGACCACCAATGATTCATATTCAACCCCCTCCCTGCAAGCAGAAAAAACAAAGGTGAGCAGGAGAGGGGGCAATTTTTATATATCAAAAATATTTTTTAATAGTGTATCCAAAATATTTTTAAACACAGAGTTTTATGGCTGTGGATTCTGTGATACACATACTGCTGAGTTTTATGGCTGTGGATTCTGTGATACACCTACTGCTGAGTTTTATGGCTGTGGATTCTGTGATACACCTACTGCTGTGTTTTATGGCTGTGGATTCTGTGATACACATACTGCTGAGTTTTATGGCTGTGGATTCTGTGATACACATACTGCTGTGTTTTATGGCTGTGGATTCTGTGATACACATACTGCTGAGTTTTATGGCTGTGGATTCTGTGATACACATACACTGCATACTGCTGAGTTTTATGGCTGTGGATTCTGTGATACACATACACTGCATACTGCTGAGTTTTATGGCTGTGGATTCTGTGATACACATACACTGCATACTGCTGAGTTTTATTGCTGTGGATTCTCTGACACGCTCATTCACACCGCACATTGCTTGGTTTTATTGCTGTGAATTCTGTGATATGCTCATTCACACCGCACATTGCTTGGTTTTATTGCTGTGGATTCTGTGATACGCTCATACACACTGCACATTGCTGAGTTTTTCCACCGGAAAAAACAGCGTTTCATTTTCACAGATTCATACAAACGGTTTTGCTAATTTATTCACCTCCCTCGTCTGCGGTCTCAGCTGCGTTCAGCTCCGGTTTTCAGCAGGTTAATCCAGATGTTTTTGGGGGTTTTCGGCGTGCATTCGGTGGGTTTTGCGGTTAGTTTGCGGCAGCTTTTCCCTGGGTCACCGAAATGGGATTGGCAAAAGGAACCGAATTGAAGAGAACGAAAAGTCACCGAACGTGCGGTGACTTTTCGAATCTCTTTGAATAACCCTGATAGTAATGGTGTGTGTGTGTCGTTGTATGTATGTATGTATGTATGTATGTATGTATGTATGTATGAGCTTTTGGGTGCACACCCTAATGCAATAGGCTGCGCACGCCTATGATGATACGTTACATAAAATATTGTCAGTTCTGTGTAAGCAACACCTTATTTTCTGTCAGTGCCCCTCCCGAGACTAGGCTCTGGATCCACCCCTGAATCTGTCGCTTCCTCTCGCCAGGAGGAGCAGGAGTGGGGGAACCAATAGTTTCCAGTGTCGAGATATGCACTTCATCCCAGGCTCCTGTGTTAGGCTGTGCATTTACGCTTTTGCCTGGGACGCACTGTACTCCATGGCGGTGCACTGCTGGTATCAGGCTGTGCCTCGGCTTCTTTCCGAGGCCAGCATCTAATAAAGCAACTGTGTCAGAGAAGATGTGGTAAAAGGGACCATAAGGAAAACTGCTGATTTTTTTTTACTTATTGTCTCCCATTTACTGCTAACAGCAGCATAGGGCTGACTTAACAACAGGTTGTGGTGAAATACCAGAAAGTTAGAAGAATGAGCTACCTTGGAATATCTTGTGAATCTATTCACAGGAACAAATTAACGCCTCCTATAAAAAGTATACAAAGTATAGGAGGCGTTAATATATAGTAGTGAAGCGCTATGCTTGAGCTGCAAGCAGAGCTTGCGGACAGAGTGGAATAGCAATTCCCTGCATGAGATCACTTCTGGAGATGTTATGTATAACTCCGCCAGCAGGAATCTTCGGGCCACATTACAATCTCCACGCTAAAATCCTTGCGCATAGTGAAAATCTTTGCGCTAAGCGTTAAAGTTTTGTGTGCACAAATCTCTGTTGGAATTACAATCCTCGTGGCTTTTTTCTTCAGCTGATCAATTGCGCGCAAACAGTACGCGCACAAATGCAGGCGCAGCGCCATCTCACGCAAAAATCTTTGCGCGTGCAGTTTTTTGCATCTATTCAGCCAATCAAACGCAGCTGAATTGCATCTGCCAGAGGCATCGGAGACGGGTTCTGCGTCTATGATGCAAAATGAGCACATATGCTACAGTAATAATACACACACACCTGCCATCATCCATTATATTGTTGCTGCATTACTTTTTATGGTCTGGTTTTTATTTGGGGTTAGCCAGGTTATTCAGATATGCCATTAGCACCAGCTTTTCATAATCGCAAAGATTTTCCTTCTAACGCCGATGCGGAAATTTGCGCTAATAGATTGTGATACCACGTTAATCGTAGCGCACATTTGCGCTCGCGCTCATAATGTTAAGTATAGGACGTGTGAAGTACAGTAAGCTTGCGCATGGTTCACACGAGGTAGACGATTGCGCGCGGTTGTAGCTTTAATAATGTAATATGGAATTGAGCGGAATTTTTTTAACGCACGTGTTAACACTTAACCATGCCGGCGCTACAGTTAACAACAAGATTGTAATATGGCCCTTAATGTCAGCTGTGGAGTTGGGCCCTTAATATTTAATGGACAACATTTATTCCTAATGTGCAATAATTTGTACAGAGCATGACTGATTCAAAGCAGTTGTCCTATTTTACACATGTTTTGTGGCGGAACTACTGGGTTGCAGAGTGAGCCATTGCATCCGGGCCCTTGAACCCTGAAGGGGTAAGGGGGTCCATTCACATGCACGCTTCCATTGCATAGGGATTTCAGGGGGCCCAGCAACAGCAGAGATCCCTGACATGTCCCCCAAAGCCCTGTCTTTTTTCTCACTGCGGAGCCCCCCTGAACACCAAGCAGCCTCTAGAGACAGACTGTGATCGGCATTTTAACTTGGAGCAGGCATTGTGATGGACAGCCGAGGGGGTCCTCATACCCTCCTAGCGGAATCTTGTTGAGGATCCCTCAGCTCCCTCGGACATTGCCTGCTCCATGGTGATTTGAGGTGTCGCTCTTCAAAGGCTGCACAGTGTGCAGAGGGCCCAGCTGGGAGAATGAGGTAAGGGATTTGGGGGGCTGGTGGCCAGGATATAGGGGGCTGAGGGAGGTTTGGGGACCTGGTGGCTAATCAGAGCAGGGGTTAGTGGAATGGTGGCTTATGGGGGAGTTATGAGGATCTGGTGGCTAATGGGAACAACTTGGCTGAAGGACCTGGTAGTTAAACCACACTTAAGAGGGAAGGGGATATTTGTGGCTAAGGGGGTTGGGCGTTATGGGGACATAATGGTTAAGGGGCTGGGGATTATGAAGGACCTGCTAGTTGGGGGGGGGGCTGGGGAGGTTAGGGGGACCTGGGCTAATGTGACAATGGGGGCATTTTGGCTAAGGGGGCTGGGGGAGCTGGTGGTTAATGGGGGCTAGAATGGGTTATGGGGACCTGGGCTAGGGGGAACTGCTGACTAAAAGGCGCGGGGGGATTCTAAGGATTTATATATTTACATTAAAGATAAAAATAAATAGTACCTGTTATTGGGGAGAGGGTATCCAGGGTGAGTTGAGGGGGAGGTTGTTGGGGGGGTGAGTGGGTTTTACAGGGGTACCCCCCTTTCATTTGTCTACTAAAAGGCCCCAGGATTTCTTATGGCAGCCCTACTCTGTCCTACAAAGCGCACATTACTGTGAGTTTTATTACTGTGGAGCTTTGAGATATGCTCATACACACCGCACAATCGCACATTACTGTGAGTTTTATTACTGTGGAGCTAAGCTAAATGCGCTCAGCGAGGGGGCCAGACGGGCGTCGAGTGGAAGGAACGTCCACTCTCATGGATGTTCCTTCCGCTCTCCAATGACGCTCGTCTGACTCTAGCTTTAAGGGGGTTGTTTTTAATCGTATTTATTTATTTTCTCTTTTCTTTTGGTCTCTGGGCACTGCATGTAAATGTGTTGATGGAGTAGGAGGCTGTGTGTTTAAAATGATGATAAAATAGATATCTGTGTTACAGAATGGTCAAGCGACCCCATTGCTCCCTGTTTTACGTCACACTTTATTGCTATATTATAATTATCATCATTTATATAGCGCCAACAGTTTCTGCAGAGCTTTGCAATAACCAAAGGGAGCGAGATACAGATAAACGGACAAGGGATGAAACAAGAGGTGTAAAGGGCCCTGCTCATAGGAGCTCATAGGAGTCTAGAGGGGAGCGTATAAATATATATTGCATAAGTGCACGTATATCAACTAAATTAAGGTCTGTTCAAATAAAACTTATGTCACTTAATGTCACAACTTCAGAAGGAAAAATATAAAATTATATATAACCATTTCTGTTGTGTAAATTGTACTTCTGCGGCTGTTATTCTCTGTGAATGTGCATTATTAGATATAAATATAATTTAATAATCCTTTTCACCTTATGTTTCTCTCCCATGGGCGTCCGCAGAATTTTTTCCGGGGGAGGGGGGCACAATTTTCTGCCCTTTAGACAATGTTATGAAGGGGAAAGTTATAAAGCGTAGTGATACAGAGGTTCAGAAACGTGATGCAAGTCTAATAGAAGAATAAAGGTGTAAGTGTCTGATCTTAGTGTTGCATTTTCTAGTCTGTTAACACTATTCAAACTAAAGCACCGCACTAGTCATCATACACCCATGATCAAGGCACTAAAGTAAGTGTTTTTTTAAGGCCATCTCTGTATACACAGACCATGGACCCCCCCCCAGATACTGGCACACACAACAGGCCCCCCACTCCAAAAAATAATAATATATATATATATATATACACACACACACACCAGCCCCCCTTCCTACACACACATATATATACATATATTTATACACACTCACCTTCCCTGCATACACACACACTTAGATTGTAAACTCTGGAGCAGGGTCCTTTCTCCTCTTAGATTGTAAACTCTGGAGCAGGGTCCCCTCTCTTCTTAGATTTTAAGCTCTGGAGCAGGGTCCCCTCGCCTCTTATATTGTATGCTCTGGAGTAGGGTCCCCTTTCCTCTTAGATTGTAAGCTATGGAGCAGGGTCTCCTCTCCTCTTAGGACCCTGCTCCAGAGTTTACAAACTAGGAGGAGAGGGGACCCTGCTCCAGAGCTTACAATCTCAGAGGAGAGGGGACCCTGCTCCAGAGTTTACAATCTAAGAGGAGAAAGGACCATGCTCCAGAGCTATACAATGTAAGAGGAGAAAGGACCCTGCTCCAGAGCTTACAATCTTTCTCCTCTTGATTGCAAGCTCTTGAGCAGGGCCCCCTCTCCTCTTAGATTGTAAGATCTGGAGCAGGGTCCTCATCCCCACTGCCCAGGCAAGACCCTGCCTAGAGTGCCTGTATACTGCCAATATTGCCCTGGCCTGTAAATCATGCAAGCTCTGTGAACTTAACACAGGCCCCCACCAGATTACTATTAATCATTTTGTGTCCCTCTTCCCCAGACAGATAAACTAGACCTCAGATCAGGGGAATCTCATAAATAAAGACACTGGCATCAAGCTTAATAAAAATGTATTTATTTGACAATCATTACCTTTTTCTTGTGTCCAGCATCCCAGCCTGTGGCCCATAGGAGCAGCTGCCCCTGCATCTCAGCCCTGCCTCTCCCAGCATGCAAAGTGACTGGGAGCACGTGGTGGATTGGAGGTGGAGTGGGGATGCGACGCTGGTGCAGCCTAGTGGAGAGCCCAGGAACTGGAGCATTGCAGTAAATACATTATCATAATTTAATCCTGTTGATCCAGGGAGGGGCAAGTGCCACCCCTGCCCTATGCTGCATTTGCCCATGTTCTCTCCTCTGATGGTTTTTCTCTTGTTCTTGTATCGGCGTTCCTCTGCCATTCTGTTTAAATGTTTAAATATTTTCCCGCTATTGGGAAGACATATTCCTTACAGTGTATATTTTTAGGACATCGACCTTTACCCCGAGCGACACAAATAAGAAATAAATTGCACCTTCAAACCATTTCCCAATTAAATAAGATTCATGCAAGTTATTAAAAAAACACAAGGAGACATATATTTAAATTAATGCTACATTTATTTGGTAAATTTATCATAATAAAAGTCATTTTGTAGCATATAACAGGTGAATAGGGGATTTACGGGCTAGAACAAAGCCTGAATGTTATTATGGTTTTGACCAGGAAAATGGCAGTGATATGGGCGACCTCTGGACTCACGAAGAGTCGTCCTTTAGCACGCAGGAGAGAAAAAACTCCTTTGGGAGAAACCTCTGAGAGAACCATGGCATGAAGGACCGCCCTTCTCTCTGGGCATTAAGAGGTTAATACAAAGATAGGGCTTGTTCTGTTTAAAATATGGACATATAAACTGGATAGACAGACACAGACAGACAGACATAAAACATAAAATCTAAACAGGTAAATACGGGCATTACCTGCTGCGCGTTAGGCCTACCCCCCTCCCTGCAAACCTCGCAGCGCAGGCAAAGCTTAAGGGGATGCTCATCCCAACTAAAGAAGCACCGATCTTTCTAAAAGGGTATACGAGTAGCGACGCTATAATATAGCGTCCCCTGCTAGAACCTCCAAAGCACCAAGGTCAGATTTAGGGTAGTCACGCTCCAAGTCTTCAGACACATCCAAATGAGGCACAGATCTCCACACCACAAGAGGGATACAGGGACAGCAGCTCAAGAGGTGAATCTCTGTCACAGCCTCGGTTGTGTCTGGGAGATAATGGAATGTTCAAACAGCTCCAGCAGCAGCTGACTTTACGACGCCACAGAAGCTACCCTTGTGACATCACAGAGTGCCATGGTGATTCATCAACAGCTAGGAGTAAACATCCCTGAGGGGGAAGGGAGAAGGACATTAAAATCAATATAAATGGGATTGTCATTGTGATTAAAAATAATGATTTAGAAATATCTGTCTATTTAGTTATAAATCCCACTAGCGTTGTCTTATCTGCCTTTATCTTTATGGATATTTTCCAATGCAAGATGTACGTGAGCGTAGTAAAATAATTGGTGGCATCAAAGTATCCATCTGCTGCAGAGTCTGGTGGCTTTGGGTGAAGTACATGAACGACAATATGTCAACTGTCATGAATGAGTGGTGTGCCCCATGTGACAGACGTGACTCGTATACATAAGCACTTATGCATTACTCTATGGTGAATATCCAGCAACTGACAGTTATACGCTGGGATGCTACTTTCTGTTGGCCATCACCGGGTTCCCATGTTAGTATCCAGGGGCAAAGTCCCAAAAAGTATATAAAAGCTCACCAATATTTCCCTCCTCAATTATGTAGTGTCATTTCACTCTTAACCAACAACCCACACTCTAATATTATATTAATAAATGTATATGTATCTTCATAATGATACCTTAAAACCCAGCCGATAAATAAATAGATATATATTATATCTATATTAAATGTGCCGGCACTCTGGGACAGTTCAGCAAAATTGTAACTTTTATTTAATCCATTAAGATATAACCACAAGTCAACGTCTCAACTGCTGTAGGGGAATGTCTTCAGGACAAAGTTTAACACATACATTAAACACAGAGAATTTATCGCAAAAGAAATACTCTATAGGGGTTGTTGAAAGAGCACCTAATTGGTCACGGAATTGCACCAAACGGTGAATTTCCCTCTACGGTGCAATTTCGTGGCCATTTGGCTATTCAGAAAGGTGGCGTTTCACTAAATACTGGTGAATTGCCAGCGAAATATGGTGATCTTCGGCGGCAGTGAAATCCCCATAGAGAAGTAATGGTTAATCTATTCAGAGAACATTGAATATGTAAAAATAAAATATATTCAGGGAACACTGAACAGCACCGAAATGTTAGTGAAATGCCCTGCTTTTAATTCGATAGGTTTAACCCCTTGTTGCCAGGCCCGTCTTTAATATTGATTGGAGCCTGGGCAAACATTTTATTGCCCCCCCGAAAGTCCGCTCACTGCATAATTTTGCTCTCTGCCCCCAACATCCCAAAAAAAAAAAAAAAAAAATGTAAACATAAAGAACTGGCAAACAAACAAGTCCTTAGATTGATATGAAATAGTATTACATGTATACACTGCACATTACTGAGGAGCTCTGTGATACACTCATACACATTGCTGTATCAGAGCTCCACAGTAATGTGCAGTGTATAAATGTAATATTATTTCAGAGCTTCACAGCAATAAAACCCACAGTAATGTGCAGTGTGTATGAGTGTTTCACAGAGCTCCGCGAAAATAAAACTCACAGTACTGTGCGGTGTGTACAAACATTAATTAACAGTTGTTTTAACATCGTGGGGGCCATCAAGGTCTAGATAAATAATAATTAGTCATGCAGGTTGCATGGCCCTGTGTATTGCTAGTGAGAACTTGTATTTTACATACATGGCTCCTGCACAGGTGACGAGAGAGAGTATATGATGAGAGAGTAGAGCATGGGCTGCCCTATTCCATAGAGAACATCAGCTGTGGTGTTCAGGTGAGTAAGCGTTAACATTAGGATAAGTGACTTTGGTGCATGCCCCCCATATTAGATCACTAACGCTAAACCCATTACAGCATCAGTGATTGCGTTAGCTTGCACGAGCTTACTGTACTTTGCGCTCCCTATACTTTGTAGTCCTAATGCTAATTACCACAGTGATGTGACAACGAAGAACTTAACCACAGGCTAGAAGCTGGTGCTAACTGATACCACTTCTGCAGAATAATTTATCACCCCCCCAAACTCCCCCAAAAAAATCAGATACTCACCTCTCAACCTGCGGCGAGAACGGTGTGCCGATCTGCCACTTCTGGCCGCCAGGAGCAGTGTGAGACTGGGAACAAAAGGTCCTCAGTCTCCCTCTGTGAATCAATTTGCGGACCTGCAAGATTTCACGAGAGGCGAGATCCTGTAGGTCACGCGGCAGGCAGCACAAGCCTCCATGGAGTCCTATGGACTGCAGGAGGTGGTACTCACAGTGGCCCTTAGCGCTGCATTACGAGGCAGGCTTCTGAAGTAACACCTGACCCGTAATATGGAGCTAAAACAGGGATACTAAAGGGGAAACCTGCAGGCGCACATTATCAACCTTAATGTCCCCGTTTTGGCACAGGGCAAGGAAAAGTGCCCACAAGCTCTTATGGTGAAAGAACAGACAGGGGGAAAAAAGAGTAAATCAAAATAATATCCTGGTATAGAACATGGAGGAGACATTCCATAATGATAAAATAATAGTTACAGCTCTCATTACTGACCAGTCCCTGAGTTACGCCAAACTCCCACATATACAGGGTTATTCAGAGAGCCAAACTGTTTTCCACATCACATACCCAGCACAGCATGTGTTTCACATCACATACCCAGCACAGCAGAGTGTTTCACATCACATACCCAGCGCAGCATGTGTTTAACATCACATACCCAACACAGCAGAGTGTTTCACATCACATACATACCCAGCACAGCATGTGTTTCACATCACATACCCAGCACAGCAGAGTGTTTCACATCACATACCCAGCACAGCAGAGTGTTTCACATCACATACCCAGCACAGCATGTGTTTCACATCACATACCCAGCACAGCAGAGTGTTTCACATCACATACCCAGCGCAGCATGTGTTTAACATCACATACCCAACACAGCAGAGTGTTTCACATCACATACATACCCAGCACAGCATGTGTTTCACATCACATACCCAGCACAGCAGAGTGTTTCACATCACATACCCAGCACAGCAGAGTGTTTCACATCACATACCCAGCACAGCATGTGTTTCACATCACATACCCAGCACAGCAGAGTGTTTCACATCACATACATACCCAGCACAGCAGAATGTTTCACATCACATACCCAGCACAGCAGAGTGTTTCACATCACATACCCAGCTGGGAGGGACCCAGCGAGAGAAGGGGAAATGCATATTGAAGAGGAGGGGAGGAGCCAACCGCATCGCTTCCTCTCTGTGGTCACATGGCCTTACGAAGGGGAGACAGCACGCGGGGCCATGATTTTTGCAGGCTGGGAGCAGCTGCCTTGGGCCCCCTACCAATGACTGGGCCCGGGGCAGCTGCCCCTTTGCCCCACGCTAAAGACGGCCCTGCTTGTTGTGGCGGGATGCACTATGCCGTCCTTTCGGCGGGAGGGCTTTGAAGACGCAGGGTGTACATGTATGCCCCGCTGTCTTCAATGGGCCTCCGGGCAGCCTCGCAACCTTCCCGCAGCCAGCGCACCATTGGCTGCAGTGGGACAGCCTGAACTCTGGATTTTTTGGCGATATTTTTTATTCAGATTTATTTTTGCATGGAGCTTTATATTTTTAAGCAGACCTTTTTATTGTTATAGTTTTCTTATAATTTCCAGGCATATTCATGCTTGAGTTTTATCAAAAACGCGTTTCAAAAGTTCCATTTTGTTTTTTCTTTTTTTACCCCCTGTTCACAGGCTGGCCGGCTTTTTCGGTGGCATTCGACAGTTTGTACGGCGGGTCGTCGGCAGTTCGAGGATCTAGTCGGCGGTCTGTTTGGTGGGTCTGCGGCTGCATTCGGCAGTCTGTTCGGTGGGTCGTCGTCCGGGTGAGAATCGATTCAGCAGTTTTTTTGGCGGGTTTGCGGCTGAGCTTGGCGGTTTTCCGAATCGATT
This sequence comes from Leptobrachium leishanense, assembly GCA_009667805.1. Taxonomy (NCBI): domain Eukaryota; kingdom Metazoa; phylum Chordata; class Amphibia; order Anura; family Megophryidae; genus Leptobrachium; species Leptobrachium leishanense. The sequence goes on along the minus strand of CM019065.1, from coordinate 298,201,302 downwards.
TGGTGGTTTTGCAGCAGTTTGAGAATGCATCTGATTCGCTGCACTTTGGGGACTCTGTGCTGAATGCACCGCAGGATCAGCGAATTTGACTCAACCTTTACCCCGAGCAACACAAATAAGAAAGAAATTGCACCTTCAAACCATTTCCCAATTAAATAAGATTCATGCAAGTTATTAAAAAAAACAAGGAGACATATATTTAAATTAATGCTACATTTATTAGGTAATTTTATCATAATAAAAGTCATTTTGTAGCATATAACAGGTGAATAGGGGATTTACGAGCTAGAACAAAGCCTGAATGTTATTATGGTTTTGTCCATGAAAATAGCGGTGATATAGGCGACCTCTGGACTCACGAAGAGTCGTCCTTTAGCACCCAGGAGAGGAAAAACTCCTTTGGGAGAAACCTCTGAGAGAACCATGGCATGAAGGACCGCCCTTCCCTCTGGGCATTAAGAGGTTAATACAAAGATAGGGCTTGTTCTGTTTAAAATATGGACATATAAACTGGATAGACAGACACAGACAGACAGACATAAAACATAAAATCTAAACAGGTAAATACGGGCATTACCTGCTGCGCGTTAGGCCTACCCCCCTCCCTGCAAACCTCGCAGCGCAGGCAAAGCTTAAGGGGATGCTCATCCCAACTAAAGAAGCACCGATCTTTCTAAAAGGGTATACGAGTAGCGACGCTATAATATAGCGTCCCCTGCTAGAACCTCCAAAGCACCAAGGTCAGATTTAGGGTAGTCACGCTCCAAGTCTTCAGACACATCCAAATGAGGCACAGATCTCCACACCCCAAGAGGGATACAGGGACAGCAGCTCAAGAGGTGAATCTCTGTCACAGCCTCGGTTGTGTCTGGGAGATAATGGAATGTTCAAACAGCTCCAGCAGCAGCTGACGTTATGACGCCACAGAAGCTACCCTTGTGACATCACAGGGTGCCATGGTGATTCATCAACAGCTAGGAGTAAACATCCCTGAGGGGAAGGGAGAAGGACATTAAAATCAATATAAATGGGATTGTCATTGTGATTAAAAATAATGATTGAGAAATATCTGTCTATTTAGTTATAAATCCCACTAACATTGTGATATCTGTTTTTTATCTTTATGGATATTTTCCAATGCAAGATGTACGTGAGCGTAATAAAATAATTGGTGGCATCAAAGTATCCATCTGCTGCAGAGTCTGGTGGCTTTGGTTGAAGTACATGAACGACAATATGTCAACTGTCATGAATGAGTGGTGTGCCCCTGTGTGACAGACGTGACTTGTATACACAAGCACTTATGCATTACTCTATAGTACTGGGGAATATCCAGCAACTGACAGTTATATGCTGGGATGCTACTTTCTGTTGGCCGTCACCGGGTTCCTATGTTAGTATCCAGGGGCAAAGTCCTAAAATTGTAACTTTTATTTAATCCATTAAAATATAACCACAAGTCAATGTCTCAGTCGCTGTAGGGGAATTTCTTCAGGACAAAGTTTAACACATGACATTAAACACAGAGGGGCCTATTATGCTCTTGACGTTAAAACGCGGGCGCAAGGGAGGAAAATCTGCGCCTGCAGATTTCCCCCTTGCGCCCGCGTTTTAATGCTGGATTACAATGCAGGCGCAAAAAATGCTGAGCGTTAACGTTTGCGTTAGGGATGTAATAGTGCCCAGAGAATTTATCGCAAAAGAAATACTCTATAGGGGTTATTAAAAGAGCACCGAATTGGTCACGGAATTGCACCAATGGTGAATTTCCCTGTACGGTGCAATTTCATGGCCATTTGGCTATTCAAAAAGGTGGTGTTTCACCAAATACTGGTGAATTGCCAGTGAAATACAGTGATCTTTGGCTGCAGTGAAATCCCCATAGAGTAGTAATGGTTAATCTATTCAGAGAACATTGAATATGTAAAAAAAAAATTTATTCAGGGAACACCAAACAGCACTGAAATGTTAGTGAAATGCCCTGATTTTCAATGGTTTAATTCGATAGGTTTAACCCCTTGTTGCCGCGGGACGTACTATGCTGTCCTTGCGCGGGAGGGCTTTGAAGACGCAGGGTGTACATGTACGCCCCACTGTCTTCAATGGGTCGCCTCGCAACCTTCCCGTAGCCAGCACACCATTGGCTGCAGTGGGACAGCCTGAACTCGGGATTTTTTGGAGATATTTTTTATTCAGATTTATCTTCACATGGAGCTTTTTTATTTTAATTTTTTAGCAGACCTTTTTATAGTTATAGTTTTCTTATAATTTCCAGGCATATTCATGCTCGTGTTTTTTCAAAAACTCGTTTCAAAAGTTCCATTTTTTTTTTCCTTTTTTCCCCCCTGTTCACAGGCTGGTTGACTTTTCCGGCGGCATTCAGCAGTTTGTCCGGCGGGTCATCGTCAGTTCGAGGATCGATTCGGCGGTCTGTTTGGTGGGTCTGCGGCTGCGTTTGGCAGTCTGTTCGGCAGGTCGTCGTCCGGTTGAGGATCAATTCAGCAGTATTTTTGGCAGGTTTGCGGCTGTGCTCGGCGGTTTTCCAAATTGATTCGGTGGTTTTGCAGCAGTTTGAGAATGCATTTGCTTCGCTTTGGTGACTCTGCGCTAAATGCACCGCAGGGTTTGCGAATTTGACTCGACCTTTACCCCGAGCAACACAAATAAGAAAGAAATTGCACCTTCATACCATTTCCCAATTAAATTAGATTTATTCAAGTTATTAAAAAAACACAAGGAGACATATATTTAAATTAATGCTACATTCATTAGGTAAATTTATCATAATAAAAGTCATTTTGCAGCATATAACAGGTGAATAAGGGATTTACGAGCCAGAACAAAGCCAGAATGTTATTGTCATGGAACCTCATGCTCAGAGACTGTGGACTGTACTAAAACCTCGCTCCTCTGCAATTCCCCTCATGTAAGCTATTGGTCCGTTTATGTTTTAATGTTAAAAATTATGTTTTTGTGACATTTCCCCCATCAGAACATAATCAAATGCCTTAAGCCTGTCCCTCATGTTCCCTGACAACAGGGGAAGCCTGGTTTTGAAACTCCAGCCGATCACCATTCAGGAGCTGGGTTTGAAACCCCAGCCAATCACTAGACTTGTGCGCCGTCAATAAATTTGTTTAGTTTCGTATTAGACGTTATTTTGTTTTTCGTAATTCGTGGCTGAAACTCAATTCGGATTTGTACGATATATACAAATTTTCGTTAGATTCGTTCACTTTTCGTAACAATTACGACCATTCGTTATGATGAATTTAAAAAGCAAAAATAAATTTCTTAATATGGCAGTCGATGGTAGTTTTTTTTTTTATACGAAATTCCGTTGAAGAATTTCAGTGAAACGTAAACTAATCTAATATATATTAGTTTAGTATCTCTGTCTCTGACTAAAGTTGAACAACATAATTTAATTTTTTTTTTTTTATATCAGAAATACGAAATTGCGTTAACGAATTTAGGTTCTGAATTTCGTAACAACGGAAACGTGACTGGTGGATGACCAACCAGAGGTTTTCTTCTGCTGTGTGACTGCAGTTGCATTACAGAGTACAAAATTCAGTTAACGAATTTCGGAGGTTTTCTTCTGCTCTGTGACTGTATGTGGTTGCACTCTGTACACCTGCTGTGCTCATTATGAGGGGTTCCCACCATCCCTGTGCTGCGCTGACTTCCTGGGTCTGTACTTCGGCTGTGCTCATTATGAGGGGTTCCCACCATTTCTGTGCTGTTCTGAGTTCCTCAAGGAGGAAGATTTACTTGGTACACTAGGCACCACAGAGCACCATTACCAGGTGGGGACGTAACCCCGAGTGATACTCGTATATAAAGACAAAAAAGTTAGACTATCCAACGAAAAGGGGGTAATGGGAAGTACCAATTAAAACATAACTTTTAATAGTTGTTATAAATTCACCTAACACACATACATATATGATTATGAAAAACGTGGGGTAGGGTGCATGGAGTTTGTTATTAGCCAATGTATAATCTCTCAATGTGTATCAATATTGGATAGAAATGGCTACAATTGCCAATGTTAATAGAAACTATTGATACATGTATAAATACATAGAGCGAAAGCGATATCCCATATAGACACGGTAAGGAAAATTTCCAAAGGAGGTACAAAAACAGGGTAGTGATTGAAATTTAGGAATAATTCCTCATGCATATATCACATACCACTCTATGCTAACCTCGGCGGTTCTTGCCGCCTACGTTACCCAGCTATTACTAGGAACCAGACATACGCTCAAGGGGATTAGGCAGCACCTATACAACCCTCATACAAGGAGGAAAACAGTTAAAAACAATGACCAGACATAACACTCAACGCGTTTCGCTGTACAAAACAGCTTTTTCGTAACGAAACGAATCGCACATGTCTACCAATCACCATCCAGGAGGTAGACGTGCCAACCAATCCCTCTCAAGAACCGCTCGGCATTCACTTTTAATGGAAACATCTGCAGAAACTTTAAACCATGGTGCTCCGGAAACCCTTTGCCCCATCAGAGTGCTCTTTTGGGGTTAGGGTCCCCCTCATGGGAGCTACAGTTGGAGTGATTTTCAGGAGAGAGCTCCATCAGGAATCCAAATTTTTGAGCCTTTCTTGGCCCCAGGGGCTCACACAGCTGCAGCCATGCACCATCACTAGGGGTAACTGCCACCCACTGCCGCTCTGGCCCCTGCCTGTGGATTTGGGCGCTTTTTGGATCGTGATACCATAGAGGCCTGAGCTATCAAACAGTACCCCCGGATTGCTGCTGCTCCCGTTAAATCCCCCTAAACAAGGAGCCTTGCTCTGTATGACTGCAGTTACAGTTATAAGGCGCCACCAAGTTCCTTAGCACTGTACAATGGGAGAGACAGAATAACCAATATAGATAGAAGTTAAACACATAGAACAGTAGGAGAGAGGACCCTGCTCAAGAGCTTACAATCTGAGAGGACCTGTTAGAGGCCAGGGGAACGGCGGTCCTGGGATGTCTGGGTGGGCTGGGATGTTAACTGTTGTTATCTGATTCTGTACCAAATAAAAAAGAGGCCTGCTGAAATGGCTAGTGAGTCTGCTTAACCCAATATGACCAGTGTCACCTGCTTTATTGGGAGAAATTAAGAACTGACATTGATTCAGCGCTGCGTACTGAGGGAAGAATCCAGGAACTAGGGGAAAAAAATGAGTCACGACAGCCGAGGGAAAATATTTGACCTGGGCTCTCATAACAGTTACTTTGGTTTTGACCTAGAAATTGGCCATGATATGGGCGACCTCTGTGTGTGCCGACATCACCACAACCAATCAGTTGAACAGCAGTTGGGCAATTCAAAATTCCGACTGCCTGGTGACGTGCATGTGGGTGGAAGAAACTCCTCCCCTTTGCTCTATTTATTTCCATGCATATTCCCCCTCCCTTTTCATTTGTTTGTTCACTCCTCCAACATCCCATAAACCAGAGGTCAGCGAATATGGCTCCACAGATGTTCTGGAACTACATTTCCCATGAGGCTCAGACAATCCAATAAGAAGCGTAGAATAGTGGGACATAAGGTTCCAAAACATCTTGTGGGGGGGGGCATAGATTCTGACCCCTGCCATACCCCCATATGACAATTTCTTCAGTCACAGTCGCTAAAATTCATGTCTGTTTTCTCACATTTTTTTCTTCGATATCGTGATAATTCTTACATTTGGCCTTTTGTGCACAAGATAAACCCCACCTGTGACAGCAGGGAAAGGATAATGACAAGTATATAGCAATGGACCTGGGAGTACACCTCACCTAATACTTGCAGGGTTTAGCCCTTAAATTGATGCAAAAACTTTGGCCTTTTGTGTCAGCGGTACGGAAACTGTCGGCGCTTTATAAATACTTTCTTTCCCGCCCCCCAACCAAACCTGCTGTTAGTTATTACAACTGAAATGGATGAGAATTAACCCAGAAAATGAACAAACCTCAGGTCAAACTTGTCATGTTGCAGAAAGTCACTTCTGGGACCCCCTTTATTCCAGGTCTGATACTTTGGCTTAAAATGTGCAATTTCTGGTATAATGATATAAAAAATATATATATACACTGGTATTATTATAATCATATACCCAACTGATCCCCCCCTCTCTGTAACATATATCTCCTTCCTTGTATCGCTCAGTGAAGCGGCGTCGCCAGGTCGGCCATGTTTTCCTGGACATGTATTACCATTTCGCAGAGGAGAAACATAGGGGAAGGTGCTGCCCTGCAACATGTATAATTCATATGCTGCAGGAAGGAAATCAAGGCAGGTCACTTGGGTTTCCCTCTTGATTTCTTACCTGTAGTGTATGGATTCTACATGCTGCGAGGTGGCATTTTACATGCACTGCCCATCAGCATGCATTATGTGTCCAGGAGAACATGGCCGATGTGGCAACCCTACACTTCATCCTTCAAAATAAAACGATGAATACTTCACAAAGCAGTAAGAAATGAATCAATTAACTCAGAAAAAGATAGAAAACGATTAATTAAGGCTCCCTCTTGATTTCAGCAGCATATGGATTATACATGCTGCAGGGTGGCATTTTTCATGTGCTGCCCATCAGCATGATCAGATTACACGTGTCCAGGAAAACATGGAGGACCTGTCAAGCTGTGTTCCGCAGCTCCTGCTCACTCTTGGCAGGAAATCGATTGCCGGCAGCACAACTAAGGCTGGGGTCAGACGAACGCAGTGCGAACGCGCATGCAGCCGCACTTTATTACGGCCGTAGTAGCCGCAAATGACATCCAATGACGGCCAATATACGAAGTACGGCCCACGAATGTTCGGCCGCGCAACGCAAGCGGCAAACTAACGCATTTTTTCGAGAACGTTGAACCGCTAGTACTGACGTACAGAGTGCGCTGCATCGGCATAGCGGCGTGTGTGCGTGATTAGGAGACGTCAGACGCTGCTAATGTCCGGCCTACATAACGTCCAATTTGATTTGGTTACTCATATTTCTCGTTTTATTGAAGATCCGTAAAAAATCACGCACGAAAATGCGCATTGTATGACCGCTTTCGCGTCTTCTGTGAAAAAATACATCAATGCGTTCGGATGCACTTTTTTACGGACGATGCGAAAAATGCATAAGGCTAGCGTCAGACGAACACAGTCATCACGTCCGTGTCGCTGCACAGTTTAACGCCCGTTGTAGCATTGATTTGTGATCAATAGAGACCAACACATGAAGTAGGTGCGCACTGAACTGCACACGCACCACGCAGGTGGCAACAGGCGTCATTTAGGCCTCGACTTAAAAACGCTATGAAGGACGCCCAGAGTGTGCTGCATCTGCATAGCGGCCTGTGTGTGTGATGACGCGAAGTCAGATGCAGCGCATCTTATTATTATTATTCTTTATTTATAAAGTGCCAGCATATTCCACAGCGTTGTACAATAGGCACAGTATAGACAGGGTTACAATACATTACAGGAGGAAACGAGGGCCCTATTCCCGTAGGAACTCACAATCTAGAAGGGTTGGGGTTGGAAACAGGAGGAGAGGACTGCGAGGTGAGAGTAATTGATGTTGACGCTCAGATGTTTTTTTGGTCTGGCTGACTGTACCTGTCATTTAATTTTAAATAATTTTGATTCCCATATTTCCCTTTTTTTTCTACATCCGTCAAAATAAATGGACCGTGTCGTGTCTACAGTATCTTCCTACAGTACGTCTGTCCGTTATGCACGCACGCAGAGTGCGCTCAGACTTCGTTCATCTGACAATAGTCCAACGCGTCAGCGCATCAACATCACCGCAAAAGGGCCAAAGTTGCAGCGAACGCCACAGTGCAAAGCCCTTTTACAGGAGGAACGTGGCAGTGCCCAGGACTGGGTCGGTTTGTGATATCTCACCATGGGATTAAACAATGCACTGATCTTTATTATTATCACATGGCGTGTGAAGTGCCTCTTTAAAAAGAACTTGCAATCTAGCCCAAAAAGCTTCAAATTTCTTCTCATCCAGGCATTGAATCTGCAAGGGAGACCCTTGTACCCTGTCTAAAATTCATAAACTCCACTTACCCTATCCTTACTACAGATATATATACACAGTATATATATATATACAGTATACAGTGGCAATAAAAAGTATGTGAACCCTTTGGGATTACGTGGAGTTTTGCATGAATTGGTGATAAAATGTGCTCTGATCTTCATCTAAGTCACAACAATTTGAAAAACACAGTCTGCTTAAAATAATACAACACAAACATTATATGTTTTCATGTGTTTATTGAACAGAACATGTAAACATTCACAGTGCAGGGTGGAAAAAGTATGTGAACCTTTGGACTTAATAACTGGTTGACCCTCCTTTGGCAGCAATAACCTCAACCAAACGTTTCCTGTAGTTGCAGATCAGACCTGCACAACGATCTGGAGTAATTTTGGACCACTCCTCTTCACAAAACTGTTTCACTGTAGCAATATTCTTGGGATGTCTGGTGTGAATCGCTCTCTTAAGGTCATGCCACAGCATTTCAATTGGGTTGAGGTTAGGACTCTGACTGGGCCACTCCAGAAGGCGTATTTTGTTTTGTTGAAGCCATTCTTTTGTTGAATTACTTGTATGCTTTGGGTCATTGTCCTGTTGCATCACCCATCCTCTGCGGAGCTTCAGTTGGCGGACAGATGGTCTTACGTTTTCCTGCAAAATGTCTTGATAAACTGTGGAATTCATTTTTCCATCAATGACAACAATCCGTCCAGGCCCTGAGACAAAAAAAGAGGGGAGAGGGTGGACTCAGAGAAAACAAATCATAAGATTTCACAAAAAATTGTGGGGTGGGGGTGTCAGCATAAGGAGAAAGAGAAAAAAAACAACGAACAACAAGTCCACAGCGAACATCTCAAATCAACTATTCAATGGGGGGCGAGGAGAGGGCTGCAAGGCTCTAACGAAAAATAAAGCGTCTTAGATGAAAAAATTAAGTGGAACACATAGTCTTCAGACAACATTAGAGGGGAGTGAATTAGCGGCATCTTGTGAGGGCCAGAAAAAGGGGCAAAAAGAGTCCGCTCAGCCAGTGTCTCTTAATGGCTGCCTGCGCAGCACAGGCAGGGCAGCGCATGATATGCCAGGCCAGCTCTGAGACCCAGGCCCGGTGCGTAAGATCGAGACCAGCGGGTCAACGAGACATCCTTCTGTACTGCCATAGCTGCCGTCAGCATCTCGGGCGGAGGCTGCCGGCGAAATCAGCACAAAAAATAGCATCGGGGAGCCACACGGCCCCATCCACTTGGACTCCACGAAAGGGATTCCAGACACCTCCGGACACAGGGTGGTAGCAGCATGCATTGCAGTCATTCCCCTCGGCCACGCGCGAACAAGCAGCTCTCGGGTGTCAGACGTCTCTAGGTTCCGCAGCGGGAAGTGCATCTCTATCTTCAAGGCGGTCAGTGGCAGCAGTGGATCCAGCTCACCATCCCTGGCCCGTAGCTCTCCGGCCTCCTCCCATATGATGCAGGCACCCAGATCCAGGGTGGACTGAACACCTCCGCAGGTGCCATCCCAGCCAGGCCACGGCACAGCCATGTCACAGCACACCGACCCCCGAGACCCCCCTGGTGAGCAGGCCATCATCCATCTCTGACAAAAGCCTCAGACAGGCATCTAGGCCTGAGACCACAACTTTGGTGACATCCATTATTCCTCCATCCGCTACTTCCACCACGCCAGGTAAAATGGCTTGGAGACGTGGGCCCCCCGTCTCCACAGCCCTCATCATGGTCCCATCCGGGGACAAGGCACCTAGTGTAGCATGGGGGGAAGGCATCAGGAGTCGGGAAGTAGGCCACAAGATGGCCGCCAGCATCATGCTTCGACAGAAAACGGATGCCAAAAGTTAACTGTCTGGTCCGGAGGGGGAGCAGAGCGGGCTCCAGACAGGACTTCTCCGGTGACCAACTGCTGAGGGACCTCAGGGTCCAAAATATCGGCGATGGGAATCAGCTAGCATCCCCTTGGAGAGAAAGTCGTGCAGAGCTCCACCAGAACACGACCTCTCTCGTTCGCAGTCAGCCACGCCCCCTATGATCGGCTTTTTAACTTAGAGCAGGCATTGTGGTGATGGACAGCCGAGGGGGTCCTCCTAACCTCCTAGCAGAATATTGTTGAGGACCCCTCAGCTGCCTCGGACATTGTCTGCTCCGTGGTGATATGAGGTGGTGTCTCTCTTCAAAGGCTGCACAGTGTGCAGAGGGCCCAGTTGGGAGAATGAGGTAAGGGATTTGGGGGGCTGGTGGCCAGGATAAAGGGGGCTGAGGGAAATTTGGGGACCTGGTGGCTAATCAGAGCAGGGGTTAGTGGAATGGTGGCTTATGGGCGAGTTATGAGAAATCTGGTGGCTAATGGGAACAACTTGGCTGAGGGACCTGGTAGTTAAGGGTGGTTTAAGAGGGAAGGGGATATTTGTGGCTAAGGGGGTTGGGTGTTATGGGGACATAATGGTTGAGGGGCTGGGGATTATGAATGGCCTGCTATTTAGGGGTTAGGGGGACCTGGGCTAGTGTGGCAATGGGGACATTTTGGCTACGGGGGCCGGTAGCTAGTGGGGGTTTGAACAGGTTATGGGGATTTTGGCTAGGGGGAGCTGCTGACTAAAAGGCACCAGGAGATTCTAAGGATTTATAGATTTACGTTAAAGGTTAAAAAAAACACAACACATTTTTCTCAAATATTTGTGTACCTGTTATACCTGGGGAGAGGGGGCATCCAGGGCCAGTTGAGGGAGAGGTTGTTGGGGGGTGAGCGGGTTTTACAGGGGTACCCCCCTTTCATTTGTAAAGTAAAAGGCCCCAGGATTTCTGATGTCAGCCCTGCTCTGTCCTACACACTGCACATTACTGTGAGTTTTATTGCTATGGAGCTCTGTGATACAGTAATGTGCCATGTGTATGAGCGACGCGTGTCACAGAGCTCCACAACAATATGTAGTGCGTGTGTGAGCATATCACCTCATCCAGTAATAAAACTCACACTCATACACTGCCCACATTTTATTGTGCGTTTTATTACTGTGGAGGTGATATGCTCACACATGCACTACAAATTGTTGCGAGTTATATTGCTGTGGAGCTCTGTGATACGCTCATACAGTGGGGGGAGGCCTACATGGATTCTTGCACCTGGGCCCTGAGGTTTCTAGTTACACCTCTGGTCTTATATGTTCCGTTTCTGACCCTGTCCTGAGCTTCAGTATTACATTTTCATGTAAGCTTAGCTATCAGTTGCAGCCACAAAAAAATACCTCTTACAGAACCCATCTCCAGAACTGAGTATGATAACCGTGAACAGATGAAGTTCTTCAGAATGTGCCAGGCACATAATCCACACGGTGCTCCTAATAAGGAAAACAAATCATTTGATCATGGCTCATACCTTAAATTTGTGTGCCAAGCCTCTATAATGAAGGCAGTTTTTTAAAATAAAAAACATGGTTTCTATACACAAGTATGAACAAAAACCCAAAACATGTTACTGTTTAATCATCTGATGCAGTTTAGTTGCAGTAAAAATGGATGTCAGGATTTCTTTTGCAATTTCTCTTATAGGAATCTTTCAGTTTGTGACAGATAGTATCACTCATCCGTAAGCATATATACAGGTACAGCAAACCAGTTGTTTATAGTCATAAATTCATGTTTTTATACAATCTACAAAACCTTACTTCAGTATATCTCACATGTCACATTGTTTTGTCACATAGCAAAACACTTTTTTTTCTACAGTATGCGATATAGAATTCCCAACTTAATCTTATTTTTATTTTTTTTTCTCCCGAAAAGTTATTGCAATCTCTTAAAGTCTTATCATATTTGGCTCGATTTCCAGTTTTTTAATCTTCAAGAATTTCAACAAACCTGGAAACATTTATCGTTTATCTTAGTTTTCGTCTTTGTTATAAATTTCCCAAAGATGATTGCGTTGTGCATAGTTGAAACTCTCCATCAATCATTCTTTGCACCCTTGAGAAACGTGAGCCTGGTACACAATAGAAGGTCACTTACATGAAATTAAATTATTAAGAATACATACAAGGTCATCTTTTACGTCAATTAACTCTTTCACTAGCAAGTGTTGAAAAAATACAGTATATCGGAATATAATTTATTTGAAACATTGTTATTACTTAATAGGAAGATAAAAAAACTGTTGTGCATATTGATTATTAATCGAGATCTATTAAAATAATGTAAATTTCTTATTTTTACACTTTATTTTTAATCTTTTACCCTTTACAGAAATATTGTTGGATGAAGCGTTCTAGACACTAGATGGTGTCCCTTATCTTGCAAGACGTCAAACAGGATCAGCATTATTGGCAAAGAGGCAGAACTGACAGACGGCCCTCATAAGAAGTCCTGAGCTGAATCAAAGCACCATTGCCAGGTTAAATGCTGTATTTGCAGGACTTTCGAAAGTCATTCTGCAAGGTATCTTCAGGAACAGAACATCAGAGAAGAAAACCTGAACCTACCATTGCCTAAGGCATTACTAGTGGTCTGGCTTCGATATACTGTATATATATAGACCGTTTGTTCCTGCACTCAGAAAAGAAAAGCCCAGTGCAGCGCCTGGCTATTATAAATCATTCAAGATTAATGCTGGCGGCACTCTGGGTCTCTGCAATTAATTTATTAGAAAAGATCGACGTTTCGGTCCGCTATCCGTGGACTTTCATCAGGATACAAAAAAACACAATAAAAAGAACATTTAAATAGCATAAGACAACATACTTACCACCATTGCGTGTGCCGTCCCACCCCATCCACGCAGAGCGAACGCCGTCTCTAATGAGTGACGTCAGTGCGCCGGCATTACCCTGTGACCAACCCATCACCATAGCAACTTAATGCTCACAAAATTAAAACAAGAAAAAACATTTAAAATTATTAATCTGGGAACAAAACTAAATATCAATCAAATACAACCTCTGAACAAAAGGTACTACATAGTCCCAGTTTTGGTCAAACTTTACATGATGATAAAAACAATAACAAAAGAGGACTTCCACTAACCCACCATTACCTATAGGAGGTTACATAACCAACATTCTCATATTTCATTGAAAATCTATGGTAAAAAAAACAGTATTAAATATAAAAATTGCCTCTCCAGATGATTAGAGGGTGGGGAATATGTTATATACAAAAAATTGGAAGAACAGTTAAAAAAAAGGAAAAAGAAAAAGAAAAAGCCATTGCAGTGTGCTCAAAAAGCTAGCACAATATACCAAAAAAAAACACTAAGTCCAACAGACTTCCAACAACGTTTGTTCCACAAAAAATACAAACTGTAAGAAAAAGAAAATATTGAAAAATTTTAGAAAAAATGTTGATAGGAGAGTCTCTCGTTTAATCCTTTCAGGGAATTTGTATTTAATTCCCTGATCCAATAAGTCTCCCGTATCAATAGTAGATTGCTCCTATCACCTCCCCTCCTAGGTATATGATCAATAGCGATAGACTTCAGCATCGGGAGTTGATGTCCCTTTTCCAAAAAATGTCTTGCTACAGGTTTGTCACTGTATCCATCCCTGTAAGCCAATCTAATTGAAGATCGATGGCCTCTGATTCTCTCCCTCAGAGTAGTGTCAGTCTTACTTATGTAACAGAGTCCACAAGGGCATGAGATCTTATAAATCACAAACTCCGTCAAACATAAGATCCTAAATTTGATTTGAAATTTACGTCTTGTATGCGGATGATTAAAAGATGTACCCGAGATCATATGGCTGCAAGTAACGCAGCCAAGACATCTGAAGCACCCTGGGTGTTGAACAATATTAGCTTGAGAGTATGATCCTACTGGATCCGTTTTAACCAATAGATCTCTCAGGTTCTTTGATCTGCGGTGACTAAACAGTGGTGGGCTACGGAAACTGCTAGGTAGAGAAGTATCTCCTGATATAATTGGTCAATTGTTCCTCAATGCCCGATTGATCTCAGTTGATCTTGGGGTGTAGGCGGTAGAAAATATCAGTGTAGGTTTCCTGACATCCATCTTCCGATGATCCTGTTTACATTTATCCAATGCCTTCCTTAGAATATGAGTCGAGTATCCGCTCTCTCGAAATCTAGACCACACCTCCTTAATCTGTGCTTGAGCTTCAATCCTATTAGAGTTGTTTCTATATACCCTCAGAAATTGAGTATTTGGTAGAGAGTGTTTAAGGTGCGTCGGATGAGAACTCTTCGCATGTAGCAGACGTGTCGGTTTCCGATATAACATGTATTCCACATGTTCATTCTTTCTAAAAATCCATAGGTCCAGAAAAGCAACAGTTTCCATATTAATCTCCGCTGTTAATTTAATCGGGGAATTCAGCGCATTGACATAATCCACAATCTCAGTAGCACCCTGGACAGTGTCCTTGACTACCATAAACACATCATCGATAAATCTTTTTGTCAGGACCCCTGTCTGGAGCCCCCCAGCACCCCACGTAAAGCCCGCCGCAGCTGTGGTAAGAAAGGCAAACCTGGTGCTGCGTTAACCTGACTGCAGGGCAGCACTTCCATGATCTGCTTTCCAAGTGTCCAGCCTTGCTTGCAAATCTGCAGGTCCAACAGGTGCTTGCCATTACCAGCTTGTTCAGCTACTTAAGGGGGAGCACCCAGAAGACAATGCTTCTGCATTATAGTTCCTGAGCCAGCAAGCCAAGCACACTGTGATCTAGAGACTTTCCTGTGTTTACCCTCTGCATCCAGTCTCCAGTGTTATCCAGAGACTATCCTGTGTACCCCCTGCATCCAGTATCCTGTGTCCTCCAGAGACTTCTTCCAAGACCCCTGCATCCTGGTTTCCCGTTGTTCATCTGCCTCCTGAATTACCTGCAATCAAGATATCATTCAGCCCTTTTCCTGTCCTGTCTCGTATCCCCAGTAAGTCTCCTACGTGTATCTGCCCTCTGTGTCTCTCTGTATTGTGTTTCCTGCATCCCTTTTGTATTCTCCGCATTGCATATTCCTTTGGTTACAATCTTAAATTCTGCCCTTCACCCTGCATAATCTGGATTTATTTTACCTGAATCTGGCAATAAACCCCTGTTTTCCCTCACCTGGTTTCTGTTGCATCACTGCATTTTGGGTTAGTAACCTTGCCTGCCACGCGGGTACCTAACACTTTTATAGTATAGGTTCTTACAGTTAAATTTGGACAGAATCTCCTGTGATTCAAAGAAATGCATGAAAGAATTAGCATACATTGGGGCTACCGCTGCACCCATGGATGTCCCCATGATCTGTTGGTACCACTGGGTCTCAAATCGAAAATAATTACAGGTGAGAATCACCTCCAGTAATTCCAATATATATTCGATTGGGGGGCCATGATAATGTTGCGTATGTATCAAAGTTTGTCGCATTGCATCCCCTCCTTCAGGGGAATCACCGTATATAGGCTCCTCACATCACATGTCATAAAAACTATTGGGCCTTCAGGAAGTATGATCTCAGATAGCTCTGAAATGAGTTGTGGTGTATCCCTCAAACATGTATACAGATTCAACACCGGCTCCTTTGAGATTGGTTCCAGTAGACCACCTTTTGCCGACACATTAGGGTGTAATGGAGGGTGCAATGGATCCTTGTGAATCTTCGGTAAAGAATATAGTACCGGAGTCTTTGGATTTTTTGGAAGCAAAAATTCAAAAAGCTCTTGAGTTAAATGTCCCATCTCGAGGCCCCTCATTAAAATGACCTCTATTCTTTTTCTGCTGTTCAAAGTAGGATCATATTGTAATTTCTGATATGTGAGTGGGTCCTGTAGTTGATTCAAAATATCTGCCCTATAGTTACAGCAATTCAAAAGTACAACTGCCCCTCCTTTGTCTGTAGGGCGGATGACTATATTCTTATCCTCCGCCAATCACCCTGCGTTCCTGTTTAGTCAAATTTGAGTGGATTTTATTCTCATTTTTTTAAATTGTCGTGATCTCATTTTGAGGTTTTCTCAGGAAGGTTTTAATTGAGGCATTAAAATTAGGTGGGTCAAAATGACTCCTAGTTTTAAATTGGTGAGTGTCTGGGGGGCTTTGAGATTCCCCAAAATGTTCTTTCAAACGCAGGGAACGGCCAAAGCGATATAAATCAATTTCAATATCAAATAGACAAGGCTGCGCCGTGGGAGCAAAAGAAAGACCCTTACTCAGAATTGATCTCTCCTCCTGTGTGAGAGATCTGTCTGATAAATTAAAGTTACAAGTCAGCGGTGTTGTTTGGGGGGGTCTTCCTCGCAGACCAGTGTATTTTGTCCCTCTGCCCACGCCTGATGGGATTTCTCTTAGGTCTATTTGATTCTATATGCTTGTTCCAGGGTTCTCCATAGTGGCCTCTAAAAAAGCTGCCCCTTCTGGTCTATTATGCTCCACTTCTGATCCTGATTCTGCTGAAGTGGTGTCAATTGTTGCCCCGTAAGGACGTTGTACCCATCGCCATCTCCTATAATTGTCAGTTCGGTTGCTGTGACCTCCCAACCACCTGTAGACTCGATGTTCCAGATGATCTTGGTTAACTCTCTCCATTTTAGTTCTCTTATACGCCACCAATTCATTTTTATATTTGAGAACCTCTTCCTCTAGTCTTGAGACTGTGGTCTGGGCCTCCTGAGAGGAAAGGAGTACTGCATCCAGCTGCTGAAGTTCGCTGATCTGCCGTCTAAATGTGGAGAGTTCAGCAGTAACATCCTCAAGAGCAATTGGTATCAAATCAAATGAGCATTTATTAAGCACAGAAATCCATTTACGGCATACCTCTGGTTTCATTCGTCACAAAGTAGGAATATTATTAATTCTAAAGCCCCTTGGTACTTGCTTTTTACGATGGTATTCCGACAGAAAAATACTGTGGAGATCCAAATCCACTTCTTTTTTCTATAGACGTAATAGGTCAAAATAGACATCCTTAAGCGTCCAAGATTGCAGTAATTCTGTCACACTCTGCTGCCATTAAAGTCTAGAGGCATCCTCCGCCGTATATTGAAAAGGTTCTGCTCGTTCCAACATAGGTCCTGATTGCAGTAAGAAGTCATCCATTGTAAAATATATGCAGATGCAATATGTTGAATATTCCTTTCAAAATCCACACGTGAATATAAACGTCCGGTGCAAAGGAAAATGGTACCTATTAAGTATAGACCGTTTCTTCCTGCACTCAGAAAACAAAAACCCTTGCCTGGTGCAACTCCTGGCTATTATAAATGTCCATGCGAGATTAATGCTGGCGTTCTATGCAATTAATTTATTAGACAAGATCGATGTTTCAGTCCGCTATCTGCAGATTCCCAAAACACCGGATCAAACTCGATTAGTCCGAAAACTGATTCAGAATGAAACCCACATCTCTAATCCCCTCCATAGGACTCCATGGAGAATCGTGCTGCCGGGTCAGCAGAGTGATTGCGGACAGAGACCGGGGATTTTCTTTCCCCAGTCTCCCTCTGCTCCCGGTGGCCAGAAGCAGCGGATCAGGCCACCGTTCTCGTCACGGCATAAGATGTGAGTATTTGGGTTTTTTTGGGGGGGGTTGAGCTGTAGGTAATGGATTCTGTAGCAGCGGATTCTGTTACCTACAGCTCAGAGCTGGTGGTAACTTGCTCAGTTAGCGCCAGCTCCTAGAAACTAGCGTTAGGACCAAGTGAAGCTAACACTAGTTACTCTGTGATTTCACTTTGCGCTCCCATGTTAGTATAGGGAGCGCAAAGTACAGTAAACTCACACTTCAAATCACAAATTAGCTAGCACTAATGGGTTTTTTAACCCGTTAGTGATTCGAAGGCGATGTGGGCGCAGCACTATGACCTCCTTTAAGCTAGCACTAACTCTGACACTAGTGTTAGCTTGAAGGTTATAGAGCCCTTAAACATTTAAAGATTTTACAAGAGTTTAACCCTTTGGAGATTCTAACAATTTAACCTTTACCATTCAAGATTTTTTACAAGGGTTTTAAGCTCTGTTAAAAAATGATAGGAATTATTTCACAATATATGGCCATAAATTGCTTAAGCCTGTCAACATCGCCAATGTATCCCACCTTTCACAGGGTCCTACTATACATAACCTAATGACTGCCATTAACCGAATCTCAGGATGAACCTGCACAGACACTCCATCCATCGAGACCTATCAGTAAAATAAATATTGTACCCTGGTGGGACATCACTTTACTCTGACAGGCCACTTCATCTAAAACCTCAGAATTAAAATCCTCAAAGGAAATTTTAAAGACTCTCATGAGCATATGAAAACATTAGAAATAAAAATGATGACATATTTTAACACCATAATGGAGGGCCTCAATGTAGACTCTGTTTTTTTAACTCGTTATCATAATGTCCCTTAACATTCAGCATTGTACTTGGTTTATATGGGGTTTATTGTAATTTGTTTCCTTTTTTTTTAAGTTGTGTCTTTGACTTTTTCCTGTTGCTGCACATCTTGATGCTTTTTGTGTTGTTTTATTAACCTGTGACCTGTCCTCTCTGTTTACCTATCTTGACTATACTATTCTATTAGTATTTACAACGCCCTCCACCTCCCCTTCTGCTTGGCTCTTTATTGTTCAATTAGATGATTTTGCTCAGTAGACGAGAGGTGTACTCTCGAAAGCTTGTCTTTTAAATGTAGCGTTAGTCCAATAAAAAAGGTATCACTACGTACTGCTTTACTCTGATATATATATAATTAGTATTATGCACCAATGCATGAAGCTGTTGTTGCAGGTTTTTTGAATGTGTTTGACTGGAGTGCTCTCTCCATGGTTTTGTTATATATATATATATATATATATATATATATACACATATATATATATATATTAACAAAACCATGGAGAGAGCACTCCAGTCAAACACATTAAAAAAACCTGCAACAGCTTCATGCATTGGTGCATAATACTAATATACACACACAAAAAAGTGCGAAATTGCAGACTTAATTTGCATGGCCTTCCCAGAGTTCCTTGCTGCATATGGGGAATGTAACGCATGAGCTCTGTAAAGTAGTTCTCTGAATTGCTGGGATGTGTAAAGGTCTTCTAAAATTATAAACTTTATTATATATATAAATTAAATGATTAGTTGGCTGCCCTATATAATGAATTGAGGTTGAATAACGTCACAGAGGTCGTTTCATAGCAAGATAATCTTAGATGTTAGTTTTTATAATTTTAAAGTATTATTGTAGATATAAACATTTCTAATGAGCAGTGCATGAGGTTAATACAATTCTATACCTTTCCTATGGAGAGGTTCATGTGGGGAGAGTAATAGCCCTTGACAGAGGCCAAGAGCGATGTGACTAATGTAATTAGCTAGCAGCGTCATTGTTAGTACAAACAGACAATTAGCAGAGCATGGGAACGCTGAACATATGGATCATGGTTAAGGCAGATGAAATCTCTTCAATACATTAAACACTCCTTAGTGATGCCAGGAATCTATCAGAATGGAATGATAGCATACTGCAAGAATGGAGGAAATCAGTGTGTGCTGTTGTTATAAAAATCAACTCATGTGATTGCAATATATAATATAATATAATAAGATTCCATTAATATTTTTAAGCCATTATTTGTCAAACAACTCAACAAGTAGTGCTATAATTAAAAATGAGATGTTTCCCTGAAATAAGAATACGTAGATAAGATAAACTAACAAACATTGCAAAGAAACATAAAGAATATTTTTATGTATATTTGTCTGGCAGACTGAGAGCAAGTACCTATTACTATGGGACTTTTTTTTGCACATTGCATGGACTGTCATTTTTTTTAACGGATTCCAACAGATGAAGCCTATGGCGAAAATGCGTTTTTGTGATCCTTTTTAATCCATAATAATATATCCCTTTATATTGTTTTTAACCAGCTCAAGACTGGTTCTTTTTTTAAATTATTTTTAATTATTAATAAATAATTTAAAATTGCTTGCTTCTTTACATTTTATTCTCCACCACGCTGGGCTGTAAGCCCCCCTTCCCTGGGACATCACCGACGATGACCATACCGCGGGACGCTGAGCACAGAGGACCATCACTCAAATATAAGTATCTTCAGTGCTTTTTCTTTTTTTATTATCATATCATAACACACATCACACTGTTTTATGTCAATAATTCACAGTGAGATACACATTATTTTGTCATTACATTATATATTGCACATATATATATGCTGGTAAGGCTTTGACAGTGTCTGAATTGTTAAGGTGCGCCCGGATTAGTTAATTTCGACTTTCCAAGCATTGCAATGAAGCATAAAGAATATTTTTATGTATATTTGTCTGGCAGACTGAGCAAATATCTATTATACTGTTAATTTTACAATATGATGAACCTTTTGAGACCCAGGCTCATTTTATGGAGGTGGAGGATCAAGGCATTTTTCGGACACTTTGTCAATGGGGTATAATGGCTATCTGTAGTACTGCCAATGAGAGTATCCCAGTGTCACTTATATAGAAGTATTCTGCTTTCGGAGTGTCAGAGAGCCTAGGACTGATTTCTGAGCACATGCAAACAGGCTGCCATCTTGCTCTGCAGAACCTGTCGCACACAACATGACAATAAATGAGGGACTACGGTTAACTCTGGCATACAAGGGATAAGGCTGCCTACAACTTACACACGTATCCACACATTTACCACATTTTCTTTTTCAAAGTAAGATTTTGTGTTAGAGTGTGAGTGTGTAAAGGATGGCTAGGAGATGGCAAGAATTGATGGGGAGGAGAGAGTAATAAGAGGAGGGAGAGAAGAAAGAGAGGCGGAAGAGGAGAGAAGAGTGGGAGATGAAAAAGAAAGGGGGACCTGCAGAAGGGAAAGGAACTGGCGATGGCTAAGGGAAGGATTTGGCTCAGCAAGTGGAATGAGACAGGGCAATAGGCTGCAAATCCAGGTAACTGCAATACAGCCAGGAAGAAATGGTGTTACTGGCACTACTCAGAGGAGACACATAGTGGCCGCAAATTCACTCAGAAGGAGAATTATGCCATGGTCGAATATATAATCACCAGCGAGGATGTGCTCTTCTCCTGAGACCAGCTGCAGTAATGGCGATATTCGTATTTGTTTGCAACAACAGTAAACTACAGTGGTTAGTGAATAACCCCTTAATGGTTCTGGGAGATGATGATATTGTTGATGATGATGCAATGTTCTCTCTTTCTACTGAAAGAAAGACCTTTACAACTTTCTTCTTTTGAATATTGTCACCATAACCCATTCTTTTTGCGTACATTGCATGATTTGTAACAAGCTAACTACCTACCTTCTTAATTATATACAAAGTTATTTAGAAAATATTCCTTTACTACCAATAGCACATTGCATTAGGTTGTAGTATAGTCCCTAGATTAGGTATTTCCAGATACAAACATATGAAATACAGTGCTTCTCCTATGCGTGCCAAAAGTAAACAGAAAAATCCAAGCTTCAAATCACTGTATAAATGCCTTCACTATGCAGTTTTCTATGATTAGTTTCTCCCCTAAAGATATTTGTTTTGCGATTGGCAGGTGGACTTAAAACTTTAATGACCTTTTAAGTAATTAAAAACGTCTGTGTTTTTCTTTCGCATGGGCATACTGGAGTTGCCCTTCTCCCCTGACCATTCAACCTCATTCACTCCTTCACTCCTTGCCTCCTCTTCTATTAAGTCTTCCTTTTCTCCATTCTGAGAGGACGTCTCGGCACTTCTCATGTCCTCCTGCCTGACCACCTGTCCGCTTGACCCCATCCCCTCGCACCTTTTTTCTGAGTTTTCTCGCGGTTAACGGCCTACTTTACCCACACCAGTCCTGCTTTCGCCCCCAGCGCTCTACTGAGACTGCTCTGACCAAAGTGACTAATTATTTAGTTGCTGTAAAAACCAAAGGTCACTTCTCCCTGCTTATTCTTGTTGATCTTTCATCTGTTTTGACACCCTCCTCTGCTCCTCACGCTGCGTCAACCTGGCCTCAGTGACACCACGCTCTCCTGGTTCTCTTCCTATCTCTCTTCACTCCTTCATTGTCTCCTTCACTGGTGCCTTTTCACCCCCAGTTCCTCTCTCAGTTGGGGTACATCAAGGTTATGTTTTAGGTCCCCTACTCTTCTCAATCTATACCATCTCTCTTGGCAACCTCATCTCTTCCAATGGATTCCAATATCAACTCTATGCTAATGACACCCAAATCTACCTCTCCTCTCCCGATCTCTCTCCTTCTGTGTTGGTGTCAGGTCCCTCGGCACCAACGCCAAAGGAGGTCCAGATCTGGGTCTGTGTCATCACATCATGTTCCCAACGAGATATCCCATTCAGCCCTGTACTGCATCCAGTTTCCTATGCTTCAGCTCAGAGTTTCCTGAGTATCTGTCAAACCCTCAGGTTAATCATCCCTCACATTCCCAGGTCTCCATATATGGAGACTACACCCCTAGCCCTGCACTTCAGCATTGAAGTCTGACTGTAAAAACTTATGCTGTGTGAACCTGGTTTCCAGACCCCTTGCCTTCCTTACCAGACCTTTGTATACCAGACCCCCTTTCTTTGCTTACCCAGATTCCTGCTATTTGGATTAACTCCTCATCTTGCCTGAAGGACTTTTGTTCCATCCAAAAGACTTCCATCATTATTCATATGGACTCCTGCTGATCCCTGAACATAGATGCCTTTGTTTCCACACCTACCAAAGACCCTCTGCTATTTGTGTATCTGTTCCTGTGTCC
The DNA here is from genome assembly GCA_009667805.1 of Leptobrachium leishanense. NCBI lineage: Eukaryota > Metazoa > Chordata > Amphibia > Anura > Megophryidae > Leptobrachium > Leptobrachium leishanense. The sequence continues at coordinate 298,178,548 of CM019065.1, read as the reverse complement.
TGCAATCTGAATTGTATATATCCTGTCTCTCTGTAAGTACCTTCTATATTTAGTTCCTTATTCATGTCATGCCCCTCTTTAAACTGTCTTTAACCTATGTTTAGTTCATTCAGTTTCCTAGTTTAGTTATCTGTCCTGTTCTTCTTAGTTCCTTTCATGTCTCGCCCTTGTGTATAGCTCATTTGATTTTTCACCCCTGTGTCTAGTCCCCTCCCTTGTATTCTGTTCTGTGTCTTAGTTCTGTTCCTGTATTTTCCTTGTCTGGTGTGTTTTTATTAAAACCAACCTAGTGCCCTGTAACCTGTATGGCCATCTGTTATTGCTGTAAACCGTACTCAACACACACACAGCGCACCTGACAGTTGGACCATGTTACTGCCTGCCTATCAGCTGTCTCTGGCTGAATGAGTTCTTGTTTCCTAAAGCTCAGCTACACTAAAACTGAACTTCTCACTTTTCCTCCCACTAAAACCTACATTCCTGCACCCATTTCCCTTCAGGTGAATGGTGTCACCATTACGTCTGCCTCACAGGCTTGTTGCCTCTGGGTCCTCTTCGACTCTTCACTTCTCACAGTCAGTTGCTAACCAAATCTTGCTACTTCCACCTAAAAAACATTGCACGCGTCCACCCCTTTTTAATTAGAACTCAACTAAAATGCTCATCCAAGCTCTTATTATCTCCCGCCTTGACTACTGTAAACCCCTTCTCACTGGCCTTAAGAGATCCCAGATTCTTGCAATCTGTAATGAATGCCTGTGCCCTGTGCCAGGCTCATCCACCACATTTCTCTCACCTCTCCCACCTCGCCCCTTTGTCAGTCTCTACACTGGCTCCCTGTTTTTTTTTAGAATCCATTTTAAAATACTGGTGCTCACGTATAAAGTTCTCCAATCCATAACTGCGTCCCTGCCTACATCTCCTCCCTTATTAGCAGGTTCATCCCATCATGTCCATTTCACTCTGCCAATGATCTGATGTTATCATCATGCCCCAACTTCCACCTTCAGGACTTCTCCAGAGTCGCCCCCTTTTTATGGAACGCCCTCCCACCCACGCCATTAGACTCTTCCCGTTTCTCGAGTTCCTCAAGAAGTCTCTGAAAACACATTACTTTAGAGAAGTCTATTGGCTCACTCTATAATTCCCAAACTGTACATTTCTTGCAACATCTGCCCCACAGCCCTCATGCACCTCGCTACTTTACCTACTCTATGTTCTCTCACCTAGTGTGTCAACCCTCTCCTCTTAGATTGTAAGCTCTAGAGCTCCTACTATCCTGTGTGTTTAACGTATATTTGTTATTCTGTCTCACTCATTGTACAGCACTACAGAACTTGTTAGTGCTTTATAAATACTTGTAAATGTAATAATCCTTTCACGGCCATGATTGAGTATACAAGGTCAGCAGTAACAGACAACTGCACCAAGATAATGTTAACACGGTCTGAGGCTTTGCTGTGTCTTTGGAAATGAAATTCATTTGTTGCAAATAAATTTTGCTTACATGTGGGCTCCAGAAGGTGCACCCAATGTTTTAGCAATGTGAGCATAATGCCAGAATTGCTAACATTTTCTAAAACAAGCTGGGGAATGTCTCTAATGGAAAGCTCCAAGTTAATCATGCACAGAGACCAAAACTGTAGTAACTCCATGTGACCAGCAGATGGTGACATCTACCTGCCAAATAGGTTATTACAGTAAGGAATACATTGATAATATTCCCAAATATTTCCCACTGCATATTTAATTTTTCCAAAACCCACTGGGTCCATTTTTGGAAAATCACTTGCTAGAGAAGGGGATAAAGAGCAGTTGAATTTTTTTTTGGACATTCTTTGTAGGAATAGTGCAGTACATGAACAGCTTACGCTGTTGCCCAACAGTAGCGTGAGTGGAGAGCGCAACTGGTTTTATAGGTTTGCTATAGATGTTTAATAGTTACTAACTCAGAGATAATGAAAAAAAAACAGAAAGCAGCTTTAATTCATTGCTTCTGGGGCTATAATACATTCATAAAACAGGTTGAAAACTAAATCACAGCCTTCACACAACTACAGTTATTATAACTTATTACTATTGCCATGAGTACAATAAATTGTATTGTATTAAAATATACTGACAAAAGCATTTACGTCACTGCACGTACCGCTTATAAAACAAAGAAATAAAAACATGCCTTACTGTATTACAAAATGACAGCTGTAAAATACGCTGGCTGAAATGACTTCACTGAAAAAGGAGTTGAAGCAGGAATCCCAAAATCCTATTTCTGGCCATTACGGATAAACAAATAAATGACTCGTGGATCACTAGATGTGTAAGCCCCATATCCCACCAAACAACTGATGCCAGCTTGAGATGCCGAATATTGACTGATATGGTATAGTAATCCGAATTATATCCTAGCCAGTGTTTCTCAAACCTGTCCTTTGGTAGCCCTAACAACCATGGCAGTATTACAAAGTTGGTGCTAACTTAGGCTGGGCGTCAGACTAGCGCATTTTTAACGTGCGTTTAGGCGCACTTAATCACGGCCGCAGTAGCAGCAAATGACGCGAAATGACGGGCAATATACGAAGTCCGGCCGCGCAACGCAAGTTGAAAATGAACGCATTTTTTCGAGAACGCAGAACCGCTAGTACTGACGTACAGAGTGCGCTGCGTCCGCTAGCGGCGTGTGTGCGTGATTAGATGTCAGACACTGCTAATGTCCGGCCAACATAATGTCCCGACGCAAAAAGTGTTTTATTGACGATCCGTAAAAAATCACGCACGAAAATGTGCATCGTATGACTGTTTTTGCGCATTCCGTGCAAAAATACGGCAATGCGTTCGGACGCACTTTTTGACGGTTGCTGCGAATAATGTGCTCGTTTGACCCTAGCCTTAGCCAGAGCTGTTGTAAACTTAGCAACTCCATAGACTATGGGCTATATTACGTTTGTCGCACTAAAACGGGGACGCAAATGGAGAAAACCCTGCGCCTGCAGGTCTCTCATTTGTGTTCCCGTTTTAGGCTGGGGTCAGACGAGCACACTTTTCACGTCCGTCTGACCGCACGGTTTGCTGTCCATTGTAGCTTTTCAAAGGAGTCAAAAGAGAACAACAGACGAAGCACGTGCGCACTTTTTCACGCACGGACAACGCATGTTGCAATGGACGCCAAAAAATCCTTGACGTGAAAAAGATAGACGGATGAAGAGAAACCCCTGCCTACAGCTTTTTTTTCTTTTTCTGAACATCAAAACTAACTGATAAAATGTAACCACAATCTCATCCGTTACAAAGTGCATCCGTTACTGTGCGCAATCAGTGCGCTCGTCTGACCCCAGCCTTAGCGTGATATTACGATGTAGGCACTAAAAAAGCTGCCTGCATCGCAATCTGGCGCTAAGCCCCGGGATACTAAGCTCCGCTGAGTGCATCCCCTCCATGGAATACATAGGACTCCATTGAGGCAGACGCTGCAGGTCTCATGACCTGCTGGATCTCACCTCGCGAGATTCAGCAGGTCAGCGTAGTGATCTGCAGAGAGGGACTGGGGGACTTTTCCCCCCAGTCTCTCCCTGCTCCCGGCGGCCAGAGGAGGCAGTTGGGGACGCCGTTCCCGCCGCGGGATGAGAGGTGAGTATGAGATTTTATGGGGGGGGGGGGTTCTGCTGGTGCTGACAGATTCTGCAGCAGCGATTTCTCTTCCAGCAGTTAGCACCAGCTCCTAGCTGTGGTGAAATTTCGAGTTAACCGTAGCCGGATGGTAATTAGCATTAGGACTTTGTAATCCTAACACTATTTAATTCTTTGCGCTCCCCATGTTAAGTATAGGGAGCGCAAAGTAGAGTAACCTCCGCTGAAAAGCGCAAGCTCCAAATTGCTAATGGGTTTTTTAACCCGATAGTGTTCAGATGGTAATACGATGCGCCCACGCTAGGGCCACCAATGCTAACGTTAACACTCACGCATGTGAGAACTAGAGCTAACAAGGACTAATTTTAAATAAATTAACGCAGAAAAGCACAACTTTATAATAATTGTAACAGACAATGAAATATAATTGTTTGGTAGTGAAGAGGCTAAATGAATCTCCTCAATGCATTATGCCCTTCACTGCGGAAGACGTTTGGAGAATGTCATGGGAATCCCTCGCAATATGCGGAGGACGTTCCCCACACGTATCCGCTTAGAGGGGTATTCCGGCGGAATGCTCACCTCTCACCCCAGGGTCCCACTGTGATCTAACTTCTTTGAAGTCAGACCCTGCTTTATACCTCCTCCCAGTGTACTGACGTCATCACGATGGGTGCGTTGACGTCAGTTTCAGGCATCGCCCAGCAAAGCCGAAAGAGCGCCTGAAAGGAGGGGGAGTCCTTTGGACACCTCTCCCTCCTGATTAGGAGGAGATATTAGTAAAAGTGAGGCAGCATTGGAAAAGCCTTTTCCGGTGCTGCCTTTCTTTAACCCCTGAGGTGCCGGTCCACAAACCAGCGCCATTGTTGGTGCCGATTCGCGGACCTCTCTCTCTCGGATGTGGCTGACATCTTGGATGTCAGCCAAGCCTCCACGGCCTCTTCCTGCCCACTGACGTCATCTCTCATAGCGCGATGACATCAGTTGGAGAATTAAACCCCTAGCTGCCAAAGGTGGAGATAGGTGGGCCATTTGGACCCCGTATCTCCCAATCAGATAGAGGGTCATATTTTGACATCATTGGAAAGGCCAGAGCATGGCCTTTCTAATGATACCACACATGACCATGTTAAAAAAACTTTTTAAATAAACATAATTAAAAAATATATATTTTTTTATTGATGCAGCACTATTGTTCACATTTCAATTATAATGTGAACAATGATGCTGCACTAACGATTTTTTTTTTCGGTTTTAGCTGAACTCACGCAATTTCTCAGAAAAAAAAAAGGGGTTCTCAGTTCTTTTAACAAGTTTTTTTTACAAGCGTACCCCATAGAATATATAACCCCAAAGGCTCGGATGATAAAATGTGTAAAAAATCCATTTTACACGCTGTAGATGATTGAAATTTTAATAGAAATTTACATTTTTTGTTATAGCGTTCTGGCAGGACATGACGTATACATATAATAGTGATGTATTATGAATCTGCTGAGTCTGCCAAAAAAAAAGATATATAATTTGTCTGCGGCGTATAATAAAACGTGACTTCAAATCGCGTTTAAACATGATGAGCAAAAACGGTAAAAATGAGCAGGAGGTGAAAAGGCTCAGCAGTGAAGGGGTTAAAGTGGGATGCAAGTCCGCACCAATCTGAGCATTTAATCTGTTAATAATCATACGGTTGTTATAGAATACACTTCAGATGTCTCTGCTTGTGGTTATTTGTTTGTGAATAGTTGTTTGGAAATTACAGTTACGGCTGAAGACATCGCTGTCGCTGACAGTTGAAACTTCCCTCTTGTAAAAACAACTGGATTTTGTAACTTCCAATGAGCGAATCTGCGCCTGTATCTGATTTCAGTTAATATGTCACGCTGCCTTCTACAAAAAAGATAAAATCAAGCCGTGGTTTGAAATCAAGGGGCTTATTTACTAAAGCCAGAGAAGTGGGTATTATTAACATTCACCTTGTCAGGTTTATGCTTTTCCCCATTATTTTATTTATTTTTTTGAGAAAGGATTTTACCAGGAAGGATACATTGAGATTTCTCTTGTTTTCAAGTATGTCCTGGGTGGCGAGTATGTACCGTTGGGTGTCTTGCCCAGGGACACTTACTGGAAAGGAGCTCTTGTTGGGATCGAACCCATGTCTCCACACAGAGAAGTGATGTTACCTCTACTCCACCCAGCCGGCACTTTAAAGTGAATAAAGCGCCGGGCGCTGATTTGTGTTAATTAGAGAAACAATTTGGCAAGCTGGAAGGAAAAACTATCCAAGTCAGGTATGTGGCCCTTGATTTTCATTTTCCGTTCATCTACCCTCTCCTTTGATGTGGATGTTTGCTAATCAAAGGTACGGTTTTGCAGCTGAAATGCAAAATCTGCATAAAATAGGGAAGGGTGGACTAATCCCAACCATAACCTTTGCAGATTGAGGTTTGGATAGCTATTTGGCCTTTGTCCCTAAACTTGAACATTTGTTTTGACAGTATTTGGAGTCTGCGAGAATGAAATATTAAATTTGTTGTTGTGTAACATAGGAAATCGAATACAACATGTGCAACATGGGAATACAGCTATTTGACAGATAAAATACTGCAAACAAATTTTGTCCACGGGTGGTGGTGTTTTAAGGCTGGGGTCAAACCAGCGCACTTTTAACGTGCGTTTAGGCGCACTTAATCACGACCGCACTAGCAGCAAATGACGGGCAATGACAGCCAATATACGAAGTACGGTCGCACGAAAGTCCGGCCGCGCAACGCAAGTGAAAAATGAACGCATTTTTTCGAGAACGCAGAACCGCTAGTACGGATGTACAGAGTGCGCTGCAGCGGCATAGCGGTGTGTGTGTGTGATTTGCAGACGTCAGATGCTGCTCGTGTCCGGCCAACATAACGTCCAGACACCCAAAGTTTCCTGGTTTGGATCCGTAAAAAATCACGCACAAAAATGCGCATCGTATGACCGTTTTCGCGTATTCCATGAAAAAATACGTCAATGCGTTCGGACGCACTTCTTTACGTTCGCGTGTAAAAATGCTTTTGTTTGACCCTAGCCTTAGGCGTTGAAGTTTTTTGTTTAAAAATAAAGAACCAGTTAAAGCAACTAACGCATAGTTAGTGGGGGGGGGGACTGTGTTTGTGACCATGGATTGTTTACTACTACTGTTGGTATGAATATGCCTGTACCGGACTCCGAATCAGGATCATTTACCTATAGACCAGCAGTTCGAAACCTTGGCCCTCTGGATGTTCTGGAACTACATCTCCCATGGTGCTCAGCCACTCATTAGATTGGCAGAGACTCATGGGAAATGCAGTTATATATCATCTGGAGTGCCAAGGTTGCTGACTTCTGCTCTAGACAGTGGATTTCTTTCAAGATACTGCTAGAAAGTTATTTCTCAACATAGAGCCAGGGAACAGCTGCCTTGGCCATACAGATGTTTTGGAACTACATCTCCCATAATTCTCAGCCACTGTAGTTCCAAAACATCTGAGGGCCAAGGTTGCTGACCTCATACACAGGCAATGGCCTGTTTAGCCCTTTCTCTGCAGATGACGTGTGGGGGACATCCTGGCGACTGCAAGCTGCTTGTGGAGGACGTCCCCCATATGTCATGGGGTCTCCACAGCTAAAGCATATTGGATCCCCGTATCTCCCGATCGGTGGCAGCTAGAGGGTCACAATTGAAGTCATTGGAAAGGCGAGAGCATGGCCTTTTAAATGATACTAAACATGACCAAGTTAAGTATAATGATAAATAAAAATAAATTAAAATGTCTTTTATTTTATTCTTTCATTTATAATGCAGCACTATTATTCACCTTTCAATTATAATGTGAACAATGATGCTGCACTATTGAAAATTCTTTGTGTTTTTTACGTTTTTGCTAAAATCACGTATCAGAAAAATACAGTAAGGCTAGGGTCAGACTAACGCATTTTTCGCGCTGTCCGTGAAAAAGTGCGTTCGAACGAATGGATGCATTTTTTCACGGAATACGCGATAGCGGTCATACGATGCGCACTTTCGTCCGTGATTTTGTACGGATCATCAATAAAACACTTTTTGTGTCTGGACGTTATGTAGGCCGGACATTAGCAGCATCTGACATCTCCTAATCATGCACACACGCCGCTAGCAGACGCAGCGCACTCTGTACGTCCGTACTAGCGGTTCTACGTTGTTGCAAAAATGCGTTCGTTTGCCACTTGCGTTGCGCTGCCGCACTTTTGTGCGGCCGTTCTTCGTATGCTGCCCGGCATTGGACGTCATTTGTTGCTAGCACGGCCGTGATTAAGGCTAAGGTCAGACGAACGCAGTTTTAACGTGCGTTTAGCCGCACGAAATCACGGCCGTGCTAGCAGCAAATGACGTCCAATGCCGGGGAACATATGACGAACGGCCGCACGAAAGTTCGTCCGTGCAACGCAAGTGGCAAACGAACGCATTTTTTCTAGAACGTCAAACCGCTACTACTGACGTACAGAGTGCGCTGCGGCCGCATAGCGGTGTGTTTGCATGATTGGGAGACGTCAGACGCTGCACACGTCTGGCCAACATAACGTCCAGACGCAAAAAGGGTTTTATTGATGATCCGTACAAAATCACGGACGAAAATGCGCATCGTATGACCGCTATCACGTATTCCGTGAAAAAATACGTCCATTCGTTCGAACGCACTTTTTCACTGACAACGCGAAAAATGCGTTCGTCTGACCCTAGCCTTAGTGCTGCTAAACGCACGTTGATACTGCGTTAGTCTGACCCTAGCCTTAAAGGTTCCCATTTCTAATTCTTTTAACAAGCGTACCCCGTAGAAAATATAACCGCAAAGGCTTGGATGATTAAAGTGTTGAAAAAGAATTTTACGCTCTATAAATGATTGAAATCTGAGTTGAAATTCAAATTCCTTTTTTTGTAATAAAAGTTTATTTCAATATTATGCACATACACTTATAAACAGCATATACGCCAAGTCGCAGCATAACAAGCCAGGGATATATGCATTAGAATGACAGGTATTACACGTTCTCGCACCCAGAGCATTGCTACGGAAATTCTCATTACAATACCCCAAATCCCTTAAAACATGGTGGACCAGACTCAACTGCAATAGGCCCTAAGGCTAGGGTCAGACGAGCGTGATTTCTACGGCGGTACGTCCGTGCACACGGACGGACGTCAGTACGGAAGACGTAGTAGTGGCCACACAGTCCGTTTATTCACTGACGTATATTTTGACGGATGTAGGAGGGAAAATAAAATAAAAAGCAAAACCATTTTGTCCGTGAAAAACGCTGGACGTATAAATGCAGTCCGTCTGACCACGTTCCATCACTCACACACAAAGCTATGCAGACATTGCGGACGCAGCGCACTTTGTGCGGCCGTTCTAGGGGTTGTACGTTCTTGCCTGCCTTGCGTCCGTGGGCCGGGGCCGTTGTGCGTCCGCAGTTCAGTGCGGTCGTACTTCATGTAACGGGCTCCGATGGGCTTTCTGTTATGCTATCACGGACGTACTTTTAGGCGCAATCACGGACGTGAACACTACGCTCGTCTGACACCAGCCTAAAGCAGCCCGGCCATGAAAGTACCCTCCAAGGCCGTTGCCGCAATAGCAATAGTGCGCTCTTGTGTATAACTCAACATCAAGGGAAAATCACATTTTTTCATGCATTTTTTGTTATAATTCTGTCAGGACATGACGTATACATATAATAATGATATATTATGAATCTGCTGAGTCTGCTAAAAATAAGGATATATAATTTGTCTGGGTCCTACAATAAAACGTGACTTCAAATCGCTTTTAAACATCATGAGCAAAATCGGTAAAAATTTAGCTCAGCACACAGAGGTGAAATGGCCCAGCAGTGAAGGGGTTAAATCTGTCCAACTGAATCATCAAAACCAGGTAATTTCGCTGACACTTCAGTGAAGATCAGCTTTCTGTGAATAGATGGAGCGCTACTTCTCTATGGGACAATTTCTCTGCCCCCAAAGACCTCGGAACTGCAGTGAATCACACCATATTTCGCCGTCAATTCACCTGTATTTGGTGAATTGACAGCTTTGTGAATAAACGGACTGCCACGAAATTGCACCGTAAGGTTAGATTCACCGTTCGGTGCGCCTCGCGTGCAAGTTTGGCGCTTAGAGAATAATCCCTTTAGTGACGTAATACGAGAAAGGTTGGGAAAAAGAAAAAAAAATGTCAGATTTTGCTGTTTTGACCTAAATCTTCTCTTTCTTTAGAATTCTCCATCAGTTCACTATTTCGTGGATAACCGCTTAAGCTTTAGATTATTACTAAAGTCTGATGAGAATTTATAACCTGCCTGAGCTCAGATAAGCGAAGTTTGCGCAGAAGAGTATTGGGAGAAACGAGGCACTTCTTCGAAGAGGTTCATGCTGGAGTTCTTGCCATTCGGCGTGGTTGCCTAATACCTTTATTTACAGCTAGGATTGGAAGAGAAATCACTGTGTTTAGAGGATGTGTCAGCTGAGAGGCAGTGCTGTGCTCTGCTACAAGGCAGGGGGGACCCAAGTGGGCTGTTATTTCCTTTCCAGCCTGGCTTGACCCCAGAGTTTTTTCGTGGAGGTTTTCTCTCTCATTTTTCTGAGAAAGAGAGCGAGGGTGTCAACAGAAGATTCTGATTTTTCTTTCTATACCGGTTTCTGTAAAGGATACCATCCCACCACTGGTGAACACTCTGGGATCCATGCTCTGGATTTTCATGGGAAAAAGTGACTGTGGATTTGTACTCCGAGATGGCATACACAGGGAAAGCTCGCCTGAAAAGGTCTTTAAGCGAACACCTCAAGGTTTCAACTAGCAAAGCATGGGATGTTTTCTGGAAGAGTGCAAGAGAAAGAAGGTTAACAGGTTAGATTTACAGATAATTAAGCTGCTTCAACAATGTGTGTGTTTTTAGGGGTTTATTCGCTAAGTGCAGAATTGCAATGTTCAGAAATGTCAGATGCAAAGGATTGCAGAATTGGAAAAATGTTTGAATTCAACTTTTATTCTTTACAATTCTTTTCAAATTTAGTTTGTTATACATCATACTTTATTTTTTTTTTTATTGCTATTCTGATCATTCTGCCCATAATTTAAGATTCATGTACCAAATAGAATGACTTTTTCATTTATGCAGCTTGGTCCACTGATGCTTTACTATTATTAGCATCATGCAAGAAATACTATGACGCATTTTATCATTATACAATTGGCATCACAATTTTACCTTTTACGGATTTGATTTGGATTCATTTAATTTATAATCTTCTGCATGGAGGGTGCGCAAAGAAGTAACTTTAAGATCAAATATGACATTGTTTGCAATGTGGTAGAACATGAATAGTAACTAGGGTTGCCAGGTTGGCCATATTCCTCCTGGACACATTTTATTCATGCTGATGGGCGGTGTATGAAAAATGCCACCCCCGCAGCATGTAGAATCCATACATTGCAGGTAAGGAATCTCCAGTGGACCTGCCTTCGTTTTTCTCTCTGCAGCATCTGAATTCTACATGTTCTAGGGCAGGTGTCAGCAACCTTGGCTCCCTGATGTTTTTGGGAACTACAACTCCCATGATGCTCAGTCACCCATTAGGCTGACTGAGCCACAAGGGAAATGTAGTTCCCAAAACATCAGGGAGCCAAGGTTGCTGACCCCTGTTCTGAATTTATTATTAATTATTATTATTATTATTATTCTTTATTTATAAAGCGCCAGCATATTCCGCAGCGCTGAAGGCTAGGGTAACCCTTTTCCTTGTGCTCCCCTCTGCATGAAATAGTAATGAGCGTCCAGGAAAACATGGCCGACCTAGCAAACCCTAATGGTAACACACCTGAGAGATTGTCGTGTCCAAATTCCAAACACCCTAAGAATACTACACACATTTGGGCTTCTATTAATGTGTATTTAAGGTAAGTTTAGTGTAAAAGTCCCGTGTATCACCCTTTATCCCCGTATATTTTTAATAACCTATCTGTGCCGGATTGAGCACATTTTCCAGCACACTTTTGACTTCTGCATGCCACTGGGCAGCACATGAAAACTCTTCAAATGCTGCATGAGGAAAAGCCAATTCCCTAATTAAGGCAGCGTGATTTTCTTCCTGCAGCACACTTTCATGTGTAGCCAATTAGGCTTCCTAGAAGATATGGTAGATCTGAGAAGCCTATTGCTGGCCAAATGTTTGTTATCACAGTGTGTGCAGACAAATGTTTGACCTGCAAGCCTTCAAAGAAGAAAAATTAAAGTTCTATCCTTTACCTGGTGAAAAAGATATACCTTCACCTCATGACGGTTTTACTTTAGATTTAACAGTGTTAAAATTAGGATGTGCTACAAACATTGCCTCTAGGGGAGGTTTGTCCTTATAGACCCAATGCTAGCATTCTAGGTGGGCTAAGAGGCTACTGTTTCAGTGGTCCAGCTGGGATTTTGTTACACGTCTGCTGCATAGCATTGCTGGTTTTGTAGTGTTGCAGTTAAAACAATTACATAATATTTTAATGCAGTATTTAAAGCTATGGGGATTGCTGCAATAACACTCAGGGTTATTCAAAGAGAATCGAAAAGTCCCCGCACGTTCGGTGATTTTTCGTTCTCTTCAATTCGGTGCGATTTGGCAATCCCATTTCGGCGACCCTGCGGTGTAGTCAGCAAGCACCACAGGGCTGTCATGGTGCAGGGAAAAGCCGTCGCAAACCCGCCTAACACTCACCGCAAAACCCAGGCGACTGCACACCGAAACCGGCAAAAAGATCTGGATTAACCCCGCCGGAGAAACCCGAGCGGGAGCCGATCACCGTGCAGAGCATCAGCCGGAAAAACCCGACACTGCAGACGAATGGAGTGAAAAAAAAAAACAAAAACAAAACCGTACGCTTGAATGTTTGAAAAGTGAAACGCTGTTTGCAAAGAAACTACAGAACGAAAATGTCTGAAATTTACATAACAAGATCATGATAATAAAAAGAGCTGTTACAGAAAAAAGAACGATTTTTTTTATAAAAAAGGAATTTTGTTTGGCAAAAAAATCCTGAAAAATGTCTAAAAGATCCTAAAAATAAGGGCTTTTTACTGCAGAATAAAATAATAAACTGTTTATTAGATATTGAATTAAAACGGGAATATTTTTAACATTGAAACCTATGGGATTCTCCTGAATAAGGCTGGTGTCAGACGAGTGTATTTTGTGCGTCCGTGCAGTACGGAAGACTTGGTAGTGGCCACAGGGTCTGTTATTTTTGACTGATGTAGAGAAAGAGGGACCTATGGGAAATAATATTAATATGAAAAATTATACAAATTGACACATATCAAAAACCATTATGTCCGTCAAGGTGCTGGACGTCCAAAATGCGGGCCGTCTGACTTCCTCCCATCACTCACACACAAAGCTATGCGGACGTGGTGCACTCTGTGCGTCCGTCCTAGCGGATTGACGTTCTTGCCTAACTTGCGTTTGCCGCGTCTGTTGTGCATCCACAGTTCGGTGCGGACGCACTTTGTTGTTCCCTATTGCTCATAAGTCTATGCTACCACGGACGTTAATATGTGCGCAAAAACGGACATCATCACTGCGTTCGTCTGACACGAGCCTTAACCTGTTGAATTAAACCACCGAATGACAGGGCATTTCGGGAACCTTTCACTGCTGTTTTGTGTTCTCTGAATAGCCGAAGCATTGCTTCTCTATGGAGATTTAACTGCCCTCGAACAGGCACCGAATGTGCAGGCAATTCGCCAACATTTGCTGAATTTCAGCTTTCTGTTAACTTTCGGCCCAATTCGGATCTCTTTGAATTACCCTGACTGTGTTTGCTGACATTGCAAACACTGGAGAGAATCTGTGTTCACAATGTTGCTGCCATTGCAATTTTTGTCGCTGTTTGCAACTTCTGCAAACCCTGTTTGCTGAAGAACTCCTTTTAATGATGGGTGATTATAGCTGTTTATGGGAAATTTTCTACAGTAGGAATCCATTGACTTGAAATATATTACGTTGGTGAGCATATATTTGTATTTTTTTTTTTTGTGTGTTCGAATACAAATTGTATGGAATTGTCTGTAATTGTATGACATTATGGGTACAGGCAGGACTCAGGTGGACAGCCTGGTAACTGTTAAAAGTATTTTGGATTTTTATATATATGTTTTTTATAAACCTTTTGAACCCATCCTGAAAAGTTGTGGGAAATGACATTGCTTTGGTTCGTGTGTGTGTGTTGCATATGTTGTGTGTTTACTTTGCGGCTAATACATATCATGTTACAGATGTTAGATAAGAGTAACAGCCTTTAGAATCAACACATGTGCATAATTACATAGTGAGAAATAGATAACCAAAACATGATGCCTACAAGAAATAATAAACAATATCAGCAACAGTTCTACAATACTTAATATGGAAACTTGAATATATTAACCTGAATTTTTATTTTTTATATATATATATATATATATATATATTTCAAGGATGGATAAAGCACTGTCAGAAAAAACTGCAGTGCCCAGGTGCTACCCGTGGGGCATAAATACAAAAACGGTAGAATGGGAGCACTCTGGGTCTTTTGGTAAAATAATACATTTTATTAAGGATCTACATAAAAAGGACCGACGTTTCGGCTCCTAGAAGCCTTCATCATACCTTGATGAAGGCTTCTAGGAGCCGAAACGTCAGTCCTTTTTATGTAGATCCTTAATAAAATGTATTTTACCAAAAGACCCAGAGTGCTTCCATTCTACCGTGTATGTGTGTGTGTGTGTGTGTATGTATGTATATATATATATATATATATATATATTATATATAATTTCTTCCTTGGTGAGATTTTTGTTATGATCTAATATTGGAACACTGGGCAAAAATGGGTTAAAAAAAATATACAGCATTATTCCAACAAGTAAGCATGTCTTAATTAATCACACAAAACTGCCAAAGTATGAATAAAATACTAGTGATGGACCGAAAATCATTCATCCGAGCCTGGGCCCTGGAGGCCCGGCTGATGCCTAGGATATACTGTATATAATTTCTATCTATTGTAGCAATTCGACTTCGGCTTTCAGAACGTCCGGACCCCGTCGAAGTGTCACAACGCTGCGACGAACGCCAGGAGGCACCCGTACGGATGTGTCTCAAGTGCAACGTGTCAACCATTAATTGGGGAGCAGAAATCTTAGAGTTCCACAGTTTATTTATTTTGGTCTACACCCGTGTGGGAACTGATATCTAGGTATGAGTGGGCACTGATAGGGTGTCTGATTTTTGAAGACTAGTGGAGTTGGATGAGGCCTGATTTTATGGCATTATTGGTATAGCGTATGAGATGATCAGTTACTGATCTGGGGAATGGGAAGGATAGAGATATGGTTATTCACTGTTATGTCTAGGAGTCGATGAGGATTGACATGGGGACTCCGAAAGTGTCAGTTACCATTCTCTATCTCGGGGGGGATGTAGATTTATGTGAAGTCTGGAGAGCGGAGAACTGGAAAGGAAAAGCTGAAGTTCAAATGGGAACTAATATGGCATCTGGGAGGGATGTAAGGAATAATAAGAGTTTGGGTGCGGGACTGTAGGTTCAAGAACTAATTATCTAAGGTTGGTGCTCACGAGCTTACTCAGAGTGGAAGGAATGTCCGTGAGAGTGGATGTTCCTTCCACTCGATGTCCGCCTGCCCCCCCAGCGTTGCAAAGCTCCATAGGAGGATCGCGCTTTGCAGCCCCGTCGACATGCTTCGACGGGGAGGATGCATGCTACGTGCGCACAAGCATGTGACCGCCGGCCCTGTCGCAGCATCACATGGCTGCGATGGGTGCCAGTAAGTGTGTGCACCCGGCCTTAATGCAGAATTCAAGTGCACCACTATGTAAGGAAAATGAACTGATCATGTTTTTTTTTGGATCACGCCAGTGATTATATAATTGGTTTCACACTGGGAACACATGAATCCCATGTGCTGCTTGGCTGCAATGCCAAACCCAGCCTGGCACAATGAACGTTTCAGAGTCTTGAAAATTTATAGAATAACAAAACTTAATTGGGGACCCCTAGCTTGTTTAATCATCTAATTTATATCTAAGTAATAATTATGTGATATTGTTGTCCATGAGAATGTAAATTATATGATCTGTCATATGCATATCACCATGTGCTTAAACACTTTGTATTGAGAACGAATGCACTAAATTACTAATATTTAAGAATATACAGTCATTCCCTAACCCAGGGGTCAGCAACCTTGGCTCCCTGATGTTTTGGAAACTACATCTCCCAGGATGCTCCGTCAGCCATTAGGCTGACTGAACCACATGGGAAATGTAGTTCCCAAAACAGTGAGCCTAATGGGTGACTGAGCATCGTGGGAGATGTAGTTCCCAAAACATCAGGGAGCCAAGGTTGCAGGATCCCCTGCCCTAACTGTTACCAACTCCAGAGGGAAAACTACATGGGAATTGTGAAGGACAGCATGTGTGTAGCTAGACCCTACGTATTATCATGAATAATACCTGTTAGTACAGAGCAGAGGCTGAGGAGACAAAGCCACGTCAGGGCTACCAAAAATCCATAGTGGGCAATAAACAAGCCAGATTCACAAAGATCAGAGGATAAATACAAAAAAGATGGGAATGTGCTAAAAAGTATAGGAACAACCATGATATGGCAAAATCCAAGTGAAACCTGGAAGCTTTATATAGGTGTATGTTGTTTCTCACTGGACAGTGGCAGAAGGTACGTGCATGCATGGAATGATGTATGCTAGTCGTTACGTTGACGCCAAGTGGCATTGTTATCGGGATGCTTGGGACATTCACTATAACTAGCCATATATGTGGAGCATACTGCATATCCACTTTTGGTAAGAAGCTGGTCTGCGTCACCTCCCAGGGGCACAAGAACAAAGGGAGCCCAATGACCATTCGGCGACTGACATGGTAAATGTGATATACTTGGCCTCCATGAAGGCTGTTGGTAAGCAGTTGCTGGATTGGGTTTGTGCAGATTAAATAACAAAACCAATGAACCAGCAGAATTCGTATTGCATCATGGTGCTTCTCCATTGCTAGACCTCTCATTGTCTGCATGAATACTCGCAATTTGGGGAACAGCACCAAATTGGTCCGTACAGCAGGTGCCAGTCAGACGAGTGCCAAGGAAGATTCAGGCACTTTCTCCTTGTAGGTACAAAAGGGATTGAGGTGGGAGTTCATTGGGTGTAGGTCATCGGAGATTAAGAATAAACTCCCTGTTTTCTCTTTTGTTTTGCCTAGAGTGTCCTTTTATTGTAAATAAAAAATGCAATTTTAGTACAATTCCAAAATACTATATTTACAGAAAATGATTTCTAAGAACATATATTATACTTTACAGACAAAATTTATATTCCTTTTTATTCTTGTGCAACTCTTCTACGTACAGTTCTCCTGACAGAGGATCTCAAAAATAGAAAAAAGGGAACAGCGATTTTTGACATAAGGGACCTTCCCTCCTAAATTTGGAAACATATGTCATGTCTAAGGCTGCATGTCACTTCTATATTGCTGCAAAACCGGCTTTTCAAAGCGCTTTTCGAAGCTTACATGTACCATGACTGATCTGATGCTGCAAAATAATGAAAATTTGGGGGGGGGGGGGTTTCGAATAAGAATTTAAATGTAACAATATTGATGTTGTTGCAACTCTGGCACTTTGAACACTGTATTTCCACTCACTGGTGTGTGTGTGTTGGTGGTGTTTTTTTTTTGTTTTTCTTTATTTCGCTTTCTGCTGTCATTTGTGTGCAGTGGTTATACTGCACATCTACATACCAAGCACAGCACGCATGACTAGACTTATAATGCAACATCCAACTCCACCATGTCATCCATTGACTTATCCCATATCTTGTAACACAAACACACTGCATATATAGTATGAGTGTTTTGTCGTTTTAAAAAAAATACCAGTTAGAGTGTAATATATGTATGCAGTAGTTCTTACATTTATGTCAAAAAGCATTTTTAGAACCAAACAATGCCCTTAACCAGCAGTCCTTTTACTCCCAACTGGAAACCCTTTAAATTCATGTGATGACCACACACATTGATTTTTATTTTTTTTCCTTTTTGTTTCCTTGAGAGGTCTTCCCCAAGAGACGCAAAGATTTCCTTCCCTCTGG
Source organism: Leptobrachium leishanense (assembly GCA_009667805.1). Taxonomy (NCBI): domain Eukaryota; kingdom Metazoa; phylum Chordata; class Amphibia; order Anura; family Megophryidae; genus Leptobrachium; species Leptobrachium leishanense. The sequence continues at coordinate 298,160,722 of CM019065.1, read as the reverse complement.
TCATTTCATAATAGTATAATGATGTCGACCAACTTTTTTAGGTTTCTCATGGAGATGGTAAACACAAGTTTATAATGGAAAACATATCTGGAAAAAAAATAATTTCTTTTTCTCTTTTTGAATTCCTTGTATGATAAATGTGATAGTTCTTCAAAAGATCGTACGGATTATTCCGTCAGGGATATGTCAAGTGGGAGAACGCATTCTAGATTTGCAGAGTGGTGTTCAATGAGGTAGGTACAAAAGTAATAATTCCTTTTTGTTTTTTTGTTTTTTAGAATTATCTATTTTTTTAATTCAATGAAGCCACAACAAAAACATCTACAAGAAATCCGAGTACTGCTACGGCCACAGAGCTAATTTCCTACACTGTCCATATGCAACAATAAACTCTAACACCTGCAAATTAAAGTATTTTGTTTACACTAAAGCAGATTATTAATGCAGACACACTTCTAAGGCTGGCGTCAGACGAGCATATTTGAAGAGCAGAAGGAACGTCCGTGAGAGTGGACGCTCCTTCCACTTGACGCCCGTCTGGCCACTTTGCTGAGCGCACTTGGTGCGTTCAGCGCTGCAAGGCTCGATCCTCCTATGCAGTGGCGTAGCGTTGGGGGGGGCCGTGGCCCCGGGCACAGTTTTCTTAGGGGCGCATAATTTCAAAAGAAATTTGCTCCCCTAAAAGTTGAGGCCCGAGCTTGGGCGTGATCGCGGCTTGGGTCCTTCAATGAGCGGAAGCGAGGAAACTTTCCTTGCGCCGCTCAGGCAGGCAAGTGAGACGGAGCTCCAGGGGCGGCTGTCCGAATGCCGATAGAGCATTCGAACAGCCGCCCCATGTCTGAGCTGGGGCATATCCATGAGAGCTTGGGGGGCAGTATATCCATGAGCTGGGGCATATATCCATGAGAGCTTGGGGCAGTATATCCATGAGCTGGGGCATATATCCATGAGAGCTTGGGGCAGTATATCCACGAGCTGGGGCATATATCCATGAGAGGCTGGGGCAGTATATCCACGAGCTGGGGCATATCTCCGTGAGCTGGGGCAGTATCTCCGTGAGCTGGGGCATATCTCCGTGAGCTGGGGCAGTATATCCGTGAGCTGGGGCAGTATCCATGTGTGAGCTGGGGCAAATCCATGTGTGAGCTGGGGCAATATCCATGTGTGAGCTGGGGCAATATCCATGTGTGAGCTGGGGCAATATCCATGTGTGAGCTGGGGCAAATCCATGTGTGAGCTGGGGAAAATCCATGTGTGAGCTGGGGCAATATCCATGTGTGAGCTGGCTGGGGCAATATCGATAACGTGTCCACAGGTTGGGGGGGCGCACAATTCTTGGCTGGCCCCGGGCGCTGACAACCCACGCTACGCCACTGCTCCTAATGGAGGATCACGCGTTGCAGCTCTGCCAACGTGCATCCTAGCACTTTGACGGAGAGGGTTGCTGAATGGACGCAGCATGGCCGCTGTTGTGTGGTACAGCGTGTGGCTGGCCCCATCGCAGCGTCTCAATGCCGCAACGCACAGCAGAAGGCATGACCGTACGGGCGCGCACATAGTGCGCTCGTCTGATGCCAGCCTAAGGGGTTATTGAAAGTGCACGAAATTTCGGTGCTTTCTTTTTAGCCCATGTCAGTGAGCTGAATTTGCCGAAGTGCACTGAATGAATCCATCAACTGCAGCCGACAAACAGACCTCCGATCAACCACAAAAAAACTGACCATATGCTCACCAACGTAATACTGTATATTTCAAGCCAATGGATTCCAAATGAAGTATAAAATATTTCCCATAAACTCCTATACTCATCATTATGAGGAGACATAACCAATCAGCAAACCATGTTTGCAGAAGTTGCAAACAATGGCAAAAATCATTGTTGTTGCAATTGCAGCAAACAGAAGCCACATTGTGAACACACATTTTCACCAGTGTTTGCATCGTCTGCAAACACGTGTTACTGTAATAATCCCCATAGTTTTACATACTGCATTAAAATATTTTGGAATTGTTTTAGGCTAGGGTCAGATGAACGTGCGTGCAGCCACACTTTTTCACGGCCGTAGTAGCAGCAAATGACGGGCAATGTACGAAGTACAGCCGCACAAAAGTGCGGCCGTGCAACGCAAGCGGCAAACAAACGCATTTTTTTTGAGAACGTGATACTGCTAGTACTGACGTACAGAATGCGCTGCGTCCGCTAGCGGCATGTGTGCGTGATTAGGAGACGTCAGACGCTGCTAATGTCCGGCCAACATAACGTCCAGACGCAAAAAAGGGTTTTATTGAGGATCCGTACAAAATCACGGACGAAAATGCGCATCGTATGACCGCTATCGCGTATTCCGTGAAAAAAATACGTCTATTCGTTTCGAACGCACTTTTTCACGGACGACGCGAAAAATGCCTTCGTCTGACCCTAGCCTTAACTGCAACACTACAAAAAAATACTAACTCCCTGCAAAGGTATAACTTGTAAAAAAATTCCCAGCTGGCCCACTGACACTACAGTAGTCACGTAGCCCACCTAGAATGCTAGTAATGGATGTATAAGGTCAAACCTCCTACAGAGGCAGTGTTTGTAGCACATCCTTATTTAAACACCGTTAAATCTAAAGTAAAACCGTCTTAAGGGGTTATTCAGAGAGCAATTCGGTGCTTTCTTGTTCGACGCCATTCAGCAAGCTCAATTCGCTGACCCTGCGGTGAATTCAGCATTCACCGCAGGGTCCCCAAATGTATCAGCTGAGTGCAGCTGACGATCCACCGAACCAATGTGGGGAAAAAAAACAAACTATTTTTAAAAGGCATTTTAAACTAAAATAAAAAGGTCTGTTACAAAATAAAAAAATAGTTAATAAAGACTTTTTGCTGCAAATGAAAAGAATAGATGGTTGAATAAAAAAATTATAAAAACTGATTTTTTTTTTCAGATTGAAACCTATAGAATTCACCTGGGCATTTCGCTGCTGTTCGGCATTCTCTAAATAGATTTCACCATTACTTCTCCATGAGGAATTTCACTTCCACCGTATTGCACCATATTTCGCTGGAAATTCACCAATATTTGGCGAATTGCTAGCTTTCTGAATAGCCGGATTGCCACGAAAATTGCACCATTCGGCGGCAAATTTGTCTCTTTGAATAACCACTCTAGACATTTGATACAAAGAGTGCGAAATTGTGCACTTTGCATGTCTCACCCAGATTTTATTGCTACATATGGGGAGTGACGCAAATGAGATCTGTGGCCAAAGCGGTTGCTTAGATTTATAGATGTTATCAGTTATTTATTGTAATTTGCCGTGTTGAGACTTTTTATTCTCACTTTTTGCCACTTGACTTGATATATATATTTTGAAATCTCTGAGATGGTTAAATGTTCTTCTCTGCTCCTGGCAATCACAAATAAATCAAATCTAGATTTCCCTGCCTCCAAACCAGCTGGAGGCAGTGCTTCAAGAACAATTCACAAACCTAGAAAAGTGGATTGCAGATAACAAGCCTTTTCTAAATGCTGATGTAGCGCTGCTTCAAAAACACTGTATTCTGGTGCATTGAACTATTGCTGCCACCAGAGGGAGACAGACATTGTGGACTATGCTGGACAAAACCGAACTACATTTACCATCATCCTTTGTGTGAGGACAGGAAGGGGGTGGTACAAGGAAGAGGAAACAGATCAGCAGCCTCGTGCAAGGCATGGTCAGAGTGAGCAGAGCAGTGAAAGGTGGAGGACGCACGTTGGAGCTGTCAGGGATCGCAACCAGGCCGGAGTACAGATGCTGTCGTACTGGTGTTGGGGATCGGGACAGTGACCGTGTTGAGACCTACCTACGCTGCGCTGAGAGGTCTGGAGGACAAGCTGGATCTGTCAGGACCCCGAGTTAGGAGACCACGCTGATCAATTGGGAGTGCAGGCGGCGGATCGTTGATGCGGAGATTTGGCAAGCAAAGCACCGTTTCAGTGGCACGGAGTCCCAGTACACCGCTTAGAAGATCTTTTGATCTAGGCATCGAGTGCTGGACAGTTTCATTCATCGGATGGGTGAGAGGCTTCCAGGCCACAGTTCCAAAACAGAAATGCACGCTGCAATATTGTTTAAATTCACAGGGCCCCAACGGTGACTAGTCGAAGATTGCTCTTTTCGTTCACTGGCCAGTTGAACATAGTACCCGGGTACCCAAAACAACACACATATATATATTTTTGAGCTATTATTCACGGGACTTACACTCCAGAACTGAGGGGGTTAACCGGTTTTCTTTTACCGCCGCGTGTTTTTCCCGCATTACGAATTCTTGTTACTCAAATACCGTATATGCGTATTATATGCTGCTTTATTGGGATCAGTAAAGAATATAATCTAGAAAAATCCACAACAGTGCTGGTGTATAGTTATTTCCTAGTGCGGTGAGACTATCCCGAGGTTAATTCAGCGGCTCCTTCGGGCGTGAGCGCTACACTGACAAAACTGTCACAATGCTCTTTGGAACAGCACCTAAACTACACAAATTACAAACTTCCCATCTATGTGTCAGGACAAAATCAAATGGTACGCTGACCAGTCACTTCTCTCAAATATCTACATAGGTATGTGATTAGACCCAAATCTATCTTTTGGCCTCCACATCGAAAAACTCTCATCTAACCTTTACCCCAAACTAGGTGCCCTGTACAGAAACAAATCCTGCCTGAGCCCCGCGGTAAAAAAAGCAGATTGTACAACACGTGCATATGCCAGCTATTGAATATGGAGATGTGGTGTATGCAGCGGCCCCGCAAACACACCTTCAGAAACTTACTAAATTGTAGCACAAAGTGGCAGAATGAGTTATGCAATGTAACTACATGACCCACCATTGTGACATGTTAAAAGAGCTAAACTGGCCGTCGCTGGAATTTAGATGCACCCTTCACCTTTCCAACCTGGGGCAGTATTACAAAGTTGGTGCTAACTTAACTGGAGCTGTTGTAAACTTACCAGTGCCGTTATAGTCTATGGAATTGTTAAATTTACAACAACTCCGGTTAAGGCTAGGGTCAGACTGAGGCAGTGCGAACGCGCGTTCTGGCGCACATAATCACGGCCGCACTAGCAGCAGATGCCGGGCAATGACAGCCAATATACGAAGTACGGTCGCACAAAAGTCTGGCCGCGCAACGCAAGTGGAAAATGAACGCATTTTTTCAAGAACGTTAAACCGCTGGTACTGACGTACAGAGTGCGCTGCGGCCGCATGGCAGCGTGTGTGCGTGATTAGGAGATGTCAGACGCTGCTAGTGTGCGGCCAACATAACGTTCAAACAGCCGGATTTCCCTAGACTTCTTTTCACCCCATCGTCATGAAATACGTCCAGAATTGCGCATCGTCTGACCACTTAAGCGTATTCCGTGAAAAATGCGTGCGCACGCATCGACGTACATTTTGACGGTGGCCGCAGAAAATGCGCTCATCTGTCCCTAGCCTTAGTTAGCACCAGCTTTGTAATATGGCCCCTGGTGTTTAAGAGCTTTTCTGGGAAGCTACCACCCTACCTAAATAGACTGCTTCCCCTAGCAGGTCCCTCATCCTATAACCTCCGATCCAGGACCTGCATCTTACTTGGAATACCACAATACAAAACGAAAGTGGCTCAATCCTCATTTTCCTCCAGAGCACCACAATTATGGAATAACCTCCCAGACGCCATCAAATCTTCCCAATTAACATACCTCAATGCGGAATGCACCTGTAAAACATGTAACGTAGTGGGCATATGTCCTACATATTTATTTTCTGTGTTAATCTGTATACTTGTTTTTGTTTTTAATATCTTGCATTTATTACTTTTATTTCTGTACCCTACTGTAAAAATTCAATGCTCCTGAACCCAGGACATAGTTGAAAACGAGAGCAATCTTAATGCATCCTTCCTAGTAAAATACTTTATAAATAAACAAATTTATACTCCAGGACCAGAGACTATCAGGGTTATTCAGAGAGCAGTGAAAAGCCGGAGAATGGCTGGTGAATGGAAAATTCTAGGTCAAAATAGCCAAACCAGAAAAATTCTCCGATTCATCTCACTTTCCAAATCGGCTATTTTGACCTAGAATTTTCTATTCCCCTGCTTTTAACCGCTCTCTGAATAACCCTGTATGTAGCGGTTTCAATACATTTTGATTTGATGGACTGCAGAACCTCATATTTGAGGAAGTCAAGTTGAAAAATGTGACATTCTAGCAAAATACATATTTACATTTTAACTCCCATATGACAGTTGGCAACCAGTAACACCCAAGTTCAACATCAGTACAGTATGTTTCCATGGTTACCTTCAATATGTACATAGCTTCTATGTGTTTATGTGACGCGTTTGCTGAATTGGTAAAAAACAAAGCCTTTAAAACAAAGTATTGGATTTCACAAAATGATTGAAAAGTGGTATCAGGTACAGAGGAAAAAAGTAAGTATTTATTGAGGCACTATGACGATACATGATATAACAAATAGATGCCACAACATGAACTTATTAAAACTACAATTGCCGTGGGATTAAAAACCTTCCATTCACTGCTGTGATAGAGTTCATGGGGAATTGGAAATATATTAAAAAAAAAATGTTAATAGGGAGGGGGGGGGGGAATCCTGTTTGAAAGGTTAACGTATTCCTTTATCGGCCCAAACTGGTAAAGTAGACTTGCATGGGGATGGACCTTGGCATTCTGGGGGCTGTATGTGTTTTCTTGTCACTGTTCAAAAGACAAAAAATGGCTTGTACATTCCCTCTGCTCACATTCAAGCCTTGGTGTGGCGGAACGACTACTATATTTATTTAGCTTAATTTCGTTCTTATTTTGTTTTTATGTTTAGTTCCCCCTGTCTTTTATAGGTACGAATTTCCTTGGGCTGCGGTCACACGAGTGCACTTACCGTGTCCGTCTGACCGCACTGTTTGCTGTCCATCGTAGCTTTTCAAAGGAGTCAATAGAGAACAACACAAGAAGCATGTGCGCCCTTTTTCACGCAAGGGCAATGCATGTTGCAACGTACTCCAAAATAGCATTGACGTGAAAAAGCTACAATGGACATAGAGCAACCCCTGCATACAGTGTTTTTCTTTTTCTCAACGTCAGTCATAACTAATTGATACAATGTTACCACAATCTCCATTTCAATCAGTGTGCGCGTGACTGCAGCCTTAGAGTTAGTATAAAATTTTCCCTAATGTGATTTCCACGGTTTTTAACAGCTCCCAGCACCTCTGTTGTAACTAAATTCATTCCCTTTTGCGTCTCGTTAGTACCAGTCTTAGACCCGTGTTAGATGAACGCAGCTATCACGTCCGTGTTGCCGCACAGTTTGACATACGTCATAGCATAGCATCATGATCAATAGACCCACACACGAAGTAAGTGCGCACCGAACTGCGCACACACAACGCACGTGACAAACGGACGCAAGTTAGGCAAGAACGTAAAACTGCTACCATGGACACGCAGAGTGCGCCACATCCGTGTAGCGTTCTGTGTGAGTGATGTCAGTCGCAGCGCATTTGCGACGTCAAGCACCTTGACACAAAATGGCTTTTCATATCCTTTTCAAATTATCATTTTTCATATTCATTTTGTTTCCTATAGTTCCCTTTTTTTTTTCTACGTCCGTCAAGAAAAATGGATCGTGTGGTGTCTACAGTAATTGTCAGGCATAATGGTGCAGTGACATCACCAGGCCACAGCTCGCTGCCGTGCTGCCATAGCGATCTTGGATGCTGACCAAGGACAGCAACTATTCTTGGTGCTGAAACCTATTGAGTACCAAGTACAGCAGCCCCACAGAGCTACGGAGCCTGGTTGAGCTGCTATCCATGGTGCTGAATAGGTTTCAGCACCAAGAAGAGCTGCTGTCCATGTTTCTGAGTAGGTTTCAGGACCATAGACAACCCCGCCGAATGCAGCCAGGTTAAAGGAAAAGAACCTGCGTTCGGCAAAGAAAAAAAGCCTCGTTGTTTTTAAAAAAAATAATAATAATTAAGAATCCAAAAATTTCACAAAAAAATCCCAAAACAAGCCTAAAAAATATTTAATAAAAACGGGAATATTTTTTTTAAATCTAAACCCGTCGAGCTGAACCACCAAAAATCAGAGCATTTCGGATGTGTCTGGTGTTCTCTGAATGGATTATTTTGTACGGCTGGTATTTTTATATTGGTCCCGGCTGTATTTTTACTGTAGTACCATCTGGCTACTGTCCTTGGTGCTGAAATATATTTCCGCAGCAAGGACGGGGGGATTATGTATCCTGAGGAATTAATCATCCGTCTCACATTCCGAAATAACTAAAAAACGAAATACGAAGTGATCCAAAATACCAGCCGTCTGAATTAACTAATCAGTCCAAAATACGAATTTCGTTAACATAACGAACGACCCAAAACAGAAAAAAAAAAACCCGAACGAATGGAAATTTTTTTTTATTTATTTTTTTGCCATGCACATGTCTAGAAAGAACATGCAGCTTGATTTGAGATGCAAAGTGAATCTCACCCATTTACAGTTGACGTGAATAGTCAATGGAAAAACAGAAAATGACTGTGACAAAGCGCTCCTCTGATGGAGCCATTGGGAATGGGAAAATTAACATGGAGGGGAACTATAAATGGATATAAATAAAAGCTGTGAGGAGACCCTAACAAATTCTGGAGTGAGATTATATTTTTGAAGGACTGCAGCCTTGTATCCCGAGGAGGCAAATTTCTCACATACGATTCTTCTATGCAAAGTATAATAAGGGTGAGGCCTCTGTGGAGACATGATATGGTGAATAAAACTGGAAACACTCTGTTCCACTCAGGACACCTTCTAGAACTAAAGTTTACTTGATCAATGATGCAAGAGCAGGATACAACTGTGAGCAATGAGGTAAACCAATATAAAAATATACTTTTGTCAAAATATGTTCTACATGTTACTGGTTTCCAAGTGTGTCTTTGGGTCCCGAGGACTAGAGATCAGTGTTTCTCAAACCTGTAGTCAGGACCCTCTAACAGGCCAGATTTTACAGATCACCTTGGGGAAAAGCAGACTGAATCCTGCAATCACTGAGCAGCAAATCATATCACCTGTGTTGTGCTTCACATATCTGGAAAACCTGGCATTGTACAGCATTATGGAATATGTGGGCTCTATATAAATTTAACTATAATATTTTCTGAAATACGCAAATTTTGGTGTTGCTGGCTTAGTAGCTAGAGGAGTTGGCACAAAGCTTAAATGGTGATATATGTTTGTACTTAAATGGTGAATATGTTTGTACTTAATTCCTGCATTACAGAGGGTCGGTCCGTATCTTAGTCTTTGACTCGCATAACAAATGTGGGTTTTGTAGATTGCACCATATAATTCTTGTTGCAATTTATTTATCTTTTATGTAACTTACTATGTTACATTTTTCAGAGTAAATGGATAATTTCTAACATTCAAAATCTCATTTACGTATTTGTATTGAATTCTCAGATCTTAACTACGGGACCTGGAGAAATTATATTTTATATATATATATATATATATATATATTATTTTGAATGAAAACCTCTTAGTCCTAGAATGACCGCACCCATACTTGTTACATTCTTTTGCATCAGCAAGAACGGAGGAACAATGCGGATGTAAACAAACTAAACCGGGGCACATGTTATCTTTTAGTACAGTTTGACCAGGCTGTTTCAGCATTTAAAACAGCTGCTAAGCATATGTTATTGTAGGAGCCATGTGAAAGCGATTGCCAACACACTCTTCAAAAGGACACCATAAAACAATATCGCAACATCTGTAACAATTATACAGCTTTCCAGAATCAAAGGCTGTCATAACAAATATAGCCTGTCATCTCATTTCCTAATATTGTGAAACTATCAGGTCTATTCACTAAAAGGTGAAACTCCGGAGAACTGGCAGAGAACAATCTAGACCAAATAGCCCATTTGGAAAGTGAGATAAATGGGAGAATTTTTCTCGTTTGCCTATTTTGCTCTGGATGTTTCACGGTGTCACCTTTTTATTGAATATTGCGTGTGTATTAGGGTTGCACCAATACCATTTTTTTTTTAAGACCGAGCACAAGTACCAATACATTTTTTTTCCCCAGGTACTCAACGATATAGAGTAACGATATTTTATTTAATATCATGGGACCGCGTTTTTCTATAAATTTAGGATTTTGCTGACAGCCTCTTCAATTTACGTTGCTACTGAAATGTATGGCCAGGCACCCCATTTACCCACTGCACATACCCTTACCACACCTACAGATACACAATATGTATATATTATATACACACACGCTCGCTTACACACACACAGACCTCCGATACATGTATACCCACTCAGAACCCAGACCAGAGTGTGTGTGTACACCTCCGATGCAGACACTGTGGCGGCTGCCTGAATGCTCCAATGGCATCCTACCAAGCCCCTGTGCCTGGCCGCGTTCAATCGAGTGGCTGCTCGGTGGTAACCCCTCCCCCCCCCAGCTGCGAACTCTGAGATCACGAAAGGGGGGGGGGGGTACCACCAAACAGCCGCTCTAAACCTTTGCGGCCGCTCGCTAGAACGCGGCCAGCCACCGGGGAATGGGCGAACATCGCTTGAGCATTCAGCCAGCCGCCCCAGCCCCTCGGATGCCAGCAAGCCAGCTCCGTACTCATGCAGATCCTGGTAATGGCACAGATTCCGATACTGGTATCAGTGCATCCCTAATATATATAATGTTTAAATTTAGTAAAAAGAATACATTAGATGGCAAATACAATCTTCTTAGTTTTACGCTAATCCTAGTGCGGGGGCTAAATATGTATTTTTATTCGTGGATGACTGTCTTGGTGTTCATAGACGACTAACCACATGGGAGAGGCCCATGTTTGGGGGAGGAAAAATGGCATGTTCACCTCCTGGGGCTTGAATAGCTCAGATGCCCATGAGGTAGTAAAGGGGGGGGGGTTGGACATAAAAGAAAAAGTAAAATTTCAATATGAAAAAGCTGTTGCCTTAACTTACATGCTAATATATATGTAAACTATTCAGATACACAAAATATTATTGGGAAGTAATAATTTATGTATAAAGCAGTTTGGCTTCCTAATGTACATAGTTCAAAGTATTGCATCACTACTATAGATCAGCAATATAACATTCATTATCATCAAAGCACACATCAAAGCCAGAAAGAGATGGTGTTCTACTTCTTCTGAATTCTTCTAAATTCACTTAATGCCTTTACACAGAAACAACCTCATTGGTGACATGAGCATCCAAACATTCATGTCATAATGACCAGTAGTATAAAGAATGTCAAGTGTAAGATTCATGAAGATCTTTCGAACAAGGCTTTTATCACACAAATTGTGAGAAGTGGTAAAACTAGTGTAGCACTACTCCCGCGAGAGCCGCTGAATTTGACAGGCCCTCGGTCTCCATCCAGTGATCACCCACCTTCGGCGCCACGTAATACCAGGACAAGATTACTTCAAATAAAAGGGGGTTTATTTAGGAATAGGGATGAGCTGCTCGGGTTCGAACGGTTCGGAGTTCGACCCAAACTTTGAAGTTCGAAAGTTCGCGAAATTCGAACTTTTTGGGCGTGTTCGGTTCGGGTTCCAAAAAAAAAAAAGAAATTTTGAAAAGTATAGAAAATGCTTAAAAAAATCTAGAAATAAAGAGACTCTTTACTGCAGAATATTATAAGCAACGGTTTATTAGATATTGAATTAAAAACTAATGTGTATGTGGAAAGATTATCAACTCTAAATGACCTCTGTTCACAAACGGGCATAACACCAGGTGTTTTTAGTCTGCTAATCAATTTGATACATTGTACAATATACTGAGGGTGGGGTGGTGTCTGCTTCTGATTGAGATTTGAGAATTAATTTACCTAAAACCTCCTAATATGCTGCATTTAACTGGTGTTTGAAAAAAATCTAAAGCAATGTTATTTTCCACCTCGGGATTAAACATTCACAGGGTTATTCAGAGAGCGGTGAAAAGCAGGAGAATAACTGGAGAAGTGAAATTCTAGGTCAAAATAGCCAAACCAGAAAAATTCTCCCCATATAACTCACTTTCCAAATTGGCTATTTGGTCTAGATTGTTCTCTTCTCCTGCCAGTTCTCCTGGCTTTCACCTCTCTCTCAGGGTTGTTCAGAGAAAGGTGAAAACCAGGAGAATGGCAGGAAAGAGAACAAATCTGGATCAAATAGCCGATTTGGAAAGTGAGATAAGGCTAGGGTCAGAACTAAACGCATTTTTCGCAGCGACCGTCAAAAAGTGCGTCCGAACGCATTGCTGTATTTTTTTTTCACGGATTGGGCGAAAACGGTCATACGATGCGCATTTTTGTGCGTGATTTTTTACGGATCCAAACCAGGAAACTTTGGCTGTCTGGACGTTATGTTGGCCCGACATGAGCAGGGTCTGACGTCTCCAAATCACGCACACACGCCGCTAGTGGACGCAGCGCACTCTGTACGTCCGTACTAGCGGTTCTGCGTTCTCAAAAAAATGCGTTCATTTTCCACTTGCGTTGCGCAGCCAGACTTTCGTGCGACCGTACTTCGTATATTGGCCGTCATTGCCCGTCATTTGCTGCTAGTGCGGCCGTGATTAAGTGCGCCTAAACGCACGTTAAAATTTCGCTAGTCTGACCCTAGCCTAAATGGGAGAATTTTTCTGGTTTGGCTATTTTGACCTAGAATTTTCCATTCTCCAGCTCTTCACCGCTCTCTGAATAACCCTGACAGGGTTATTCAGAGAAAGGTGAAACTCAGGAGAATGACTGGAGAATGGAAAATTCTAGGTCAAAATAGCCGAACCAGAAAAATTGTCCATTTATCTCACTTCCAAATCGGCTTTTTGGTCTAGAAGTTTCCATTCTCCTGCTTTTCACCGCCAAAAAATCAGTAAACTTTTTCTGCGTGTCTGAAAAGTCTCCTCTTTTCATACAGACTGCCGCCCCAAGCAGTTGTTTATGGATAGATTAAAGGAAAAGCATTTACCGTCATTTGAAATGTCATTTTTCGTTTTTTACATATTTCTATACATCCTAGAAATCCGCCACTTCACGGGGAGGTTATGGGGACCTCCTAGGCACAATATTTGAAGGAATTTTTTTGTTTTTATTTTTAACCCTTATTTCATGGAAAACTCACTGTCCCTTCTTTTTAAAAACTTTTTTTTTAAGACTTTTTGTCCTTGTTTCCTGTCCCCCAGGGCACTACCCGGTCCCCCATACACCTTTTATGGCAAATATGTAGCATATATGCCCTTTTGGAGGGCATTCCAAAAAACCGAATTTTCAGCCCCATTGACTTGCATGGGGGTTCGGGTTCGGTCCCGAACAAATGGGAAGTTCGGGTTTGGGCTCGAACCGAACTCGGAGTGTTCGGCTCATCCCTAATTAGGAATAGCACGCAAACCCTTTGTAGGACAAAGTAATCAACAGTATAACCGTATTGAAAGAGTTAATTTAGCATTACTATTCAACTCAATAATGAATGAACAAGACAGCAATCTTTACCATACGTCAGTGCAGTTCGATTATCAACTTAACCAATATCAGTAACCTGTCTAAGGCTAGGGTCAGACTAACGCAGTATCAACGTGCGTTTAGCAGCACTAAATCACGGCCGTGCTAGCAGCAAATGACGTCCAATGCCGGTGTCACGGATCCCTCTGATTACCAAAAGTGTGGTCCCTTTACGCAGACCGCTCTCTACCCTTCCGATCCTTGAATGGTCGGCAAAACTAGAAAGACAATTAACCAGACAATATATAAACAAGGGGTAACACCAGACAGAGGTATTGAATAGAGTATTGTCACGAATCCTTCTGACTACCAAGATATTGATCTCTTTATGTAGCTCCCTTTCTACTCTTCCGATCCTTGAATGGTCGGCAAAGCTATATAGACAATGAAGCAGGTAACAGATAAAGAAAGGGAAACACCAGACAGGGGTACAGACCAGATCACAAGTCCTCCCTAGGACTTTAGTAATAGCAGAGGTAATCTGATGCGTGCTTAGGGTGCCACATAGACTGACCTCGGTACCAACGTTAAGGGCAGAACCTAGAGCAGAGTAAATGCCAATACCAGGGGTCATACACAGGAGGGTTCGTTTGCCAATGCCAGGAGTCATACACAGGAGGGTTCGTTTGCCAATGCCAAGGGTCTACACAGGAGGGTTCGTTTGCCAATGCCAAGGGTCATACACAGGAGGGTTCGTTTGCCAATGCCAAGGGTCATACACAGGGGGGGAGGAATTTCGTTTGCCAAATATCATCACAAGAGCTCTGCGGGAGGTGAATACCACGTCAGGGCACCGGTGTAATGGTGAGACTGGGTTTTAAACCCGGCGGGTCCGCGTCACAACGCCAGGCCCCGCCCCTCGGCGTCCCACGTGAGCGCACCCGGAAGCGTTTACATTCGGCGCCTGGCCAGCGAGCAGCGAGGAAGCTGCTGCCAGGCGCCCCATCCCCTGACCCACCGTGACAGAACCCCCCCCTCCAGGGGCGGCCACTGGACGACCCCCAGGGGCACGGGGGTGCGCCGAATAGAAGGCCTTCACTAGCCTAGGAGCATGGACTTCCGCAGCCGGTACCAAGAACGATCCTCCGGACCGTAACCCACCCAATCGACCAAGTACTGCAAAGACCCCCTAGACATCCTGGCACCCAGAATGGCCTTAACTTCGAACTCCTCCTCGCCCTCCACAGAGACAGGAGGCGGTGGAGCATGGACTTTGGTGTACCGGTTACATAACAACGGCTTCAAAAGGCTTACATGGAATACATTGTGTATCTTAAAATGGGGGGTAACGCCAAAGCATAGGAGACAGGGTTGAGTCGCCGTAGAATCTTATAGGGGCCGATATACCTAGGAGCCAACTTCATGGAAGGCACTAAGAGCTTGATGTTACGTGAAGACAGCCAAACCCTGTCCCCAACTTGATACACGGGTGCCTGCCTCCTGTGTCTGTCGGCCTTAGTTTTCTGGATGGCACTACTCTCCTCCAGTGCCCGTCTCACTCTCCCCCAAGTCTCTTTCAATGATGCCAGTTGCTCATCTAAAGCAGGAATCGTGGTATCAGGAAACGTGGCGGGGAGCACGGGAGGATCAAAACCATAAACAGCGAAGAAAGGAGAATGCCCTGTGGATTCACTCACTGCGCTGTTCAAAGCATATTCTGCCCATGGTAGCAGGTCTGACCAGTTATCTTGTTGTTCTGAGATAAAGCACCTGAGATATTTCTCTATATTTTGGTTTGCTCGTTCTGCTGCTCCGTTGGTCTGGGGGTGATAAGCCGAAGAGAAAGAGAGGTCTATCCCTACGTTCTTACAAAACCCTCTCCAGAATCCGGAGATGAATTGGGTCCCCCTATCAGAGACAATCTCCAGAGGGACACCGTGTATGCGGACCACGTTGGCAATGAATATGGGCACCAGTTCAGCTGCCGAAGGTAGTTTCCGAAGAGGAACATAGTGGCCCATCTTGGAAAATCGATCTATGATCGTAAGTATCACTGTATTCCCTCTTGACTCAGGTAACTCTACTATAAAATCCATGGCTACATGTGACCAGGGTCGTTCGGGGATCGGCAAAGGCTGGAGTAAGCCAATGGGTGCTGTTTTGGGACTTTTCTGCCTTGTGCACACTTCGCACACGGCAATGTAATCTTTGACATCTCGGCGCAACGTGGGCCACCAGAGGAGTTTACTGATACTAGACACAGTCTTGGTGATACCCATATGCCCGGAAGTTTTATTATCATGATAGATGTTAAGTACTTCCTCTCTTTCGTTCTCAGGTACAAAGAGTCTCGCAGGAGGTTTTCCCCCAGGAGCTGCGCCCTGGACGGTCTGCAACCTTTTCATTAGAGGAGACGAGACACTGATCGTGGTAGCGGCTATAATCCTTTCCTGGGGTACAATGGGATGCTGATCTTGGATATTATGTTCATAAGACTCATACTGTCTCGACAATGCGTCTGCTTTAATGTTTCTGGACCCAGGTCTATAGGTAAGCACGAAATTAAAACTTGAAAGAAACAATGACCATCTCGCTTGTCTGGAATTTAAACGTTTGGCATCTCCAATGTACGTGAGATTCTTATGGTCGGTTATGATAACGATGGGGTCCTTAGACCCCTCTAATAAGTATCTCCATTCGGCCAAGGCCGCGATGACTGCTAACAATTCTCTATTTCCAATGTCATAGTTCTTCTCTGCCGGGGACAACTTCCGAGAATAGAAGCCGCATGGATGCAAGGGTTTGTCAGGAGCCTCCCTTTGGGACAAGACTGCACCAAGACCTAGTTCGGAGGCGTCAACTTCTACTTGGAAAGGCAGAGCCGGATCTGGATGTCGGAGAACAGGGGCAGTAGTAAAAGCTTGCTTTAGTGCCTCAAAGGCTTGAGTGGCTTGAGGTGTCCATTTCTGATTTCCCACCCCTTTCTTTGTCATAGCCGTGAGGGGGGCCACCAAGGCCGAAAAATCTTTAATGAACCTTCGGTAATAGTTCGTAAACCCAGAAACCTCTGAATGGCTTTAAGTCCTTGGGGTAGGGGCCAGTCAAGAATAGCTGAGAGCTTCTTAGGATCCATTTGAAAACCCCCAGGAGTTATTATATAACCAAGGAATTGCACAGTTACTATGTCGAATAGACATTTTTCTAGCTTACAGTACAATCCAGCCTTCAATAGTTTTTTCAACACTTGTTTCACGTGGACATGATGAGTGTCCACATCAGGAGAGTATATCAGGATATCATCCAGATATACTATGACGAATTCTTGCAGAAATTCCCTTAGAGTGTCGTTTATAAGGTCCTGGAAGACGGCTGGCGCATTACACAACCCAAAAGGCATCACCAGGTATTCATAATGCCCGCTACGTGTATTAAAAGCCGTTTTCCATTCGTCTCCCTTTTTAACCCTGACCAGGTTGTACGCTCCGCGTAAATCAAGCTTCGTATAGACACGAGCCCCTTTTAATCGGTCGAACAAATTCTGTTATGAGAGGTATGGGATATGCATTTCTTATAGTGATCCTATTCAAACCCCTATAATCGATGCAAGGTCGCAGATCTCCCTCTTTCTTGGAAACAAAAAAGAAACCTGCTCCTGCTGGAGAGGAGGACCGTCTAATGAATCCTCGTTCCAGATTCTCCCTTATGTATTCCTCCATAATGTCGTTCTCTCTTTGTGATAAAGGGTATACGTGACCCCTAGGAGGCATCGTACGGGGAGTAAATCAATGGCACAGTCATATGGACGATGTGGTGGTAGGACCTCAGTCCTGGCTTTAGAGAACACCTCCTTTAATGCCAGGTAACATTCAGGAACCTCTGTGGACAAAGGAGGGGCTGTGGCAATATTGAGGCTACCAATCACATTAACTGTGCCTAGGCACTTAGACTGACAACTCTGACCCCAACATTTTATGTCTCTCTGGACCCAATCGACAACTGGGTTGTGCTCTGTTAGCCATGGAAACCCAAGAACGACAGGACATGAGGGTGATTCAATAATTTGAAATCTTATTGTTTCCTGGTGCAAAACTCCTGTTTTCATACATACATCGACTGTGTCGTGAGTGATATGGGACATGACAGGGGTTTACCATCTATGGCCTCCACCCTTAGAGGTCTTTCCTTGAGAACCAGAGGTATGAGGTTTTTGGCAGCAAAATTCTTATCCATAAAATTGCCTGAGGCCCCAGAGTCTAAGAACGCCTCAGTCTTGAGGTGAACCCCCTCCCAGGTTAGGGAGATCGGTAACAGAATCCTGGATTTTTTTTTCTCATTATCCACAAAGGAGGCACACAGAGAACCGACAACCTGGGTGTCTCCTGTTCTGAATCCCACTCTGCTATGTTCAACCCTGCCAACCCTGGGTCTCTGAGGACATCGAAGGCGAAAGTGATCTGCCCCTGCACAATAGAAGCAGAGCCCCTTTTCTCTTCTGTGCGCTTCTTTCTGCTTCTGAAATACCTGTCTTCCCTATTTGCATGGGTTCAACGACTGGTAAATCTGTTTTCACATTCTCCGAACCACCTGACGTACTGGTGTGTCTGGGTAACGAGGGTAAAGGAGGCAAGACCCTTCTGGGTCTATCTCTGGGGTGTCTCCTTTCCCTGATTTGATCGTCCATGGCTATACAGAAATCTATCAGGTGGTCCAGACTTTCTGGTAATTTTAAGGGAGCCAGCTCAAACATAAAAGCCTCGTTCAAGCCTTCGGTAAAGGCTAAGGTTAAAACGTCGTTCGGCCAAAGTACCTCAGAAGTCAAAGTTTTAAACTCTATGGCATAATCGGCGACCCTCTTATTACCTTGTTTGATGTGAAACAAGGACCTACCCGCATTGGTAGCCCTTCTAGAGGGATCAAAGGTACGTCTTAACTCAGAGGTAAAACCCTCATAGTCATAAATGATGGGTTTCTTATTTTCCCACAACGGCGTAGCCCACAATAAAGCTTTTTCTGTTAAATGATTAATCAGATATCCTACTTTGGCTTTATCAGACATACAAGAACCTGGATTGTTCTCAAACACGATCTCGAGTTGAGTCAAAAACCCCGACATAGGCTTGGTGTACCATCATAGCGTAGGGGTGCCTTCATACTAAGCCTATGTCCTTCAGGGGGACGGAACTGACCCTAGGTAACACTGGATCTGGAGGGTTTGTGGTACCTGTATTGGACCGATTTAACAGGGTTTGCAGAGCGAGAGAAATCTGGTCCATCCTATGGTCCTGTTCCTCTTGTCTGGCTGCGATACGTGCCAGCTGGTTAGAGAGGTCTGCGGGATCCATTGGCCCTGACGTAATGTCACGGATCCCTCTGATTACCAAAAGTGTGGTCCCTTTACGCAGACCGCTCTCTACCCTTCCGATCCTTGAATGGTCGGCAAAACTAGAAAGACAATTAACCAGACAATATATAAACAAGGGGTAACACCAGACAGAGGTATTGAATAGAGTATTGTCACGAATCCTTCTGACTACCAAGATATTGATCTCTTTATGTAGCTCCCTTTCTACTCTTCCGATCCTTGAATGGTCGGCAAAGCTATATAGACAATGAAGCAGGTAACAGATAAAGAAAGGGAAACACCAGACAGGGGTACAGACCAGATCACAAGTCCTCCCTAGGACTTTAGTAATAGCAGAGGTAATCTGATGCGTGCTTAGGGTGCCACATAGACTGACCTCGGTACCAACGTTAAGGGCAGAACCTAGAGCAGAGTAAATGCCAATACCAGGGGTCATACACAGGAGGGTTCGTTTGCCAATGCCAGGAGTCATACACAGGAGGGTTCGTTTGCCAATGCCAAGGGTCATACACAGGAGGGTTCGTTTGCCAATGCCAAGGGTCATACACAGGAGGGTTCGTTTGCCAATGCCAAGGGTCATACACAGGAGGGTTCGTTTGCCAATGCCAAGGGTCATACACAGGAGGATTCGTTTGCCAATATCACAAGAGCTCTGCGGGAGGTGAATACCACGTCAGGGCACCGGTGTAATGGTGAGACTGGGTTTTAAACCCGGCGGGTCCGCGTCACAACGCCAGGCCCCGCCCCTCGGCGTCCCACGTGAGCGCACCCGGAAGCGTTTACATTCGGCGCCTGGCCAGCGAGCAGCGAGGAAGCTGCTGCCAGGCGCCCCATCCCCTGACCCACCGTGACAGCCGGACAACATATGAAGAACGGCAGCACAAAAGTGCGGCTGCGCAACGCAAGTGGCAAACGAACGCATTGTTTTGAGAACGTGATACTGCTAGTACTGACGTACAGAATGCGCTGCGTCCGCTAGCGTCATGTGTGCGTGATTAGGAGACGTCAGACGCTGCTAATGTCCGGCCAACATGACGTCCAGACACAAAAAGGGTTTTATTGATGATCCGTACAAAATCACGGACGAAAATGCGCATGGTATGACCGCTATTGCGTATTCCGTGAAAAAATGCATCCATTCGTTCGAACGCACTTTTTCACCGACAACGCGAAAAATGCGTTCGTCTGACCCTAGCCTTACCTTTATTCATTCTGCCTAACCACTGTCCAGTGGAAATTATACAAGCGTTCAAGATTGCTAGCGGTGGGGCCCTTGATTCTATAGTTGGGTACCTTTAACATGGAACCGTATTTGTATTCCACAAAGTGAGAAAGAAATCTTCGCAAAGTGTCACAGAACAGCAAGATTTGTAACTGCAGCGATCCTCCTTTTCAGCTGCAACTGCGCGGGCAGTAGAACTAGGCCAGACAATAACGTTGGCAATATCAACTCACGCAGGATGGCCGAATACCTCTCTCCGTTTGGACGGTAGCTCTATCGCTATCTCTTAGTGCTGGAATCACTCAAGGACAGCCGGATTTCTTCTCCGCTGAATGTACTCGGTCGCTCCCTCTGTCACTGGAACACACACGAAGGCAGACGGACCCCTTCTTAACTGGATGCACAAGGACAGCTGGTTGCACGATCCGCTGGTACTGGCAACACGTGAGGGCAACTGGATCTCTCCTTTGCTGAACGCACGAGGCAGCCTCTGGATGCACAATCCACCTCATAGTACTGTTCACCTCAGCAGTCTCCCCTTCTCTCCCTTCTCCTTGCTCTGCACGTGCACTTCCACCCATGGAAAATGCCCCTTCCCTTAGGCACTGCTGGGAGGCGTAGTTCTCTTCCTGACAAATTGCATAGGCCCTCTGTAATTTAGACTACATGTTCCAGAATCCTTTGCATCTTCCTGTCTTAACAACTTCCTTTGCCAGTGAAGAGAAAGGGAAAAAAGGGAGGGGGGAAGTACTCCGCAGCTGTGATAGGCTGCATGTCTGAGAAACACAATAGTACACACACACAGTTCAAGTAGCCTGCGCTACGCTAGATTTGAAGGGACAAGAATACTTCATAAAGTGAGACTCTAACCCCCGTAGTGACCAGGTGATTTTTACCATTGTCTGTCCGAAAGTACCCAATGCTGTTTTTACATTTCTGTGCGGTTTGTGCTTAGCTCTATTTTTTTTTTCCCTATTACTCGTCTATGGAACCCACACCTATTATATACTGCGTTTCTTGCCATTAAATGGACTTTGGGTGGTTTTACACAAATCCGTCCTTTAGTGACCGCTGCTGTTTTTACGTTTCTGCGCTGTTCATGTTTAGGTCAAATTTTCCTCTTACTCGTTTATTCAACCCACACATATTATACACCTTTTTTTCCCGCCATTAAATGCACTTTATAGAAATACCATGATGGCAAAAACACACTTTTTCGTAATTTAATCCCCAAAATCTATAACCATCAAAAAAGACCCTGGCTAGATAGTTTCAAAATTTTGACCCTAGACTAGAAATACCCAACTTTTACATGTTTTTCCTTTTTAACCCCTTCACTGCTCAGTCACCTATTTGCGCTGCGCTCATTCTGACCATTTTGTGCTAATTATTTGTAGATGACAGCCTAGGTCCTATTTAACTAACCCCCCCAGGCAAAAAAAAACTTAAAATAAAAAAATGATTTATTTTTAATTTTTTTAATTTTATTTTTAAACCAAACCTGGTCATGTTTGGAATCATTGGAAAGGCCATGATCTAGCTGCCACGGATCGGGAGATAGGGGGATCCTTTGGATCCCCCTATCTCTACATGGCAACTAGAGGGTTAATTGGCCCACTGACATCCTCAAACATATGTTGAGGTTGTCAGTGGGTGGGGGGGATCTGGAGGCTTGGCTGACATCCAAGATGTCAGCCCCCCTCCAGGTTCGAATCGCGGTTTGGCGCAGATTAGCCAAACCGTTAAACCACTTAAAAAGGGGAGACTTGCATCTCTCTAGCTTCAATGGTTGGGGAGATAAAGGGCTCCGAAGGAGCCCCCCCTCCCCTCCATTGATTTCAATGGGGGCGCCTGCTGATGATGTCACCACACAGCGTGGTGACGTCATCGAGTTCGCCGGCCCATGTAAATCACATGGGCAGGCTTCCTCCCTGCCAGATCTGCAAGGGATCCAGCGAGGGAGTTAAGTATCGGACGGGAGGGGTGGTTAGGCGCCGCTGACGTACTATTTATGTCCGCGGGTCTAAGGGAGACCCGTGGGCAGGACATACACCTGCACCCCTTAAGGGGTTATCCCATTCACTGCTGAGCCATTTCGCCTCTGTGTGCTGAGCTCATTTTTACCGTTTTATGCTCATCCTGTTTAAATGTAATTTGAAGCCATGTTTTTGGTCTGGGCCATATAATAAAACAAATTTTTTTTAAAAAAAATGTTATACCAAACATTTTTGGTATCATTGGAAAGGCCAGATCATGGTCTTTTCAAGACCATGATCTGGCCTTTCCAATGATACCAAAAATGGTATCATCATGCATATAGCTACGTCAGTGGGTGGGGGTGGCCCCGGAGGGTTGGCTGACATCCAAGATGTCAGCCACCTCCGGGAGCAGACCGTGATCTGGCACCTAAGGGGTTAAAGAGAGGCACTGTTTGAAAGGGCAGACTTTTTTTATTCTTCTACCTTAAGCCGTTCGAGAGTGGGTCCAAAGGACCCCTTCCAGGTTGTTCCCTGGGGGGCACCTGATACTAACATCAACATTAATATGCTTTCAACCAGATAATGTGTATGGTTCCTCCTGTTCCTCCACAAATACCCTTTCTTACCTTTTTTTTTTTTTTAAAGAGTCAAGAGGAGATAGGTGTATTTGCGCTTTCCCAAAATTCTATAAGCTAAAACCTTAATTCTGCCCTGATCGGGGTATATTTTGAGTTCTGCTGCTCCCACAATTTATATGAATTAACGCCTTTATTTACAACCCATGGGAACTGTTTGCATAAATGTCATTTAGAGCAAATGCGATGCATCGTATTTACATCTAGTGATTTCACCCATTTTTTTATTATGGTTCAGGAATTCATTGCTTGGCGTTGTTTTTGTTTTTTGTTTTTTTTACTGCTTTTTAGCTCTGTTTATATACCTACATACCTCATATACAGTTGTGTTCAAAATTATTCAACCCCCAATGCTGTAAAGGGTTTTAGGGAATTTAGTGTACATTTGTAATTGTATTCAGAATGAAATCCTACAAGGACTTTTTAAAGAACCATATGCAACTAAAATGACATCAATTGGTTTTGTAATACAGTAGAAAATGTTTCTTTTGTGAATTCTTCATTGACCCAATTATTCAACCCCTTAAAGACTACCACTCTGAAGAACAGCGGTTCATTCAAGTGTTTTCAATCAGGTATTGAAAACACCTGTGGATGTCACGGAGCAGCAATAAAGCATAATAAGCACCAATTAGGCAGCTTTAAAATGACTGTGATACTCAGCTCCTTCTAGACATTTACTGGTGTGGTTACAAACATGGTGAAGTCAAGAGAATGGTCCAGGAAGACAAGAGAAGAGGTGATTACTCTTCACAGGAAGGGCAATGCTATAAGAAGATTGCAAAGATGTTAAACATACCAAGAGAGACCATAGGAAGCATCATTCGCAAATTCAAGGCAAAGGGCACTGTTGAAACGCTACCTGGTCGTGGCAGAAAGAAGATGCTGACCTCGACTGCTGTGCGCTACCTGAAGCGTAGAGTGGAGAAAAGTCCCCGTGTGACTGCTCAGGAACTGAGAAAAGATTTGTCAGATGTGGGTACTGAAGTTTCAGCTCAGACAATACGGCGCACACTGCGTAATGAAGGCCTCGATGCCAGAACTCCCAGGCGCACCCCCTTGCTGTCTCCAAAGAATAAGAGTCATCGACTGCAGTATGCCAAAAGTCATGTGGACAAACCACAGAAGTTTTGGGATAGTGGTCTGTGGACTGATGAAACAAAATTAGAACTGTTTGGGCCCATGGATCAACGCTATGTTTGGAGGAGGAAGAACAAGGCCTATGAAGAAAAGAACACCTTGCCTACTGTGAAGCATGGCGGGGGGTCAATCATGCTTTGGGGCTGTTTTGCTTCTGCAGGTACAGGGAAGCTTCAGCGTGTGCAAGGTACCATGAATTCTCTTCAGTACCAGGAGATATTGGATGACAATGTGATGCAGTCCGTCACAAACCTGAGGCTTGGGAGACGTTGGACCTTTCAACAGGACAATGATCCCAAGCATACCTCCAAGTCCACTAGAGCAGTGGTCCCCAACCCTGGTCCTCAGGGCCCACTAACAGGCCAGGTTTGCCAGATATCTGAAGCACAGCACAGGTGTTATGATTTGCTGCTCAGTGATTGCAGGATTCAGTCTGCATTTCCCCAAGGTGATCTGCAAAATCTGGCCTGTTAGTGGGCCCTGAGGACCAGGGTTGGGGACCACTGCACTAGAGCATGGTTGTAGATTAAAGGCTGGAACATTTTGGAGTGGCTATCGCAGTCATCTGACTTAAATCCGATTGAGAACCTCTGGTGGGACTTAAAGAAAGCAGTTGCAGTGCGCAAGCCTAAGAATGTGACTGAACTGGAGGCTTTTGCCCATGACGAATGGGCGAAGATACCCGTAGATCGCTGCAAGACACTTGTGTCAAGCTATGCTTCACGTTTAAAAGCTGTTAGTACTTATAACTGTAAAAGGATGTTGTACTAAGATTGAATGTCACTTGGGGGTTGAATAAAACTGATGATGTGAGCACAGAAAAGACATTTGTGGTCAAAACAGTAATTGAATTTAAGCAAGCATGGGATAGGCATAAGGCTATCCTAAACAAAAGATAAATCCAGGTAAAGTATCCATGTAATTGGGCAGACTAGATGGGCCGAAAGGTTCTTATCTGCCGACATTTTTCTATGTTTCTATGTTTCTATGTTTCTATGGTTATTTCATTATAAATGTTATGTTATATTTGTCTGACCTACACGTGCCTCTTTGATTTAATTGTAAGCAAGATGACTGAATGATCAAAATCAATGTCAAACTGGCCAAAACACTCAATTTCAGTAGGGGTTGAATAATTTTGAACACCACTGTATATTGAATCTTTGTTAGAAATTAAATAAGTAAAATAATTGTGCCCCCTCCAATCTGTTGCCCTAGGCCCAGCCCTAGTTAGCCTATGCTAGAATATACTACCTGCTATGGCCCTCTAGAACAGGGGTGGGGAACCTTTTTCTGCCAAGGGCCATTTGGAGATGTCTAAGATCATTTGAGGGCCATACAAAATTTAACAAATTTTAATTTCGCCTGGTGGGTTATCTCACAGTGTCACCCATGGATATATTGTGCCCCAACTCACATATGGATAGATTGCCCCAGACCAGCTCACACATGGATATATTGCCCCAGCTCACAATTATATATTGCCCCCAGCAGTTCACCCATGGATATATATTGCCCCAGCTCACATATGGATCTATTGCCCCAGCTCACATATGGATATATTGCCCCCAGACCAGATCACACATGGATATGCCCCAGCTCTTATGGATATGCCCCAGCTCTCATGGATATGCCCCAGCTCACATGGATATGCCCCCAGCAGCTCTCATGGATATGCCCCCAGCAGCTCACATGGAAATGCCCCCAGCAGCTCTCATGGATATGCCCCCCAGCAGCTCTCATGGATATGCCCCCCAGCAGCTCTCATGGATATGCCCCCCCAGCAGCTCTCATGGATATGCCCCCCAGCAGCTCTCATGGATATGCCCCCCCAGCAGCTCTCATGGATATGCCCCCCCAGCAGCTCTCATGGATATGCCCCCCCAGCAGCTCTCATGGATATGCCCCCAGCAGCTCTCATGGTTATGCCCCCCCAGCAGCTCTCATGGATATGCCCCCCCAGCAGCTCTCATGGATAATGCCCCCAGCAGCTCTCATGGATATGCCCCCCCAGCAGTTCTCATGGATATTGCCCCCAGCTCTCATGGATATTGCCCCCAGCAGTGCACATGGATATTGCCCCAGCAACTCAAATGGATTTGCCCCAGCAGCTCAAATGGATTTGCCCCAGCAGCCCTCATGGATTTGCCCCAGCAGCTCTCATGGACATGCCCCAGCTCTCATGGATATGCCCTAGTGCACATGGTTATTGCCCCCAGCAGCTCTCATGGATATGCCCCAGCGCACATGGATATTGCCCCCAGCTCACCTCATGGAGCTTGGGTGCTCGCCTGGGGGAGCCACGTGACCAGCCGCGATCTCACGAGAACTCGGCTGGTCACGTGGTTACCCCAGGCGAGCGCTGAAGCTCCATGGTGGCTTCGGACGCTCGCAGGGAGCCGCGGGCCAGAGCAAGTCAGTCCACGGGCCGTATAGGGCTCGCGGGCCGGACGTTCCCCACCCCTATTCTAGAATGACTAAAGGTGGCTGTCAAGTACAGTATATAGTTTGAGTAAATCTCTATAAAATGAGATATGCTACTGTTAATGTGTATAGTGTTTATAGCTGGCTGGGAAGAGACCTGTGAGGGAGCAGATGAGTTGCCATGCAGGCAGTTTCTCTCACCTCTGCAAAGACACGTGGATGAAGAAGTCAGTCATCTGTCATTAAAGGGGGCCCATCACACATTTGAAAGAGAACAGCACCAGAGTTTCCTGCCTGTTCGCATTGCACATGCCCTAGCGTCACAGCGATTTCCCACCCTGGGTCCAACTTAAGACATAGTGAGCAATTCTGCTTGGGGGGGGGGGCGCGTTATGATGGGTAAAAGTGCAAAGAATTTATAAGCAACATTAAACTGATCAAATGAAAGCATTACAGGTTAGAAAGCTTTTTATTTTTTTTAATTTTTTTTATTCTTTTTTGCAATTTCATCAGTTTTTAATGTTTTGTCACATTGTCAGTAGTTTCACTCTGTTTTTCGGCCATAAACACAGTATTTCACTCATGGCCCTTTATATCCACAGTACGGACGATTAACAGTGCAGTTTGTTTAATTGTTTGCACAAATAAATAGGAAGTCTGTTTTCAATAAGAAGATTAATGTTATTTCTATGCGGATTTAGTGTCAAGAAACATATGTTTGTTACTACACAGCCCTGTAAACAACAAGGCGTTTTCTGGAAATCTGTGGTTTGGTTTGGGAAATGCTGGTTTTGAAACCTCATGGCACGCAAAACTATAAACTTTCCCACAGTTTTTTTTTTTTTGCAAAGTTGTGTAATTGTCATACATCAATGAATTTTGGCTGAATCACTGTCTCGTGGATTGTACGCAGGGTCTGCTCAATTGGGAGAGTATCTCTTCATGCGGTGTGATTTGATGATTATTTATCAACCAATTCAACCCTTTTATTAGATCTGGGGTTTTACCTAGCTCTGTAACAGAAGCCGCACATTTTTAAAAGGCTTTTTTGATAGTTTGGAGATCTGACATCATGTTTGTTCTCTGTTAAGTACCTGATGCTCCAACCACGTGGGAGAAATCCTGAGAGATCGGGAAGAAAGCGTGGGGGTGAACAGCAAAAAAAGTAGAAAGGATGAGCGAAAATGATGAATGAGTTAGAGCTGGTGAAGAGATAAGGCTTGTGATAGAACAGTCATTTCCGACACAGAACCAAATGTATCTAATAAACCCCCAGTATTATGCTGTACAATATAAAATAACTGTACAGATATAAATAAAAAAAGGCCTGGAAATGTGCTTTCAGCTGGTTGGTAAATCACAGGCATTTTGGTCAGGAGAATTAAGAAGTACACTGACTTTTTTTAACTCCCTTTTTAAAAAATAAAAAATTTCTAGAGAAACTCAAAAGTACAATAATTTTGTAATAATGTAATTAATTGTAATAATGTTTTTTATTATCCCTTGTTGTTCCGCAACATATTTTTAAAACGAGAAAAATAAAAACTTAAAGAGAATCCCTTTACATTCCAGTGCCACGTTGTCGTCTCTCCACTCCTATGGCACCAGACATCCTGCTGAAGGAAGTTCATCAAAGGGAACGATCTGTGAGAGAGCGGCTAGCTCACATACATCTAGTTCAATGTATCTTTTAGAGAAACCTTGCTTGTGATTTAAAAAGCATTACATTTCCAACTTTGGGCCTAGTTAGACTAAAACCCTGAAAGGCTGCTTATTGACAGCCTTGAAGGCGGAGTTAAGACTTCCACTTTAAGAGATACTGGTTAGTTCTGCCATTTGAATATACTAAGAGTTGTTTTGTATTTTTCTTTAAACATTGCCAATGTTCGAATATATTCTCGTCTAGTTTACGTACTCGATATAAAATAATCTACATTTTCATTCTGGTGACTTTTCAAGTTGCCGGTAATGAGGTCGGCTATTAGATGGTGACCTTTCATCACCCAATTAAGCGTGCTGCAACAAACTGCATAAAGATCTTAAGATTGATCAGTGCTTTAAACAAGACACTTTTATCAAGTACTCGTACAACTTTTAAATCTGACAAGACAGTGGTATATGTATATTGATGTTTAATGAGCCTGTACTGCAGACATCAAGTCCTAAAATAAATAAAATATGACTGGGAACTCGCCACCCATTATCATCTTGCACTAAAGCCACAGTGGTGTAGATTTTAGGGAATCCCTATGGTAATAATTATTGTAAATATCAAGTATTCATCGTCCCTTAACAAAGACACATGAACAACTGCAGAGAAAAAACTTCAGTATGTGGGCTGAATAGATACTCCAACCCCCCCCCCCCCCAAGTAGTGATGCAACGCTTCCCCACTCGACCTGACTCTCACTAAAAAAGTATGATGTCCGATGCCATTTCTAAGAGTGTGAAAGAATGGGGAAAAAACTGCAGGGTATGAATTGTGTCCTCCTTATGTTTAAATTTCAGTTTGGTTTTTAATTCGGGTTAGGCAGGTATGGATTTACGAAGAGAAAGCGCAGTATTACAAATTTAAGCTAGCGTTATCGTTGCTCTTATTACATTCTCAACGTTAACATGTTAAAAAACCCGTTAGTGCATCAGGGATTGCACTTGCTTCTGCTAGTTTACTTTACTTTTGCGCTCCCTATACTTAACATGGGGAGCGCAAATCCCTAATGCTAATTACACCCCGCTGTGGTTACTGAAAGGTTAGCACCAGCTTCTAGCAGTGGTTAATTTACACCACTTCTGCGGAATCAGTCAGCACCAGGTGCAAACCCACCCCTCCCAAAAAAAAAATCCGATACTCCCCTCTCATCCCACAGCACGAATGGTGAGACGGGACAAATAGTCCCTGGTCTCCCTCTGCGATCACTCCGACCCTGCACGATCTTGCGAGAGCGAGAACTTGCATGTCACATCACATGACCCGGCAGCACAACCCTCCATGGAGTCCTATGGTGGTACTCCTGTTAGTGCTGCCATGAGTATCTAGGGGGTTAGTGCTGCAGGCGCAGGTTTTCCACCTTTAGCGTCCTCGTTTTAGCAGGGAGTTTGTAATATAGCACAATGACTTAAGTTTGAAATCCGATTTCTATTTGGTTGCTGCAGTTATTTAGAGGAACTCGGCAGTTAGGACACAGATTTAAGCTGTGGTATTAGAATTAAAAATAAGTTGCATAGGAAGTTAGATTTTAGTGTGTGATATGCAGAATTCTGTTCTGCTGACAAGTTTAAATGTGGTTTTCTACAATGGGTGGTAATTTCAATTTATGATCTGATACAACAAAAAAAATCTGAGACCCAGAAAATCAACCCATCTAGCATTGCATTTGTACTATACCTTATATCTGCCTTATTGCCCTATGTTTTTCTTGTTTCATATCGTTCATGCAGTGAGACTCCCATATTTCCTTGTTATTTATCACATGTATTGACGGATGAAGGCTTGAGGAGCCATCCACCGGGATTTTCGCTTAAAGTTACGTATTTCATGCACATGTTTATTCTATTCATCCCTTTTTAAATAATTTGTGATTTAACATGCTTTCAACTTTGTGGGAACAGCTTGGAAGGCCCTTTTCTATTCCAACATGAATGTGGTCCAGTGCACAAAGCAAGGTCCATAAAGACCTGATTGAATGCGTTTGGACTGGAAGAACGTGACTTACCTGAACAGAGCCTTGACCTCAACCCAATCAAACATCTTTGTGAAAAATTGGAACGGAGCTTGCGAGCCAGGCCTCCTTATCCAACATCAGTGCCTGACCACAAAATGCCCTACTGAATGAATGAGCAAATTTTCTCACCAAAAAACTCAAGTCTCGTGGAACGTCTTCCCAGAAGAGTGCAAGCTGTTACTGCTGGAAAGTATTGACCAACTCCATATTCTTGTCTAAGTCTCTGGGGTCTAATGGTCAGGTGTCACAGTATTTTCGTGCGTATAGTGTATATTAACCCCTTGGCTATGGAAGATTTCATGGGGTTTCCCCAAAACATGCAGAGGACGTCCCCCACACATCAAAAGGTTTCCGCAGTCAAACGGGGGACCTCAACTGCTCTGGTAGGAGTCCTGCATTGGTCTGACTTTCTTGAAGTCAAGCTGTTCTGTGGGACCCCTTCCTGCGCACATACATCATTGCACCAGTGCACAATGACGTGATATTGAGGCGCCACCTGGCAGAATGCTCTGAAGGAGAGGCGGTAGTCTTTTGAACCCCATCTAACAAGAGTGGCATCGCTGAAAGGGTCATAGTCTGACCTTTCCAAAGATGCCCCTCTTAATCCCTTAACATTGGTCAATGCACTGAGCAAGTCTTCTGATTTCCCACTAGGGTGCAGAGGACATGCTCAGTGCCTCGTCCCATTACCGCAGTCCTGCGCCGATCGTGGACTTCTCCCAGAGGGAGCTTACATGAGGATGTCAGCCCTGCCTCCGGGCCTCCCCTACCCACTTGTGTCTTCGCGCATGGACGTGATGATGTCAGAAAGGGACTTCCTCCCCCTAGCAATCCCTATGGTAGAGATATGGGGGTCTCCTAATCCATGACTGCTAAAGGGTCATGTGTGGTGTTGTTGGAAAGGCTAGAGCATGGCCTTTCCAATGATGCCAAACATGACCAGGTTATATGTAAAAATAAATAAATATATATATATTTATTTATTTATTTTTTATTTATTTTTTTTGTTCCAAAGAAATGGCATTGTCCATTTGTCACGTATAAAATGAGCAATACCGCTGCCATTACTCACCTTCTCATTTCCCACTCCATAAGCCGGTTCATTGTTTCATACATAGTCCTTTTATTCATAAAGTACAATGCGCCAAAATACAAGTAAAAATTTTCAGTTTTAGTTAAAATCGCATATATAAATACTGTAATAGGCTCCCATTTCAATTTTTTTTTTAAACCAGAGTATCCCATAGAATATACATAACCACAAATGTTTTGATAATGTGGATTTTTTTTATTTTAGATGCTGTAAATGATTGAAAAATTTGCATTTTATTTTTTAAAGTTTTTTGTTGTAGCATTCTGACAGGACATGACGTATACATATAATAATGATAATTATTATGGATCTACCGAGTCTGCTGAAACTAAGGATATATAATTTGTCTGGGTCCTACAATAAAAACATGACTGCAAATTGCGTCTAAACATGATGAGCACAAAACTGTCAAAATGAGCTCCGCACACAGGAGTGAAATGAATCAGCAGTGGAGGAGTTAAATATGTGTGTATTTTTTTTGTATAGGTGTTCTCTGCATGTTCTGTAATCATTAACTTAACTTTATACATTCTGTTAATATTTCACTATTTGAACACTATCCATGTGTAAAAACACTCAGTGTTCAAATATCAAGAAATGGACATTCAATGAAGCCATTTGAATTACCTAATATAAAGCAACAAAAAAAGGAAGACCGAGAGCTACACACCAAGGAATTTCCTCCCTATGGTTTTGAAAGTATTTACTGCCTTTTGTCACTTGGTCAAAGGGTTTTTATTATTATTTTAGCTTGTGCCATTTTAAAGAATTCTGAATTGTTTCCATTTATAAATCCTTAATTGAATATCTATCAGCATAGCATTAATTAATCTGGAAATTTAAATTTTATATATTGGTCACTGTGCCCTTACAAATCTTTCTAAATTAGATACCCCTCATGCGCTTCCGGTTTATTAACCACATGGTTAGATCATTTGATTCTAGTTTTACCCAGGGCCGACCTTAGGCCTTTCAGTGCCCTGTGCAAGAAAGCTTTACAGCGCCCCCTAGTGACCACATCCCTCAGTAACCACACCTTTTCAGTGGCCACACCCATCTCTCCAATACGACTCCATTTAAAGACTCCCATTCGGTTACGTCCCCAGGAAACAGATTACAACCTATGATAAAAAAAACTTTTGTTCAAAAGGTATTAAACTTGTAAGCACTAGAGATGTCCCAAACAATATCGGGAATTCATATGTCCCCCACTGTAATATTAAAAGTAGTAGCCTTTGCAGACGACCTGTTGATATTCCTTTCAGACCCCGACTCCGCGATCCCTCCCCTATTGAAGTTGTTTGACTCCTTCCATGTAGCCTCCGGCTTCCAAATCAACTACACCAAGACAGTAGCATTGCCTCTGGGCCCCAAACCACCGGGTTCTTGGCTCCAGGGTTTTCCCTTCTCCTGGGCACCCTCCCCGTATATTAAATATCTGGGCACTATTTTACCGGTTGACCTCTCCCGCTTATACAAACTCAACATAGACCCCCACTTAGCCCAAACGAAATCACTTCTGGAGGCCTGGCGCTCTCTTCCACTTTCTTATTTGGGACGGGCGTCTCTTCTTAGAATGACCTTCTTCCCCAAATTACTTTAGACTATACAAGTATTGCCTCTCCTACTGAAACCTAATGATCTTCGGTTATTCAACAGGCTGTATGCGTCCTTTATTTGGCAAGACAAGCGGGCACGTATACCACTCCTTAGGCTAGGGACAGATGAGCGCATTTTCTGCGGCCACCGTCAAAATGTACGTCGATGCGTGCGCACGCATTTTTTCACGGAATACGCTTAAGTGGTCAGACGATGCGCATTCTGGACGTATTTCATGACGATGGGGTGAAAAGAAGTCTAGGGAAATCCGGCTGTTTGAACGTTAGTTGGCGCCCACACTAGCAGCGTCTGACATCTCCTAATCACGCACACACGCTGCTATGCGGCCGCAGCGCACTCTGTACGTCAGTACCAGCGGTTTAACGTTCTCGAAAAAAATGCGTTCATTTTCCACTTGCGTTGCGCGGCCGGACTTTTGTGCGACCGTACTTCGTATATTGGCTGTCATTGCCCGCATCTGCTGCTAGTGCGGCCGTGATTATGTGCGCCAGAACGCGCGTTCGCACTGCCTCAGTCTGACCCTAGCCTTAGTCTTCAGCAACCGATAGCGAGGGGAGGTATCAACTTCCCCAATTTTCTGGATTTTAACCTAGCAGCACTATATCGTTACGTCTCGGACTGGCTGAATGATATTTCACAGCCTTACATGTGGAACAGGCGGTGCTCCCTGCCTCCTCTTTACTAGCATTTCTTCACCAACACTCTCCCACCATCCCCCCTCCCCTACGCGTTAACCCTTTGCTCTTCACGACAAAATTAGCTTGGGTCAGAATCCGTAAACGCCTCCAATTGTCCTATCTTGCACAACCCTCATTTTCAAAATGCCTCCCCTGCTCCTATTTTTCGAACCCTGGCCCAGCGAGGTTTTAGTCTTCTACACCATTACCTAGACGGAATATCAGGTCTGCCTTACTCTTACACAGCCTTGATAGAATGCATTGCTTCGTTAACTATACACCCTGTTTACTACTTACAAATCAGACCGTTCCTTCTCGCACAATTACACCCCTTATCCCCCACTGACTTAACTAACCAGTGAGACACGCAATTACTTATACATAGGGCGTCTCCTCCCTCGACTTCAACCATTTACACACTTCTACAACATTCGCTCCCCACCTCAAAACCATGGACGGCTATCTCCCGATGGGCTACTACTTTTCCAAACCTTACCCCCCACAACCTGGTGTCGGCTACTTTTGCATCTAGACGCACTCTTCCATCCACTAACTATTGGGACATGTTATATAGGATGCTCCACCGAGCCTACATGGTGTCGGACAGAATGGCCCATTCGGGACTATTACCTAATGCCAACTGTTTAAAATGTAATTTTTCCCCAGCTGACCTTCATCATTGTCTATGGTCGTGCCCTTTATTCAATTGTTTTGGGACACCGTACGTCGATTTTAGCTCTCTGGTTCTCCGAATCGAGATTCCTTTCACTTCGAACTGGGCTATTTTTAACTTGTCAACTCCCCTGACTCCTCAATCCCTCTCTAAATGCCACTGGTTTTGGTTAGGTCTCCTAGCAGTGACTTGCCTAAAAGGCCATGTTATCGCAATGGATATCTGGTACCCCTCTCTCATTCCGTATGATGTACGACAGAATTTATTCCATATTCTTAGCCGACTGGTCTGATGCCTCACTACACCAGACTGAGAAAACTCAACAGTTCTTTACTCACTGGTCCCCTCTTATTCGTGCCTTACCATCTGAGGTTAAAACCTCCATACGGAACACATTCAGCGATGCCCCATAGTATTCCCTACAAATGTTACGAGACACTCCGCCGATCCCTCCAGATTCCTCAGACCACTTATTAGTTAACTTTATTGCCTCCACTTCCCGAGATACCCTAGCCCAGTTGTCCACCTCTGCGCTTTGAATGCTGACATATCGCCATGACCCGTCAGTTCCGGTTTGGGATGTAATACTTTAATTGAAGCCTGACTGTTGTGATTTCGCATTGTTACTGATTGTAAATGATAAAAAAAACTGTTATTCTTTTTCCGGTAATTTTATACTGATCTGAGGCGAATAAAAATATGTTTAAAGAAAAAAACAAAAAAAAACTTATAAGCACAAATATAAGATTAAATTAAAAAGACACCCGCACACCCTGACTATATGGCGGAACCTCTAAAAAGACACACACACACCCTGAATATTTTGAGGAGCCTCTAAAAAGACACTATATATATATATATATATATATATATATATATATATAATGACATCAGTGTCCATTTTATATATTAACAGTGGTGCCAGTATCACAGTATGATTATATACAGTTGTGTTCAAAATTATTCAACCCCCAATGCTGTAAAGGGTTTTAGGGAATTTAGTGTACATTTGTAATTGTATTCAGAATGAAATCTTACAAGGACTTTTTAAAGAACCATATGCAACTAAAATGACATCAATTGGTTTTGTAATACAGTAGTAAATGTTTCTTTTGTGAATTCTTCATTGACACAATTATTCAACCCCTTAAAGACTACCACTCTGAAGAAAGGTTCATTCAAGTGTTTTCAATCAGGTATTGAAAACACCTGTGGATGTCACGGAGCAGCAATAAAGCATAATAAGCACCAATTAGGCAGCTTTAAAATGACTGTGATACTCAGCTCCTTCTAGACATTTACTGGTGTGGTTACAAACATGGTGAAGTCAAGAGAATGGTCCAGGAAGACAAGAGAAGAGGTGATTACTCTTCACAGGAAGGGCAATGGCTATAAGAAGATTGCAAAGATGTTAAACATACCAAGAGAGACCATAGGAAGCATCATTCGCAAATTCAAGGCAAAGGGCACTGTTGAAACGCTACCTGGTCGT
Organism: Leptobrachium leishanense; assembly: GCA_009667805.1. NCBI lineage: Eukaryota > Metazoa > Chordata > Amphibia > Anura > Megophryidae > Leptobrachium > Leptobrachium leishanense. The sequence continues at coordinate 298,125,177 of CM019065.1, read as the reverse complement.
GGCAGAAAGAAGATGCTGACTTCGACTGCTGTGCGCTACCTGAAGCGTAGAGTGGAGAAAAGTCCCCGTGTGACTGCTGAGGAACTGAGAAAAGATTTGTCAGATGTGGGTACTGAAGTTTCAGCTCAGACAATACGGCGCACACTGCGTAATGAAGGCCTCCATGCCAGAACTCCCAGGCGCACCCCCTTGCTGTCTCCAAAGAATAAGAAGAGTCGACTGCAGTATGCCAAAAGTCATGTGGACAAACCACAGAAGTTTTGGGATAGTGTTCTGTGGACTGATGAAACAAAATTAGAACTGTTTGGGCCCATGGATCAACACTATGTTTGGAGGAGGAAGAACAAGGCCTATGAAGAAAAGAACACCTTGCCTACTGTGAAGCATGGCGGGGGTCAATCATGCTTTGGGGCTGTTTTGCTTCTGCAGGTACAGGGAAGCTTCAGCGTGTGCAAGGTACCATGAATTCTCTTCAGTACCAGGAGATATTGGATGACAATGTGATGCAGTCCGTCACAAACCTGAGGCTTGGGAGACGTTGGACCTTTCAACAGGACAATGATCCCAAGCATACCTCCAAGTCCACTAGAGCATGGTTGCAGATTAAAGGCTGGAACATTTTGGAGTGGCCATCGCAGTCACCTGACTAAAATACGATTGAGAACCTCTGGTGGGACTTAAAGAAAGCAGTTGCAGTGCGCAAGCCTAAGAATGTGACTGAACTGGAGGCTTTTGCCCATGACGAATGGGCGAAGATACCCGTAGATCGCTGCAAGACACTTGTGTCAAGCTATGCTTCACGTTTAAAAGCTGTTATAACTGTAAAAGGATGTTGTACTAACAGCTTTTAAACGTGAAGCATAGCTTGAAAAACCGAAAAACAAACCCGCCCTAGGACCCCGATCAACCTCAAAAACAAATCATCCATTACTGGTCGACGAGCATCCGGCAGAACGCCCTTCTTCCATCCTGCAACAACCCGGCGCAGAAGGAAATCCCGTCCCAGATTCTTCCAGCCCATCACCTGACAAAGAAAGGACAGTGCCGACATAGTCTTGGCCGCAGCCGAAGCACCCTTACTCAGCAGAGCAGCGAAATATTCCCATGTGGACCACCGACGGTCTTCATCAGTGTTCCAACCTTGGGAGCCCCCCGCCGCCCTCACCCAAGCCTGCCAGACCTTCATGTGTCTTATTTGGGAAGGGGCAAAGGAATGGTTGGGAGGTCGCAGGTTTAAGCAGTCAAGCAATCCCCCAGACCCAGTGTGACTGTGTTGGTTGCCTGGCGCCCATGTTGCTATGGCGCCCGCACACCCAAAGGCCGGCCCTGGTTTTACCTCAGACATATCAGCTGAGATTAGCAAATTTATGATTTAGAATAAAATAATACAGTTTTGGATGGCAGAGATGTACTTTTACATAGTATGAGTTATTGTGCTTTAATCCAGGTAACAGCAGAAGTGCCAATATCGGAAGCCAAGTTACATATAAATAAGATCTGCGTTCTTCAGATCTGAAACATTAGAGATGTTTTGATGTGGTTAGCGATAATACTTTTAGGTTGACCTCTTCCTCTCCTAAAACAGGCATTCTGCTAACATTGCTTTATATACCAAGTCTTCTAAAGCTGGACTTCATTTAAAATGCTACTAGTGTAACACAGGACCATCATAAATGACCCAGTATGTTGGCGTACATAAATCGACAGCATGATGCGCTTATTCTTATTTAGGAAACGTGTGCTTTGTTAACTGTCTTTCATGCACATGGCCACTTCTATGGCACTCCTTTTGGATAAAAATATTTGAAGCTTGACCTTCGCAGGAGAAGAATATCATGAAACAAGAGACCTATGAAGGAATTTCTTTGATGTGCTTGGAAATATATTATGCTGTTACTTCGGGGGATGAAAATGTGCAAATAATAGACATTTTGCCTTCATGAAAAGCATGGTTATATATATATATATATACTGGAGTTACAGAACTGTTCTTTTTCACTTTTTTTGTCCATGGTATAAAATCGGCCGCCTAATGAACGTTATCAAGCTTTAACATATAAAAGCTGTTTAACCACTTAATTAGCACCAGAACAGGTTTAGTTTTGCTGTGGAGGATGGTTTTACTTTTACTTTGCTGCGTTCTGAAAATCTTTGTAAAATGTTCTTAATGAAGTTATTTTTGTTATTTTTTGCAGAGGATAGATTTATTTTATTTTGATTAGTGTTATTCTGTGCCATATACAGGCTATATATGTACTTTATACATCATTCATACATACATATACTGTATACATTGTACATAATGTGTTGGTGTCTCCTATATAATCAGGGTTTCACACAAAAATGCGAGGGCCTAAGTGCTGGAGTTGACAAAGATCGAACATGCATGTAATGTGGGGGTCCCATACCCATGCATAATGCTCCCCTCGACGTCCGTACCCCGAAGGAGTATGGATTCTGGCCCAAAACCCAGTCAATAACCGGATCTCTTTTCAGGGTGAAAAACAATCTGGGAATGACTCCACCTTGGGCTACAGTCACCATCCCAAAAAGGTAAAACATGATCCAGCGCTTCCATGTTGCGTAGCCTCCCCCTGACACAAACATGCCCTGGCAAGACAAATGCCAAACAAAGGTGGCGGGGAGTGGGCTGCTCCCTTTTTAAAATGCCTGGGCCTATTTTTTTTTTTTTTTTGTCCCAGTCCAGGCCTGGAAAGAAACGTAAGAAAGAAGACTGTTACTGTGGAGGAAAGCAAGTAAAATTATGGAAAAGAATGATGTTACTGCCTACGTCGCAGCTGCTGTCACAAGAAGGCCCAAATCCGTGCTTCTCCACCCTGGGAATCTTGGCATCCCCTTTCATGCTATGACCAAAGTTCCACATTCTGTCATCACTGGTTCTCCTGCAGGTCATCACAGGTGCACCCACTAACAAGCCCTGTGAACACCTACATAACAGTGGAGCTCCTTAGGTGTGGTGCTTCAGCATAGTCAGCACATAAGCTGGGTTCACACCTGCGCGTTTTTTACACGCGTATCATGCAGTCACGGCCATAGACTGCAGAGTGAATGCACTGCAAATACACCCCTAAAGAAGCTCCCATACTACTTTGGGCGTACGACGTTTTACAGCGCGTTCCTGCGCACTGTAAGGCTAAGGTCAGACAAAAGCAGTTTTAACGTGCGTTTAGCCGCACGAAATCACGGCCGTGCTAGCAGCAAATGACGTCCAATGCCGGGGAACATACGACGAACAGCCGCACGAAAGTTCGTCCGCGTAACGCAAGTGGCAAACGAACGCATTTTTTCGAGAACGTCAAACCGCTACTACTGACGTACAGAGTGCGCTGCGTCCGCATAGCGGCGTGTTTGCGTGATTGGGAGACGTCAGACGCTGCTAATGTCCGGCTAAAATAACGTCCAGACACAAAAAGTGTTTTATTGATGATCTGTACAAAATCACGGGCGAAAATGCGCATCGTATGACCGCTATCGCGTATTCCGTGAAAAAATACGTCCATTCGTTCGAACGCACTTTTTCACGGACAACGTGAAAAATGCGTTCGTCTGACCCTAGCCTTAAATGCCCAGGTGTGAATGGGTCCCATAGGAAATCCTGGGATTTACGTGTCTCGGTGTTTTACAGCGCGCAGGAATGTGCTGTAAAATGCTGAGGTGTAAACCCAGCCTTAGTGTGTGTGCTCCCTAAGAAGCATGTTCTCTCAAGCCTCCTATTGTGTCCTCTGCCTTCCACAGCCTCCTTCAGTGTTCCTGCTCAGTCTCCGTTACCAGCTATTGTTTTCCTGCTGCCTCTAACCTCTTGTAAGTTCCCACTGTGTTGCCCTCAGTTTCTTGTTCCTCGGTGTCCTGTCTCCAGTTAACCCTTCCTCCGGTCTTTCCTCCTTGCCTTGCCCAAAAGTCAGCCTTTTTCCTGCCTTGCCCTCACCATATTCCCAGATAATTGCTCTGCAAGTCATCTGTCATTATTTCTGTGATTGTTTACTATAATAAATCCCCATTTGGACCTTACTCTGCATATTGTGTCACTGCGCCCTGGGCTCATGCCCTCACCCCCTGTTGCGCTCTCCGTGACAAATGCGTACAAATCGATGCGAGAAATCTTTTGGTAAAGACCAGGGGAGTGGAGTTTATAATTCTATTCTATTATGGAAGAAGATGCAAACTTAAAGATTATGTCCGGCTCCCCGCCGATGACTGCACTAGGCCTGCCATATCAGCAGCACGGCTCAGGCCTCTGCTGTGTTTGCAATGACCAGGTGCTCCTCATTTACTCCAGGAGCACATTCTCCATATAAGCGGGGCACACCCCTTCCTCCAGTGCTGGTTCATTGCATTCATTTGCCATTCTCCTGCCAGAAGCTACCACTGTTGTTTCTTGCGTATCAGACCCTGCTTTCCATAGACCTGCTGATCTCTCCTGTCCAGTGACCCACGGCTTACCACAGACCACGCTCCTGGATCCTCCCCTGGACACCTTTGCCTTACCATGGTACAAAGACCCCAGCGGTGCCAAGATCCACCATGGTGCCAAGACCACAGCAGTGTCAAGTCTCCCAGCAGTGCCAAGATCCCCTACGGTGCCAAGACCGCAGCTGTGCCAAACCTCCTGCAGTGCCAAGATCCCCTGTGGTGCCAAGATCCCCTGCGGTGCCAGACCTCCTGCGGTGTCAAGACTAGTGATGAGCCGAACACGTCCGAGTTCGGGTTCGTATTCGAACCCGAACTTTCCAAATGTTCGGATCTGAACCCAAACCCGAACTCGAACTCCATACAAGTCAATGGGGCTGAAAATTTGGTTTTTAGAGTGCCCTCCAAGAGGGCATATATACTAGATATTTGCCATAAAAGGTGTATGGGAGTCCGGGTAGTGCCCTGGGGGACAGGAAACAAGGACAAAAAGTAAAAAAAAAAACTATTTTAAAGGGACAGTGAGTTTTCCATGGAATAAGGGTTAAAAATTAAAAACGAAAAATTCCTTCAATTATCGTGCCTAGGAGGTCCCCATAACTTGCCCGTGAAGTGGCGGATTTGTAGGATGTATAGAAACACTTAAAAACAAAAAAATGACGTTTCAAATGACGGTAAATGCTTTTCCTTTAATCTATCCATAAACCACTGCTTGGGGCAGCAGTCTGTATGAAAAGAGGAGACATTTTCGGATAAGTAGAAAAAGTTTACTGATTTTTTTTTGGCAAAATTATTGTGAAACTTATGCAGGCTTTGGATGAAAGTAACAATTGGTAATGTAAAATTGGGCCTTTAGCGTCGGCAACAGTGCCGTCACACTGTAACCCCTCTGAGGATCTGAATCTGATACAGGTGTCATTGGCAGTGCACCCAAATATTGTGCTTTTGGTGCCAGGCCAGCAAGACTGCCAGGCCAGCAAGTACTATCATACAGTAACACCTCTATAGTATTGTGGAAGAATGCAGGGTTGGACCCTGCAGTTCAAAAAATTTAAATGTTATAAATCTGGCACAGGCGTCATTGCAGCCAAATAATGTGCCTTTCATGGCAGCAAGTGCATTCACACTGTAACCCTTTTGTGGTATTGTGGAAGAGTTCAGTGCTGGAGGTTTTGTGAATGCAGAAGACATCCTGATCTATTCCGTTACGTCAGCATCAGGGGATTGATAGCTGCTGATCCAGGACTGATTCATTTTTATAAATGTCAGCCGGTCTACAGAGTCGGTGGACAGACGCACTCTTTTTTGTCTGTGACAAAACCTCCAGCGGCACTGAACGTCCTTTCAGAAAGCACGCTAGATGAAGGGCAACCTAGTAGCTGCATAGCATATTGTCTAAATTCTGGCCAGTGATCCAATCTCAACACCCAGTAAGCCAGTGGATCATCTGCTGGAAAGGTATCCAGGTCTGCCCTTGCCCCTAGGTAGTCCTGCACCATATGGTGAAGACGCTGGCAATGGGTGCCTACATTTGACGTCCCTGGGCGTCGTGGACTAAAAAAATTAAAAATGCATCAGTCAAGTGGCCCTGGCCTTCACCACTATTCCTCGCATCATCCGCAGCCTCAGAAGCATGTGTGTCATCACTTGGTAACCTACTAGTGCCTGGAAAGGTGTTACACAAGTGTCGCTTTAGAGCGTCCTCAAGTTTTTTCATCCTGTGCTCCCTCTGTGCGGGCAGGATGAGCTCTGCAACTTTACCCTTGTATCGTGGATCAAAAAGGGTTGCCAACCAGTAATGATCCCTCTCCTTGATAGCACGAATCCTGGGGTCCTTTAGCAGGCTTTGCATTATTAGGGAGCCCATGCAGCGTAGGTTGGAGGTGGCATTAGCTTCCGAGTCTTCCTGGTCAATGAGGATGACCCCCATCGTGCACTTCCTCCTCCCAGCCACGCACTAGCCCTTGTGTTTCTGGGCACACGAAACCCGCCCTTGAGGAATCCCCACCTTCAATGCCCCCACTACTTAAATATTCTGCCTCATCCTCCTCCTGTCTGATCTGAGTAGGACCCGCTGGAATGCTGACTGCGGAAAGACTGGGGCCTTGAGAGCTAGGGAAGGCCTCCTCTTCCTCCCGCTGCTCTGCCTCTAGAGCCACATCTATAATTCCCCGCAGAGTGTGCTCCAGCAGGAACACTACAGGAATTGTGTCACTGATGCATGCACTGTCCCTGCTCACCATCCTCGTTGCCTCCTCAAATGGTGACAGTACAGTGCATGCATCCTTGATCATCAGCCACTGCGGGGGGGGAAACAAGTTGACCTGAACCTGTCCTTGTGCCATACTCACACAGGTACTCGTTGATGGCCCTCTGCTGCTTGTGCAGACGCTGCAACATTGCTAATGTCGAGTTCCACCTGGTGGGCATGGATGGTGGAATTCTCTTTGAATTTCTGCCAGGCGAACGCTTGCTGGGAATGACCGTCTGAAGTGGCTGCAGACTTTTCTGGCCTGGCTGAGAAGCTCTGGCAGCCCTGGGTACTTGGTTAGGAATCGCTGTACCCCTAGATTTAGGACGTGTGCTAGGCATGGTACATGCGTCAATTTACCCTTGCGTAGGGCGGAGAGAAGGTTGATGCCATTATCACAGACGATCATTCCCAGCTGAAGCTGGCGTGGTGTCAGAATTTCTGACCCGGTGTGGCTCCTGTACCCTAAGCAAACCAGCTCAAGCACAGTATGGCTTCTTTTTGCTTGAGCCATTGCGTAGACCCTGTCGGGCGTCGGTTTAACTGCCACTTCGCCAGAGACAGAGGAGGAGGAAGAGGGAGAGGTGGTGGTGGTGGAGCAGACAGACCTTATACAAGCAGCTTTCTGGAGGCGTGGTGGATGAACAAGCTCCAGCACAGAGCCCCGTCTTGGATCCCTCCCAGCTGCAATCAGAGTTACCCAGTGTGCCGTGAAGGAAATGTAACGACCCTGTCCATGCTTGCTGGACCACGTGTCTAAAGTCACATGCACCTTGTTGCTGACTGCCTTTCCCAATGACTGGATAACATTGTCTTCCACGTGCTGGTATAGTGCTGGAATGGCCTTGTGTGAAAAGTAATGGCGTTTTGGAACCTGCCACTGTGGTACAGCACATTCAGCAAATTCACAGAAGGGAGCAAAGTCCACCAGCTGGAAAGGCAGCAGCTGCAATGCGAGTAATTTTGCTAAGCTGGCATTTAGACACTGTGCTTGGACGGTTGGGACTATATTTTTTCTTACGCTGCAGCAGCTGCGGCAATGTAATCTGACTGCGTAAATCTTCAGCTGCTGGGATGATGTCACATTGTGAGGAAGGACCTGCTGGTACATCCATTACTGTAGCATCATCCCTGTCAGTGGAGGTTGTAGGCAATGACATGGCAGAACATACAGTGGGGGTAGAGACAGATGAGGAGGAGGCGGACCTACGCAAAGTTTTGCGCCAACGGGATGTGTGGCAGGAGGTCATATGTCGCCTCAAGCAAGTGGTACCCAAGTGTCCGGTGTCTATCCCATGCTTCAGCCTCATTTGACATAGATTACAAATAGCAACGGTGGGGTCTGCTGCACATTTCTTACAGGAACTCTGCTGTCTGCTGAGAGTTCTTTGTGTGTGCTTTGAGACAACAGCGCTCTGCACCGGAGCAGCTCTGACATGTGATGCCTTGGACTGGCTAGTGCTACGGTTGGTCATAGAGGATGTTGTGCCTCGTGTTTGCTGTGCCTCCTCCTCCCCCCTCTTCCTCACTTGATTCCTCTGTTCGATCAGACACCCAGGTGGAGTCAGTGGATGATGATGACAATGGTGATGTCACTATCTCCTCGTCACTGGAGCCAACTTGGCAGTATGCTGCAGCTGCTGGGGCAACATGAGTGCCAGTTATTTGTGTGTCAACACTGGCACCCCCTTCCTCTAGGTTGATTATACTCCCTTCCTCAACCTCAGATATTGAATCAGAGCACTGTACTTGCTGCGCATCCTCAAGCAGCATGTCACTGTCATTGTAGTCAAACAATTCAGCTGACTCCTCCGTGTGTGATGGCGAGGCTACGGCAGGAGTAGCTGTGGACACGGAGGCTGCATTAGATGCTTTGGCAGCTGAGGTGGACTGTAAAGCACTAGAAGCCTGGCTGGCAGAGGACTCGGAGGATGAGGATGGCCTGGTTAGCCAATCCGCCAAGTCCTCTGTATGTTGCTGCTGCTTAAGACGGCCAGCACCAGTTAGAAAGGACAAGCGTGCCCCTGCAGAGGATGCACCACGTCCACCACGACCAGAGACACAGCCTCCCGACACAGGGGCTGCTTGCCCTCTTATCTGTGTCTGGGAGCGTCTGCCTGTCCTTTTTGTTCTTTCAGTCATGGTGAGTGATATATAGATTAAATATATACAGAACTCTGATTCAACTCTGGTATAAAGATTTAAAGAACTCTGGTTTAACTCAGTAAGACACCCTGATAGCTGGCATCCAGTGACAAGACACAGATTACAAGTCTCGGACACCTCCTATAAATCAGTGAGACCCCCTGATGGGTGGCAGTGAGAAGCCACAGATTACAAATCTCAGAAACCTCTTATAAATCAGTGAGACCCCTTGATGGGTGGCAGTGAAACCTCCTATAAATCCGTGAGACCCCTTGATGGGTGGCAGTGAAACCTCCTATAAATCAGTGAGACCCTTTGATGGGTGGCAGTGAGAAGCCACATACTACAAGTCTCAGAAACCTCCTATAAATCAGTGAGACCCCCTGATGGGTGGCAGCCAGTGAGAACACACGGATTATAACAATTCCCAAATATTTTGTAGAAATTAGTGACTCCCAAAATACTTGCTGGCAGTGACAAGAGACAGACCACCTCAATTCCCAGATATTTTGTAAAAATTAGTGACCCCCAAAATACTGCGTGGTACTGGCTGTGTGACAAGAGACAGATCACCTCAATTCACAAATGTTTTAAAGAAATTTGTAACCCCCAAAATACTTGCTGGCACAGTGACAAGACACACATCACCTAAATTCCCATATATTTGGTAGAAATGAGACCCCCCCAGAAGCGTGGCAGACCGGCAGTAAGAACACAGAACAATAATCTTCTATGAAATCTCCTCTCAAATGCGTGCTGAAGCTATGCGTGGAAACCTTATATAGTGTGCTGCGGGACTTAGCTCTGTGAGCCCATGATTGGGCAAAATTTTCCCAATCAGGACTCTGAGCCGTGATTGGCATACTGTTGAACCTGTCTTGCACCAGACCTGTGGTCAGGTGCAAGGCTGTAGCCAATTACGAGCTTCAGGCCAGTGGGAAAGTGCATTGTGGGCCATTGTGATGCATTGTGGTCGAACTTGCTCCGAACACCCGGAAATGTTCGGAGTTCGCGATCTAACCGAACAGGCTAAGTTCGGCCCGAACTCCGAACCGAACAGCTCATTCCTGTCCCATCTGTCTCGTGTCTTGTCTAAGTGTTGTCTCCTTGTATCAGTGTCCAGTATTTCCCCTGTCCTCTGAATTCAGTATTCAGCCCACAGTATCAGCCAGTCTTGTTTCCTGCATTACTTGTTATTCCTGCTGTTTGTGTATCTCTATAATAAACCCCTGTTTTGCACCATATCTTGGCCTCCTCGTATATATCACTGCATCCTCGGCTCATCCCCCTAGCAGACCCTTGACAGATTGAGTTCTTTACATCACGTTCCCGTTTGACCCTGACCCTGAATAGCTTTTCTAAGGTTCCTATCAAATGCTGCCTTAAACCGTCATCAGAAATATGATATTTTTACGTTTATCAGAATTATTCCCTAAAACCAAACTCGTGATTCTGTTTTAAAATGAATATCATATTAGCAGGTTAAGTCCGACATGATTAGGGAGCCGAAGTCTTGGACAGTGTTTAGTACTAGATGCCTGCAATTTTTGTTTGCAAAGTGCTCCTACTCTAAAGAGGGCCTCTCTGGCTCATGCCTTGTACTTTTGTCATGGGTTTTGTTGTTGAATATCTATGAATGTTTGCATGTGTTTTCTCTCTTCACATGCTGCGTTTCAGCTGAAAAATAGCATTTTTTTTTTAAATTTAAACTTGGGCTATTGAGATGGATAATCTTGGCACCACGACCATTTAAGTTACTTTTAATGGTCATGTTGTCATAAGGGTACCTCCTCTTCTTCTCTCTAGGGATGTGCGTGTCGGGTTTCGGAATTTTCACGAAATTTCTCGATTCGTGTTTTCGGATGCGGCCGATTTTCCGAAAATTTTTAGATCCGAAAATGGCAGATCCGAAAAGTTTTCCGAGCCGAAACGAAATATTTTCGGAATTTTCGAATGTACTTGAAATGTGTCAAATCGAAATTTACTGCTTTGAAACGAGGAGAACAGACGTTCCGAAAAAACGAAAATACGAAAAGTCGATCCAAAAAACGAGCTAAGTGACACGAAAATACGAAAAATGGTCGATATTCCGAAACCATTTACAATTCCGAAAAACGAAAAGTCGATACGAAAAACGAGCTAAGTGACACAAAAATACGAAACATGGTCGAAATTCCAAGAAAAAAAATGTACACAAAAAACGAGCCGAATCGAAAAGTTTTAAAAATCCGAAAAATCGAATCGAACGGAAAAAAAAAAATCGGTGCACAAGCCTACTTCTCTCCCCCATATGTACCTGACAGCTGTAACAGACTTCAAGGATCTTCACGCCACCTTGTTGTCGACCAGCTTTTGTTAACCTTCTGTGGCTGGGTTTGTGCAGGTTCATTATTAACAGCACCCTGATGTAGTTTAAGGAGGAGTCTCTGGTTTAACCATCGGATGCCATAATGCTTCTAAATGCAATAGGCAGCAGATTAACTGTGTGGACACTATCTGCACTTGTGCCGAATGTCAATGGTCCAGGGACAACCAAACCACCAATCGGCCTGAAAAATGAATTGGGGAAGAGCATGATGCATGGGATAAAAGGTGAGTTATTACACTCTAGGCCAGTGTTTTCCAACCCACCCCTCAGTTTCCCAAATCGGCCAGATTTTACTTATTACCTTGGGGAAAAACGGTGAGAGGCAAATCCTAAAATCCCGTTACCATCAACTCAAGAACATTACATGTGTCCACCCCTTTCTGCCGCAAGACACCACAAAGGTGCTCGCTCATGCGCTTGTCATTTTGCGGCTTTAGTACTGCAACTCGCTCCATATTGGCCTCCCCAATGCCTGTATTGCCCCTTCTGCAATCTGTAATGTAATCAGACGCACCTTGTGTACCACCCCCCCCCCCGCTGGTCCCTCTACTTTGCTTCCTGTTTTCAGGATACAGTATAAAACACTGACGCTCACATTCAAACCGCTCAATAATGCGAATCCTCCGCTTACATGTCTTCTTCACTCCGCAAGCACGTCTCGTCTAGACCACTCCGGTCAGCGAGTGACCTCAGCCTGTACTTTGTCTACACCCACAGTGCCAACTCTCGCCTCCAAGACTTCTCATTGGCAGCTCCGGTCCTGTGGAATGACTTACCTCGCACATCAAACTCTCCTCGAATCTTCAGGCCTTCAAGAAATCCCTCAAAATCCATCTCTTTTAGATTAACATACTACATCACTGATGCAACTCATCCCTCTGCTCACCTACTCACACATTATTGAAGCTGCTTCTATTGCCCCACCATTCCTGGACCGCTGGCACTAATGATCCTGACATCCAGCATAACTCCCCTGGTCTACCTCAACCCTAATCCCTCTAGACTGTAAGCACCTATGAACAAGGCCTTCTACACCTCTTGTTTCCATCCTATGGCCGTTTATCTGGATCGCGTTCTCTTTGGTTATTGTAAAGCTCTGCGGAAACTGTTGGCGCTATGTAGATGATGATATCTGTGCTGTGCTTCAGATATCTGGCAAAACTGGCTTGTTTGGGGTACCTGAGGACAGGTTTGGGGACCTCTGCTCTAGGCAAAATCTGGGCTGGAGCACTAAAGAGAAATAACAAGGCAGAGTCAGTAGGGGTTGGCTAATAATTTATAGTGTCAGCTGGTGAACTTTTTTAGGGGGGCGGCAAAGCACCACCAATTAAGCAGAGAGAAAGGCAACATATGAGAGAATGAGACTTTTATCAGGAAAATTCCTTGTTCAATTATTCTTTTTACTTTCCACTGCATAAAAATTAATATTTTGGAATGCAAAATGCACAGCAGAAAATTCAATCAACTGGGCTCGTTTAAGTGATATTGGCTTTTAATCCATTTATAGAAGCAGAAATAATGTTTTAGAAAATTTCAACATGAATTCAATATACAGAGAAAGAGCTGGCTGAAACGCAAAGCTACTGGCTTGTTTAAATGGATCTGCCAAGGGTGATGAACAAGTAATCGTAGTAAAAAGCATCTCAGAAATGTTCATCTGGTTAATTTCATCATTACCAAACACCGCTATATCAACTACCTTCACTTCAGTATTTCATACCAGCTCTTTCCAAGCCCTGTGGTTTATGAAGTTAGCATCCAAAACAGAAGCGGTAGTGTTGCAGAATTCATATGCCTTTTAGGCTGCATACTTTCCTCATGTGCACACTAATTTATTTTCTTTACGCCCCTTGTACTTTAAAAAGAAAATCTATATTCCCTACTTAGGGCAGGTATGAAAAGGTACACAGGAAACCATACATAGACCCATCTTGGTGACCACAAGATTTTCCTTCTTTGCTCCCCTTTCAATCTTAACAGGCATGGCACAAATGTGACAGTGACAGGTTTTTATGTGATCACATTCCTGAAGGTCTTTCCTTGACCATTTGCTCTCTATCATCACATTACCTGACAGATGATGATGATTACATCCATTCAAACTTGCTGTTCTGTTTGAAATTCTAGTGGGGTCTTAAGGCCTGTGTCAGATGAACGCAGTTATCACGTCTGTGTTGCCACACAGTTTAACGTCCGTCGTAGCATAGAATCATGATCAATAGAGACCCACACACGAAGTATGTGCGCACTGAACTGTGCACGCACAACGCACGTGAAATCGGACGCAAGTTAGGCAAGAACGTAAAACCGCTAGACGGACACGAAGAGTGCGCCACGTCCGCGTAGCGTTTGGTGTGAGTGTCAGATGCAACGCATTTCCGACATCCAGCACCAGGGCCGGTGCTAGACTATTTTGCGCCCTAGGCAAGACCAGCTACTTGCACCCCCCCAAAAAAAGAGAGCTCACAGGAGTATATTTGCCCCCAGCTCACATGGGTATATTTGCCTCCAGCTCTCACACATGGAGATATTGCCCCAGCTCACACATGGAGATATTGCCCCAGCTCACACATGGAGATATTGCCCCAGCTCACACATGGAGATATTGGCTCCAGCTCACACATGGAGATATTGGCTCCAGCTCACACATGGAGATATTGGCTCCAGCTCACACATGAAGATATTGGCTCCAGCTCACACATGGAGATATTGCCCCAGCTCCCACATGGAGATATTGCCCCAGCTCCCACATGGAGATATTGCCCCAGCTCCCACATGGAGATATTGCCCCAGCTCCCACATGGAGATATTGCCCCAGCTCACACATGGCATGGATATATTGCCCCAGCTAACACATGGCATGGATATCTGCCCCAGGCTCACACATGGATATCTGCCCCCAGGCTCACACATGGGTATTTGCCCCCAGGCTCACACATGGGTATTTGCCCCCAGGCTCACACATGGGTATTTGCCCCCAGGCTCACACATGGGTATTTGCCCCCAGGCTCACACATGGGTATTTGCCCCCAGGCTCACACATGGGTATTTGCCCCCCAGGCTCACACATGGGTATTTGCCCCCAGGCTCACACATGGATATCTGCCCCCAGGCTCACACATGGATATTATGTCCACTACAAACTCCCTGCAATCGGGGAGGGAGATGCTCAGAACCAAGGACTTGGCCCCATATTCCCCAAAAGCTGCCAGTCTGTTTGGTAGGAAGATTTCAAGGGACATGAAATAAAAGAGGAGATTGTCCACAAAATCTGCAATCTTTTGATGGTGTTGGGTCACAGCGAATGTCCTCCAGAAACTGTTCTTTTTTTTTTTTTAATATAAAAGTTTTTTATTGGAGTTCACACATAGAATGATACAACATTGCAAAAAGGATGAAACTTCAAAGGTAAAGGACATAAATTCCTATTATTGACAATAGACAGTTCAAATGAAGTATCAATATTATCCGATAAAGGGTCATTTGTGCGGACTCCATTTTCCAAAAACAGATAAAATCCTAAACTAACATAAAACACAAAACACGGTAGCACTACAGTCGTACACGGTAAAGTATCTTATATCAAGGTTCCAGACTCGACAAACACCCTCCACCCCTCCCATGTATCATAAAACTGGCACATTGAGTTATTCGCGGTGTGGAACATTTCTTCATATTTAAAGGCACTTTCGAGGGCAATCATAACTTCTTTCATAGAGGGACATAGTGAGGAAAGCCAATGTCTCGCTATAACCGTTTTTGCTGTCCCCAGTACCATAGAGATAAACCTCCTGTGACGAATCTGAATAGTAATGGGTATAATATGTAAGAGGTACATTTTCGGGCATAGTGGGAGTATTAGTGAAGTGCAGTGAGAAATCAGTCTGCTTATTTTTACCCAATAACCCCCTACTGTGGGACATAACCAAAAGGTATGCAGTAGGGAACTGAGGCCGGTAAGGCATCTCCAGCAGAAGCCGGTAGTCCCCGAGATATGGGCCAGTCGGGTTGGTGTTAAATACCATCTGCACAGTAATTTGATATGGGCCTCACGTAGATTGGTGCTTCTAGAATATTTGTATATTGTGTCCATGGCGTATGACCAGTCATCTACGGAAAGCGTGAAAGCTAAATCTTTTTCCCATTTAACCATATAGGGTAATTTTTTAGGTGGGGTTGGGGTTAGGAGGCTGTTGTAACAGAGAGATAGTGGTTTCATTTGACATTTCTTCCCCATCCCATACACAATTTGTGAAAAGCTGAAAGGTTCGTAGGTGTGAAGGAGGTCAGGCCCTTCTGGTGTAAAGCGTGCTTCACACGTAGGTATGTAAAACAGTCACTCAATGGGATGGCAAACTCCTGTACCAAGTCGGGAAAGGGTTTCAGGGAGTGGGGTGTAAAGAGCTGCCACACATGCGTCAAGCCGCGCAAAAACCAAGAATCTAAATTTAAGTCTGGAATATAGCGACACAGAACTCTAAGCGGGGCGAGACATAATAAGTCATAAGGCCGTACCAACGGACGACCCCACTGGCGCCAGGACATGAGGGAGAGCATCGAGGTGGGTAGTAGACCCATGGTACTATTCCTAGGAAGGGATGGAAGCCACAACAGGTCATGAAGTTTATATGGGAAAATCATGGCAATCTCCAACTGTAACCATAGAGGTAATTCTTTGAGATGCATTGACGACAACAGTTGAACTAGTAAGGCTGCTTTGTAGTACGATTGTAAATCCAAAAAACCCAACTCTCCGTTACGTCGCGGCGCAGTGACTGTAGAGGCCGATACTCGAGGAGGCTTCCCTTTCCAAATATGCGCATGAAGCAGTTTTTGCAGCCGGAGCAATAAATGCCCCGGTATGAAAACGGGGATATTTCTAAAATAGTATAAAATTTGGGGTAGGATACACCTCTTTATGGCCGCCATACGACCCAACCAGGAGGATTCATTTGTGCTCCATGTAGAGAGCTGCGTCTCAATGGAGTTCAAAAGTGGGGTGACGTTTTCTTTAAGGATGGTGCCTTGCGATTTCGAAAGGGAGATTCCCAAGTATTTTAAAGAGGTAGAGCGCCAATCTGCATTAGAAACTGTTCTAATGCAAAAAATTAGGAGCGGGGGTTAAGGGACATCCCTGACGGATGCCGCTGCGGATTGGGGAAAATCACGTAAAGGCTCCATTCACACATACTCTGGCCGAAGTAGCACAATACAGAGCCTGAATCCAGTTGCGCGCGTGAGGGCCAAGGCCAATATGGCTAGGCATTGTGAATAAGAAGTCCCAGCTGACCCTATTGAAGGCCTTTCCTGCGTCGGTAGACAGCAAAAGAATGTCCTCCGCAGAGCTTCCCTTCGTGCATATTGGGGCATAAAGCCCACCTGGTCACTGTGTACCAGTGATGGCAGGTATGCCTGAAGACATGTGTCCAATACCTTTTGTGAACAATTTACGTCTCACAGTTTAGTAGAGATATGAGACGATAACTGGCACAAGGTGCAAGTAATATAGTTGCCAGAATCGTGCACCTACAGCAATGCTCCACTAGAACAGATGTGAACCTGGAGTATCCCTGGTCACTGGAGGGATGGGAGACATGAAAGAGTATGAAAAGCAGAGGGTTTGATGGGAACACAAAGAGCCGATTTCCAGAGCCTTGCAATTTACATTCAAAAAACATAGAGTGGAAAGCTCTACTGAAATTCTTGTTATTTCTCAACCTTGAAGTCCTCAAAAATTTGTGGATATGAAGGAGATAAGAGGCTTCACCTGCTTTCACTCATTGGAGAGGTCCATCTTTTACCTTGGGAGATTTTAATGAATCTGCTGGGGCTTTATTAGACCTTCCCCCATTTATTGCCCAGAGTGTATAACCTCTCCTTTTATCCCACACCAAGGTCCCACCTAGTGCCCCTCCTGCTTGAATGGCATCTAGTTGGGATTATGTCCTTGAGCTCTCAGAATAAAGGCAACGAATAGACCCATACAGCTGGTGAACAGTTGTTCACAATGAAACCTTTACACCAGCAATTACCGGCTAATGTAAAGACTGAATCTAAGTGTGCTCATCTCCCAGTGACTGTCCAGCAACAAATTATTTATAGCCTTTGGGGAAATTGAGAGAACGACACTTTTTGAAGATTATTGACAAGGGAAAGCCAGGAAGAGGGGGACACTTTCACTATTTGGTCAATTTTAAAACCCGTTAAATCATTGTGGTGGCTATGGTATCACTGTCTCTTGTCCCTGGCCACTGTCTACCCCTTGCCCTGTAGATTGTATTACAGCTACTAGACAGCCTTCCAGGGGCTGGGCACAAAGGAATTCCAATTAAGTGGCGGAACTACTGGGGGGGCCCAGCCGCCTGCGAGCAGGGACCTCAAGATGGCAGTCGGCGGGCCCCCTCTGATGAGCAGTCCTGACCGCTGGCGGGCCCTCTCTGACATCATCAGGTGGCCCACCGGTGGCCATCTTGAAGTCCCTGCTCACCGGTGGGCCTACATGGGCCCAGCCTCCGGCGAGCAGGGACTTCAAGATGGCCGCCAACGGATGTCAGAGAGGGCCCAACAGTCAGAGGGGGCCCGCCGGCGGTGCGGACCCTGCAAGCCCTGGACAGGGAGAGGAGAGAGCGCTACAGCTTTGTAGCTGCCACACTGCAGGGGGAGGTGGTCCAGGCTGACATCCGAATCAGGGATGTGAATGATCACTTGCCCGCATTCCCCGTGCGGTCCCTGCGGCTGCAGGTCTCCGAGCTCACCCTGCCGGGCACCTCCTTCAGACTGCCCGCAGCCAGGGACCCCGACACGGGGGAGCACGGGCTGAGCGGGTACTCACTGCTCAGGGGTAGGAGGGGGGCAGCTTTTATCATCAGGTATAGGGACAACCAGCAGACTGCTGATGAGGAGCCCAGGGGCTGGAGGAAGGGACAAGGGAATGGGGACACATTGAGGACAGCAGGGGAGAGGGCACTGGGAGTGATGGCAGTGTTTGGGAATCCCTCAGGACTGCTCAACCTTGAGCTGGGGGCAATTATATCCAGGTGTGAGCTGGTGGCAATTATATCCAGGTGTGAGCTGCTGGGGGCAATTATATCCAGGTGTGAGCTGCTGGGGGCAATTATATCCATGTGTGAGCTGGTGGGGGCAATTATATCCATGTGTTAGCTGGTGGCAATTATATCCATGTGTTTGCTGCGGGGGGCAATTATATCCATGTGTGAGCTGCTGGGGGCAATTATATCCTTGTGTTAGCTGGGGGCAATTATATCCATGTGTGAGCTGCTGGGGGCAATTATATCCATGTGTGAGCTGGTGGGGGCAATTATATCCATGTTTGAGCTGGTGGCAACTATATCCATGTGTTTGCTGCTGGGGCAATTATATCCATGTGTGAGCTGCTGGGGGCAATTGTATCAATGTGTAAGCTGGGGGCTCTCTGTAATAGATAAATATGCTCAAATATATATTTTTTTCAATTTATTTTTTTCTATTTTTAATTTTATTTTTTGTTGTTGCTTCAAGGGGTGTGAATTAGGTTTTGCTTTTGTTTTTTGGGGGGGGGGGCAAAAAATCTTGCACCAGGGCCCTTTGTTCCTTAGGTCCGCCACTGTCCAAATTACATCGGCAGTCCATCACTGACCAGAGACAGTTACCACTTATAGTGAACATGTCGCCAACCTTGTCTTTTGACTTAAAGGGATGACCTCTAAATACAGTCATACTTGCCGCAAGCCAAGATTTTGGGTCCATGCCCTGAATTTTTTTTGTTCTCGTCACAGAGAAAACCCCTCTGTTAAATGGACTCTGGGCACTACCTGTCTGTGCTGCCATCATATTGCTGATGATGGGGGGAGCAAAACCCTTTCATAGCCATGCTCTTCCACCTAAATGAAAGTATGCAAAACCATAAACGACTTTTCAAAAGCACTGCATTGTGCTATATAGTAAAATAAATATTGCAGCCATGAAACTGTAGAACAATCTATAATCTATATCTTCAATGCATGTAAGCTTATCTCTTCACTGGGGGAACCCCATACTTATGTCCTCTCTTTCATTAGATGCATTAACTTTTTATAGCTCATGTGCTCCAGCACGGGACGTATTTTGACATTTTTAGGATTTGGCTGGGTATGCTACTCATCTGACTTCATTTGGCGAGACCATTGTTTTATGAGTTTTTCCACCTATTTGGTATAGTGTGAATGCAGTTGTGGTGTCTTCAAAGTTCTCCTGTATTCCCAGTTATTCTTCCACTTGTAAAGGAAGCCAAAGATAGGAACACAGGGCAAGGTAAGGCACTGAAAAGGATATTTCTAAAACAAACAGTACATTGTATTGCATATTTGTGTATTATGTTAAAATCGAAGATTTATTCCCATTTATTTCAAAACATGTGACGTTCCTCATACATTGAAAGGAACACTAACTTTGAGACGGGGTGCATACAGCAAAACTAACACTAGGTGTCACACACAGTAAAGCTTTCTTTTCTCAAGAAAAAAAATGTTCCCACACATTGCCATAGATGAATAATTTTTTTATTTTTTTTGGAGACCGTATTTTACCAGGAAGGATACATTGAGATTTCTCTCGTTTTCAAGTATGTCCTGTTGGCGAGTATGTACCGTTAGGTGTCTTGCCCAAGGACACTTACTGGAGTGGTGCTCTTGCCGGGATTCAAACCTGGGTCTCCACAGTTATAGAGCAGTGATGTTACCTCTACTCTACCCATACAAATATGATAGTCATATTTTAATTAATAAATAAAAATTGTTTATCCTTTCACTAAATTTCTTTTTTGTCCAATCCATAACCTGTACCTGCCTACACAATTTAGTATTTATACATGTATTTACTGTACTGAATACAAAAACTAAATTTTTAAGGGATATCTGTGGAAGAAATCTATACATAAATATATAACTTTGTATGTGAGAACTCCTGATTGATGGCTCCTCACTAGGGATGAGCTGTTCGGTTCGGAGTTCGACCCGAACTTAGCCTGTTCGATTAGATCGCGAACACCGAACGTTTCCGGGTGTTCGCTGCATGTTCGACCACAATGGACCACAATGCATTTTCCCACTGGCCTGAAGCTCGTAATTGGCTACAGCCTTGCACCTGACCACAGGTCTGGTGCAAGACAGGTTCAACAGTATGCCAATCACCGCTCAGAGTCCTGATTGGGCAAATTTTGCCCAATCATGGGCTCACAGAGCTAAGTCCCGCAGCACACTATATAACGTTTCCACGCGCCGATTCTGCACGCATTTCAGAAGAAATTTCATAGGAGATAGTTGTGTGTTGTTACTGCCGGTCTGCCACGCTTCTGGGGGTGTCTCATTTCTACCAAATATCAGGGAATTTAGGTGATGTGTGTCTTGTCACTGTGCCAGCAAGTTTTTTTGGGGTTTACAAATTT
The DNA here is from genome assembly GCA_009667805.1 of Leptobrachium leishanense. Classification (NCBI taxonomy): domain Eukaryota; kingdom Metazoa; phylum Chordata; class Amphibia; order Anura; family Megophryidae; genus Leptobrachium; species Leptobrachium leishanense. The sequence goes on along the minus strand of CM019065.1, from coordinate 298,104,564 downwards.
CTTTAAAACATTTGTGAATTGAGGTGATCTTCTGTGTCTTGTCACACAGCCAGCAAGTATTTTGGGGGTTAAAAATTTCTTTAAAACATTTGTGAATTGAGGTGATCTGTGTCTTGTCACACAACCAGTACCACGCAGTATTTTGGGGCTCACTAATTTCTTTAAAACATTTGTGAATTGTTATAATCCGTGTGTTCTCACTGGCTGCCACCCATCAAGGGGTCTCACTGATTTTATAGGAAGTGTCTGAGACTTGTAATCTGTGTCTTGTCACTGGCTGCCAGCTATCAGGGTGTCTCACCGAGTTATACCAGAGTTCTTTAAATCTTTATACCAGAGTTGAATCAGAGTTCTATATATATTAATCTATATATCACTCACCATGTCTGAAAGAACAAAAAGGAGAGGCAGACGCTCCCAGACACAGATAAGAGGGCAAGCAGCCCCTGTGTCGGGAGGCTGTTGGTCGTGGTGGACGTGGTGCATCCTCTGCAGGGGCACGCTTGTCCTTTCTAACTGGTGCTGGCTGTCTTAAGCAGCAGCAACATACAGAGGACTTGGTGGATTGGCTAACCAGGCCATCCTCATCCTCCGAGTCCTCTGCCAGCCAGGCTTCTAGTGCTTTACAGTCCACCTCAGCTGCCAAAGAATCTAATGCAGCCTCCATGTCCACAGCTACTCCTGCCGTAGCCTCACTATCACACACGGAGGAGTCAGCTAAATTGTTTGACTACAATGAGAGTGACATGCTGCTTGAGGATGCGCAGCAAGTACAGTGCTCTGATTCAATATCTGAGGTTGAGGAAGGGAGTATAATCAACCTAGAGGAAGGGGGTGCCAGTAATGACACACAAATAACTGGCACTCATGTTGCCCCAGCAGCTGCAGTATACTGCCAAGTTGGCTCCAATGACGAGGAGATAGGGGGTGATGATGACAATGATGATGAGGTCACTGACTCCACCTGGGTGCCTGATCGAACAGAGGAATTAAGTGAGGAAGAGGGGGAGGAGGAGGCACAGCAAACACGAGGCACAACATCCTCTATGACCAACCGTAGCACTAGCCAGTCCAAGGCATCACATGTCAGAGCTGCTCCGGTGCAGAGCGCTGTTGTCTCAAAGAACACATGCAGGAACTCTGTTGTCTGGGACTTCTTTAAGAAATGTGCAGTAGAGCGCAGCGTTGCTATTTGTAATCTATGTCAGATGAGGCTTAAGCGTGGGAAAGATACCGGACACTTGGGTACCACGTGCTTGAGGCGACATATGAACAACTGCCACACATCCCGTTGGCGCAAAACTTTGCGTAGGTCCTCCTCCTCCTCATCTGTCTCTACCCCCACTGTATGTCCTGGCATGTCATTGCCTACAACCTCCACCGACAGGGATGATGCTACAGTAATGGATGTACCAGCAGGTCCTTCCTCACAATGTGACATCATCCCAGTAGCTGAAGATTTACGCAGTCAGATTACGTTGCCGCAGCTGCTGCAGCGAAAGAAAATATATAGTCCCAACCATCCCCAAGCACAGCATCTAAATGCCAGCTTAGCAAAATTACTCGCATTGCAGCTGCTGCCTTTCCAGCTGGTGGACTGTGCTCCCTTCCGTGAATTTGCTGAATGTGCTGTACCACAGTGGCAGGTTCCAAAACGCCATTACTTTTCACGCAAGGCCATTCCAGCACTATACCAGCACGTGGAAGACAATGTTATCCAGTCATTGGGAAAGGCAGTCAGCAGCAAGGTGCATGTGACTTTAGACACGTGGTCCAGCAAGCATGGACAGGGTCGTTACATTTCCTTCATGGCACACTGGGTAACTCTGATCGCAGCTGGGAGGGATCCAAGACGGGGCTCTGTGCTGGAGCTTGTTCATCCACCACGCCTCCAGAAAGCTGCTTGTATGACGTATGTCTGCTCCACCACCACCACCTCTCCCTCTTCCTCCTCCTCCTCCTTCTCTGTCTCTTGCGACGTGGCAGTTAAATCGACGCCTGACAGGGTCTACGCAATGGCTCAAGCAAAAAGATGCCATACTGTGCTTGAGCTGGTTTGTTTAGGGGACAGGAGCCACACCGGTCCAGAAATTCTGTCAGCACTGCAGGGGCAGGTGCAGAGATGGTTAACACCACGCCAGCTTCAGCTGGGAATGATCGTCTGCGATAATGGCATCAACCTTCTCTCCGCCCTACGCAAGGGTAAATTGAGGCATGTACCATGCCTAGCACACGTCCTAAATCTGGTGGTACAGCGTTTCCTAACCAAGTACCCAGGGCTGCCAGAGCTTCTCATCCAGGCCAGAAAAGTCTGCAGCCACTTCAGACGGTCATTCCCAGCAAGCATTCGCCTGGCAGAAATTCAAAGCGAATTCCACCTTCCCACAAACCGTCTGATCTGTGACATGCCCACCAGGTGGAACTCGACATTAGCAATGCTGCAGCGTCTGCACAAGCAGCAGAGGGCCATCAACGAGTACCTGTGTGAGTATGGCACAAGGACAGGTTCAGGTCAACTTGGTTTTTTTCCCCCCCGCAGTGGCTGATGATCAAGGATGCATGCACTGTACTGTCACCATTTGAGGAGGCAACGAGGATGGTGAGCAGGGACAGTGCATGCATCAGTGACACAATTCCTTTAGTGTTCCTGCTGGAGCACACTCTGCGGGGAATTATAGATGTGGCTCTAGAGGCAGAGCAGCGGAGGAGGATGAGGAGGAGGCAGAATATTTAAGTAGTGGGGGCATTGAAGGTGGGGATTCCTCCAAGGGAGGGTTTCGTGTGCCCAGAAACACAAGGGCTAGTGCGTGGCTGGGAGGAGGAAGTGCACGATACGGTCATCCTCATTGACCAGGAAGACTCGGAAGCTAATGCCACCTCCAACCTATGCAGCATGGGCTCCCTAATAATGCAAAGCCTGCTAAAGGACCCCAGGATTCGTGCTATCAAGGAGAGGGATCATTACTGGTTGCCAACCCTTCTTGATCCACGATACAAGGGTAAAGTTGCAGAGCTCATCCTGCCTGCACAGAGGGAGCACAGGATGAAAAACCTTGAGGACGCTCTAAAGTGACACTTGTGTAACACCTTTCCAGGCACTGGTAGATTACCAAGTGCTGACACACGTGCTTCTGAGGCTGTGGATGATCAGAGGAATAGTGGTGAAGGCCAGGGCCGCTTGACCGATGCATTTTTAAATTTTGTTAGTCCTCGACGCCCAGGGACGTCAAATGTAGGCACCCATTGCCAGCATCTTCACCATATGGTGCAGGACTACCTAGGGGCAAGGGCAGACCTGGATACCTTTCCAGCAGATGATCCACTGGCTTACTGGGTGTTGAGATTGGATCACTGGCCAGAACTTAGCCAATATGCTATGCAGCTACTAGGTTGCCCTTCATCTAGCGTGCTTTCCGAAAGGACGTTCAGTGCCGCTGGAGGTTTTGTCACAGACAAAAGAGTGCGTCTGTCCACCGACTCTAGACCGCTGACATTTATAAAAATGAATCAGTCCTGGATCAGCAGCTATCAATCCCCTGATGCTGAAGTGATGGAATAGATCGGGGATGTCCTCTTCTGCATTCACAAAACCTCCAGCACTGAACTCTTCCACAATACCACAAAAGGGTTATGGTGTGAAGGCACTTGCTGCCATGAAAGGCACAATATTTGGCTGCACTGACGCCTGTGCCAGATTTATATCATTTTAATTTTTTGAACCGCAGGGTCCAACCCTGCACTCTTCCACAATACCACAGAGGGGTTACTGTATTATGATGGCACTTGCAGGCCTGGCACCAAAAGCACAATATCTGGGTGCACTGACGCCTTGACCCGAATCATATCTTTTCAATATAGGACCACATGGTCCACCCCTGCATTCTTCCACAATACCACAGAGGGGTTACTGTATGATGATACTTGCTGGCCTGGCAGTCTTGCACCAAAGGCAGAATATCTGGGTGCACTGACGCCTTAACCAGATGCATATCTTTTTAATATAGGACCGCAAGGTTCAACCCTGCATTCTTCCACAATACCACAAAGGGGTTACTGTATGATAGTACTTGCAGGCCTGGCACCAAAAGCACAATATTTGGGTGCACTGCCACTGACGCCTGTATCAGATTCATATCCTCAGAGAGGTTACGGTGTGACGGCACTGTTGGGGACGCTAAAGGACCAATTTTGAAGCACCTATTGTTACTTTCATCCAAAGCCTGCATAAGTTTCACAATAATTTAGCCAAAAAAATCAGTAAACTTTTTCTGCGTGTACGAATATGTCTCCTCTTTTCATACAGACTGCCGCCCCAAGCAGTTGTTTATGGATAGATGAAAAGAAAAGCATTTACCGCCATATGAAACGTAATTTTATTGTTTTTAAGTGTTTTTATACATCCTAGAAATCCGCCACTTCACAGGCAGGTTATGGGGACCTCCTAGGCACGATAGTTGAAGGAATTTTTATTTTTTATTTTTAACCCTTATTTCATGGAAAACTCACTGTCCATTTAAAAACGTTTTTTTAAAACTTTTTGTCCTTGTTTCCTGTCCCCCAGGGCACTACCCGGACCCCCATACACCTTTAATGGCAAATATCTAGCATATATGCCCTCTTGGAGGGCACTCTAAAAACCGAATTTTCAGCCCCATTGACTTGCATGGAGTTCGAGTTCAGGTTCAAGTTCGGACCCGAACATATGGGAAGTTCGGGTTCGGGCCCGAACCGAACTCGGGAGGTGTTCGGCTCATCCCTACTCCTTACATCTTTATCCGTATTTATCGGAGGATTTGTATTGTACCCTGTACCTGCTATACTGCTGTTTTTTTTCTACATCTTTTATGCAGTGAGACTCCTACTCTTGTTTATATTCACTTTATGTATCTATACAGGAATGTATAAGAATTTGCAATCAAAGAAATGTCACATAACAAATTACTTTATTTTAATACAGTACATCCTATAAAACCTGTATACTGAAAATAATAAGGTTCCAGGTTTTTAATCAAGGTTTCAAAATATTAGGGAGTAGAATGACTCAACATACAGGGTTATTCAGAGAGAGGTGAAAGTAGGAGAATGACTGGAGAAGGGAAAATTCTACGTCAAAATAGCCAAACCAGAAAAATTCTCCCCTTTTATCTCATTTTCCAAATCGGCTATTTTGACCTAGAATTTGCCCTTCTCCAGTCATTCTCCTGCTTTTCACCTCTCTCTGAATAGCCCTGATAGGTTTTGACTTCATTACACATCACTTTAAGTTTTATCTCTATAATCAAATGCTTTGTATTGTTCTTAAAATTCCAATCATAATGCGTCATCAGCATTGCTTCACTATGGGCAGAGCCTTGCCATGAACAGGAAGTCCCAGCCACAAAAGCAAGGAAGTACCTCCTACAAGTCGATCCCATGTTCATTTTATGATATGTACATTAACAGTAATGTGCAGCTCGGTGAGTAGGCTTTACATAATTGGATTCGTTACTGCTCCTCTTGGAATTTCAATTCGATGGCATAGTAGCTGACAACCTTTTGAAACCAATTTACAGGTACACTTTGCAGCAGACAGGCCATAAACAATTCGGTATTTACCTGATCTATCAATGGTTTTCAGAACACATTGTGCACCATTGGCTGGTCAGGAATGCATATAACTGTACATTCCGCATTTAAATTTAGGAACGCTGAGTGGAAGCTCAGTGAATTATTATGGTGCATATAGTGTTATTCAAGACACATGACAGTTTCAAGCATGGGAAATCTAAAGTTTTTCGTTTTTCTTTCTTTCAGTCATTATTATTATATTTTTCTGCAGGATTGTAGGAATGTTCTATAATAATGGGAAAAAAAATCTACGTTTTAAGTGCTGTACATCATAATGAGGGGTTTGGGTCGAAATCCCTACAACCAGGTTCCCTAATGTCAAAATCCTGACGGCCAACTTCCCTACACAGCCAACTTCCCTACACCGACAACTCTCTGACGGCCAACTTCCCTACACTGCCAACTTCCCTACAGACAACTCCCTGACGGCCATCTTCCAGACATCCAAAATCCCAACCCTACTCCCTAACTCCCTAAACCTAGCCCTAACTCCCTAAACCTAGCCCTAACCCTAACCCCTCTAAACCAAACCCTAACCCCCTAAGGGTTAGGGTGTTAGTATTAGGGTTAGCCGCTGGGATTATGGATGTCTGGAAGTTGGCCGAGTAGGGCACTTGGTATGTCCGGCACTTGTTCTGTCTGGAAGTTGGCCATCGGGATGTTGGCATTAGGGAACCTGGTTGTAGGGATTTTGTCTGATACCCCATAATGAGCACAGCATATTTGTTTACGTGTGTGTGTGTGTATATATATATATATATATATATGACACCTTCTTACCTAATGGTCCAAGCATCCACTGCAACTGGTCATGCCTGTCTCCTAGCTGATGAGGGTCCAACAAACCTGAAACAGCGCTGTCCTAGGAGTGGCTTTGACCAGTTGCATAACCTTATCTTTGCTACAAAGCCACAGTGTGGCATAGCATTGATTTTAGGGTTCTGTGTAGTAACAGATTCAGGATGCATAAAAGTGAGACAGAGGTCATTTGCATATCCTACCCAGAATTCCTTGCTGCATATGGGGAATGTGGCACAGGAGCTCTGGGATGCAATTCTTTGAATTGCTATGATGTGCAGGTGGCTTCTGCAATATTAAACACACTTATTAAAGTGTGGAGGCTTTTTATCTCACTTTTAGTCCTTCACCACAACCCTTATAGACATATATATATATATATTATATATATATATAATCTATCCTGGGGTTTGTTTTATTCTTTTGCATGTGTGATATGTAATTGGGCTTATCAATGATCTACTGACCTATCTCATCACAGATGAGAGCTGAGATATATAATTTTGGCTTTTAAACAATCTGTAAGACAGTTAATTTTTTTTTATTTTTTTTTAATTCTTTATTTTCAATTTTTGCAAAGGTACAAAATAACATAACATAACATATGAGAGAGATATCATAAGCCCATCAACAGAAGACATTAAAAGAAATATCCTCAAAAAGTACTGTGTCACAATACAGAGATTCGTTGAATACAAAATAGGGCCACTGAAAACTCTGAATAATAAAGAGGAGGGGGGTTTGACGCAAACATATTTCCCAAAAGAAAGAAAGAGGGGAAGCAGGGTCAGCACGGGGTCTTCAGGGGGGCAAAAATAATAATAATAAAAAAAAAGAATAAAAAAAAAAAAGGAAAAATATTAAAAGGGAATCCAATATACACAAAAGAAAAATAAGGGAGGTGAAGGTGGAGAACTGCCATATATATTGTGGCATTCCAGGCTCGCTCTGGTGCCCAAAAATGGGGAGCCAGAGGCCACGGAAGTGGCCACTTGGCCGGGTGATCTAGGGTCGGACGAGATGGACAGGGCCATGGTATCCACGCGAGCGGCTCGCCCAGATCAAACCCAATGTCCTACCACCTATATGAGGAAAAAAAAAAAAAAATAAATAAAAAAAAAAAAAAAAGGAAAAATATTAAAAGGGAATCCAAAATACACAAAAGAAAAATAAGGGAGGTGAAGGTGGAGAACTGCCATATATATTGTGGCATTCCAGGCTCGCTCTGGTGCCCAAAAATGGGGAGCCAGAGGCCACGGAAGTGGCCACTTGGCCGGGTGATCTAGGGCCGGACGAGATGGACAGGGCCATGGTATCCACGCGAGCGGCTCGCCCAGATCAAACCCAATGTCCTACCACCTATATAAGGAAAAAAAAAAAAAAAATTCCCCCGATGTCCCCAACAGTGGCATAAAAACCCCTAAAACTTAAAAGGTGAGAAAGTCCGGGAACAAAAGTGTCTGAAAGCATATAAGAAAGTCATCCAGCATAGAGAAAAAGACTGTGTGGCCAAACCTCTCCAACAGTGTCCAGTAGCCGCGCAGGCTGGAAAAACGGAACATGGTAATTATTCAGCCGGGATCTGTAGGAACGGCCAGGCCCGGATTCTCTGGAACGGAGGCGACAAGCCCGAGGGTCGGGAACAAGGCCCACGCTTCCTCTGGGGACGCTGCGGAGTGGACAGTATCACCATGAGAGATAAGTATGGAGCCGGACACTCCCCAGCGGTAGCGCACCTTCTCCGCCCGCAACTGCGCAGCGACCCCACGAAATCGCCGCCGTGCCACAAGAGTAAAAAAAGGCAGGTCATTATATAGGGAAAGGAGTGCTGTGTCAAATCGAAAAGAAGACCGTGCCTCAGGTAGGGACATCAAACGTGACTTCACAGCCACCTCCCGGGCAACCGCGAGTACATCCCTCGGAGCCCCCGCCGGGGCAGTCACGGCCTTGCGAAGTCGGACTGCAGAGATAAATACCGCAGGTGCCTCCGGAGGGAGCCGAAGAAGATGACGGGCGACCCCGTTAACAAAATCCAGCTCGGAGGCCTGATGTATAGTCTCTGGGACCCCCCGGATCCGGACGTTACGCCGTCGATGACGAGCTTCCATCGTTTCCAGAGCCCTGGAAAGAAGGTCTACCTGGGCCTGAAGAGAGTCCACTCGGGCCTTTTCCGTCAGCTGTGCCGCCTCCACGTCATCGGCTCGGGACCGAACCGTCTCCACTGTACCCCGCAGCTCTGCCATCTCACCGCGCAGGCCATGAAGGTCTTGTCTCCAGATCGCCCGCAACTCCTCAACGAGATGAGGAACGTCCTCTTTCATGAAGGGCCTGGGGCTCTCCCGGGGCGCCGCAGAGACATGGTGAGTCTGATCTGCCCCGCCTCGAAGGAGATCCGCCTTCTGAGGAAGCAGTAGCTGCTGGGGGTTCAATCCACTGCCTGTAGTGCCAGGACGGCCACAATTACCTCCCAGGCCTGAAGCGACATCATCTTCCTCCGAGCTGAAGTCCTGCGGAGTAAACACCGCAGCGTCCTCCAGGCGACGTCTGTGGGCCCCATCCAGTGAGGTACGTATATCCCGTTGCCGGGGACTTCCAGCCTGGAGTATCTTTTTAAAGGATTTCTTCCCCATCGAATGACCACAGTCAGCGGGAGGTGAAAGGCGAGGACTGTCTCTAACGCTCCCGCAATAGCCGCGTCAGCTAGGCCGCAGGTCGGGAATGAGCCGGAAAACAGCACGCCAGGGTGCAAAAAGCAGAAATCAGCCGCGATCCAACTCCAGAATCTTTCACCGGTTCGAGGAAACAGAAATGATAGCTAGGCAGGTGGATGGTCCTCGAAAGGCAGCTTAAATCAAAAGTAGCTCACGGAGCTCAACGAAGATGCGACCATCCACCATGCCGCTTGGCTCCGTCCCCCGACAGTTAATTTTTTAATAAACGGTATTTGACTGGTTGTTTCCCTCGGAGCAAACCTCACCTGTTATGTCCAAGTTCCCTTTGACTTAAACAATAGCGCTTTAAATTCTGTATTCTCCCTGATTGTTTTAAATCACATAAAGAAAATCAGCTGTCATTTTCCAACACAGAAGAAAAGTCATTACTTGCTCTCAAAATTCCATTAATCCTACAGGATATATATTGCATGCTGGGTCTGCTTACACACACAACCCTCCAATCAATGCCACACCATACTAGATGGCTTATATAGCAGAGATCAGGTATATGCAACTGGTCAAAGCCACTCCTGGACAGCGCTGTTTCAGGTTTATTGGACCCTCTTCAGCAAGAGCAAGGCATGACCAGTTGCAGTTTTATATTGACATTTAAACACTTTTATACCTAATCAACAAACTAGAATAAATCAATAAAAGTTTTAAAAATGTGTAAAAAAATTTTAAAAAAAGTTTTTTTTCTTGCTTTTAAACTGTCATTTCATCTTCTCTGGCGACGCCCCTCAGCAAGGGGTGTTTCTTCAGCTCCCACTTCCGGAACATTCCCACCCACTATTCCACCCATCAAAGCTTCACACGAACGGCATTTCTTGCTCCATCTTGACCACAACCCCCATTCACCCCAGTACTTCACATACTCGGCTATTACCCACACCTAGTGTGTCACCCCTTTCCTTTTAGATTGTAAGCGCTTGGACAGGATCCTCTCTCCTACTGTTCTGTGTGTTTAACTTTGTTATTCTGTCTCTCCCATTGCACAGCGCTATGGAACTTGCTAGCGCTTTATAAATACCTATGACTGTATCAACGAACACAAGCTGTGAAGCTCAGGACCTCAGACTGGGGAAACCGAGGAACTGAATATGAGCTATTTCTGCAACAGTGAAAGCAAAACACTGACCCGCTGACTCGCTCACATACTCACTTGCTCTCTCACACACAGACTCCATCACCCACTGACACACCCACGTGCACTCTTTCATGGTTTACATACTCACCCAGGGTTATTCAAAGAGATCCGAATTGTGGCTGAAATTCAGCGTACGCTTGCCTTTCCTGGCCATTCGGCTATCCAGAGAGCAGGCAGTTCGCCAAATGTTAGCGAATTGCCTGCACATATGGTGCCTGTTAGTTGCCTGTTCGAGGGCAGTGAAATCCCCATAGAGAAGCAATGCTTCGTCTATTCAGAGAACAAAAACCAGCAGTGAAATGTTGCCGAAATGCCCTGCTGTTGGTGGTTTCATTTGACAGGTTTATTCAGGCGAATCCCATAGGCGTCAATGGTAAAAATAGTCCCATTTTAATTCAATATCTAATAAACTGTTTAATATTCTGCAGTAAGAAGTTTGTTTATTAATAGATTTTTTTTTAGGATCTTTTAGGCATTTTTCGGGATTTTTTAGCAAAACTAATTTTTTAGGGGTTTTTTTTCCTTTCTGTAACAGCCTTTTTTATTATCATTCATTGGATCTTCTATGTAAATTGAAGACATTTTCGTTCTGTAGTTTCTTTGCAAACAGCGTTTCACTTTTCAAACATTCAAGCGTACTGTTGCACCGAATTGAACGAAAAGTCACCGAACGTGCGGTGACTTTTCGATTCTCTTTGAGTCATACAGGGTTATTCAGAGTCCCTCACACAGTCACTCCCTCTCACACTCTTTCTTGTGCTGTCTGTCTCTTGTATGCACTCTCTCACTTCACCTTTTCTTGTTGGCCCTCTGCTTTATCTTGCTGTCTTTCTCTCTTTACAGTTTCTTGCTGTGTCTCTGTGCTTTTCTTTGTTGTACCTCGCTCTGCTGTCTCTCTTTCTCCCTGTATGTATGGATTTATTTCCTTCTCTGTTGCTGCAGTAGCTGGGGTGAAAGTTCCCCTCAGCTCACAGTGCAGGAGGGAGGAGAAGCAACTCATTCGCACATGCTCAATGTGTTTTTTATCAATACCTAGGTATACACACTGATTGGTTAGCTTAAAGTGCCTCCTGAGGTGGGTGTGTAAAAAACGCCAAGAAATAAAAGCAGGTAAATCTGAAAAAAATATTCTATTTACTTGCTTTTTATGTCTACTGAATGACACTACTGACTCATTCAAAAGGCATAGCAGGTTTTTAAAAACACACTAGCAAAGCATGCATGTCCCTTTAAGCATTAATCCCAATTTATTCACTTGGCATACAGTATGTATATAATATATACGTTATAGCGTTGTTGAATGCTTGGAGATGTTACTGCTTTGTGTATAGAAATTCTTTTACTCTGTATCAACACTCTTATAAGTGTTACTGTGTCTTCACTGGTAGAAGAGCATCTGCACACAACCGTATGAATGATAATACCAAATGTGTATTCATGTGATTATAGAGTTGTCTGTCAAAGGTAACTGCTTAAATGTGTTTAACTGTCACAATATTCTGTATAAATTGTTCATCCACGGTAAGAGCGCACACAGATAGAGATTTTTGTTGCAATACATTAATGTTTTGTGTATTAAAATATTATACTATACATTTTACAATGTTTTTAAAAACCATTCTGAAACTCCACATTTACTGTATTCCTCAATATAAAATTATCACTTTAAAATATGCAATGGAGTATTTCCTTATCTTTTGGCATTTCTTAGCACCGCTGTCTTTATTTAAGAAGTAAAAACACTCATAAAATGTTTGGCTCTTCTAGGATGCTTCTTGGAATGTTATAACCCCATTTAATCTCATAGCAACAGTAAATAGTTTATAAAATTAAGAAACACTGGTTATGTGAAACTGAAGTATTGCAAGCATGTGTGAAATACCATATCACATATTAGTGTCTTTTCTATTTGATTCATCTTGACATTTGAAATAGATCCTCTGTTTGATGTCTCTAACTTAAAAGTACACAAAGTTTCGCAAGTCGAGGGGCCTATCATAAAAAGGACATGGATATAAAGTGCCACAGTATGTAAAGATTGCCGACAAATTGAAAATTCTTGAATCATTTCAGTTATATTTGACATTTATTGTACATTTAAGGATAACATATCCTATGTTATGTTATCATGGATACATATGGGTATATAGGTGTGAGAAACAGAAAAAAAAAGGAGTTATTCAGAGAGCCCCGAAATGTCACCCACATTTTGGTGCTCTCTTGTTCCCCGCACTTTGGGAAATCAAATTCCCCGACCCTGCGTTGAATTCATCATTCACCACAGGGTCCCCAAAGTGCAGGCAAAATCTACCGACCGCATCCGAAAATCCGCCGTAAAACTGCCGAAAAAAAACATTGCACGCATCCAAAAAAGCTGACCATCCGCCGGGGGTAAAAAAAACAACAAACGCATTTGAAAAAAGCCGACGATCCACCGAACACCGCACCGACCAGCTGCCAGAAAAAGCCAACAAGCCGTTGAACGGGATAAATAAAATAAAACCCAATACGATTGAAAGTTTCAAATTTGAAATGCTGTTCGCTAAGGAACTACTGGGGGACAATGTCTGGAATTAACCTATAAGGTCCTATGAATAGTAATAAGGTATGTTGCCTAACAAAAAACCTTAAAAAAACCAACCTTTTGCTGCAGATTTAAAGAATAAATGGTTTAATGGATAATGAAAAAAAAAACCAGGAATATTTTAAAGATTTAAACCTGTGGGATTCGCCTCACTAAACCTGCTGAATTAAACCACCGAACATCAGGGCCTATCACTACTGTTCGGTGTTCTCTGAATAAATTAACCATTGCTTGTCTATGGGGACTTTCACTGCCATTGAACAGCAGTATATTTCGCTGGCAATTTGCCAAAACTTGGCACACTGCCTGCTTTCTGAATAGCCGAATCGCATGGCCACGAAATTTCACCATACGGGTAAATTCACAGGTGCAATATTGGCGCCAGATCTGCCCTCTGATTAACCCTGTTTGTCTTGCCAGACAACACTTGCAGGAAAGTCGCTCTGATTCAAACCTGTGTCTCTGTACAGCACTGAGATTACTGCTGTTCTAAACCACCTTGTGTGTCTGTGTAACTCTCTCTTCAAAACTAAGCTCTCGAGCAGGGTCCTCTCTCCTACTGCTCTGTGTGTTTAACTTGTATGCATATTTGTTGTTCTGTCTCACTCATTGTACAACGCTACGGAATTTGGTGATGCTTTATAAAGAATTGTAATTGTAAAACAAGAAGTACAACTCCCATCCATCCTGTCAAACCCTTGCATCCCTATTTACATTACCCCATGTCTCTACTTCATATTTCACCTATTACCCCCTCACCTTCTAGCACATGTATCTCTTGCTCAATTTCCCCCATACCCAGTGTGTATTTAATTCCCATTCCCCTGTGTGTCCCCCCCCTCACATTCTCAATGTGTGTCCCTTCACAACCCCCATGCATCTCTCTCCCCTCTTTCCTTGTGTCCTTTCAAATCTCTTTTGTATGTTCCCTTACCTGTTGTAGCATGTCTGGGCAGGACCTCTAGAACTCTGTGCACAGCTATTTTCCATTCTTCTGGACCTTACACAAGGCTTAGCTGGAAATAGAAGCCGCTCAATATAGATAAGAAGTAGGGCGCAGCATGCAGCATCACACCAACTTTTCAGACAATTTTTTGAAGGTTCTTTGGTGTCGCATTCTAATACTTTTTTTCTGCCCTACATGCTTTTTTCTAGGTTTTGGTTCATTTGTTCATAGCCTTAGAAATGTAAAAATAAACAAAACAAATAATAAAAATATAACTATCATTAAGAAAAACATCTTCATGTATTCTCAGAGGATCATAGAGACCTCTAAATTATGTAATATGCATTTATATAACATGGTGTATGCAGAGATCCACATCAAATTTACAAATATCTAATTTACTATACTGTTCTGGGTAATTCTACAACAGAGCTGGTCAGTGGTTAAATCATTATAGAAGTTTAAAAAGGAGGAACTGGATATGGTATATAATAACCAAACCCCTCCTCCTTTTAGCAACATATGCTGACACTGTGCTGAGTGCTCGGCCAATCAAAAGCCTTTCAAAAGCAAAAATGGGAGAAATTTTAAACAAGTGCTTTCATAAGGTTATTATACACTGATTATCTCTACTACCGTAAGAAATATTGTCAGGTGGTCTCTTCTCGAGATGCAATTTCTATCATTTTTACATTGTGGCTTGAGGATCACAAGGATTAGGCCCTGTTGATTGTCATACGGTACATGTTAGATATACCTACTAGTCGTAAGAATGACTAGAAAAAATGATGATTCATACCAATCTTATTGCTTTAACAAGAGCATTTTTATTTGGATTTATAAGATCAATCTAAAGCTTGAATTTCTGATTCTTCTGACTTCACAAAGAGTGATTCCTCAGCATTCAGGAGAAGAAATGCCCTTAAGGGTGGAAACCTCTGGGGAACCAGGCATGAAGGACAGCTCTTTCCTCTTGCCACTGAGTAGTTAAATGTTGCTAACTATTTCAATTGTTGTGGTATTGTTGAAGAACGAAGATTTGATTGATAGTAAATATATAATATTTAATCTATATAGCAGATTTTTATCTAGTCATCCCTGAATCTATATAATCCATAACTCCTAAAATTAAAGTTTATTCATCAGTGTCTATAAATCTTATCTATTAGCAATCCAATCCATCCATACTATATGAAGACGCCCATCATTTAACAATAAATATTTTTTTTCCATTAATCTGTCAATCCTTTCCATTGGTTTGATGGACACATTTGATGGATGCGATTAACAATATTATCCAATGCATAATCATAATCAATACAGGAAGCAATGGGTTCTCTCTTTCAATATTATCCACGCGCAGCCCCCATTCTCTGGATCGCTCTCCCTCGTACGGTCAGACTTTCCCCAAACTTCTCTTCCTGCAAACGCTCCCTTAAAACGTTCCTATTTCGGGAAGCCTACCACCCAACTCACTGACGCAACCATCAGTCACTCTCACCTTGCAGTCCTCTCCTCCTGTTTCCAACCCCAACCCTTCTAGATTGTGAGTTCCTACGGAATAGGGCCCTCATCTCCTCCTGTACTGTTTGTCAAATGTTGTTCAATGTATTGTAACCCTGTCTATACTGTGCATATTGTACAGCGCTGCGGAATATGCTGATGCTTTATAAATAATAATAATAATATTTACTAATAAAATAATCTATACCTAACATATATCAATCCATTAAAGCTGTTTGTTACATAATTACAGGGATTATTGATGTATTATATTGTATCATATCCATTCATACATTAATCCACAAATGATTCCACTAGCACATCCCACTAATTAATTCTGTACAAATATAACAAAATTACAATACAGAAATCCTATCCTTTTGACAAATCAACACAATTTATGTAACAGAACACGTATCATTTATTTATCACCAGGTCTGTCAATCAATATAAAAAGACAATAATTAAATCCATCAGTTAATTTTGTTATCCGTCAATAAATTAATTCCCAGGGTCTGGACTTTCCAAGGATACCAAATATAACAAAGTAATGTGTAAAATTAGAAAAATGAAACAAAATTCAAAATGTACCCTTTATTATTTCCCGGTTCTAGGGCAGTGGCATTATAATAATATAATTTTATACTTTGTTCCAAAGCAATGGCATTGTTCATTTGTCCTGTATAAAATGAGCAATACCACTGACGTAACTCACCTTCTCATTTCCCACACCTCGCGGAAGTTCAATGTTTTATATATACAGTACAGGGTTATTCAGAAAAAGGTGAAAACCAGGAGAAGAGCACAAATAACCAATTTGGAAAGTGAGATAAATGGGAGAATTTTTCTGGTTTGGCTATTTTGACCTAGAATTTTCAGTTTTCCAGTCAATCTCCTGAGTTTCACCTTTCTTTGAATAGACCTGACAGTCATATCTATACTATAATAGAGTAAGGCTTGGCTGTCCGTCGCCAAAGCCCTACTGCGCATGCGCGCGCAACCAGCGGCGGTTGGTTGCGCGCGCATGCAACCGCCGCGGCACGAGCCGGCTGCCGGCTCGCCGCGGCGGTTACACATGCACACAGCAGCCGGGTAAGAGGCTGCGCTCGCAGCCTCTACCCGGCTGCCGCGCGCATCCAACCCCCGAGCGGCGAAGGGAAAGTTTCCCCCGCCGCTCGGGGGTTGGATGCGCGCGGCAGCCGGGTAGAGGCTGCGAGCGCAGCCTCTACCGGCTGCTGTGCGCATCTAACGGGTCCCCCGAGCGGCGAAGGGAAAGTTCCTCCGCCGCTCAGGGGTAGGATGCGCGCGCAGCCGGGTAGAGGCGCAGCCTCTACCCGGCTGCCGCGCGCATCCTACCCCCGAGCGGCGGAGGGAAAGTTCCCTCGCTTCCGCTTTGAAGGACCCAAGCCCCGGTCACGTGACCGGGGCTTGGGTCCTTCAAAAACAGGAAGCGGGGAAATCTTCACTTCCCTGGCACCGCTCGACAGGTAAGTATGAGCGCTGGGGGGCCATATCCATGACCTGGGGCAAATCCATGAGCTGGAAAATCCATGATCTGGGGCAAATCCATGAGCTGGGGCAAATCCATGACCTGGGGCAAATCCATGAGCTGGGGCAAATCCATGAGCTGGGGGCAAATCCATGAGCTGAGCAAATCCATGACCTGGGGCAAATCCATGAGCTGGGGCAAATCCATGAGCTGGGGCAAATCCATGAGCTGGGGCAAATCCATGAGCTGGGGCAAATATCCACGTGCTGGGGCAGTATCCACGTGCGGGGGCAGTATCCACGTGCGGGGGCAGTATCCACGTGCTGGGGCAGTATCCACGTGCTGGGGCAAATCCATGAGCTGGGGGCAAATATCCACGTGCGGGGGCAGTATCCACGTGCTGGGGCAGTATCCACGTGCTGGGGCAGTATCCACGAGCGGGGGCAGTATCCACGAGCGGGGGCAGTATCCACGTGCTGGGGCAGTATCCACGTGCTGGGGCAGTATCCACGTGCTGGGGCAAATCCATGAGCTGGGGGCAAATATCCATGTGCTGGGGCAGTATCCACGTGCGGGGGCAGTATCCACGTGCGGGGGCAGTATCCACGAGCTGGGGGCATATCCACGAGCTGGGGGCATATCCACGAGCTGGGGCAGTATCCACGTGCGGGGGCAGTATCCACGAGCTGGGGCAGTATCCACGAGCTGGGGCAGGATCCACGAGCTGGGGCAGGATCCACGAGCTGGGGCAGTATATCCATGAGCTGGGGCAGTATATCCATGAGCTGGGGCAGTATATCCACAATAGACTGCCCTCTGGGCAGGCTTTACAACTAGTTATTCATAAAATACAATCCTCCAAAACACCAGGGAAATTTTAAATTTCTTTCTAGCTTTGAATAAACTTTTTGCAGAAAAATGCAGTAACAGGTTTCCATTTCAATTTATTTAAACAAGTGTACCCCCATAGAATATGTAACGACAAAGGTTTGGATGATAAAATGTGAAAAAAATTATTTTACACGCTGTAAATGATTGAAATCTGAATGGAAATTTTAAACAAAAATTTTTTACACTTTTTTTGTTCTAGCATTCTGTCGGAACATGACGTATACACTTAAAAATTATATAATTTTAATCTGCTGAAAAAAATATTCATAATTTGCATAGGTCCTTTTTAATAAAACCTGGTTTCAAATTGCATTTAACCCCTTCACTGCTGAGCCATTTCAGGTCTGTGTGCTGAGCTCATTTTTAAAGCTTTTGCTCATCATGTTTAAACGCGATTTGAAGCCACATTTTATTATATGACCCAGACATATTATATATCGTTCTTTCTGGCAGACTCCGCAGATTCATAATATATCATTATTCTATATATACGTCATGTCCTGCCTGTATATTCTAACAAAAAATGCAATAAAATTTGCATTTTTAATCATCTGCAGCGTGTAAAGTGTCTTTTTTCACATTTCATCAGCCTTTGCGTTTATATTTTCTATGGGGTGCGCTTGTTAAAAAAAAAAATTAGAAATGGGGACTCGTTAGATTTTTTTTTTTTTTGGAGGGAATTACGTGATTTTTAGCAAACGCACCTCATAGAAAAAAATAATTAGTGCAGCATCATTGTTCACATTATAATTGAAAAGGGAACAATATTGCTGCATTAATAAAAAATACACACAAATTTTTTTTTATTATTTTATTAATTTTGTTTTACTTGTAACATGGTCATGTTTGGTATCATTTGAAAGGCCATGAAATCCCCGGGCAGCTAGGGGTTCCCCGGCTAACTGACATCATCACTCCATGCGCGATGGCGTCTGGTGCCGAGGGGGGGACCCGGAGGTGGAGCCGCCATCCAAGATGGTGGCCCCCACCGGAGCTAGATCACGATCCGGTGCCGAATGGCGACAGATCCTGATCCAGCACTTAAGGGGTTAAAGACGGGCATCACTTTGAAGGGCAGACCCTGCCCTTCATAGTGGCGTCTGTATTTTTTTGTAGAACCTCCCAATTGGGAGGGCGAGGGATCCGAAAGGATCCCCCCTCCTCCCTTCAGGCGATCTCTCGGCTTTTTCTGGGGGGTTGCCTGAAAATGACGTCATCTCGTCCGCCGTCAGAACGCCGCGGGACCCCGGATCAGAGAGGTGAATATCTCTCTGGCCCCCCACCGAGCGGAAGACGTGTGGGGAATGTCCTCCGCATACAGTAGGAGGCAATGAGAACACTCCCCACACGTCTTCCGCAGTGAAAGGGTTAAACGGGATGAGCACAAAACAACAGTAAAAATGAGCTTGCCACACATGGGTAAAATGGCTCAGCAGGTAAGGACTGTATTCCTCTCTGCTGCTTACTCGTGGCCACGTCTTAGGAATGCAGAGAGGTACGTCTGCGCGTTTAAGAGAAATCTGTGTGGAGGCTGCGACTAAGAGTAGAGATGAGTGGCCGCCGTGCTCTAAGTAGGGGGCTGAGTTGCTGCACTATGGGCCTCTGTATTGTGCTTGCCCCCTAGGTCATAAATTGCCAGTTAGCCCCTTGAAATGACACATTGGGAGGTGAGAAGAAGGAAGCAGAGGCACACACAGCTTTCCGCTCCAGACCCCTGAAAGTCCTTAATCCAGCCCTGGTTCTGTCTCATTGCAAGTGGGACTGCAGTATAATTCAGTTTTTACTTTACTAGCATCACAATCAATTTTTTTAAATTTATTTTATTAGTTACTTATGATGATAAATGTACCCCTAATTTGACAAGCTGGGAGAATAAGTATATTTCGTATTTGATACAGAAAAAGGAGTGACATTCCATTCTCCATATTTATCACAGACAGGAAGACAAGACTGTCAAGTACTTCCCATAGTTTATAATATAATTTTTTTTTAAAGATACGTAAATTAAATCAGGGATAGCAATCTTTTCAAAGAAACTAAGCAAAAGGTCGTCACACAATGTGGAAAATTAGTGTCATTCATAGATCACTGTCTAGCTCTTGGAGACACAAAAGCAATTTCCAAAGACACATACATAACCAAGTGCCAGGAAATATTCTTTATAATACCAGTGGGAGACTTTGGGATATTTGCGATTTTGTAAATAAGATTCTGCTGCTGTAAAGATCAACCAGTATAATGGGGAATGGGCAATCCCCTAAGGCTAGGGTCAGACTATCGCATTTTTCACGTCTACCCTCAAAAACTGCGTCCGAAATGCATGGACACATGTTTTGAGCGAATACGCGATAGCGGTCATACGGTGCGCAATTACGGCCGTGATTTTTGACGGAGCTATAAAAAACAAATGGACGTGATGTTGGCTGGACATGTGCAGCGTCTGACGTCTCCTAATCACGCACACACGCCGCTATGCCAACGCAGCGCACTCTGCGTCAGTACTAGCGTTTCGACGTTCTTGCAAAAATGCGTTCGCTTGCGTTGTGCGGCCGCACTTTTGTGCAGCCGTACTTTGTATGTTGGACGTCTTTTGCTGCTACTACGGCCATAATAAAGTGCGGCTAAATGCACGTTCACACTGCGTTTGTCTGACCCCAGCCTAAAAGTAACAATGCATGGTTTCCACTGGCAATAGTGCTAAGCATTGAGCCTCATTAATTGTATTTAAAGAGAACTTTCCTTGCCTTGAATTTCACCCCATTTTGGGTAGTTCCATAGAATTAAACCATTTTGTTCATAGATTATTATATCTCTGTCTCTCGTTCTCTCTCGTCCGATTGTTTGTGGGAACTTTTCCCACCATTCTGTGGCTAAAGGATGTTCGCCATAGTTGCAACAGTGGCGATTTCTACTGTTGTTCATGACAATGGCGTTGTTCATAACAATGGCGAACATCGATTTTTGTGTAGAATGATTTACCACTTTAACCTCATTGTGACATAAAAAAATAAGTATAAACACAAATACATACTAGTGGTGTAGGAAAACATGCAGAGCAGTCAAACTCCCATACAGAGCATCTACACAAAGGACCAGGCAGTAAATTCCTACAGGTAAAACAATGGAATATTAAACCATCACTGCCCATGAAGGTACTGGCAAACAATCGTAAGAATGAGAAATACCTTGGCTTGAATGCATATTTTTCTATTCTGGGATGACCTTATTGATGGTGTTAAAAGAATTATTAATGAGAACGTAGCTGACTGTTGGGGATATGACTGCAATCTAGTGGAACGCACCCAACACAATGGGATTTTAGGGAAACAGTCACGCAATGCTGGTCTAAAATTTGTTTAATAAGACTCTCAATCTTTATCAGTTCCGTTTTGTTCTCCCAAGGTCATTGACCCATCAGCTAAAGTATTTTGTTGGTTCTGTGTGGATCAGGAAGACTTATCAAGAGCGCTTCCTCCACCCTTTCCTGCCTACATACTATTTTAAGAAGCATGCAAGCAGGCTGGATTAATTTCCCTTTTTCAACCTGTGATCTGGTACCCGTGTGTTAACAAGATTCATATCTGTCAGCTTTAAGATAAGAACCGAAAAAAATATTTATTTTAATGCCCATTCTTCAGTGAAGGGCATTAAGGGCTTTTCGGGGAAGATACATTGATTTCATAAGTTTGCTTTTCCCAGTTGCATAATAAATTTCTTTATATAAGTCAAATACAATTTCCCCACTTCAGACATTTCCTTCCTGAAAAAATTGGCACAAAATATCTGATGGACTTTCCTTAAATGTCTGACGTAACTGAAATCCTTATATATTACCAATGTAAACATATTGTATAATTTCCTGACTTGTACAGAGTGCTCATAGAAACATAGAAAATGTTGGCAGATCAGGGGCGGATCCAGGGGGACGGCAACGGGGCAATTGCCCCCCCCCCCAAGATTCTGAGAAAATTAATTTATTGCCGGCCAAACTGAAGCAGCACGTCCCGCGCGGCGCGCGCTGCCTGCCTGACGAGGAGGATGATGAGGATCATTATCATCTCGGTAAAAAAAATAATGTAAACCGTCTCCTGGATGAAATGTCGCCACCGCATGGCCGCCACTCACTCACGCTGGGCCAGGGCCAGGCTTGTTTCCGCCGCACTCAATGCGAGCGAGCAGTGAGGCGAGCAGG
The DNA here is from genome assembly GCA_009667805.1 of Leptobrachium leishanense. Lineage (NCBI taxonomy): Eukaryota > Metazoa > Chordata > Amphibia > Anura > Megophryidae > Leptobrachium > Leptobrachium leishanense. The sequence goes on along the minus strand of CM019065.1, from coordinate 298,082,693 downwards.
AAGTGAGCGACTCAAGTAAAGTCACGTGTCAATCCGGGGGCGGTCGCTGGACTGGTCTTGTGGTGAGTGTCACATGGGCGGGAAAGCTAGTAAGCAGGAGGCGCCACACTGTCTCAGACTCTCTGCTGCACTGCTGCACACAGTGCAGCAGCCTGTGCCTGCCAGTCAGTGTGAGACGTGCTGTGGCTAAAAAAAATCCGCTGGCCGGCTGCGTACGCACGCAGGGGCGGATCCAGGGGGGGCACAGTCGCACTCGAGTGAGACTTGAGAGTGACAGGACACTGACTCACTGACACACAGTCTGTCAGAGAGTGAGACCGCGAGTGATGTGATTGTGCCTGCCTGGCTGCCCTCATCTCATGCCCAGTGAGTGCCACTGCCTAGTGCCACAGCCACACCAGCCGCCTGATCATCGCCCACGGTGAGGGTGAGGTCCTCATCTGTTGCTCGGGATTCGGGCCGAGCTCAGCCGAGTGACCCACTGGCGCTGAGTGTCCAGATCCAGACTCCCTAAGCCCATCATCCAGCTCAAGGCCCCCCTGGCGGCCCAGCTTTGCCCCCAAGTTCCATCTGATCTATTCTGTCTCAAGGTACCTCCACCTGGGCCCTGGCCCTGTATCACGGTTATGGTACCTGGCTGGCTGGGGGGTGGGCGGTCACTGAATGAATCCAGCAGGAACTTGTTTTGTATAGATCTTCTTCTCATGGTTGGCTCCCTGATGTTTTGGGAACTATATTTCCCATCCCATGTGGCTCAGTCACCCATTAGGAAGAAGACTGAGCCACATGGGAAATGTAGTTCTCAAAGAAATATTATAACTGGATGCACAGTCCAAAATAAAAATGCAATGTATGTAATGTATATTTCTTTAATAAAGAAATATACATTACATTTAATCACATAAGTACAGTCCTAAAACACAAGAGAGATGAATAAATATACAAAGTAATGATAAGGAGTGCATGTGACAAGCACAGACTCCAATTAGAACCAACATATCCACATCAATATGATATCTGTAATGATAAATGTCTCACAAGGTTAGGACTGTATGATACGTTAAATAAAATATTTCAGTTCGGTAAGCAACACCTTATTTTCTGTCATTGCCCCTCCTGAGACTAGGCTCTGGATCCGCCCCTGTGGCAGATAAGAACCTTTCGGCCCATCTAGTCTGCCCAATTACATGGATACTTTACCTGGATTTATCTTTTGTTTAGGATAGCCTTATGCCTATCCCATGCCTGCTTAAATTCAATTACTGTTTTGGCCTCTACCACTTCTACTGGAACACTGTTCCATGTATCCACCACCCTCTCAGTAAAATAATGCTTCCTGATGTTACTTTTAAACCTTTGCCCCTCTAATCTAAGACTATGTCCTCTTGTTTTCACGTTTTTTTTATTCAACAAATGCACATTTTATAAAGTTTTTCTGTAAAGTCTGTTTTCTACAAATTTACTTACATCCTGATAAATTAGACTTATTTTATTCATATTTTTGCTGTACTTTAGTCAAAAAATCCTACTCCTCTCACTCATGACTGTGTCCTTATGGGTGAGAAACAAATATCAGGGACAGATCTTATTATTCAGAAGGCAGATGCGCTCTAACACATTACGAGAGATACCTTTCACATAGATTGACTTTCAGGCCATGTCTGGCCATTGGTCAAATGTTTGGTGATCATCAAAAGCCTTGCGCATGGAGCCGATTGGGAAAATGAAAGCATTTCATTAGCGAGCCTCCGTATAACCAGCAAATAAATGCATGGGTCTTGTGGAGAATAATAGATCTAACAAACCATTCTAATTCAAGTACAAACTAGTAACTCCATCATGAATGAATTTAAGTGGTTGGATCGAACTGACCTCCAACCCTTACACCTATCAATCTCGTACCTACCCCACATCCCATCCATGTCTCAGTGCCAGTTTTAGGCCCAGTCTGGGACTGCCTGTGTTCTATCCAAAAACCTGGCTTTTCAATTAACCCTTTCAATTTCATGTTTTATTTCCAAGTTCCATTTGATGGGCCTGAAAGGGTTGATATTACAGTGTTTAAAAATGGTACCCAAGGAATAACAGCCCTCCCTCCAACAAATAAGCTCTTGCTTTAATATTATAGTTACATCATTATAGGAGGTTTAGTGCCTTTTATTTATTTTTGTTCAAAAGCTGTGAATGGTATTTTTTTAATGGGGTTACTACGTTAAGTGACCTCAATTGAGTAAATACATAATAAAATTGGCTACGGCAATAGATGCGACTTTTTACAACTTACATCCTCACTGTCAATATGTTGGGAAATGTGGCAGAGACTGTACCCACCAACCATGATGGTAACTTCACATACCACACCTAGGTAATCTTTAACCCATTACCGTCCAGTAAACTTTCACTATGTGCGCCAGTAGGTCTTATTTAATAAAAAAAAAACACTTTTAAACTTTAACAGTTATAATTACTATTCTACAATCTTATGTATGTCTTTTATATTTTCTCGTTGTATGAATTTTTTAACCCCTTCACTGCCAAGCCATTTCACCTGTGTGCTGACCTCCTTTTTACCATTTTGTGCTCATGGTGTTTAAACGCGATTTGAAGCCATATTTTATGGTATGACCCAGACAAATTACCGTATTTTTCGCTCCATAAGACGCACCTGACCATAAGACGCACCTAGTTTTTAGAGGAGGAAAACAGGAAAATAAATATTCTGAACCAAATAGTGTAATAATGGATACTGCCCCAGCTCCTCTCATGGATATACTGCCCCAGCTCCTCTCATGGATATACTGCCCCCAGCTCATGGATACTGCCCCCAGCTCATGGATACTGCCCCCAGCTCATGGATACTGCCCCCAGCTCATGGATACTGCCCCCAGCTCATGGATACTGCCCCCAGCTCATGGATACTGTCCCCCAGCACATGGATAATGCCCCAAATCACTCATGGATACTGCCCCCAGCTCATGGATACTGTCCCCCAGCACATGGATAATGCCCCAAATCACACATGGATATGCCCCAGCTCATGGATATGCCCCAGCTCACACATGGATATGCCCCAGCTCACACATGGATATGCCCCAGCTCATGGATATGCCCCAGCTCATGGATATGCCCCAGCTCATGGATATGCCCCAGCTCACACATGGATTTGCCCCAGCTCATGGATATGCCCCAGCTCACACATGGATTTGCCCCAGCTCACACATGGCTTTGCCCCAGCTCACACATGGATTTGCCCCAGCTCACACATGGATTTGCCCCAGCTCATGGATTTGCCCCAGCTCACACATGGATATGCCTCAGCTCATGGATTTGCCCCAGCTCACACATGGATATGCCCCCAGCTCATGGATTTGCCCCAGCTCACACATGGATATGCCCCAGCTCATGGATTTGCCCCAGCTCACACATGGATATGCCCCAGCTCATGGATTTGCCCCAGCTCACACATGGATATGCCCCAGCTCATGGATTTGCCCCAGCTCATGGATTTGCCCCAGCTCATGGATATGCCCCAGCTCGTGGATATGCCCCAGCTCGTGGATATGCCTCAGCTCACCTGCTGCCGCCGCCGCGTTCATCTCCCTCTGAGCGTGAGTCTGGCGGCAGGAAGCTTGGGCACTCGCCTGGGGAGCCACGTGACCGCGATCTCACGAGATCGCGGTCACGTGGCTCCCCCAGTCGAGTGCCCAAGCTCCTTGCCGCCAGACGCACGCTCAAAGGGAGCCGAACGTGGCGGCGGCAGGTGAGCTGGGGCATATCATCATTTTTGGGCATCATTTTTTGGACATTCACTCCATAAGACGCACCCACTTTTCCCCCCACTTTTTGGGGGGAGAAAAGTGCGTCTTACGGAGCGAAAAATACGGTATATATGCTCTTTTAAGGCAGACTTAGCAAATTCCTAATATATCATTCTTATATGTATACGTCATGTCCTGCCCTAAATGCTATAGCAAAAAATGTAAATAAAATGTGCATTTCCATTAAAATCTACAGTGTAAATTGTTTTCAAATTTTTATCATCCAAGCTGTAGGGGTTATATATTTTATGGGGTACGCTTTTTAAAACAATTAGAAATCGGAACCCATTACTGTATTATTCAGCAAAAATATGCAATTTTAGTTTGATTAAATCTTATACAGCCTATATAAATCTGGGCAGGAATAGGTATGAATGAGATGTGAGTGACATGACAACAAATGGTTTGCCATCGCTCGATCTATAGATAAACACACCAAAATGACCAATACCAAGTTCTATACTCTCTTAATGCTGCAGACCTGTTCTTAGAATGCTGTGCCCCTAAACCGCTGATTTACCATACAGAGAAATTACAGTTCTGAGTAGAAAATAGAATAAACTGAATTATGTATGTTACAGGAGGGGTGGGGTCGTGCCTATTCCCCGATGGGGCGGCTGCAACCACCAAATGCATCCAGCCCAACAACATGTGTAAAACCTAACAAAGAAAAAAAATGTCATCTGCGCTAATTCCCATTATACCGTGTGAAACTAAACACAATAAGAGGTTTGGTTTCTTATCAATGGCCAATATAAAATTAAGCTCGCCCGCCAAACGTCAAGGCACCTCTATGAGGGCGAGTCCTATCCAAAATTGAAACCACAGGCTGCTGCATAGCAAACCATACCTGCTCATGCTGCTTGTCAAACATGAGGTAGACTGAATTATGTATGTATAAATGCCTTGTTTTCCATTGGGGTACACACACACACACACACACTCCATCAGAAGCTGAGGCAGTCAATCATGTCCATTTTCCTCGCATTTAAGATTCACTGTTACAACTGACCATCTGTCTGTACAGCGCAAGACAATGACTTGTACTTGTGAGGCTCAGAGAATAAACACCTTTTATAATCCTAATCTGTAAGTAAAGACCCTTTTTTATTATTTTTTATGTAGCGCATTGACTTTTCGTATGTAACCACGCATGACGAGTCCAACAAAATTCATAAAAAGACCAGAAGACCATACGAATGAAACCGAGTTATTGTGTATTATTATGGTGCTATTTTAAAAGTGAAAGCTGAAAAAAGAGGGAGGGCTGATCCGGTCATGTCAGAATATATATCCGATATTGGACTGCAACCTGCAAAAGGTTGTGTCGGATATATTCCAACATTGGACCGGAAAGGTTAATCCAATAAAGGACAACTCCTTCAGATTTTATTTTTTCACTTTAGTGGGAACACACATAGGGCCCTATTACAATCTTTGCGCAAATGTCAGCGCGTGCGCAAAAACGCATTACCACGAGGGGCAAAACCCTTTGCGCAGAACGTCGTATTACAATGTGAGCGCAACAAACGCGTGTATACGTCTACCGCGGGTGAACCTGCGCAAACACTGTGCGTCGTGCGTCCTATACTTAACATTGTGAGCGCAAATGCGTTTGTGCGCTGGTACGCGGATGGTATTACAATCTATGCGCAGTTTGTAACGCACAGCCTTTGCGCGCATAATTTTAGCAACTCCTATCAACCTGGCTGAAACCAAATACACCAACCCAAAAAACAAATAATCTGCACATTCTACACATACCAAACCAATAAAATTGAGAAGTTGTCTGTGCTTTTTTTATTGATGCAGCATATATGCGCAGATTGACTTTGACAGGCGCAAAAACTTTGACAGGCGCAAAAAAGAGACAATTGTGACTCTTAATTCTGATATGCTGAATCGCGTGAAAAAAACAGTCCACACACTGATTTCTGCACGCAACATTGCTGTGCGCGCATTTTTGCTCTCTGGCTGGAGGATGACCAGGCTGTCAGGTGAACTGACTCTGGAGCACGCCACATATAACTGGCCAAGGGAGAAACAGCCGCTTGTCGGATGCACACCAGCCACTTTCAAAGTCTGTGCCGTAACAGGAAATTGTAGACGTTTGAACTTGAAGTGGTAGTCTGATTGGAATCCGAAGAATTCTGTGTATGAAAACAGTTTCTCCCTGATTTACACCTGTGAAAATCGTGGCTTCAATTACGTGTTTGTACAGAGTCTTCACCTGAAGTCTGGTGCCATTGCACAGTTTCGGAGGGGTTAGATTGCGTAACATCATGATTGGAGTGCTAACCTTGAGATAGAGGACATGTGGTGGTAATCCTGGTAGGTTGAGAGTGTGCAAGAACTCCGCAGGGTAATGTACAGCATCCTCAATCTCCATTACCGAGTCCACAGATTCATACTTCATATGCTCAGTGGACGTCTTCTCCAGCAGAAAGTTGTTGATGCTGTTGGCCAAGTCGTTTGTTGGAGTGAGAATAGCTCTTTCTCCCAGCCATGAACTGCAATCCACTCCAGCCTGATCAAAGATTTTGGGTATATTTTGTCAGTCAAGCTGATCAGATCTGTCACAACCTTGCAAAGGTTAGTTGGATTATCTCTCTTCTCAAGATCCTGCCCGACAATGAGAACACCCACTTCTGTACTCATGGGAGCATTGAAACAACCTTGGTACTCTCCAGAGGCTTCCTATTGGTGTTAATCACCACTTGGAAGTCCTTGTGGCCCTTAGGAACAGAATCAACAGCAGCCTCAAGTCCCAGAATATACTTGTTGTGTTGACGCAGCAACGTCTGCAGTTGGCTAACCAGTTCTGGATTAACGCCTGGGTAGATTCCGCCATGGATGTCCCTCGCATTATCATCACCAACAAAGTATATCTGCAGAAATGAAGGCTGCTGCTTTGGCCCTGCCATGATAATCCCTATTCTGTGGTAGACCTGCCCCTGCACTTTGAATGTTGGCATAAAATTTCCCTCGTTCACCTCTCTGGCTCCAAAAGACGTCATTTGGAAGCATCCATTGTATTTCCAGGCAGCAGAAAGAAACTGCTCTGCCATTGGAAGCTGGTGGGTGAGAAGGCTTTGTAAGAGTTCTTGGTAGGGCTGGAGTTTCCCACCACTGCAGCACATCCTGGGACTCTCCTCCTGCCACTTCAGAGCATGGCACCAGGCCAAGGTAATCGTATCATATTTAAAATCCGACAAATACTTATTAGTCCTAAATTGATCCCATTTGCGACTCATTAGTGTAGGGGTTATTAGATGCATACTTTATTACAGCCTCTCTACTGACTTTTGAGATGAGTTTGACGATACTTTTTTCCTGCTTCTCTTACTTGTGTTTTCCTAATCGCATCTGTAAATCTTTTTCTGCGTTTTCTCCCTCTTTTCCCTTTAACTGTTGTCACAGTAGAAGAGACAGATCCGTCTGAACGGAGATCCGTGTAAGAAGTGATTTGGGTCCGGGACACTATGCAGGAGCAATTTGGTTCAGTCCGTTGGCTCCGTGCTGGTGGGTGAAAATATATATATATAAATAATCCCTGCCATTTTTTTTGATTTCGGAAGCCGTTCCATAGGTGGAAGGTGTGGACATTTTGGTGAGGTAGCTTAGGTTTAGTGCTGTAAGGATCTCCAGACGCTCCTAAGTGAAGTAGAGAAACGTCTGCCAGTTTGAACAGAGATAACGGCAAGTGGCAGTTGGAACAGATTTGTTTTCAGGTGGCGAGGGGGGGAGTATAACTCGTTAGCATCAGAGCGTGTTAATAACTGATGGTCATTTTGAAAAATCCTTTCTTAGTGAGCACCTAGAAGCCGAGAGGAACATACGTGCCGAATTTCAAGTTGGTAGGCTTTACGGTTCTGGAGATATCGTGATTATGCGAGAGCGGCTATGTATAATGTTTGACTTTCGTATCTCAGAATAAACTTTAGGTCCCATGAGAGGTACCACATCCATCTTTTGAAGGATACACCGGACAAGAGTAGGACAATTTGTACCATAATAACACCCCCTTTCATTTATTTATGTCAGTTGTCTAATTTCTGGGCTCAGTTTATGTACCTTGTTTTAATCATAATAAATAAGAAAGTTCCTGTATTTTGAGCCTTCCATGTATTTATGAAATGTGACAGCATTTTCCACGCGATAGTTATAAATTTTAATCCGGAAGCTACTCCAGAATAATCCCACAAAACATTTCTGTGTATGCAATAAAGAAGCCTGCAATTAAATTCTGAAAGGGCGTTTACCTGGAAGTCAAAAATAACGAGTACATATTGGAACAGTTAGCTTGGAATTTTATGGGTTTCTAAAGTGGGACTCAAAAGGAAACCAATGGAATGTTATGTCTATTATTCACATAGTTGCTTCCTCTAAGTGGTTGTGATCTTATTCTCATACTTAGTAGGAAATCTCCATGTTTAATAGGAACGGAGAAGTGTGGAAACCTCAATGACGACCTATATTTTCACTTTGCATTCTTACCACAATAAATTTTATTTAGTATATAGCCAGGAATCACTTGGCTTTTTAGCAGAGATAAGGTTTATGCAATTGGTCAAAGCCGCACTGTCCTAGGAGTGGCTTTGACCAGTTGCATAAATCTTACCTCTGCTAGAAAGCCATAGTTTGGCATATCATTGATTTTAGGGTTCTGTGTAATAACAGACCCAGGATGCATAAAAGTGAGACAGATGTCATTTGCATATCCTACCCAGAATTCCTTGCTGCATGGGGAATATGGCACAGGAGCTCTGCAATGCAATTCTTTGAATTGCTGTGATGTGCAAGTGGCTTCTGCAATAATAAACATAACTCATTATAGCATGGAGGCTTTTTATCTCACTTTTTGTCCTCCACCATATATATATATATATCAGTTGTGTTCAAAATTATTCAACCCCCAATGCTGTAAAGGGTTTTAGGGAATTTAGTGTACATTTGTAATTGTATTCATAATGAAATCCTACAAGGACTTTTTAAAGAACCATATGCAACTAAAATGACATCAATTGGTTTTGTAATACAGTAGTAAATGTTTCTTTTGTGAATTCTTCATTGACACAATTATTCAACCCCTTAAAGACTACCACTCTGAAGAACAGAGGTTCATTCAAGTGTTTTCAATCAGGTATTGAAAACACCTGTGGATGTCACGGAGCAGCAATAAAGCATAATAAGCACCAATTAGGCAGCTTTAAAATGACTGTGATACTCAGCTCCTTCTAGACATTTACTGGTGTGGTTACAAACATGGTGAAGTCAAGAGAATGGTCCAGGAAGACAAGAGAAGAGGTGATTACTCTTCACAGGAAGGGCAATGGCTATAAGAAGATTGCAAAGATGTTAAACATACCAAGAGAGACCATAGGAAGCATCATTCAAGCAAATTCAAGGCAAAGGGCACTGTTGAAACGCTACTTGGTCGTGGCAGATAGAAGATGCTGACTTCGACTGCTGTGCGCTACCTGAAGCGTAGAGTGGAGAAAAGTCCCCGTGTGACTGCTGAGGAACTGAGAAAAGATTTGTCAGATGTGGGTACTGAAGTTTCAGCTCAGACAATACGGCGCACGCTGCGTAATGAAGGCCTCCATGCCAGAACTCCCAGGCGCACCCCCTTGCTGTCTCCAAAGAATAAGAAGAGTCAACTGCAGTATGCCAAAAGTCATGTGGACAAACCACAGAAGTTTTGGGATAGTGTTCTGTGGACTGATGAAACAAAATTAGAACTGTTTGGGCCCATGGATCAACGCTATGTTTGGAGGAGGAAGAACAAGGCCTATGAAGAAAAGAACACCTTGCCTACTGTGAAGCATGGCGGGGGGGTCAATCATGCTTTGGGGCTGTTTTGCTTCTGCAGGTACAGGGAAGCTTCAGCGTGTGCAAGGTATCATGAATTCTCTTCAGTACCGGGAGATATTGGATGACAATGTGATGCAGTCCGTCACAAACCTGAGGCTTGGGAGACGTTGGACCTTTCAACAGGACAATGATCCCAAGCATACCTCCAAGTCCACTAGAGCATGGTTGCAGATTAAAGGCTGGAACATTTTGGAGTGGCCATCGCAGTCACCTGACTTAAATCCAATTGAGAACCTCTGGTGGGACTTAAAGAAAGCAGTTGCAGTGCGCAAGCCTAAGAATGTGACTGAACTGGAGGCTTTTGCCCATGATGAATGGGCGAAGATACCCGTAGATCGCTGCAAGACACTTGTGTCAAGCTATGCTTCACGTTTAAAAGCTGTTATAACTGTAAAAGGATGTTGTACTAAGTAAGATTGAATGTCACTTGGGGGTTGAATAAAACTGATAATGATGTAAGCACAGAAGAGACATTTGTGGTTATTTCATTATAAATGTTATGTTATATTTGTCTGACCTACTCGTGCCTCTTTGATTTAATTGTAAGCAAGATGACTGAATGATCAAAATCAATGTCAAACTGGCCAAAACTCTCAATTTCAGTGGGGGTTGAATAATTTTGAACACAACTGTGTGTGTTCTAATATATATATATATATATATATATTTCTCAAACTAATTGTCCTGCCAGAAGCCCAAGTTAGGATAACGCATTGTGGATACTATTCCATGACGGACGCTAACATGGAGGTGGTAAGTAGGTTAATGTGTGCTTACAGATTTTCCCTTACCGTCGCCATGTTCATATTCTGTGAAAGGTACTATCTAAGCACATCACCCTGAAGCTGAGATACCCACAGTAGCGCCGCCATGAGTAGCAGCTCGTGGAGTACATAGGTCTCCATGGTGCCTTACACTTCTAGGTCACAAGCTCTGCATGAACTTGCTCTTGCGGGATCACTTCCTCGCTAGTTGTTCCCAGTCTCCCTCTGCTCCCAGGGAGGAGAAGTCGTGGATCAGGCCATCCTTTTCACTGTGGGATGAGCGATGAGTATGGGATTTTTAGGGGTTTTTACAGCATGTTGTTTGATTTTGCATTTGCAGAATCCTTTGACACCAGTTTTTAGGAGTCGTTAAAATAGTTTTTTGCGCATACTGTTGCTAAATTGCGTCTGCACTACGTAACACCTCACTTGTTGAGATGCAAAAAATAGATTGCGCTCCCCATGTTAAGTATAGGAGATGCTTAAGTACAGTAAGCTCATGCAAACTGCGAGGCGCAAAATCTTTTCAGTCGATAGTGCTAGGAGAAGTAAGTTTGATGCTACAAACGATTACATATCGAGATGCTACATTAGCACCATCTATAGAATAGAGCCCTTTGTGAGGTGAGCAGCACTTGGGATAAATAAATGCTTATGCACCTTCATGTATCTATTGCTTTTGGCCGTATTGTTGGAGACAGCATCGGTTTCTATATATTTTTAGCCGATTAACTCGCTATAACAATTACTAGATCATAGAATGCCTTTCAAGACATAGAGTCTATCTATATGAAATGTTAGTAGGATATTCTAGTTTGTTCTTAATGTAGACCCAATCCGTTCTGCATGTTAAAACAGGCATTTTCTTAATTTTACATCCACTATTTCCTACATTTAGCAGTCCACAAGCTTCCCTCTCCTAAACACATGCACTTTGCTTGCCAGATAAGTCTCTGTGCTAGCTCCCATTTCCATCATGCATTACAGATGGAGTGGGCTCAGAGACTTGGGGCACTATTTCCTTGTTGGTGCTAAAATGGAGACGCTAATGGGAAAAACCAGCACCTGCAGGTTTCCACATAGATCCTGTCCCGGAATATAGTGCTACATTGGGGATGCTAATTCAGCAGCTTGCCCTGGAACAAAATAAATCGCTACCCTTGGGGATACTAGCGGTAGCGCTGCTGTGAGTATCACCACCCCCCCCCCAGAAGTCCATAGGACTCCATAGAGAGTTCTGCTGCCGGGCTGTGAGCCCTGCGTTATCTCATTTTCGCGGAGTGATCACGGAGTCTCACTCTGCTCCTGGCACGTCAGAACTGGTGGAACGGGCTGATTTTCTCACCATGCGATGAGGGGTGAGTATCTGATTTATTAGGGGAGTTTCAGCTGCTGCTAAAGGATTCTGCAAAAGCAGAATTGGTTAGCACCAGCTTCTGGGTGATGGTTAACCCATCGGTGTAGTAATTAGCGTTAGCATTAGTACTTTGTTATACCTTCTAATTCCTGATTGCACTCCCCATGTTAAGTATAGGGTGCGCAAAGTACAGTAAGCATGCTCAGTCACCAATATGCAAACTGATTTTTCTTAACTGTTTAGTGTTAGGAAGGTAATTTGGGTGGCTTGTTTTAAAGTCCCTTATCCTGACGTTAACTTACTCACCCAAACGATACAGTCAGCGTTCAGTTAGCATTCATTAGGGAATAGGGCCCTTAACTCCCATGACCACTGACGTACCATGTACGTGATGCCCACGGGTCTCCCTTAGACCCGCAGACGTACATAGTACGTGAGCGGCTCCTAACCTCCCTCCCACCCGATACTTACCTCCTTCGCTGGCTCCAACGGAGTTCTGGCAGGGAGAAAGCCTGCCTCTCTGTTTTAGAGGAGCTGGCGAGCATGATGACGCTGCGTGGTGACGTCATCGGCAGGTGCCTGCATTGAAAACCAGGAAGTGGAGGGGGGCTTTGGAGCCCTCTATCTCTCCAACCATGGCAGCTAGAAAATTGCTTTTTCCACCGCTGGAAAGGGGAGAGTCTCCCCTTTTCAGCGGTGTATAACCATTAACAGTTTCGCTGCCGGTTCGCGACTCGGCACAGTGTCGCGATTTAAACGTGGACATCTTGGATGTCAGCAAGGCCTCCTGGTCACCCCCACCCACTGACATTCCCACCATATGTGTGAGGATATCAGTGGGCCAGTTGACCCCCTAACTGCCAAGGGGAGATAGGGGGATCCTTTGGATCCCCTTATCTCCCGATCCATGGCAGCTAGAGGGTCATGTTGGACATCAATGGAAAGGCCTGGTGTAATAAAAAGCTAAAACCCCAAAAAATGTAAAAAAAAGTTTGTTTTTCTTCTAAACCATTTTTGTCTTGGGGGGTTTTAGTTAAATAGGACCTAGGCTGTCATCTAAAAATAATGAGCATAAAATGGTCAGAATGAGCTCAGCGCACATAGGTGAACTGGCTCAGCAGTGAAGGGGTTAAAAAGCAAAAACATGTAAAAATTTGGTATTTCTATTCTCGGGACAAAATTTTGAAACTATCTAGGTGGGGTCTTTTTTGGTGGTTGTAGATTTTGGGGATTAAATTACGAAAAAGTGTGTTTACCATTTTTTCATTTCATATTTTTTTATAGTAAATTATAGGATATGATGCAAATAATGGTATTTATAGAAAGTCCATTTAATGGCGGGAAAAACCTGTGTATAATATGTGTGGGTTGCATAAACCAGTAAGAGGAAAATTTAACCTACACACGAACAGCGCAGAAACGTAAAAACAGCAGTGGTCCCTAAAGGACGGATTTGTGTAAAACAGCCCGGTCACTAAGGGGTTAATGTCTATTTGTTTTAGTCAGAAGGGATAAGGCCATGTACTATTGTTTTAGACAGGAATAACTCCATAAAAGTATGACACATACAGCATGTAAATTAGGAAAATGCTTGGTTTAAAATGCTGATTGCGGAATTGTTTTAGGGGGGAAAAAAATTTACACAACTAGAAAGTCCCGTTTTAAGTACAACCCTCAACGTAGTTTTGGGGAGCTACGTAATTCATCACCTGCCTCAGTGCTTCCGTATTTATTTTTTTGGTGATGAATTGCTGATCCAGAATTTTATACTTTGAAGTCACCTAAAAAAGAAACCTTAGAAAATAATATATATTTTTTAATAGCACTTGCGTATTGCCTGTGTCTTCTCAAATACAGGATGAAATGATGTAATTGTTTTCACATTTTATTATGAAAGATTCCGGATTCTATACTGAACGTGTAAAATCTTGTAAGCTTGGCCTATCTTTTTCCTTCACATTACTAACACACTTTTGGCGGTTAATTAAACAAGAAGACAGAACGTGATGAAAATACCTGGGGTAATATTTGGATGTTTCCATGCGTGATTGCTCCCAATTAACAGATTCCACGTGGAACTCAATCCTAGGGAAAAGGCAAAGTTTGAAAGATATATCCTTTGTGTTAACTGGGATTGTCAACGATTCACACATGTATAACGGACAAATATTAGAGTTACAGTAATAAAGGTTGAAGAAAATACTCCAATCTATTTTGGATCGACCTTCCTTATCATTGTTATTGATTTGTATCGAGAAAGAGAAAAAATAATTAAAGGAACATTCTAGCCAATGAGTTTTAAATTGTCATGGCTAGCTCAGTATACCCCAACCCCACCCAAGGTCAAATGCATCATCATGCTAATTAGGGATAGACCGATATCACTTTTTAGGCACCGATACCGATTATCGGCAGCCTTTCAGGCTGATAACCGATACCAGGTGCCCATATTCTGTACATTAAAAATTTTGAAAAATCACAATTTCTACACAAATCTGGTGTCACCTGAACATGTTTAATAAAAATCCGAACATTACAGCAACTGAAAAAAATAAAGTGCTTGAAAAATATCTTAAATAGCTTTGCAGAACACAGACCGAGAAGCGTCCCCTCTGCCGGTACGCACCGGTACTGTGTACCGGTGCATACCGGCAGGAAAATCCCTGTTATTGTTATATCGGCTATGGAGCATACTGATAACAGGGGAAAACCTTACTATTGGGCCCGATTATCAGTCATGCCAATAATCGGTCAACCCTCAATGCTAATTAAGCCTTCCAAATCAAAAATAAATTAAAATGCCTGGTTATTTAATTTTCAAAAAAATCGAAGGCATTTGTAATTCTTTATAGATACCGACTTTTTAAAAAGTTATAAAAAATAATGGCTGAATTTATAAATTATGTGAATAAAAGCACAAACAGTAAATTTTTGGTAATGTCCACAAGACCGCTTTGGACTTTTTAAAAATTTACATGCCAAAAGGAATATTTTCAGTCAAAATAGGTCTTCTTTTAAGTCTATGAATTTAAGCATTACTCTCAAAGTTAAAACTTAATAGCTATTGCACAAAAGCTTAAGTGTTTTTTTTTTTTTTTTGCTATTCTAAAATATTACCTGAATTTGACCATAAATAGTTTTTCCTATTGATAAAGATGTTTCTGTATTTTACCATAATTCATAAGCGGTTCATGAGTTTACAGCTAGTGTAGGGGTAATGTTTCTGGCTACTATCATATTTGAGTGCTGAGCATTTATCTTTCATTGTTTTGGCAATATTTATATCTTGTTTCTTTGATCCTTGAAAGGAAACCACCAGTCATAAAGGAGTGGATGTATGGTACAGTGGCCTACAGTCACCAATCTTCAAAATTAAAAAAAAATTGCTACAGATTAGAATTCCCGCAAGTTAATCGCTGCTGGCGTTCCCTTGCCATTATAGGTATAGGAAAGCACTTGGTGTTCAGTATGAGTTGACCTACGTACCATCAAAATGAAGATGGGGATAACAGCCCCAAAAATGGAATTGGCCTTCTGCAGGTCAAACAAAAGCAAATAAAGCACGAGGAAAAATACCTCAAACACTTTTGCAAGCCCATACCGTTCAAAAGTGTAGAAGAATGTGCAAAAATAAAGAAATGTCCAAGTCGTCAATAGCAGATTCCAGAGGTTCGACCATGAGGCTGGCTCATTAGCAAGGAAAAGGAACACTGTAGAGAATATCTGGACTGGTTCAACTATGGCTGTGAGGAGTCTGAGGAACACCCATGGAATGTGTACGTTCTGCCCACAGGCGCAACAACAAGGACTGCAAACCCATGTTTGCAATCCAGAACCACAGTCATCCAAACTCTCTGTCAGACTATACAGTCTAAATTGGCTGCCATGGCCATCTTTTCCCAGATTGTTACTCCAACCAGTGATTAGATCAATAGGGATATGCGATGCATTGGGAATTTGAAGTTTCGACCCTTCAACATTGACAACTTCAATCATAAAAATAAAGGTCTTCCCCATGCGTGCTAAAACAGCGATAAGTAGAGATGATTATGGTCATTATGTATAAAAAGAGTAGGTTCTGGGCTTACCTTTTATGAATACAAATCACTTAAGATTGAAAGTTCAGAATGTAGAATCTTGGCGTTTCAGTGCAATAAATGTTTGCAGTGGTATCGGTATAAAATCAATTGGACACTATAGAAAACATAATCTGGGTCTAGTAGAAGTCTGAAATGCATTTCGCCACTCAACTGTGGCTTCCTCCATCAGTGATGAAGCCACAGGAGAGTGGCGAAACAAGTCTCAGACTTATGCTAGACCCCTATATTATGTTTTTACATACAAGTCTATTCAAAGAAAGGAGAAACTCCAGAGAATGACTGAAGATGTGAAAATTCTAGGTCAAAATAGTTCTTTTCCTCCCAGTTCTCCTGATTTTCACCTTTCTTTGAATAGACCTGATAATCTCCCATTGATTTTATGATTTTTTTAATAAATAATAAACATATAAAAAAAATTAACCATGCATGGTTCAGCTATACCTACAGTTGTGTTCAAAATTATTCAACCCCCAATGCTGTAAAGGATTTTAGGGAATGTAGTGTACATTTGTAATTGTATTCAGAATGAAATCCTACAAGGACTTTTTATGCAACTAAAATGACATCAATTGGTTTTGTAATACAGTAGTAAATGTTTCTTTTGTGAATTCTTCATTGACACAATTATTCAACCCCTTAAAGACTACCACTCTGAAGAACAGAGGTTCATTCAAGTGTTTTCAATCAGGTATTGGAAACACCTGTGGATGTCACGGAGCAGCAATAAAGCATAATAAGCACCAATTAGGCAGCTTTAAAATGACTGTGATACTCAGCTCCTTCTAGACATTTACTGGTGTGGTTACAAACATGGTGAAGTCAAGAGAATGGTCCAGGAAGACAAGAGAAGAGGTGATTACTCTTCACAGGAAGGGCAATGGCTATAAGAAGATTGCAAAGATGTTAAACATACCAAGAGAGACCATAGGAAGCATCATTCGCAAATTCAAGGCAAAGGGCACTGTTGAAATGCTACCTGGTCGTGGCAGAAAGAAGATGCTGACTTCGACTGCTGTGCGCTACCTGAAGCGTAGAGTGGAGAAAAGTCCCCGTGTGACTGAGGAACTGAGAAAAGATTTGTCAGATGTGGGTACTGAAGTTTCAGCTCAGACAATACGGCGCACACTGCGTAATGAAGGCCTCCATGCCAGAACTCCCAGGCTGTCTCCAAAGAATAAGAGTCGACTGCAGTATGCCAAAAGTCATGTGGACAAACCACAGAAGTTTTGGGATAGTGTTCTGTGGGCTGATGAAACAAAATTAGAACGGTTTGGGCCCATGGATCAATGCTATGTTTGGAGGAGGAAGAACAAGGCCTATGAAGAAAAGAACACCTTGCCTACTGTGAAGCATGGCGGGGGGTCAATCATGCTTTGGGGCTGTTTTGCTTTTGCAGGTACAGGGAAGCTTCAGCGTGTGCAAGGTACCATGAATTCTCTTCAGTACCAGGAGATCTTGGATGACAATGTGATGCAGTCCGTCACAAACCTGAGGCTTGGGAGACGTTGGACCTTTCAACAGGACAATGATCCCAAGCATACCTCCAAGTTCACTAGAGCATGGTTGCAGATTAAAGGCTGGAACATTTTGGAGTGGCCATCGCAGTCACCTGACTTAAATCCGATTGAGAACCTCTGGTGGGACTTAAAGAAAGCAGTTGCAGTGCGCAAGCCTAAGAATGTGACTGAACTGGAGGCTTTTGCCCATGACGAATGGGCGAAGATACCCGTAGATCGCAGCAAGACACTTGTGTCAAGCTATGCTTCACGTTTAAAAGCTGTTATAACTGTAAAAAGGATGTTGTACTAAGTACTAAGATTGAATGTCACTTGGGGGTTGAATAAAACTGATAATGATGTGAGCACAGAAAAGACATTTGTGGTTATTTCATTATAAATGTTATGTTTTATATTTAAAGGAGGAAGGTCGGTATGGGCGCTCTTGTCTAGGTATGGGTGCTTATTATAGATTTGCTGCCGTCTAGGAAATAGCACAGACTCTCGAATGGGTGTGCAGATATCGATAAAGGAAAGAAGAAGGGGTTCCTAGTGGCGCAACAATTATGTACAACAAATCACAAAGTCGTACTTTTGAACCAATAGATGCATATAGATCTTTACGATTCGTATGAGAGCAACTTCACTGGTGCAGATTTAAGATAAAGTGCTAATGTCACAGTTGGTGTGATATAAAGTGCAACAGTTTATGCAATATAAGGTGCAACAGTTTATACAGTATTATAGTGCAACAATGCATACATTATTAAAGTGCAACAGTGACAACTTGGGTGCATAAAAAGAGCCAGCATAGCACGTTGATAGGTACAGATGTCCGTGTCAGCGTTATAGTGACCGGTGCAGTCTGAGTATATGTACTGGACGTCTTTTAGTGAGTATACACAAAATGACCTTACACTGATTTCCCGTGTGTATTGAAGGTCTATTGTCCTTAATGTCCTTGTCTTCCAGAGGTCCTAAGATGGCAGAATATGCACTAAACGTGCTCTGCCTTATACTTGATGTGACGGCTCCTCCTATATCGTTGATTAACTCCACTCAAAACGGGAGATAAGGAACGGGGGAGAGAGAAGAAATAACAATAGTGCAGCAACGTTTTGATATTGATAAAAGCTCTGGTGTTCAGTGATTGCGCACTTACAAGAATTAGAGCCGCTTAAATCCGGGCTCTGGAGTGAAGCGCCTGGTGTCAACTATAGGGTGACTACTGCCCTTCTTTAATACAGCGTCTTCACCTCAGGTGGAGAGACATAAAAGGGGAAAAAAAGAGTGCTCTCATGGCACAACATCAGTGATTACTGACTTGCTATAGTGAAGGGGAGGTTGATTTCACTCACCAATTTGGGAGCCTTATCACTCCAGGCTCAACCGTTGTGCGTATGGTACTGCTTGATGGTGAGTACCTGGACCCCTCTTAGCTGTTCCTTTGGGTGCAGGTCGCGGTGTCCGTAGTGGATCCTGGAGAGCTGGCCTGGTCAGGTTGGTTTGAATTGCCAATTTAGGTTCAGTAACCAGATACTCCTGTATACTTGGATAGGGATTTATTCAAAAATTACATAGATTACAAATGCAATCAATAACACTCAATAAAAATGGGGGGGGGTAGTGGTATCTCTAGACGCGTTTCGGCGCTATCTGCGCCTTCCTCAGTCGATAGAATGAATGAAATGGGGGATCTGAGGCTTTCCAGGGGTCTCCTTTTTATTTGGAGTTCATTTCCTGTAATTCTCCCATTGAAAGTGTCCAATTTCCGGGTTTGTGTCGTATCGCGGTCACATGGTGTGAATCGCGTCATCAATCTGCGTCGCGGCCATTTTGGATCTGCGTTCCACCGTTTGTTTGCGTTCCATTCGGTGGATCGCGATGCTGGCCATAATTTAAGAAGGGAGTTAAAGTCCGGAACTCCGCACTGGCTCGAAGTATTGTTCAAACTGGGACCTTGCATACATACAAGCAAGGGGATCGCGCTACATGGGGACCAAATATTCAAATATCCCACACAGTATGGGCTGTGGGAGCTGGTCTCCATTGATTGATTAATGTCTAAGCCAATGTATACAATCACGATGAAATTGTGCACATTGAAAATCGTTCTGTGAGGCCCACGTTCATAGAGGGTTCCACAGTGGCTAGATTGACTATAAAACAGAGGAATAGCATGTAGCTTAAATACACATATCTGCCAATTGGTTAAATTGCATACTGTGGTTTAAAGGTTACTATACTGATAACAGACATGGTAGGAATCGGCATTTGTATAGCCGAGTTGGTAAAAAACAATAAGTGCAATGTGTGGCTATAAATGATATCGTGTGGGGCCTTGATCTAATGATAGAAAGGATTAATCAGAAAGTGACAAGTATCAGGTTGAATGTTAAGACCTTATGGTGGTACAGTGTCCAGCTTAAGGATCCGACTCACTTCTGTCTGTCCTAATGGGAGCACATACTATTTATGGCCAATTTCTATCTAAAAGTTATTGGTTTTTAGTAAGAGATCCTATAGATAAATATTTAAAAGAGGAGAGGAGAAAGAAGTGACTAAAATGAATAAAAAAAGGGTTGCTTAAACGAATAAATTATTGATGGAAATGTTGCAGAATAATTAAAAGATTTTAAAAAATATTTTTAACCCTTTCGCTGCTGAGGCTTTTCCCGCCCCTATGCTGAGGTCATTTTTACCTGTTTTGCGCATCATGTTTAAACGTGTTTTGAAGGCTTATTTTAGTATATGACCCAGACATATTATATATCGTTCTTTCCGTCAGACTCGGTAGATTCATAATATGTCATTATTATATGTATACGTTATGTCATGTCTGTATATTATAACAAAAAATGCAATAAAATATGTATTTTCAATAATTTACAATGTGTAAAGTGTTTTTTTCCACATTTTAACATGCGAGCAATTGCGGTTATATTTTGTATGGGGTGCGCTTGTTAAAAAAATTAGAGATGGGGTCTCGTTACATTTTTTTTGGGGAAAATGACACTATTTTAACGAACGCACCGCATACAAAAATCGTTAGTGCAGCATCATTGTTCACATTATAATTGAAATGGGAACAATATTGCTGCATTAACAAACCAAAAAAAATAAAAAAAAAGTGTTTTTTTTTTTTTTATTATTTTTTTTATTTTTTTTTTAATTTTTATTTTTCATTTTTTTTTTTTTTTTTACAAAATTTTTCACTTTCATGTTTGGTATCGTTGGAATGGCCATGCTCTGGCCGATCCAACGATACCAAAATTTAACCCCTAGCTGCCACGGATCGGGAGATAGGAGTTCATTGGAACTCCCTATCTCCACAGTTGGTGGCAGTTAGGGGTTAAGTCTAGGACTGGCGTCATCGTGCTACGCACAATGACGCCAGTCCTCTGGGGGAGTTCCCGGAGGCTTGGCCGACATCCAAGATGTCGGCCAGCTCCGGGAAAGGATCGCGAACCGGCGCTTTTCAGCGCCGATTCGCGATCCAGCTCCCCAGGGGTTAATGCCAGGCATCATTTGGAAGGGCAGGCTGTGCCCTTCCAAATGATGCCTGGGTTAACCCCCTGTGCACCGCCGATCGGGAGGGAGAGAGGTCCGAAGGACCTCCCCCCCTCCCTTTCAGGCGCCTCCTCCGCACATGCGGGGGGGGGCGCCTGAATTAGGTGTCATCGCGCCCCCGCGATGACACCTAATTCTGGCGGCTGCTGGTCCGGATGCGCGGCTGACATCCAGGATGTCAGCCCGCACCGGAGGGGCCAGCGATCGGCCGGAACCCGGCCGAACGCTGACCCCGATGGGAGGACGCGCTCAGCGCGTCCTCCGCATACCAGCGGGACTGCTGAGGACGCGCTGAGCGCGTCCTCAGCAGCGAAGTGGTTAAGCAGACGGTGTTTTTCAAATTGTTGTGACTTAGATGAAGATCAGAGCACATTTTATGACCAATTCATGCAAAACTCCACGTAATCCCAAAGGGTTCACATACTTTTTCTTGCAACTGTACCTATTCCAATTCTTTTGTCTAGTCTAAAGATCCAACTCATTTCTATCTGTCCAATTAATTTGTCATGAGTTGGATCTTTAGACTAGACACGATGCAACCACGAGGACTCAATGCAGATTTCGAACTCTGCCATTTTCTCAACTGTTAGCCCATGGACCGGTCCCTATCCTTTCCATTCACTTCATACCCAGTTCCGAGACCATTCTGAAGCACTTTGCATCATTTTAGTAAATTCTTAGCATTTTAATAATGCATCTTGCATTATTTTATATTAAGCTATTTTAACCTCTATTTTTAATAAAGATATTAATTGGAGCAATATTCCATCTTAATCTCCCTCCCCCCCCTCCCCTCTTTTAGGGTTTTTTAAAAATATTTTTTAAAAATTTTTAAATATTTTTTAAAATCTTTTAATTATTCTGCAACATTTCCATCAATAATTTATTCGTTTAAGCAACCCTTTTTTTTATTCATTTTAGTCACTTCTTTCTCCTCTCCTCTTTTAAATATTTATCTATAGGATCTCTTACTAAAAACCAATAACTTTTAGATAGAAATTGGCCATAAATAGTATGTGCTCCCATTAGGACAGACAGAAGTGAGTCGGATCCTTAAGCTGGACACTGTACCACCATAAGGTCTTAACATTCAACCTGATACTTGTCACTTTCTGATTAATCCTTTCTATCATTAGATCAAGGCCCCACACGATATCATTTATAGCCACACATTGCACTTATTGTTTTTTACCAACTCGGCTATACAAATGCCGATTCCTACCATGTCTGTTATCAGTATAGTAACCTTTAAACCACAGTATGCAATTTAACCAATTGGCAGATATGTGTATTTAAGCTACATGCTATTCCTCTGTTTTCTAGTCAATCTAGCCACTGTGGAACCCTCTATGAACGTGGGCCTCACAGAACGATTTTCAATGTGCACAATTTCATCGTGTTTGTATACTTTGGCTTAGACATTAATCAATCAATGGAGAACAGCTCCCACAGCCCATACTGTGTGGGATATTTGAATATTTGGTCCCCATGTAGCGCGATCCCCTTGCTTGTATGTATGCAAGGTCCCAGTTTGAACAATACTTCGAGCCAGTGCGGAGTTCCGGACTTTAACTCCCTTCTTAAATTATGGCCAGCATCGCGATCCACCGAATGGAACGCAAACAAACGGTGGAACGCAGATCCAAAATGGCCGCGACGCAGATTGATGACGCGATTCACACCATGTGACCGCGATACGACACAAACCCGGAAATTGGACACTTTCAATGGGAGAATTACAGGAAATGAACTCCAAATAAAAAGGAGACCCCTGGAAAGCCTCAGATCCCCCATTTCATTCATTCTATCGACTGAGGAAGGCGCAGATAGCGCCGAAACGCGTCTCGAGATACCACTACCCCCCCCCCATTTTTATTGAGTGTTATTGATTGCATTTGTAATCTATGTAATTTTTGAATAAATCCCTATCCAAGTATACAGGAGTATCTGGTTACTGAACCTAAATTGGCAATTCAAACCAACCTGACCAGGCCAGCTCTCCAGGATCCACTACGGACACCGCGACCTGCACCCAAAGGAACAGCTAAGAGGGGTCCAGGTACTCACCATCAAGCAGTACCATACGCACAACGGTTGAGCCTGGAGTGATAAGGCTCCCAAATTGGTGAGTGAATCAACCTCCCCTTCACTATAGCAAGTCAGTAATCACTGATGTTGTGCCATGAGAGCACTCTTTTTTTCCCCTTTTATGTCTCTCCACCTGAGGTGAAGACGCTGTATTAAAGAAGGGCAGTAGTCACCCTATAGTTGACACCAGGCGCTTCACTCCAGAGCCCGGATTTAAGCGGCTCTAATTCTTGTAAGTGCGCAATCACTGAGCACCAGAGCTTTTATCAATATCAAAACGTTGCTGCACTATTGTTATTTCTTCTCTCTCCCCCGTTCCTTATCTCCCGTTTTGAGTGGAGTTAATCAACGATATAGGAGGAGCCGTCACATCAAGTATAAGGCAGAGCATGTTTAGTGCATATTCTGCCATCTTAGGACCTCTGGAAGACAAGGACATTAAGGACAATAGACCTTCAATACACACGGGAAATCAGTGTAAGGTCATTTTGTGTATACTCACTAAAAGACGTCCAGTACATATACTCAGACTGCACCGGTCACTATAACGCTGACACGGACATCTGTACCTATCAACGTGCTATGCTGGCTCTTTTTATGCACCCAAGTTGTCACTGTTGCACTTTAATAATGTATGCATTGTTGCACTATAATACTGTATAAACTGTTGCACCTTATATTGCATAAACTGTTGCACTTTATATCACACCAACTGTGACATTAGCACTTTATCTTAAATCTGCACCAGTGAAGTTGCTCTCATACGAATCGTAAAGATCTATATGCATCTATTGGTTCAAAAGTACGACTTTATGATTTGTTGTACATAATTGTTGCGCCACTAGGAACCCCTTCTTCTTTCCTTTATGTTTTATATTTGTCTGACCTACACGTGCCTCTTTGATTTAATTGTAAGCAAGATGACTGAATGATCAAAATCAATGTCAAACTGGCCAAAACACTCAATTTCAGTGGGGGTTGAATAATTTTGAACACAACTGTATTCTCTGATCTAAGTATACACTACTCCTGGAGGATCCAGAACCCTTACAGAATGTTGGAGGATACCTAAACCAACATCAAAGGCCTGTTTCCTTAGAACCGGGTCGAGTGCTCTATATATACTAGAAGTACCCCATAGAGGGAAAACAGGGACAGTACCACTGTTTACTGCGCAGTGTGCCATTCTTTTATTTACTCTTCCAGTACCATATGAATTCCCCATGATTCCTGCCGGTGACAACGGTTTGGTGACAAAAGATTGACCTTCTGTACTAATACCGGGCAGGTTTCTCCTTTTGTGTCCCTGTTGTAGCGTGATATTACGATGCAGGCGCTAAAAAAAAGCTGCCTGCAGGTCAGCGTAGTGATCCGCAGAGAGAGACTGCGAGAGAAGGACTTTTCCCCCCCAATCTCTCCCTGCTCCCAGCGGCCAGAGGAAGCGGTTGAAGCCGCTGTCCCCGCCGCGGGATAGGAGGTGAGTATTTGATTTTTTGATTTATTTTTTTTGGTGGGGTTTCTGCTGGTGCTGCCGGATTCTGCAGAAGTGAAACCCGTTAGCACCAGGTCCTAGCTGTGGTTAACGCTCGAGTTGACCGCAGCCGGACAGTAATTAGCGTTAGGACTTTGTAATCCTAACACTAATTAACTCTTTGCGCTCCCTCATGTTAAGCACAGGGAGCGCAAAGTACAGTAAGCTCACCCAAGGGAGCACAAGCTCTGAATCGCTAACGTTTTTTTTAACCCATTAGCGTTCGGATGGTAATATGGTGCGCCCGCACTAGGGCCACCGTTGCTTTGTTAATGCTCATGCAGGTGAACGTCAACGTTAGCGTTTGGAATGTAATAGTGCCCTTGGTCTTTTGTTATTATTCACATTGGGGCAAAACCCTTACAATATAAAGGTAAGAAATAAAAATCGTATTAGAAGTGTCTGAATTCTTTGAACAGTTCTTAATCATTTTAAAGTAGACGCCAGCATTACAGCATCAAATGTACACAGCCTTTTCCTATATCTTTATATACATTCAACTATATATAAAATATAAACTAAATATTTATGTCTAATTTTATGTTCTTTTAGAACGCATGAACTAATTTTGGTATCCTAGTGTAAGGAAGTTGTGTCAAAAGGGTGCGTTCTCTTTTGGAAGTTCATGGCTTTTATCATCTGCTTGGCCGGCACTTTACATAGCCCCGGTCTTCTACATGCTGTGCACGCCTTTAGGAAATCTGTTGTGCTGCTTTGCAAGGACAGATAACGCATTGTTTACACTCATAAAACTGTAGCTAAAGGATAATGAGCTAACTGGAAAAAAAATCTGCAAGCTCGATATCCATTTACAGGTTATCATTCTATTTCCCGTTGTTGGATTGTCTATGTGACCTCCATCGGTTGTTAGGAAATAAGAACGATATGATTGAGAAGTGATTTATGTAAGTGTTTTTTCCTACTTCCATCACTTTAATCTGAATGTTATCATGTTCTTATAAAGCTTCTTTAGAACCTATATTAGAACAGACATGAAACCACACCAGCACTGTTTTTCAGGCAACCGGTCCATGATTAAAAAGTAATATGCTTTGTGATGAGTGAAACAACATAATGACCTGAACAGCAGATCTGTTCAGTAGAGTAATGTGAGACTGCAGATATTTGTTGACCAAAAACTAGTTACCCTCTCCTGAGGGTAACAACTTAGAAGAGCAACAAGGGAAAACATTTTCTAAGGTGTTCTTTATAATTACATTAGTTGAAGCCCAATTATTAACAAGGTGAATGAAGATGCTCAAAATGTCGTTGTCTGGTAGCATTGTCTGTCCCATCTCAAGATGTATACAAAAAGGTTGCTCATGCTAGAGGTGGCTTTTTCTTGACTTGCTTGGTCTGTGGACACTTTAATGACATGGTGATCTAATGCGATTACACAAGAAACCACTCGTCCTGGCACTTAGGACTTGGAATACATGACTACTTCAGATATATCTGAACTTACTTGAGCTTCAGCTTTCAGAGTGCTGGTGGCATAGACCCCTGTCAAGAATAAATGATTGGCAGCTGGAGGTAGAAGCAAATCATTTATGGCTTTGGGCATTTCTGTACATTAGCATAATTCAGAGATAGAATTCAAAATGCGTTCCTCGGAGCTAATGTAAACCTTGCTTTGTCAAGCTCACTTTAAGTACCCATTGACTTGAGGAATATCTAGTTGTTAAAATGTAAATAGAGAAAATGGATTCCAAAGAACCCAAAACAAGGTGGAAAATACCAATAAAATATTTAAACCTTCATTAAACATATATATCAAAAAACGTGCATCCATACACAAAAAGGTTAAAAGTCAAATGCCTCGGACTGCTACTGCATGCACCCTATTGCAATTTCTCAATAGGTGCACGCAAACTGTAGCCTATAAGTCCGGTATCCCTCCCCCCTTTTTCTTGCATTTACCGTTTATATGCAGAGGGGTGTATAGCTATTGTAGGTACCTCTATTGTGGTTTCTCATTTGGTGCGCATTAATTGCAGTAATTAATCTGATACTTTGTGCCTATCTACTATTTCAACGTACTTAAACTCTAACTGGTTTTGTTGGGGGGCCTTTTATTGCATCTCATGCTGGACACATCTTTGGCTGTTTGGCTATAGCCTTTATATACAACCAGAAAAAAAAATTCTTGTGATTCGATTTGGTTGTTTTGCTATAGCTTTTACACACTACCACCAATTTTTGTGATTCGATCTTGCATTTGATGCACTTGTGACCGTACCTGTTGACCTTTGACTATGGTCTCCGGCATTTGACTTTTAACCTTTTTGTGTATGGATGCACGTTTTTTTGATATATATGTTTAATAAAGGTTTAAATATTTTATTTGTATTTTCCACCTTGTTTTGGGTTCTTTGGAATCCATTTTCTCTCCTCATTAGGCTAGGTCCTGCAAGTTTCTTGGTGGATGATTCTTGGTCTCAGAGGTTATAGCAATCACTTGCCATTCCATACCCCACCCTGTCTTGAGTGGGTGTCTGCTATTTTAAAATGAAATGTAAATATATCAGAATTATTATCCTTTCAGTTACGTATTTCTTCCAGTTCTTTTCATTGTTTTACATTTTTTATAGAATGTTTTGATTGTCCATTTGTGCATATTGCAAATGCTTTTGTGGTCTTTCTTTATCCTTTACGAACAATATTAATTGTTTAAAGTGTAAGGGAAAGTATGAAAACTGCTTATTAAAAGCCTATTAAAAACCATTTTCTGTCCAATTCAAACAAGAACAATGAGATATATAGACTTCTTAACCATCCTTGACAAGCTACATGAACAGTTGTGTCCTTGGCGGTAAATAACATTTCTGGTGCCAAGAGATGAAAACCGCATAAGAGAATGTTTGTGCGTTCTCATGTTTTAAGCTGTTTTTAGAATCACCTGAATTAAATCTAGAACAATTATTTTTTTTGACTAAAAGTGCATCAGGAAATAAAAGTACAGTTTGAACCACCCATTTTCTTTTTAGTTTTGCCAGTATTCTAAATGACAAGGAACCATTTGTCCAATGCCTCAAATAATACTTTTTTTTTTCTTTTTGCCACTGTTGATACCTGTCATAATGGCATATCTCACAAATTATATGAAAGCAGAGGTCAGGATTCTGCGTCCCTGCACTACTATCCCAAGTTTTTTCTTCCGCAAGAGTAGCCCAAACATTTTCATAAATATTCTTCACTTGTGCATCAGTCAAGGTGGACAGAGGACAGATTGAATCTTGACTGGAACAGAGCTACAGGTGGGCTTGGGGCTTACCATGGGTAGAACATGGAAGAATTGCCTTTCTTATGACCCATCTGCTGATTAAATTAGTGCTTATGGATAGAATGAATAGAAGGAAAATGCAATCCTCTCTGATTTTGTAGCAGAAAGACAGTGCTAGGTCAATTGAGGAGATCTTTTGATTGTAGTACTGACCGTTCTTGGACCAGCTGTCCTTTGAGATTCCCAATAGCTAGCACGTGTATCGTCTCTTAGTCCTGTACCTTGACATACAGTTAGGTCCTTTTTATAAATTTGGACACAGGTGCAATTTTCATACTTTTGGCTCTGTACCACCAGAATAAAATTAAAACAAAATAATCCAAATGAATTTGAAGTGCAGACTTTTTCAGGTTTAATTCAAGGGGTTGAACATAAATATGGAGCACACATTTTAATAATTGCAACCATTTTTATACAACCCCCCCCATTTTCAGGGGCTCAGATGTAATTGTACAATTGAATATAATCATAAATTAAATGTTCATTTTTAATATTTTGTTGATAATCTTTTACTGGCAATGATTGCCTAAAGGCTGGAATCCATGGACATTACCAAAGACTTGGTTTCCTCCTTTCTGATGCTTTGCCAGGCTCTAACTGCAGACTTTAGTTTTGCCTTCACCAAGTGAATTGCATGGCATGCTCAATTGGGTGGAGATCAGGTGATTTCCCCGGCCATTGCAAAATATTCTATTACTTTTCCTTCAAAAACTCTTGGGTTGCATTTACAGTGTGTTTTGGATCATTGTCCATCTGTACTATGAAGCGCTGTCCATTCGACTTTGATGCATTTGGCTGAATCTGGACTGGCAGAATATCTCTAAACACTGCTGAATTCTTCCAGCTACTTCTGTCTTCTGTCACATCATCAATAAACACCAATGACCCGGTGCCACTGGAAGCCATGCATACCCATGCCATCACAATGCCTCCACCATGTTTTATAGATGAAGTTGTGTGCTTTGGATCACGAGCTGTTTCAAGCCTTCTCCACACTTTTTTTTTTCTTCCCGTCTTTCTGATACAAATTAATCTTGGTTTCATTTGTCCAAAGAATGATTTTCCAGAACCGGTCTTGCTTTTTTAGATGTTTTTTTGGCAAAGTCTAATCTGTCTTTTCTATTCTTCAGGTTTATGAATGGTTTGCACCTTTTTGGTGAACCCTCTGTATTTGCTCTTGTGAAGTCTTCTCTTGATTGTAGACTCTGACAATGATATGTCCACCTCCTGGAGAGTGTCCTGCACTTGTCTGGATGTAGTGAATGTTTTCCTTTACCATAGAGAGGATCCTGCGATCATCCACCACTGGCCTTTTTATGTTGCTGAGCTCACCAGTGTGTTCTTCTTTTCTCAGAATGAACCAAACTGTTGATTTGGTCACTCCTAATGTTGCTGCTATCTCTCTGATGGATTTGTTTTGTTTTTCAAGCCTTACAATGACCTGTTTCACTTGGACATGCTCCTTTGAAGTCGCGATGTAGGGTCACAGCAATAAATTCCAAATGCAAATTCCACACTTAAAATCAACTCCAGACCTTTTACCTGCTTAATTGATGAAGAAATAACAGAGTAGCCCACACCTGGCCATGAAACAGCTTTTGATTCAATTGTCCAATTACTTTTGGTCCCTAGAAAAGGGGGTGATGGCTACTCTTAAGAGCTGTAATTCTGAAACCCGTCCTCCAATTTGGATGTACATACCCTCAAATTAAACCAGAGAGGGTGCACTTTCAGACTATATTAATTCTATAACTTGGGGCTGGAATATGGAGCTAAAATGGGGAAGCTAAGGGGAAACCTGCATTTTAGTGGCAGTAATGTAATATTGGCCAAAGCGCGTTATGTCGGAGTTCAAAATTTTTAAATTGGAAAAGGGGAGGTGTATTGGTAGAGCTTGTAGGATATAGAGGAGGCTGAGCGTCACATTTTTATAATTCCAATCCGTCTCATCAATGAAAGAAATCTAGTCCTCTACTTGGTGAGTTTGGTATTTAAATAGAGTGTTCCTTTAATGAGCAGCCCTGTTAACCTCCCTGGCGTTCCGATTCTGACATATTTTATATGTCAGACTCGGTACGATTTATCCAGCCCCCTAGCAGTATCCTGACTGTTGCTCTGGGTTAATTTCATTGCTGAAAGTGGTAACCCCAAGCCACACTCAGGCTGGTTACATACCTGTCCCTGAGCTCCCTTGCTGTCCCCCGCTGTCAACTCCGGCCGAACGTGGCATCCTGTTTCCTGGTTCCCTTCTCACGAGAAGAGAACCAGGAAGCAGGACACCACGATCGGCCGGAGGAGAATGCGATTGCGGAGGTCAGCGAGGGAGCACAGGTATAGTACGTATCCAGCCAGAGTGTGGCTCGGGGTTACCACTTTCAGCAGTGAAATTTAACCCTGAGCCACACTTGTGAAAACTGCCAGGGAGGTTAAACAGATTAACTTTAACTATTATAGATTTGTTTTTGTGTACCTTGTGCGCAGTTTACTTACTTTCTGAAGGTAGGGCTGAAAATCTGCCTTGTCTATGACCCGAAGAAGATTAATATTGAGAAGCCCTGCTCAAACTAGTGTCTTTTATTTGAGCATGTATATGAGTGGTTAGGATTTGAAGTATTGTGACACAATCAATTAATTTAAGTAGAGATTTGAAAAGCTGCCAAGCATTTTTTTGCCTATATTGAGGTTTTTATGGCGCCAGTTGTGGCTACTCCCACTACTTATATCTTTAGAGGCAAAATAGTTCTTTCCTTACTCAGAACCTTGGAAATGTCATCCATTGCCACTGCAGATAAGTGAATATTACATGATCAGTGAGTGATTTGGCAGAGTAAAATTTTCTGTTCAACTGTGGCAAGTGGAAGTCCTTTGTTATCACGTGTATACTTTAGCTGGTTTTAAAATGATGAACTTCTGATTGTATATTTCTTGGATATGGAGATATGGAGATTATATATATATTCATTTTTTTTCAATTTTTTTTCCTTAATTGTAAGGCATTATTCAGTTTTAATGATGTATCACCAAAATTATCTTTTCATTTAAATCAATTTATTTGATTTGGTATAAGAAACTGTAAGAATTTTGTGTAATTCCATAAATGCCAATAGATCTTAAATTATCAGGGTTATTCAAAGGGAATCAAAAACCCACCGCACGTTCGGTGACTTTTCATTCTCTTCAATTCGGTTCGATTTGGCAATCCCATTTCGGCCATCCTGCGGTGTATTCAGCAAGCACCACAGGGTCCCGAATTGAAAGGTCGCCGCAAACCCGCCGAAAACTCACCGCAAAATGAAGGCGAACGCAGACCGAAACCTGCAAAAACATCTGGATTAACCCGCCGAAAAAGCCAGAGCCGATCAAACGCAGCGCAGCCGCCAGAAAAAGCCGACACCGCAGACAAATTTATTTTATTTATTTATAAAGTATTTTACCAGGAAGGATACATTGAGATTTCTCTCGTTTTCAAGTACGTTGAATGCAGTGAATAAATTAGTAAAACCGTTTGCTTGTATGTTTTGAAAAGTGAAACGCTGTTTGCAAAGAAACTACTGAGCGAAAATGTCTGAAATTTACATATGAGGTCCAAGGAATGATAATAAAAAGGGCTGTTACAGAAAAAATAAGTAAACTTAAAAAATCCCAAAAAATGATTAAAATATCCTAGAAAATCTATAATCTCTTTACTGCAGAATATTAATAATCAACGGTTTATTAAATATTGAATTAAAACGGGAATATTTTTAACATTGAAGCCTATGGAATTCGACCTGAATAAACCTGCCGAATTAAACCACCAAATGACAGGGCATTTCAGGAACCTTTCACTGCTGGTTTGTGTTCTCTGAATAGCCGAAGCATTGCTTCTCTATGGGGATTTCACTGCCCTCGAACAGGTACTGTATGTGTAGGCAATTCGCCAAGATTTGGCGAATTGCCTGCTCTCTGGATAGCCGAATGGCCAAGAAAGGTAACCGAACGCTGATTTTCAGTGTTCGGTTCCCTTTCGGCAGCCATTCGAATCTCTTTGAATAACCCTGTAAGGTTCCTAGCTGGAAGGAGGTTACTTGCAGTTTTCAACATCTCATAGACATCACCTCTTCACAAAGAAATCAGGCAACACATGAGCAAACTGCAGTTTCACCTTGTTAGGTATTTTAAGTGATTTACTATTTCTTTTTATCTATCAAAAGTTAGGTCATAGTTCCTACGAGGATGGTGGCCAGCTGCTTTATGACTTTCCTTTTTCCATGCTAATTTCCACATATAAAACATGTCTTCCTGATGATGGTAATTGTAAAATAAAATATGTGAAGCTGGTGCACTAACTAAAGTATAAATATACACAGCAGTTTACATTTATGTTTTGCTCCTTTTGATGCAGCCAACCTAATGTAACTTTAATTCTTTGGGAAAATGCCTCTTACAAAAGTAGGCTACTTGCTATTATACTCAAGTAAATTTTTACTGATCTTTCAGTAATGGGGATATCTTACAATAATCAGCCATGGGGATAAAAACCACCTGCCTAATGTTGTGTAGGCCACTCTTGGGCTGCTAAAACAGCTATATTGTGCCAAGGCATGGACTCCATAAAACCTCTGAGCATGTCCTGCGATATCTGACAACAAGACATTAGCAGAAGATGCTTAAGGACCAATGATGTAACGTCTACGTCATAAATGCATTGAGTTTAAAGACCCTTGGTCCTTAACCCCTTGACGACACAGAATGTGCCATGCCGTCCTGCAGCAAGTCGGCTTTAAAGCTGCGGGATGACCTAGTACGCCCCATGTGTTTTTTCGCCCTCCCTCTCCAGTGTCCCACACAGACTGACTTCCTTCAAGTCAGATCTGCGTTGCATACCCATCCCAGCCCACTGACGTCAATGCGCCGGGCGCAATGACGCCAGTTTCAGGCATCCCCCTGCCAGAGCAGGGGGAGTGCCTGAATGGGAGGGTGGTCCTTTTTGGACACCTCTATCGCCTTGTCACAGGTGGCTAGCAAGTCAAGAAAGGCACCACTGGAAAGGTCACAGTCTGACCTTTCCAGCGATGTATTTCTTTAACCCCTTAGGTGCCAGGCCGCGATCCGGCACCAATCAGTGCCAGATCGTGGCCTATTTATGGTGGGGTCTCCCCACTTTCACTGACGTCATTGGGCATGATTCAATGACGTCAGTTAGCCGGGGAACTCCTAGTTGCCAAGGGATTTCCTAAGGAAATCCTATGGTGGAGCTAGCGGTGTTCTTTGAACCCCCGTATCTCCGGACCGGTGACAGCTAGAGGGTCATGTTTGGTATCATTGGAAAGGCCAGAACATGATTCAGTCTGCATTTCCCTAAGGTGATCTGCAAAATGTGGGTTGGTTGAGGGTCCCAGGACAGGTTTGGTAAACACTGCTTTAAAGGGACACTACCACTTGCATAAGCTGTAACGAGATCACTTGTGCATTACAAATAGAACCACATCATAAAACACATGTTGCTGGTCTTTTTCTTTGCTTGAAGTAATTGCATGTAATAACAAAAAATAAAGTTAGGGGTTTTTATCTCCGGTTTCCATTTTGTAGATTTTTCCAATGATGCAACATTTACCAAAATCTGTGCAAACGTTTTACTTTACAGCTGTTGGTAATTTAATCTACAGTAATTAACAGTTAATGAGGAGTGAATGTTTAGATAAGGCTGCAGGAGGTCTGTTTTCTTCTCCAAGATACCCGAGATAATGAGATAAGCCAGGGAGCTTAAAATATTTACTGGTGATGTCCTCTGAATGCATCTCACACAATACAATGAATGCTGTGAATCGGTGCCTGACCCCAAAGGCTTCATTCTATGGCCAAAGTAACACAGTGAGGTGCAAGTGATGTAACGATATTGGGGGAGGCAGTTTACAACACAAAAGATCACAAAACTGAGGCACCTAGTGACACAGAGTAAAATAATTCCACAACTAATCATACAACCTAAAGTAAACACAATAATATTTTTTTTGGTGGTAATGGCCCTTTAATTCCTGCACATTGTAAGGTGGAGCCTCCATGGATTGGGTTTATTATTCCAGGAAATAACCTCCAGAAACTCAATTAGAATGGGGAGTTTGGAGGCCAAGACAAAGCCTTGAAATCTTTATTATGTTTCTTTAAAACATTCCTGAATGATTTTTGCAGTGTTACAGGGTGCAAACACTATTTCTATGATGGGTTGTACAAGGTCTGCTATTATATCTAGGTAGGTGGTACGTGGTACGTGTAAAGTATAGTCTGATACCTTTCTATCATGGCAAGAACTAAATATTTTTATTAGAAAAAATTTAACCCTTTCGCTGCTGAGGCTTTTCCCGCCCCTGTGCTGAGGTCATTTTTACCGGTTTTGCTCATCATGTTTAAACGTGTTTTGAAGGCTTATTTTAGTATATGACCCAGACATATTATATATCGTTCTTTCCGTCAGACTCGGTAGATTCATAATATGTCATTATTATATGTATACGTTATGTCATGTCTGTATATTATAACAAAAAATGCAATAAAATATGTATTTTCAATAATTTACAATGTGTAAAGTGTTTTTTTTAACATGCGACCAATTGCGGTTATATTTTGTATGGGGTGCGCTTGTTAAAAAAATTAGAGATGGGGTCTCGTTACATTTTTTTTGGGGAAAATTACACTATTTTTAACAAACGCACCGCATACAAAAATCGTTAGTGCAGCATCATTGTTCACATTATAATTGAAATGGGAACAATATTGCTGCATTAACAAACCAAAAAAAAGAAAAAAAAGTTTTTGTTTTTTTTTTTTATAATTTTTTTTAATTTTTTTTTTTTTTTCTTTTTCTTTTTTTATCTTTTTTTGACAAACGTTTTCACTTTCATGTTTGGTATCGTTGGAACGGCCATGCTCTGGCGGATCCAACCATACCAAACATTAACCCCTAACTGCCACGGATCGGGAGATAGGGAGTTCATTGGAACTCCCTATCTCCACAGTTGGTGGCAGTTAGGGGTTAAGTCCAGGACTGGCGTCATCGTGCTACGCACGATGACGCCAGTCCTCAGGGGGAGTTTCCGGAGGCTTGGCCGACATCCAAGATGTCGGCCAGCTCCGGGAAAGGATCGCGAACCGGCGCTTTTCAGCGTCGATTCGCGATCCAGCTCCCCAGGGGTTAATGCCAGGCACCATTTGGAAGGGCAGGCTGTGCCCTTCCAAATGATGCCTGGGTTAACCCCCGCAGAGCCGCCGATCGGGAGGGAGAGAGGTCCGAAGGACCTCCCCCCCTCCCTTTCAGGCGCCTCCTCCGCACATGCGGGGGGGGCGCCAGAATTAGGTGTCATCGCGCAGCCGCGATGACACCTAATTCCGGCGGCTGCGGTCCCGGATGCCGGGCTGACATCGAGGATGTCAGCCCGCACCGGGGGGGCCAGCGATCGGCCGGAACCCGGCCGAACGCTGACCCCAATGGGAGGACGCGCTCAGCGCGTCCTCCGCACAGCAGCGGGAATGCTGAGGACGCGCTGAGCGCGTCCTCAGCATTGAAGTGGTTAAGCTACAGCTGTTCTGTGTGACTGGACCAGGTGGGCTAGCCGTTGCTCCTCACTTGCATCGATGAGCATTATGCGCCAATGACCTTGACACCAATTGACTTGTTGTCCTTTCTTTGCACCACTTTAGTACTTACTAACCACTGCATGGCAGGAACACCATTTTTAAGATGCTCTGACCCAATCATTTAGCTATTTCCGATTGGTCCATTTCAAAGTCACTCGGATCTTTTCACTGGCCCATTTTTTCCTGCTTCCGAGCCATGAAATTCAAGAACCGACTGTTCACTTTCTGCCTAATATATCCCACCCCTTGACAGGTGCCATTGTAACCATATAATCAATGTTATTCACTTCCCTGTCAGTGGTTTTAATGTTGTGGTTGATCAGTGTACGTTCTCTTAAACTTCCATATCTATAAATTTTACTGAGTGCATCTTTTTATTCTACTTTGTTTGGAGTGGGGTGGGTTTCTTACAAAAATATCACAATCTACTTTGTGCTATAGTGCCTCAACATCATTAAATTTATTAAAAAGTCTAAATTAAACAATTCTGTCTAGAATGAAGTACAGACTATAAGTAAAATGGGCTATAATGATGTTTGAAGAATTAGTGATTTTTTTAATTTAATACTATTACAAGAAAGCAACAAAGCTCTTAGTTCTAGTTAGTCTAAGCGCTAAGCTAAGTAAACAAGTTAATACATCGTCACTATGAATAATGGTTATATCAACAGGATGGATGTTTGTGGTATCTAGATATTTTGGGGTTTAATGAAAATGTGAAATATGTGTTTAATAAAACATTTCTAAATGTTTGTTAAACTTGACTGATTGCTCCAAGTAGATAGTCAGCACTTGGCCTCATTGGAAAACTGTTCAAAAGCTAAATAAAGCAGATATATTATATCTCATCAATACATATAAATACTAAAAGCCCCAATGCATAGTTTCCAATATTTATTTCATATTTTCTTCAATTAAATAAAACAAGAAATAGTCCAAATAATTCTTTCATCATTTTTAAGTTTTATTTTCATGTTGGTATGTGTTACTGTTCATCATAATCTAGCCATGATTTCTTATTCATTTATAACAGAACAAATGTGTACGCAATTTATCCATATTTTGATTTGTGTGGAAATGTTTGTTAATGTTGTTTGTTTAGTGAAAATCAATCCTACACACTCTGCAAACTCCATTGCATGATATTTCTATACAAAAACAAATAACTCAATGAAGATTCTCGTAAACCATAAAGTGGAAATTGGAGCCAACACACATACCAATGGTTTGGATGCATTTACATATAACAGTAGGACTGGAAATGAGACTTTCTGACAACTTGTATATCAAATGACTTGTTTACTATAGTTATTCATGGCATGCTGTATTTTTATAAAATGTTATACTCTTATCATGTTTCCACTTGAAAATTATTTTCTCATTTATGTTTACAAAAGGAATCAAATTTCTGTGTTATTCATTATTCTATTTTACTTTTTTTGGTGTGGGCTGTCTATTCTTTATTTTTTTTCTGTTCAGATTCTGTCTGAAGTCATATATTTAATTACTATAATGATTTTTTTCATGACATACAGTGAAGGAAAAAATTATTAGATCCCATGCTGATTTTGTACGTTCGCCTACTGACAAAGAAATGAGCAGTCTATAATTTTAATGGTAGGTTTATTTTAACAGTGAGAGAGAGAATAACAAAAACATCCAGGAAAAAAAAGGTGTGGATGGTGGACTTCAAGATCCTGTCATGGCCAGCCCAATCTCCAGATTAGAACCCCACTGAAAACCTCTGGAATGTGATCATGAGGAAGATGGATGGTCACAAACCATTAAACAAAGTGGAATAAATTATATTCGTAGTCCTATATAACCCTGGTGATGTAGTGTAGCAGGGAGCAATGGCATAAGGAAATCTGTTTCTGCTTCCTCTTGGTTAGTCCTGGACAGACTAATCTGGGCCTGTTTGCTCATAAACCCTTCCCGTAGGACCGTGTGAAGCACTCGCACTACAACAGGTGCACATCATTTTTCCTTGCAGTGGAATCATACCTAGAATCTGATGGCAGTCAAAGCAGCCCCATGTGGAGTGAAGGCACCATGGTTCACATTTGGTGGCATTGTTCAAAACTTCGTAGATACAGGAAAGAAGTATATAAACACGTCCTTAGTGTTACATCTCATATTGGTCCTTTTCACCCCAACTTTTTCTTTTCAAACAATTTCCAGATAACACTCTTAAAGTGGACAAAATAATAAGGCTGGGGTCAGACTAGCGCATTTTTATCGTGCGTTTAGGCGCACTTAATCACGGCCGCAGTAGCAGCAAATGACGTAAATGGCAAACGAACGCATTTTTTCGAGAACGTCAAACCGCTAGTACTGACGTACAGAGTGCACTGCGTCCGCTAGCGGTGAGTGTGCGTGATTTAGGAGATGTCAGACGCTGCTCATGTCCGGCCAACATAGCGTCCAGACGCAAAAAGTGTTTTATTGACAATCCGTAAAAAATCACACACGAAAATGCACATCGTATGACCGTTTTCGCGCATTCTGTGAAAAAATACGTCAATGAGTTCAAACGCACTTTTTGACGGTCGCTGTGATTAATGCGTTCGTTTGACCCTAGCCTAATAGGACATTTACTAATTGCAGCAGCAGCTATCATTCCACGACATTGGAAAACTACCACAACCCCTACATGTGATGAAGTCATCCAAATGATACTTGGAAATAAGGATTATGAGTTGGCATTAACACAACCATCTCCGTTTACCATGAAGTTGAAATATTTTTGGAACATATGGGAAGATAATACTTTAGATCAGTGGTTCCCTACCGCGGACCTCAAGTACCCCTAACAGGCCAGGTTTTGAGGATTGCCTTGGGGAAATGCAGACTGAATCCTGCAATCACCAAGCAGCAAATCAGATCACCTGTGCTGTGCTTCAGCTATCTGGAAAACCTGATCTGTTGGGGGTACTTGAGGACCGTGGTTGGGAACCACTGCTGTAGGTAATGTTAATAGCCATGCTTTACGGGTTTGATTAGACCTTTTCGGTTTATGTGTGTACTTATGGAAATAACTACAATGTTTAATGTCACTGTATACTTATTTGTACTCATTGCTGTACTGCTTGAATATTACATTGTAAACATTTTATGAGATGGATGGAATTCTTCCCCCTCCCTCCCTTTCCATTTTTTTTCTTTTTCTTTC
Source organism: Leptobrachium leishanense (assembly GCA_009667805.1). Classification (NCBI taxonomy): domain Eukaryota; kingdom Metazoa; phylum Chordata; class Amphibia; order Anura; family Megophryidae; genus Leptobrachium; species Leptobrachium leishanense. The sequence goes on along the minus strand of CM019065.1, from coordinate 298,044,026 downwards.
TGTACCCCTAATCAGTTGACTGCTTTTGTTGTGAATATTTCTTTTTTGTGAACAGAAAAAAGTTTTAAAACCTAATAATAAATATTAATTTGAGAAGAATAGAGCCGGAAGCCCTTAACAGCTAATGCCGATTTTCAGTATTTGATGTACTCTATCACTAGCTCAGCTGGAAGAGGGGCTTCTGAGTTAATAACATCATGGAAATTATTAACATTGGAAGTGCAAAAGAGTGACGAATGAAGGCTAATGTGGTGGGTAAATTATTGGCTGCATGGGGATAAAATACCGGGAGAACAATTTTCTGAGTGTAATTTCGTAGGCATTGGCAATAGCAGAAAAATCTTACGCATTCAGCCCTGATACATGCAACGTTTTGAGCTATACCTGGGAGTGAAATGACACGTGAGCCACCGAATAGGTACATAGTGTCAATATGTCTAAATATTGGTTTAGTTTTGTACTTGTTTTACTCCCTCGGTTTTTTCTTTAATGAATTGTACAGCGTGTTCCACAGTACCTTGGCATTTCCTCAGATTGCTTAATGATTTATTAAGCACATTCATTACAAACCGCAGCCTTTAACAATGGTATACTGATGTACCAGGTAACCTGTACTGTACATGGTCACAAGAGGAAATCCAGTGTTAATTTAACAGATATAATTTTCTTCAGCAAATTTTGCAACATTTAGCTTTTATAGGCATGTGTTTTTATCAACTGGCTTCATCTAATCATGCAATCTAACCTTATAAATCAGTTGTACATCATGCGTTTTGGTATATTTTTAATTTGTGAGGCTTCTCAATAAGGTGTCTATATAGTTATCGTCTATGATGTGTGCATGCTTGGTTGACTTGTTTCCACATCTTGTATGCAATGGGATGCACAACTGTATTGCATTTCAGTATATTTTTAAAACCTATAACATAATCCTAATGGTCTAAAACTGTGAAACATCCAAACGGCGCAACAAGTGGTGTAACAACACATCAAAACGTGATAGTGGATTTTGCTCAAGCAGCTATATACAATCCGGTGGGGAAGGTGTCACAGTTCTTATGAAGTCAAGCCGCATTAAAATAGTCCCAGGGGAAGAAAATTAGGTGCCAAGGTCAAGTGGATAGTACTTATGGAGGTAATGTGCACAGATCCTCCTGAAGAAGTTTGTGCTCATAGTCTTACTTTTTGGCGTCTCTCAATGAGAAAACAAACAAAAGTAACAACTGGTGTAGTAGGTCAAATCAATTGGTTCCATTCCTTAACCTAAGGGAAAACAACTCCCATTCCGTAGAGCCTAAGGGCCATATTACATAGTTGGTGCTAACTTAACCAGAGCTGTTGTAAACTTCCCAGAGCCATTATAGCCTATGGAAGTTTTAAGTTTACAACTGCTCTGGTTAAGTTAGCACCAACTTTGTAATACTGCCCTAAATGTATTCCGGCTCTAGGTTGTAGTGCCTCTGGCCAGATAGAGGGTGGCACAGTCCTTCTTTGCTGGTGCAGGTTGCTTAAACAGAACAGAAAACCTAGGGAGACGGTACTCTCGTAGTAAAATACTGTAAATACCACCAAGTGTTGTTTAGGATATGCAATATGTCATTCACCAATTTTGGAGCCTCTTAGGTTTTATAGGTTCGAATTATGTAGCGTCAGGCACCCTTTTGGTGGGTGCTCAAACCCCTTTGTCTGCCGATCCTCAGGTCCCAGGATGTGATGCGGTTGGATGCAGAGTTCAGATTAAACGGGCCGGCAATGGGGTGGGGGGTTAAAAGTTAAGGAATAACAAATGTATTAAAGAAATAAAGACAAAGTAAGACACGTGATCTAGGGAGACGCGTTTTGGCTTAGGGCAGCTTTCATCAGTCAGTCAATGCGTGTCTGAAAAATCTCTCCAATCGAAAATGAAAGTAAAAGGCTAGACCTCTTTTTTTTTATATAGCAATGTTATTCAAAACCTTTGTTTTGTTCCAGCCACATTGGCAACAAAGTTTTCTAGGTTCGGGTCACATGATGCTTGTCACATCCAATAGCTGGGATGTATCCCAGTGAAGCTTAGCAGGCCCTTAACGCGGCTATTCATCATACCACTAGTGTCAACTTCTGGACATGTGACCCCTCCTATGTGATCATAGTGCGCTGGCGCCACGGTCCAGCGAATGTGCACACAGTCGCTCCTAGTATAACATAAATGTGACTTCCTATACAAATGACCATGCAATTGGAAAGTCACTCAGCTTATGGATTCAGGGGATCAAATGTTAAGAGTAGCTCTGAGGGGTTATAACAGAGTGTGAATATACAGTCCTGATGGATTATAGGGTTACGATTTTAAATTTGACAATAAATCATTATTAACATAAGTGAAACCAAAGAGGGAATCTACTGAAGGGCAAGATGGATAGTTCTTCCAAGCTCTAATTCTCAGTTCTCTCTTCAATCCTGTTTTGTATATTGCACTTGGTTTGATTAGCTTGGGGGGAAAAGTGTATAAATGGGGATATGATTACATACTTTCGGTCAATACACAGTGGTCCTTTACTGGTATTGCACATTTTTATAAACCGTGACAGATCAAGGTCTTCATGGGACTGGAGCTGAAGGTTTTGGTTGGCCTCTGCTTCATCCCACTCACCTTCTATTTTCCTCTTTCATAGTCTTCTCACTTCCCAGTGTTCCTCTGTTCCATTCGTCTTACCTCTCATTGCTTCTCTGCCTCATTATTTTCACATACTGTTGTTCCTCTGTCCCATTCTTCTCACCTTTTCATTGTTCCTCTGCCCTGTTCTTCTCACCACAACACCACCAATTATGTTACTATCCCATTCGCCTTACCTCCTGTTGTATTCCTGTCCCATTCTTCTCACACACATACCTCCACTGTGTCATGGCCTCATTCCTCTTGATTTTGATGTGTTGACAATTGGTGTTGATAAAGATCACTTTAAAGTGATTTTTGGAGTGTTCATGGAACTACCGCTCCAATAATTCTTATGTTAACCTGGCTTTGGTTATAAAGGGACACTTCCGCCACCATTTACTACTTAAGCATTTATGTGGTCATGGTGAATGTTTGATGAATCGTGTAACATTTTAAACGTAAGTCACAAGGTGATATTTTGTCAATATTGCCTTCAGATATATAGATTTACATGGCTTTCTGTTAACTAGTTGTCTTTTATCGCTCTACCAGAACTGTCATACACAACTTTTGCTGGCCAGTTTTTCACTCTGTTACATACCAACATGTTCCCTTCCCTCTTTCGTAAGAGCCCTAAGAGCCGTAAGATAACTTCACAGCACAAACTGAGAGAGACATTCCATTCAGCCCATAGATTATCCTGACTTGGCTGAAGACATTACGCTGCATACCTGCCATCTACGAATCTACATCCTTCTTGCTAAGTTCCTGGAACCTGAACATTTTAATTTTATTATGTGCTTATGTGCTGTCACTCTGCTCTTAGCATTTTGTGTTGCCGAGGTGTTTGCACATGTATAAATTGCAGGGAAGCATGTTTTACTCAAAGAGGAGGGCCACGTGAGCTGGTTTTGGTTTCTTTTGGAGTCAAGAGCAGTCCAGCTACCATGCAATTAAGCTATTGTTTGAAAGGAGATTTTAATACTGAACTTTTACAACATTCTGTGTTTAATTTTTTGCCATTTAACAGTTATCACTGGGTACTGTCTTGTCATGTTCGTTAGGTACGTCACTCAGTGTACGAATAATTATTGTGGATTCTTGTGAAATCCTCGAAGTCCACGTGCTCTGTGTTAAGACCACAATGTTAAAATACCCACACAATTTTGTCTCTGAGGTGAAAGTGACTGGAGGCAATGCAATGGCAAGACGCTCTCACCTAAAGTGGTTTCCCATGATGTTGGCAGGTGGGTTTAATGACCATATATGTAAACTAAACTCCTCTGTGTTTTGTTTAGAATTGGTATGAGATTCAAAGTGCAGATAGCAATATTCGCTACATTTGTTTCTGTGACGTGGGGCTACATACGAATAGTGTATACTTCCTTCGAAGAGTATTGGGCGTAGAGGAGCGCAAATGATTCTATGTGTGTAAGATCACAATGTTGCCATACATTTGAAATATGTAGGGATATGACAATGAAATGTTTGTGTCAGTGGCAATTAATTTTACATTAAAAGAGGTTAGAGAGAGTCCTGCAGATGTGCTGGGGTTGATTTTGGGGGTTGGGGTCAAAAAAGCTGTTCTGGATCTTATGGTTTCAGAATTGGTTTTGGAGACCATATTAGGGAGTGTGTAGCATGACGGGCCCTCTAAATTCGGGTTATAGGGTGTTTAACCCATTTGCTGTGAATGGCATGTTCTTCAGAGCGCTGCTGTGTGCCGAAGACGTGTCCCATGCTTCCTCTGCAATGCTCACCTTCCTCGACAATCAGAATCTTCTCAACTGATGGATTATTCAATACATTGTAAAGCCAAGCTGGAGGAATCATTTGAGGGCAGAAACATCAGTTAAATCTCAACTCTAAAATAGCTTTAGAGAATTTATAGCCAAGGGGTCATTTCTACCCCCTGCATTGCCACTTCTGTATATTCCACAAAGTCAAGGGAGGTACCTTTTTGGAAAGATTATTGGCTGACCTTTCCAATTATTTCAAACATGACCAGGTAAACTGTAACCATAAAATGCAAAAAAATAAATAGATACATAAATCTATTTTGCCAAGCCACCATCTGCTTTTTACTTTAAAAATGGACAAGCAGCATGTCAAACAGCACCTTGCAGGCCTCCTGGCATGTTAGGTTCCTTGAAACCAGGGATCTAAAACTCTGGCCCCCCATATGTTTCTGTGCCACAACTCCCATGAGTCTCTGGCCATCTATTGCATTCAATGAATTCTGGAAATTGTTGAGGATAAATAGCGGAGGTGGGGCAGAGTTGGAAATCCCTGCTTTAAACCCACTAGGTAAACAGCTAATCTAAATAAACCAAGTTATGCACATTTCTGACATCAACAGCCCTAACCCCATTACCATTTGAAGAAATGTTTTAAACTGAATACAGTTTTCTAGAACATAAGTTGTTACGCTATGTTTGGGTTACACTAACATTTGGCAATCATACAGTAGCTCGTGTAGGTGTGATCTATAGACCCCCTGGACAAGTAGAAGAGCTAGATAATCTGCTGCTTGAGGAAATAGCCAAAATGGCAATGAAGGGGGAAGTTATTATCATGGGGGACTTTAATCTTCCTGATGTGAACTGGAAAACCAAAACAGCTGGGTGCACCAGGAGTACAAATATTCTAAACTCCCTACTGGGATTATCTCTAACACAAGTAGTTGAGGAGCCGACCCGTAAAGAGGCCATATTGGATTTAATACTCACAAATGGAGGTTTGGTATCGGACGTTGTTGTAGGTGAAAATTTGGGATCTAGTGATCACCAGTCAGTATGGTTTAATATAAGAACAGGGATGGAGCCGCACCACACAAAAACAAAAGTTTTAGACATTAAAAAAACAGATTTTTCTAAAGTGAGACTTTGTGTGAAGGAGTCCTTATCAGACTGGAGGAGTTTAAAGGGAGTCCAGGAGAAATGTGATTATTTAAAGGAAGCATTATTGAAGGCCACAGGCAATTGCATTCGACTTGTTAGCAAAAACAAAAAAGGGAAGAAACCACTGTGGTACTCTGCAGAAGTGGCCAAAATAGTGAAGAACAAAAAGACAGCATTCAATAATTATAAAACAACTCCGAGTGAATAAGATAGGCAAACCTATAAGATTAGGCAGAAAGAGGCAAAGCAATTTATAAGAGCTTCCAAAGTACACGCAGAAGAGAAAATAGCTCAGTCAGTAAAAAAGGGGGACAAAACATTTTTTAGATACATAAATGAGAAAAAAGTAAAACAAGGATTAGTTAGATTAAAAACAAAGGAAGGAAGGTATGTAGAAGAGGATAAAAGTCTCGCTGACTGCCTCAATGAATATTTTTGTTCAGTCTTTGCAGAAGAAAAGGAAGGAAAGGGACCTCAGTTAGGAGGAAACACTAACGAGACAATTGCATATCAGTTTACAGAGGAGGAGGTTCTACAGCAGCTGTCTAAAGTAAAGACAAATAAGTCAATGGGGCCTGATGGGATCCACCCTAAATTATTAAAAGAGCTCAGTGATGTAATAGCAAAACCGTTAACAGATTTATTTAACCAATCCTTGCTAACGGGAGTCGTCCCAGAAGACTGGAAATTAGCAAATGTTGTGCCCATTCACAAGAAGGGTAGTAGGGAGGAATCTGGGAACTATAGGCCAGTTAGTCTTACGTCAGTAGTGGGGAAATTAATGGAAACCATGTTAAAGGAAAGGATTGTTGACCATCTAAAAACACATAGATTACAGGATCAGAAACAACATGGGTTTACCTCAGGGAGATCATGCCAAACTAATCTTATTGATTTTTTTGATTGGGTAACAAAAATAATAGACACAGGTGGTGCAGTAGACATTGCTTATTTAGATTTCAGTAAGGCTTTTGATACTGTTCCGCATAGAAGGCTTATCAATAAATTGCAATCTTTGAGCTTGGATTCCAATATTGTTGAATGGATTAGGCAGTGACTGAGTGACAGGCAACAGAGGGTTGTGGTAAATGGAGTTTATTCGGCGCAAGGTCTTGTTACCAGTGGGGTACCTCAGGGGTCAGTACTTGGACCCATTCTATTTAATATTTTTATTAGTGATATTGCAGAAGGTATTAATGGAAAAGTATGTCTTTTTGCTGATGACACAAAGATTTGCAACAGGGTTGACGTTCCTGGAGGGATCAGCCAAATGACAAATGATTTAGGTAAACTAAAAAAATGGTCGGAACTGTGGCAATTGAGTTTTAACGTGGATAAGTGCAAGATAATGCACCTGGGACGTAAAAACCCAAGGGCTGAATATAGAATATTTGATACAGTCCTAACCTCAACATCTGAGGAAAGGGATTTAGGGGTTATTATTGCAGAGGATCTGAAGATAAGTAGTCAATGTAATAGAGCAGCAGGAAATGCTAGCAGAATGCTTGGTTGTGTAGGGAGAGGTATTAGCAGTAGGAAAAGGGAAGTGCTCATGCCACTGTACAGAGCACTGGTGAGACCTCACTTGGAGTACTGTGTGCAGTACTGGAGACCGTATCTCCAGAAGGATATAGACCTCTTAGAGAGAGTTCAGAGAAGGGCTACTAAAATGGTGTACGGCTTGAAGGAGAAAAGTTACCAGGAAAGGCTTAATGATCTTAACATGTACAGCTTGGAAAAAAGACGAGACAGAGGAGATATGATGGAAACATTTAAATACGTAAAGGGAATCCACAAGGTAGAGGAAGGGAGTATATTTAAAAGGAAACAAAGTAGCAAAACAAGAGGACATAGTCTTAGATTAGAGGGGCAAAGGTTTAAAAGTAACATCAGAAAGCATTATTTTACTGAGAGGGTGGTGGATACATGGAACAGTCTTCCAGTTGAAGTGGTAGAGGCCAAAACAGTAATTGAATTTAAGCAGGCATGGGATAGGCATACGGCTATCCTAAACAAAAGATAAATCCAGGTAAAGTATCCATGTAATTGGGCAGACTAGATGGGCCGGAAGGTTCTTATCTGCCGACATTTTTCTATGTTTCTATGTTACAAGAGCCAAGGCCAAAGAATTTCCCTCTGCTGTTTTATTGCCTTCCTCTGCTAGTTCCAGGTTTCTTCCCTCAGCACACAGCACTGAATCAATGTCAGTTCTTAATTTCTCCCAATAAAGCAGACAACACTGGTCACATTGGGTTAAGCAGACTCACTGGCCATTTCAGCAGGCCTTTTTTTTTATTTGGTACAGAATTCGATAACAACAATTACCATCCCAGCCCACCCAGACATCCGGACACGGCAGTTCCTGGTCCCCATCAGGTCCACCTCACACAGTCCCTGCAGTGACTTAGATTGTAAGCTCTTGAGCAGGGTCCTCCCTCCTACTGTTCTATGTGTTTAACTTGTATGTATATTGGTTATTCTGTCTCTCCCATTGTACAGTGCTACGGAACTTGGTGGTGTTTTATAAATAAATTATAAATACCGGCTGGGTGGAGTAGAGGTAACATCACTGCTCTATAACTGTGAAGAGAGACTGTGGAGACACAGGTTCAATCCTGGCCAGAGCACCTCTCCAGTAAGTGTCCTTGGGCAAGACACCTAAAGGTACACACTCCCCACCCAGGACATACTTGAAAATGAGAGAAATCTCAATGTATCCTTCTTGTTAAAATCCTTTAAAAAAATAATAAATAAAATAACTAATTGCAGTCATACAGGGCAAGGGTCCTTGTTTGAGGGGATTTCTAGGGAGCAGCGGCAATCTGTGGGTACCATTTGATAGCTTGGGCCCCTATGGTGTCGCAGTCCAAAAAGCGCCCAGATCTGCAGGGGCCAGAGCGGCAGTGTGTGGAAGATACCCCAGATGAAGCCATATGGCCGCAGCTGCGTGAGCCCCTGGGGCCAAAAAAGGCTCAGAAACTTGGGTTCCCAATGGAGCTCCCTCGTGAAAATCACCCCAACCCCAATGGAGCGCCCTGCTGGGGCAAAGAGTTTTCGGGGTGCCAGGATTTAAAGTTTCTGCAGATGTTTCCATTAAAGTGAATGCCGTGCAGTCCTCGAATAGGATTGGTTGGCACGTCTGACTCCTGGATGGTAATTGGCTGGAGTTTCAAAACCAGGCTTCCCCTGGTGTCATAGAACACGAGGGACAGGCTTACAGGCATTTGGATTATGTTCTGATGGGGGGGGGGCACAACCCACCACTTTTAATATAAAACCATAAACAGACCAATAGCTTAAATGAGGGGAATAGCGGAGCAGTGAGGTTACAGTCCAGTTTCTGGGCACGGGGGCAGTAGTGTATTTAGGTTTTGTGCTGCCCTAGGCCTGACTAAACTCGTGCACCCCTAATTTAAATTTGACGCACCCCTTCCTGTCAAGGGCACACCTCTTCCTGGTTAATCCCCACCCTTCCTCTTTAAGCTCCACCTTTTCCTCTTAGAGCTCCGCCTTTTCCTCTCTTTATATTAAAAGTGGATACCAAGTGCCTACTTGTATATTTTGTATACCATTTCAAATGTATCTATTGAGATAAAGAAAATTATGAAATGTTTAAATTCAAGTATTTTTACAAAGAACAGCCACGCATGTCAAGTAAACGGGATCACAGCCGCTCTAATTGGTGGAACAATAAAATCCACAGAAACGTGCACTGCATATGAGCGTATCACAGAGCTGCATAGCAATAAAACCCACAGAAATGGGCACTGTGTATGAGCATATCAGAGCTGCAAAGCAATAAAACCCACAGAAATGTGCAGTGTGTATGAGCATATCACAGAACTGCACAGCAATAAAACTCACAGTAATATGCAGTGTGTATCACAGAATCCACAGCAATAAAACACCCAGCAATGCAATGTGCGGTGTGTATGAGTGCATCAGAATTCACAGCAATAAAACTCACAGCAATGCAATGTGCGGTGTGTATGAGTGCATCAGAATCCACTGCAATAAAACTCCCAGCAATGCAATGTGTGGTGTGTGTCAGCGTAACAGAATCCACAGCAATAAAACTCCCAGCAATGCAATGTGCGGTGTGTATGAGTGCATCAGAATCCACTGCAATAAAACTCCCAGCAATGCAATGTGCGGTGTGTATGAGTGCATCAGAATCCACTGCAGTAAAACTCCCAGCAAACCGAGTGTATATGAGCACACAGCAATTATTTATTCTACATTTACCGGCCTCTGTCCGCGGTAGGGCTGTGTGCAGAGTCAGCAGGGACTGTGTACAGACTCAGCAGGAGGTCCCTCCAGGCCACGTTAGGTTCACGGCTGTGCCTGTGCGTGGAGCCATCTTGTCAGCAGTGGGGTGCCACTGCCAGAGGGTGCACTGTGGCTTTGATTCCCTTCCCGGTGGGTGTTCAGTCCAGAATAGAGTGACAGTCCATTTTAACGAAAGGGCGGGCAGCTGCGTGCATGCGTGTCACGTGGTTCAGCCAGTCAGGTGGTACTGAGACTCAGTACCACCTGACTGGCCGGACCAAGTGTGACCTGCACGCAAGCAGCCTCACCAGGAGCCAGGCAGCTCAATGACAAATTTCTATCACTGCAGTGCTGGTTAAGGAAAGGTCCACTTTAAACAGCAGTAAGCAGACAGGGCTTCATATTCTGCTGAAACCCCCCCCCCTTACCTGCCGTTTACTGTCATCTTCTCTCTCTGGACACAAATCACATCCCCCTCCCCTCTCCTAGAGCTGCTGCGAGGCAGGGGAGGAGCTATGGAGGGAGGAGAGGGGGATTTTTATTCTATTCGATTTTATTCCGTATGCAAACGTCATGCTCCGCTGCTCGTTGTTTGAGAGCACAGCTCAAAGCTGACACATAGTGACAGTGGCACCTCCTAGTACCCCCTAATGACACCCCAATAATCACTGGTACCTGGGGCGGCCCGCCCTCCGCCACTCCTCTAAGTACACCACTGCTCTGGTGATATGCTCACACACAAGTTTGGCGAACTGCCAGCAAGTACAGTGCTGTTTGAAGGCAGTGCAAATCCCCATAGAGAAGTAATGGTTAATCTATTCAGAGAACACCAAACAGCAGAGAAATGTCAGTGAAATGTCCTGATGTTCGGTGGTTTCAATCAGCAGGTTTATTCAGGCGAACCCCATAGGTTTCAATGTTAAAAATATTCCCGTTTTTTATGCAATATCTAATAAACCATTTATTATTTTAATCTGCAGTAAAAAGTCTTTATTTATTTATTGATTTTTTTTTGTACCTTTTAGTGATTTTTCAGAATTTTTTGGGCTAAATTCCCCCCCTTTCTTTTAATAGCAGTTCTCCTTTTTCTGTAACAGAACTTTTTATTATCAATCATAGGATCTTATATGTAAAGTCCAGACATTTTCGTTCAGTAGTTCTTTTTAAAACGCAGGCCATGGGTTTGCGGTGGCAGCATACAGCGGCCGACTCCATGCACTTTGGGGACCCTGCGGTGAATGGTGAATTCACTGCAGGGTTGGGAAATTTTATTCCCCGAAGTGCAGGGAACTACAGAACACCAAAATGTTGGCGTCATTTCGGTGCTCTGTGAGGAACCCAATTAGTGGTGAGGTTTTTTGTTGCCCCCTGGAAAGTGAAAGCCTAGGCCTTGCCTACCCAGGACATACTTGAAAATTATCCAAGAGTGCCGCGATCACCACCGCTGGGAGCCCACAAGCCAGGCGCCGAGCCTCCAGGAATGGGAGCGCCGAAACTCCCTTCACAAACAGCACCAAACAGAAAAGATCCCGGACTCAGGCAGCTGAATTCGTGAGTTTATTCAAACGGGTAGCATCTCACCACCACGGAACAGTGACCTTTCGGCCACAGACGGCCTTAATCATACCAGATCATATGATTAAGGCCGTCTGTGGCCGAAACGTCACTGTTCCGTGGTGGTGAGATGCTACCCGTTTGAATAAACTCACGAATTCAGCTGCCTGAGTCCGGGATCTTTTCTGTTTGATACTTGAAAATTAGTGACATCTCAATGTTTCCTTCCTGGTAAAATAGTTTGCAAAAGTAAAAAAAAAAAAAAAAAAAAAAAAAAAATTTTTTTTTTTTTTTTTAGGGGTGGGGCCACCCAGCGGGCCGCCGCCCCCTGGAAAGTGCCGCCCTAGGCCTGGGCCTTGTTGGCCTAGGCCAAAATACACCAGTGCACGGGGGTTCCATGACATAAGTGCAACCAAGTCTTAATTAAGGCAGATTTGGGAAAAAAGCAAAATACAATATAATATGCTTTATGCACATACATGTTTTAAAAACGTGGATGTTTAGCCTTCAAGTAGGTGCTGCAACAGTCCAGAAGACAGAGCTTTGCAGTATCTTTTCCCGTACATATAATATTCAGTAATTATTTTTATGCAGTATATATTTAGATTTATTTATATGTTCAGAACACCGAATTTCTACAAATGTGGGCTTTATAGCGACATAATTACTTAGTTTGTGACAATTGTATGCCTGATTAAGACAAATGTAAAATTTAAAAAAAAAAGCACAAAAACTCGTGTACATATCTCGGGCCGGATCACAGCGTTTTTCACACACTGGATTCGACGAGAAAGGCAAGACGCAAATGGAAAACATTTGAATTTGAGATTATATATATAGAATATAATATATATATATATTTCACCACAGTGTTGATCAGCTCTAGGAGTCCATAGGAAACCATGGAGACAGACTTGCTCTCGTGCGAACAAATCTGGCCAGGGCAGTGGATGGATATCTGGAGGAACACTGGGAACTGTTTGTTCTCAGTGTTCTTCTGCCCGCAGAGTGAGGAAGCAGCTGATAGTACGCATTCTGCACCGAGGGATCTGAGGTGAGCATGGATTTTTTTTGGTGGTTTTAGATTAATGTATTCACATCAGGGTCTGAAAAACGCTATTCAAACCTGCATAACGTCAGACGCAGATGGATAAGGAGCTGATGGGGATAGCTCAGCTTGCATCTCTGATGTAATAGGACATTGTAACATTGACCTCCCTGGCGGTCCGATTCTGACATATTTTATATGTCAGAATTGGTTCAATTTATTCTGGCCCCCGAGTGGTAGAAGTGTGGCTCGGGGGTTAACTTTCAATACTGAAAGCGGTATCCCCGAGCCACACTCGGGCCGATACTTACACGTCCTGCGCTCCCTCGCTGTCTCCGCAGTCACACTGCAGCCGATCGCGATGTCACACTTCCTGGTTCACTCCTCTTGAGAAGAGATCCAGGCAGTGTGACATTACGAGCGGCTGGAGGAGACTGCGGGGATCAGCGAGGGAGCGCAGGACATGTAAGTATCCAGCTCGAGTGTGGCTCGGGGATACCGCTTTCGGTATAAAAAGTTAACCGCGAGCCACACTCGGGAAAACTGTCAGGGAGGTTAAGCACAGCGCTTGAGCCGTTATGCTGTATGTCTCAAACATTGTCCATAGCGTCCAGGTTGTGATCTGTCCCCTTATTTTCTGTGCACCTGTCCATCCCAACAAAGGGAGATGAGGAATCCAGATAGGCAAGGGACTAATCAATGAAGAAGTCATGCCATGGATGCTAGGCTTGTGCACCGATTTTTTTTTTTCGGTTCGATTTGTTCGGATGTTTAAAATTTTCGATTCGGCTCGTTTCGACTGATTTCTGTTTCGATTCGGTTCGGCTTGTTTTTCGTGTACATTTTTATTTCGGAATATCAACCATTTTTCGTATTTTAGGGTCACTTTGCTCGTTTTTTGTATCGACTTTTCGGAAATTTCGGAAATTTTAGTTTTTTCGGAACTTCTGTCCTCCTCGTTTCAAAGTGTCTACGATAATTCTGGCGATTCTATCGTGTTTTTTTATTAAATAAAGATCCTTTTTTTCTTATGAATAATTGAATAAATAAAGTTGTGAAATGTATAATCATATTAAAATGGTATGAAAGCCAAGGAACAAAAAAAATGAACAAAACGATTTAAAAAACGCTAAACTGACCCGAATGCCACAAGAAACAAGTGATACGCATTTACAAATACAAAATTTACAGAATCAGCGATATAACCGATAATAGTTAAATATACGATTTCCAGAATTACCGAAATCACGAATGGAACCGAAATCATGAATAGAGCAAAAATAAATTTGACTTTGACACATTTCAAGTCCATTCAAAAAATCCGAAAATTTTTCGTTTCGACTCGGAAAACTTTTCGGATCTATCGGTTTTCGGGTCCGACCCGATTCGGAAATTCGGCCGAATCCGAAGACACGAATCGGGAAATTTCGTGAAAATTCCGAAACCCGAAACGCACATCCCTAATGGATGCGACAGGAGTCACTGGTGATTAGATGTGCAGAATAAATGTTGTGAATTTCCACAGTTAAGCAGGATTGAAAGACCAACAAATGTTTTAAATTAATTAATATTTCGGCGATCTGACAAGTTGATAATGAAAAAAATGTAATGAGCTTATTCTTGAGCAATGTTAAGCGATACTTTAACCATTCCATATTTTTGTTGAATCTCAATATTGCAACACAATTATCTATTACATGCAATGCCAAGAATGTTCAAAAACCTGACTATGAGAACCATTGGCAATATGTGTAAACAATATCTAAAATGCATTTTTTTTTTTTTTAACGACTATAAAGATTATTCAAATAAAACATCACGAACATCAAATAAATTCCACACAAGCTCTTTGCATTCTGTAGACAACTTTGTTGAATTGATAATAAATAAATTCACTGCTGCTATCAAGAATTTCAAACCTTTTAAGAGGTTTCTTATAAGATTAGAAGTTACAGAAAGTTATTACAAATATTTAATGGCTAATGGTGAATAGACTTACATTTTATACACTATGCAACTATCACATAGGGGCTTATTTAGTAACTGCCACTATTTGCTGGTGTTGCAAATGCTGGAAAAACCAATTGTGTTTACCAATTGTGTTAACTCACTAACTCAGCTCCCCACTACCTGTCCTCACTAATCACCAAATACACCCCAGCAGTGACCTGCGCCTAGCTTCTCCTCGCATCACCTCTTCCCATGATAGACTGCAGGATTTCTCACGCGCAGCCCCCACTCTCTGGAACGCTCTCCCTCGTACGGTCAGACTTTCCCCTAACTTCTCTTCCTTCAAACGCTCCCTTAAAACTTTCCTATTTAGGGAAGCCTACCACCCAACTCACTGACACAACCATCAATCACTCTCACCTTACAGTCCTCTCCTCCTGTTTCCAACCCCAACCCTCCCAGATTGTGAGTTCCTACGGGAATAGGGCCCTCATCTCCTCCTGTACTGTTTGTCAAATGTTGTTCAATGTATTGTAACCCTGTCTATACTGTGCTTATTGTACAGCGCTGCGGAATATGCTGGCGCTTTATAAATAAAGAATAATAATAATAATAATTGTGTTGCTACGCCGACGAACACCAGCATTTTACTAAATTTATGTAGAGCGGCAGGAGAAGTTTCATATCGAAACATAGGTTATTATCTAATCTGTATATCTACGAGATATTCCTCCAAAGGTTTTATTTGGGGCCATTACTAGCTTAGGGCTCGATTTCATTTTATCAGCCAATTTTTCTGAAATAATGTCGACTCCTTTCAGATAATCCTCTTTTTAGGCTAGGGTCAGACGAACGCATTTTCGCGTTGTCTGTGAAAAAGTGCGTTCGAACGAATGGACGTATTTTTTCACAGAATACGTGATAGCGGTCATACGATGCGCATTTGCATCCGTGATTTTGTACGGATCATCAATAAAACACTTTGTGCATCTGGACATTATGTTGGCCGGACATTAGCAGCGTCTGACGTCTCCAAATCACACACACACGCCGCTAGCGGGCGCAGCGCACTCTGTACGTCAGTACTAGCAGTTTAACGTTCTCGAAAAAATGCGTTCGTTTTCCACTTGCGTTGCGCAGCCGGACTTTTGTGCGACCGTACTTCGTATATTGGCCGTCATTGCCCGGCATTTGCTGCTAGTGCGGCCGTGATTAAGTGCGCCTGCACGCGCGTTCGCACTGCCTCAGTCTGACCCTAGCCTTAGGAATATCTGCTGATTCAACCCAGAACCAAAATTTAGAAATTTATGCTGGTCTGAGCGGATGGGGGGGGGAGGTCAGAAAAACACTTTTTAAAAAATATTTTAAGACATATTTTTTAACATGGCTATTAGAAAAAATCCAGCGTTTTTAAAAAAAGATTTTAGTCTTATTCACTCTAATTTCCCACCTGAAAATCCATTTCTCAACATCTTACGGCACTTTAAATATTTTTTTAAAATTGGTATGCCGATCTGTTCCAATTGAAACGATACAATGGATATTTCTCTTAAAAAGTATAGCTGCCAAAAATTTATCGGGAATCAAAACGCCAGTATTGAATTTGACTCGCCTGAACCAAAAAACAGGTCTAAAAAGGTGCCAATATCAGCTGCTGGGCTTTAGATTTGCTTTATAAATTAGATTTGTAATGTGCGAGACCGATCGTGTCGATGTGACACTAACACTCTGTATAAATTGACGCATCGGGTGAGTGTGCGGCGTTAAAATGCCTGCCAGAACTAGGGCTGGCAGCTCCCCCCTGCATATGCTGGCAGCTACCCCTGGAATGGTACTGGGTCTGGAATCACAGCTAGCGGTGAGGAGGAGGGTGGAGCAATGCAAAGGCCCAGATCTGGTGGTAGAATGACACGTGGCAGGTGCAGATGAAGGGATATCGAGCAATACAAAGGAATTTCGTTTATTGCAAACGACTTAAAATCGACTCCTGATTGTACCACAAAAGTTTTAGACGCTCTGGCATAACAGCCAAGGTGCTAAACCCGTTTGAACAGATGGGGCTCTGTCAGGGCTATTCAGAAAGAGGTGAAAACCTTGAGAATGACTGGAGAATTGAAAATTCTACATCAAAATAGTCAAACCAGAAAAATTCTCCCATTTGTCTCACTTTCCAAATTGGCTATTTGGTCTAGATTGCTCATTCTCCTGCCAATTCTCAAGGTTTTCACCTCTCTCTGAATAGCCCTGTGTGTCTAAAACATAAATCCCCATCTGATTCCGTATGGACTGCCATCTGCAGTAGTGTGTTGTGGCCAGCAGATTACTTCTGCCTGTCAAATTAGGCTACTACAGTTAAAAATACTTTGAGAATTTATCCTATGATTTTTTTTTTACGGTATAAATAATGAAAAGGGATTTTGGACTTGTTATTGAATAAATTAAAAAACTTTCATTATCTTCTAATCCTGCATAAATAAGCCACATTTATTACATTATTGGAAGAGTATTGTAGATTTTTATATGAATGGAACACATTTTTAAAAAAAATATTTTATCGGTTCACCACAAATGATGTTTACAGAACGTATGTAATTTATGCTTGACAAAAGCCGCTCCTGTTGGAGCCAAAATGTTGCTCTGAATAAATCGGCTTCTCGATTTATTATTATTTTTTTTGGAACCATGTTGTGACCGGCTCGTCATTTATGTATCACTAAATGTATGTAACGTCTTGTAAGATAAAGGGCTCTGTTGGTGCTTATGTTCGCGCCTTGATATGTATGCGATGGCGCCAGGATAATTGGGTTTAACCCATGCCCACCATATTACATTCCGTTAGTAATCCATTAGTGCATATTTTTTTGCGCTAGCTTCTGTGATCTTACTGTACCTTGCACTACCCACTTTAGGTATAGGATGCGCAAACGACCATTAGCATTTTGATAAGGTATTACAAAGTGCTATCGCAAATTACTGTCAGAATGCGGAGAGCCAAAACGTTAGCACCTTCTAAAAGCTGGCGCTACATGCAAGTGCAGATTTTCTATTTAGGCTGGGTGCACACGAGCGCACTCAGAGTGGAAGGAACATCTGTGAGAGTGGACGTTCCTTCCACTGGAAGCCCGCCTGCCCCCCTCAGCGCTGCAAAGCGCGATCCTCCTATGCAGCCCGTCGACGCGCATCCTAGCGCATCGACAGGGAGGCTTTCTAGGCGGACATTTGCTGCGCACGCACGAAGTGCGAGCGCACAAGCGTGTGACCGGCACCGTCGTAGCATCACATGGCTGCGACGGGTGCCTGTAAGTACGGACGCACTAGGTGCACTCGTGTGCACCTGGCCTTAGCGTCCCCATGCTAGTGCGAGCAAGGGAATGGGGCCCAAAGTCTTCATTCTTTAAAATGTTGCAGCAACAATTACACACACTGTATTTATAGCACATTTTTCCATCAACGTTAAAGTCATAGCAGCTTAATTTTAATTCCTTTGAATTCTAAGTCACTCACCTATGCATTTAGCTATTTTTAGTATTGTGGATTTTGCTTTTAGAAATTCGTTGCGAAGTAACGCATGCTCAAAGAGTACTAATAGGTTTAGAGTTATTACACAGTGTGGTACTTCTGCATCTGTGAAAAATAATCTGAGCATTCCAAGATGATCGTGAGTGTCTGATATTACACTAACAAGCTGTAAATCTGTGACCTCACCAGCACTTCTTGTTTAACTTTGATTTCTGTGTTTAAGATCAATCATTACCCAGACCCAAAGCTGCCTTAATAATAGTCATGGAATCTACTACAGCTATTAAAATTACTCATGCGATTACTGGAGTAAAAATTGCTCTGCCAATCCCATCTTGGTACCAAAATGTGATCTCTGTAAATCTGGAAATTCTAAAAAGCCTGTTCTTATATTTCACATGCAATGCTCCTCAAACCACCTCTTCATGTAACATCTTATCATGGCAAGATTTTTCATTTGTCATAAACAAAGATCGAATTCTAAGAAAAAACTATGGGAACTCAACAAGAGTTCCACAATGTCCCAACCACTCACACACTTTTGGGGCTGTGTTCCAGCAGGGCTGGTAATGAAGACAGGGTATCCCTTAGCAAATGGTGGACCCGCCGATGAGGTGGGTCATTCAGTATTACTAATCAAATTGTAGTTCAGATACCAAAATTACCAGAGTATTGAGTGTTGTAGTGTTACTTTTCCTGTTTGGTTGTAACTGGAACGTTAGTCCAATCTTTCAAGAGTTGACCTCTGTTCTTCAGGTTTCAAAGCCGTATGTATTGCTTTGAGACCAGCAAAAAAGAACAAAAGTGAGTTTATGAGAGCACATATGTTGTCTGTCCTTTAGGAAGTCCATACTCGGGTCTCATAAGGGTTTTTCGCTCGATGGAGCCATTACATAGAAGTCTCTACCATTTGCAAATCCATCTGTCATCCAAAAATAGTGGGAGAACTGAAATGCCAAGGAAGACTCCTCTGCAGAAGAGGTGCAACCCCCAATGATTGTTTCCGCTTTGTTAGGCCTCAAGAAGAGGTTATAGCTGATACATCCAAAGGCATCTTGAAAATAGAGTCCATGACTGGATTACCCTTTAAACCTATGAGGAAAAATAAAGTGTTTGAGTGTACTGAGAACAGGCAGTGGCATATGTGACCTGCCATTCAGTTAGTATTTGCTTAGGGCTCCCAAGGCTTTAGCTTGATGGTGCCATTACAGTGAAGAAATACCATATGTAAATCGGTCTATCACCCAAAAAGGGCAAAGTGTTTCAGCCTTGTTAGGTCATGGCTTCTCTGTAAAGACACCATTGAGTGGAAATGTTAGGAGACCTGATTGAGGACACGCTAAAGTCTCAGACACTTATGCTGCGGACCGTTCTCAGTGATCTCATCATCTTGTTTTTGTTTACCCTGAAGAAGACTGGTCAAATCTTGATCTTTTTAACACTTTCCTGCCACGAGGCATACCATGCCGTCCCTTCAGAGGTGGTCTTGAAGACGCGGGGCATACTGGTATGCCCCATTGACTTCAATGGGCCAATCTTAGCCCCACCTCGCATGCCGGCTGCTGCGAGATGGTCTGAACTCGGGCCCTTCCCCTGCAGTCAATGCCGAACGTCAGCTGTGTGGGCGGGCTGCATCAGAGGCCTGCAAGAGCACCTCGTGGCTGGGTATACTAGTACGCCTTGCCGGCGTTATCCCCCTTCCGACGGGTGCCACCTGCCCTTCTTTAAGGGGTTAAATGTTTACATTTCTGGGGGGGATTTTTTAAATGGAATGGTTTTCTTTTCAGATTTTTTGCTAACAATTTTTTATATTTTTCATCGCTCCACTGTGTCTCTTCGTAAAAAACCAGTGGAATGAGAAGATCTAGAAGAGTTAATGGGAGACGCATCAAGCTGGGTCAGGTTTTATGGAGTTATGTATGCATTGTTTATACATTATGAGTATTAAGAGACTAAGATAACTTGTCTGTCTTTACAAGCATAATATGAGCAATTACTGTCTGGAAAAAAAATTAAGTTATTTTGTTTCGCAGGTAAAGATTTCACGTTCTTAATAGAAAACTGTCATGCAATCTGACATTGTGGCAATGTAAAATCAAGATTTTTTTATTTTCATCTAGTCGTTGTGGAATCTGCATGTGAACCAATCTGTTGATGAGGTTTCATTTTAAATAGAGAATCTCAGAATATGATTTACCAGATACACTTCTAAGAACCCGGATACACCTAGACCGCATAGAACATATTTAGAATATATGCTTATTTTTAAGATTGGACTATGTTAATCATGTTGTCAGAAAACTGGTTTTCCATGCATTAAAAATACTCAAAATCCAATTTCTAAACACCATCCCTATTGACACTTAAATTTTAAAAAATATATATATAAACAGTGGGTTTCTGAGAAAAAAATATATTTCTTTTTCACAAAAACCATGAGCCACACCAAAGTAACCATAAAAAGAATCTTATTCACCTCCAATAAAATTGCAACATTTCGGCTGTAAGCCTTAGTCATGCATTAGCCGAAACATTGCAATTTTAGCCCCCTTGAGCAGTGAATAAAGATTCCTATCGTTTTTGTGAAAGTCTGGGATAGGACAGCGGACCCCTGGTGGAGTACCCGGAGGATTACCAAACGACAGGTTTGCTCCCACTGTGGTAGCCACGGTTTTCTGCCTCTGCTATATATTTATATATAATCGCTCTTAATCCCACTTTTTGCCTTCCACCATAACTTAAATGAGTATTGATTTTTCCCTCGGGGTAAGTATCAAATAGCAACATGTCACAGTTATCAGTTTCCTGCTGATGAGGGCATAATAAGCCCGAAACAGCTGTATAGGAGTGACCGTGATTTGTTGCATAACCTGACCTTTTGCTAAAAAGGCATCCAGAATGGCATTGCACTGGCAAGGAGGGTTCTGTGTTAAAACCTATCCAGGATGCAAAAATAGAGACCTCATTTGCATGTCTTACCCAGAGTTCCTTGCTGCGATTGGGAAATGTAGCATGTAAGCTCTGTGGGCTAAGCAGTTCTATGAATTGCTGAGATATGGAAATGTCTTCTACAATTATAAACTTTACTATTCGCTATACGGAGGCTTTTAATACCACTGTTTGCCCACCACCATAACTTAAATGTATGTATATACGTTACAGTCAAAACATTATTTTGTACTTGTTTCATATTTTTTCAGCTGTTTATTTTCCTGATATAGTCCTATGGTTGCTGTGATCCTTTAATCATTAAACTGATTCTTTTTTTTAATGTACTGTATTCCTGTTCTTGCTTTAAACTACAATTATTATGGGAAAATGTGCTATGGGCAAATAACTGCACCCCCAAAATGTAAGCCTTACAACCACCAGAATGGTAATTGCACACCTGCGAGCATAGGTTTCGGACACAATATGGAGGACGTTATTAGATACAGGCTATAGATTACATGATGTATTTTTGTTTATATAGAGGATTTATTGCATTTTCCATCTGAAGTATGACTGTAAAAATTTCAATATTCTTGAACCCAGGACATACTTGAAAACGAGAGAAATCTCAATGTATCCTTCCTGTTAAAATACTTTGCAAATCGATAAATATTACTGAAAAAATCCATTCACTGTAAATGTGATGTTCGTGCCATTACTTAAAAATAATAGGATGTTGAACTGCATGGACTTGTTTGCATCCACTATTTCCTTAAAATAAAAGATAATTTGAGCAGTGAGACGTCTTCATATATGACTCATAACAATTAAGTTCCATTTTGGACAAGTCGTCATAGTTCTGCAACTTGAGCATTACAGAACCACAAAAGATGACTTTATTGAAGTGTTGCTGTTTATAAAATATTATTGCTGACATTCTCAATTACCATCTCCTTCCACTTCCTTCCTCTCTCCTACCTATAAATAGCACATGACCTTTAGGCCAATAAGCAGACCTGATGTGACCTCTGCACAGATTCCAGTATGCTTAAATTACCAAGGGAACATGGGAATTTTTGATGGAAAACTCACCCCTTATCATGTCTCTTCTGCTGTAAATGGGCAAACTGCATTATCAAATACCATCTATAACCACTGATAGTCATGGGAGCCTTTTTATATCTCTATTATCCTCCCTGGCGGTATTCCCAGGTTTGGCTCGGGGTTAAATATTAATGCTGAAAATGTAACCCTGAGCCACACTCGGGCTGATACATACCTGTCCCTGCGGTCCCTCGCTGTCCCCCGCAGTCACATTCTCCTCTGGCCGATCACGGCGTCCTGCTTCTAGGTTCCCTTTCCGTGAGAAGGGAACCTGGAAGCAGGACGCCGTGATCCGACGGAGGTGACTGCAGAAGGACATTGAGGGAACACAGGGACAGGTAAGTATCAACCAGAGTGATATTACGTTTTTACATTGAATCCCATGGGATTTGCCTGCTTAAATCCGTCAAGCTGAAACCCAAAAATCATGCATTTTGCTGGAATTTCGGTGCAGTTGGACATTCTGTGAATAGAAGACTAACATGTCTTCTAAAGGGCAATTTTGGTGTGGCCAAATTGCAGGAAACTGTGGTGAATTGCACCATAGTTTGCTGTCAATTTGCCTGTATTTGGCAAATTGACAGCTTAATGAGTAGACGTATTGGCTCAAAATTGCACCGAACGGTCTGGTGCTATTTGGGGCCTCTGATTGCCCTAGCGTAGGCGGACCATAGTAGAATCCAAACGCTAATGGGTTAAATAAACTTTAGCGATTCGGATCTTGCGCTTTACAGCCCGAGCTTAGGCTAAGGTCAGACGAAAGCAGTTTTAACGTGCGTTTAACCGCACTAAATCATGGCCGTGCTAGCAGCAAATGACGTCCAATGCCGGGCTGCATATGAAGAACGGCCGCACAAAAGTGCGGCCGCGCAACGCAAGTGGCAAACGAACGCATTTTTTCGAGAACGTCAAACCGCTAGTACTGACGTACAGAGTGCGCTGCGTCCGCTAGCGCCGTGTGTGCGTGATTAGGAGACGTCAGACGCTGCTAGTGTACGGCCAACATAACATCCAGACACAAAAAGTGTTTTATTGATGATCCGTACAAAATCACGGAAGAAAATGCGCATCGTATGACCGCTATCGCGTATTCCGTGAAAAAATGCGTCCATTCATTCGAACGCACTTTTTCACGGACAACGCGAAAGATGCGTTAGTCTGACCCTAGCCTTACTGTACTTTGCGCTCCCCATGTTAAGCATAGAAAGCGCAAAGAGTTAATTAGCGTTAGGATTACAAAGTCCTAATGCTAATTACGCCAAGCTGCGGTTAACTCAAAAGTTAACCACAGCTAGGGCCTGGTGCTATTGATTCCGCTTCTGTGGAATCCGTCAGCACCAGCTGAAATAAACCCACAAAAACCACATACTCGCGTCTCATTCAGCGATGAGAACGAAGGCTGGATCTGTCTTTTCTTGCCGCCGGGAGCAGAGAGAGACTAGGAGAAAAAAGTCTCCCAGTCTCCCTCTGCGAATCACTCTGCCGACCTGCTGGATCTCGAGAGGTGAGATCCTGCAGGTCATGTGATCGGTAGCGGAAGCTTCAATGGAGTCCTATGGACTTCTTGGAGATGCTCGCGTCGGCACTTAGCGCTGCCGCAAGCATCCTGAGGCTTAGTGCTGTGTCTTACGGTGCAGGCTGGTGGTTTAGCGCAGCACCTTAATATCATGCTAAAACGGGGATGCTAATGAGAATCCTGCAGGCTCAGGTTTTTCTCCTTAGCATCCCCCTTTTAGCGTTAAAAATGAAATATAGTCCAGAGAGTTTCGGTTATGCATACAAGCAGAAATGATCGTTGTGCCACAATACAGTAAATGTGATAAAGATAATTAAATGGTCAGATCTCCTGATTATGGGGATTTGTAGTGATCTTAATGATATTATTAGCAATATATCTTCCACAAAATAATAACAGAATAATTTAATAAAAATAATATCTGTGGCATGATGCCTGCATATAGAAATTGCAGTAACACCTTATATCTGTACTGTACAGGGATTTTCACCAATTCTAACCACTCAAATCTTATCCTTGTACAGCAGTGACTGATCCCAGAGCTCCTGCTCTCTCCTTGGCTGTTGTAACATGGATGCTAATGACAGTTGATTAAGTAAATTCCTTTGTGTTACGACATGCCTAATACATAATCGTGAGCATAGGAAAACTTAATACACAACGAAATACTTACGTATGGAGTGATTGTAAAACAGAATGGCAAACTGTCTGGGCCCCGCCAGTGTATAAAAGTAACACATCTATACTATCAGGGTTATTCAGAGAGAGCCGATCTGGCCCCGAAATGTAACCAGACACTGAATTTCAGTGTACGGGGCCATTCGGCTGTTCAGAGAGCAGGCAATTCGCCAAATCTTGGCGAATTGCCTGCACGTACGGTGCCTGTTCGAGGGCAGGGAAATCCCCCCATATAGAACCAATGGTTCGTCTATTCAGAGAACCCCGAACAGCTGAGGAATGTCAATGAAGTGCCCTGCCGTTCGGTGGTTTCATTCATCAGGTTTATTCAGGTGATCCCATAGGCTTCAATGTTAAAAATATTCCAGTTTTAATACAATATCTAATAAACCGTTTATCATTTTATTCTGCATTAAAAAGGCTCTATTTTTTTTAGAATTTTTTTAGGATTTTTTTAGGCATTGTTTTGAAAAATTCTTTTTTTTTTTTAAATTTTTTTTTTTCATTTTTCTGTAACAGACCTTTTTATTATCATTCCTTGTATCTTACATGTAAATTCCAGACATTACTGTTCGGTAGTTTTTTTGCAAACAGCGTTTCAAATTTCAAACTTTCAAGCAAACTGTTTTTGGATTTTTTTCACCCCGTTCATCTGCGTGTCGGCTTTTTCCGGCGGCTGCTCTGCGCTGTGATCAGTGGCTGCTCGGATTTTTCCAGCGTGTTTGGCTTGGTTTTTGTGGCGGTTTCGGCGAGTGTTCGTCGGATGTTCTGTGGGTTTGCGGCAAGTCTTCCCTGCACTACGGGGGCCTGGCTGCGGTGCTTGCTGAATACACCTCAGGGTCGGCAAACTAGGAATCGCCGAATCCCCCGAAGTGCGGGGAATGAAAAGTCACCAAACGTGCAGTGCCTTTTTGGATCTCTTTGAATAACCTTGTATATCTGCTTTTTTATTTTGTTTCTATTGTTTGCCACAATCTTGCAACTAAATTGACTAGGTATATAATAATTATTAGACGTTCAATGTGAATCTCAAAAAGTTTTATAAACCCATAAAAATATATTTTCAGTGATTCACCTCCCATTATTAAGAGGTAAAAGACACGTTTTAATCCATTTGATTATATAAACCTTTTGACCACGTTATGAAATGGTTAACAGAAAAATCCATTTCCGTTGGATTTCATCGTAAATCTTGAGCGGAAGCAGGACATTTTATATAATTAAGTAACCCACGCATATAGGCCAAAACTTTTAAAGCAATCAACATCACTAGCTACACTGCATGAATGAAGGGTTAAAAGACAACTACAGACAGATGGTTAAATGTATCTCCAGGGCGTGTAGCTTGGGGTGAAATGAAATGCGGTCACGGAGCTATTTCTGCAGAGGAAATGATAAACATGGAAATATAAACAGAGGTTGTGGCGGTCCAGCTTTAAAGTTTGCCTGTTTTTGTCAAGGAAAAAAAATCCATGTCTTGGATCAGACGCCTAGTGAGAATGTGGGAAATGGGATACTCGGGATGATGCGCAGTCTAAGAATTATTCACCTGGGTGACAGATTTCTTAAAGAGACAGTGAATCCAATGGAGCAATGTGCACTGTCCATATTGGGTCCTGTTACCATGTCCACTAGTAAATTGTTCACCGAAGCTCACGTAAAACGGATAGTCATTTAATGTTTCAATATACCTTAAATAAACCGTGCCAACTACCGAACTGCATCGTGATTCTTTTTAAAAAGACTTGCCAATATTGACGTTTTCCTCTACATTTTTGAGCTGACAACTGTGCAACTGATGTTTCTTTTGGACATTCTAGCAACCATCAGTGTTAATTTAGACAGCAAATTTTGATTTAGTTTTAGTCCTAGTCTTTTGACTAAAATGGCATTTAATTTAAGTCACATTTTAGTCTTCTAAATTATCGTCATTTTAGTCAAAAACATGTTATAATATTTAGTCGACTAAGGCTAGACTAAAATTTTAAGTCGACAGAATTAACACTGGCGACCACTACTACTTAATCTTACATCGAGTTGCCACAACGCCTTAGAGTATCCATTTGAGTGGTTAGTTTTCTCTGCACCATCCACCCTCATCCCCTCCGGGACAGAATCTGGTCTCTGAGTGCAGGATCTCAAGGCCGCGACACACCTCACGTAACTGTCTGCGATGTTGAGTGAAGAGAAGCAGGGCAGGGGACGGCAGCGACTGGCATGGCTGAACGTGGGGTGGTGGTGAAACTGAAGTCCACCAATAAACTTCTGTGTATGACCAGTGCATTGATATGCTGTTTAACTTGTGAGCTGATTGGATGAAGTTTAATTTTTCCAACTCAGAAAATGTAGCTATAGCGATGCAGCGCACAAGCAAGGAAAGTGCTTTGCACACTAATCACGCACAACCGCACACCGCTGCTTCTCCCTGCTGCGTTTAGCCTCACGTGTAGCATGGCACAGCCTTTAGTCTCATCCAAAAGCTCAGATAAGTGAGGGCTGATCGTGAGCTTCAGGAGGCAGGAACTGATTTGGTTCCCACCTAACTCCCTTGTAGCCATTTAGCCATTGGATTGGCCGGACACTCGCTGGAACATCAAGCCCAGCCATTGGCACATGACCTACTCCCACTTCCTGTAAGCGTAATCATGTCAAGTCTAGAACATTGGAAAGCCAGCGCTGAGTTAGTTGGTTTTAAACATAACTAAAGGGTTAAACAGGAGGGAGAGTTAAGTAGGGGGCTAATGTTTAACCCCACTTTTTTCCTCCTAACGTTTTAAGCCTGGAGTGTCCCTTTATGCAAATTTTATTTAATTATATTTATAGTGACATAGGGAATGGGGGAAGAAAGGAAACCCCCTTAACTATAGTGACCGCTCTTCATATCAGCAGTCCTACCTCTCATTAGAAGCCTGTCAATGAGTGGGAGTTGAAATGACTAAATATTGCAATTGGACACACAAATTGAACACAAATATATGATACTGTTCTAAATGTGTGTACACCTTGACCCCCCCTCCCCCCAGACAGAAAAATCCCAGATACCACTTGCAAAAGAAAAAAGGAAATCCTAGCTGTCCACTTTTGGTGAATTAGCAGCTTTTAAATTCGATGGCTGAAAGATTGCTCCATTTTTATCCTAATAAAAGCTAATTCACTGCAAGTTGAGTGCTGGGATTCCCTTCTTTCTTTTGCAAATGATGGGGAGAGAACATATATCATCACGCAACCTTGCTCCCTGTATTTTAGAGTGGTTTTAGGCTATAGTTTGCCTTTTAAAGCAGTGTTTCTCAACTCCAGTCCTCGGGACCCACTACAAGCCGGATTTTAAGGATCACCTTGGGGAAAAGCAGACTGAATCCTGCAATCACTGAGCACCTAATTATATCACCTGTGCTGTGCTTCAGATATCTGGCAAACCTGACCTGTTAGTGGGTCCTGAGGACTGGAGTTGAAAAACACTGCTTAAAAGTGTGGTGTCACAGGCTGGACTTATTTTTCTGGCAGGACTGATTATTGGCTTTAACCAATACATGGTTATCTGCAATACATTGGCAATTTTACCTTAAAATTTTAAACCTGGTGGAAGATGGAAAATATCAGGCTTAGTAAATGATGTGAAAAGATATGGGAATTGCAATATTTATTGAAAATGGCAAAGATACAGAGGTTACTGACAATAACCCTCTGAGAAATTATGACAATAGAACTATAACTGGAGGAAAATTACCAACAGGGTTATTAAGAGAGAGGTGACAACCAGGAGAATGACTGGAGAAGTGAAAATTCTAGGTCAAAATGGACCTTCTTCCATTTATCTCACTTTCCAAATCGGCTATTTGGTCTAGATTATTCATTCTCCTGGCAATTCTCCTGGTTTTCACCCCTCTCTGAATAACCATGTAAGATTGTGCAGAGAATAGTGAGAGAGGTGGTTCAGGAACATGGAAATGATCAGATTGCAAATCTATCTATCCAATTTACTTTACCATAAACACAACAAGTAAAGCGGAAATGTATCCATGGATCGACTAAATACATCATTTCTTTAATAACTGTTCAACAACAACAGAGCATTAAATGAATTACGTAAACCGTTTAAGTCCTGTAATGCATAGCAAACAATAACACATTTTTGTAGAGAATTCTCCTTTTTAGAAAGTGTTCTAAATAGCTTTGCTCAAATACCAGTGAATGAGCTTTAACGATCTAAATTCAATGTATTGTTTAGATTTTCAAGATATTTATTTTTAATTTCCTCTCTTCTTCATCAGTAGGGTCATGTAGTAGTGACAAACGGTGAGTAAGCACCACCGCAGTATGTCAAGAGTATCGGTAATATTGACTTTTGCTAAGTATTCCTTTATGTCACATTCTTCATTCTTCCGACATACCAAATACCTTGAGTCATTTGAACAATGCAAGTGGAATCCACTCAAAATCAAAGACAAACTCCTCTAAATACAGATATATATTTTTCTTAAATCCACGCTAACCACTTAAGCTGTTGGTTCTTTACAAAATGGAAAAATAAATTGGATTTAAGAAAACGGTCAGAGGTCAAACACTGGCTACTGTTTTTACATTTGTGATGCAGTTGTTTCACTGTTGTAAAGCTTTGCGTATAATAA
Organism: Leptobrachium leishanense; assembly: GCA_009667805.1. Classification (NCBI taxonomy): domain Eukaryota; kingdom Metazoa; phylum Chordata; class Amphibia; order Anura; family Megophryidae; genus Leptobrachium; species Leptobrachium leishanense. Next base: position 298,015,291 of record CM019065.1, on the reverse strand, counting down.
GTTCTACACGCATTTTATCTATTCTGTAGCAGGTCCCCAAACAGAGCTTTTTTCCTATACTTTTTAAGCTTTCGTCTAAAATAATTCTTTGATTTCTATGTTTTGTTGCATTTAAGAAAATTCATGCTTGAGTTTCATCAGCTTAGAGGTGGTAAATAAATTTTTTTTAAAAATATATTGTGCAAAAAAAAAAAGTCCAAAATGATTCTGGCCATTTAAAAATGTATTTAATACAATTATTTTAATTGGGAAATTCTATTGCGAGAGGAGTTGTGTGTAGGGCTGAAACAACTAATCGATAATGGAAATAGTTGACAACTATTTTAATCATCGAATTATCAATGTTGATCAATCGTCCTGTGTACAGCACGCACTGTTTAGAGTCAGACTGAGTTAAACGTTAATAACCTCCGCTTCAGAGCTAATTGGAGAAGACGCGTCACTGCTTTAATAGGTAGGATTTAGTTCTAGGGTTATGTCAGACACAACCAGTTTAGGATACTGTCACTGGGTGAAGGAGCTGTATGCCTGTGTTTTATCCTTACTTGAAGCTGGAGCCCTGTGCCGCCACCCCACCCTCCCTGCCACACCCTCTTTGGTTAGCAACTGCCATTCCCTCCCTTCGGTCTGGTTCCTTTCCCCAAACTCACTCCCACACCCTCTTTGGTTAGCAACTGCCATTCCCTCCCTTCGGTCTGGTTCCTTTCCCCAAACTCACTCCCACACCCAGATCCAGTCTTTTGTCCATACCCACTCCCTCTCACACTCGGGTCAAGTCACTTGAGCAAAGTCACTCTCTTCCACCTCCAGTCCCTCTTCCCACTCAGTTTGTTCACAAAATTATTTAAAAGGGACACTCTACACACCCTGACCACTTTAGCTTATTAGCCAAGATTTCATGCTGTCACCATCATCATCTATGACCAAGAGCTTGTAGCTCCGTTCATTTGAGAAAGCAAACATGGGCTTAAGCTGCGCATGCAGCATCAACCCATCCCTCTGGCCAAGCACTCGCATACCTTGTGTGAAAAGTACGCAAGAGACGCAATTTACGTATGTACGTATGAAAGTTATGTACACTATGCAAATTGCTTTTGAAAAATGGGGAGGGGTTGTGTTATTTATTCTTTTACATAAAATTCCTTTAGAAGTAAACTTTTTTACTATTTTTTTTATTTTTTTTTATCCGATGAATCGATTAATCAAAATAATAATCGGCCAACTAATCAATGAGAATAATCGTTAGTTGCAGCCCTAGTTGTGTGGTCTACAGTCTCTTTTGAATTGATATCCACAAAATACATGATAACCAAATAACCTTCAATTCATATCAATTGGATTTCGTGTGCATATTTACTTTTTGATATTGTCACTAGATGTTTGTAATTTATATGTCACCAATATGTTTACTTTAGCTTGAATGAATGCGCTTAAGATTCTCCCTACACATTCTTTCAGAAAAATTGCTTGCAAAGGGATAGATTTGATAAAAAAAAAAATGGAAAATGAATGCCTGATCTCCATGGACAGAAGAACCTTGGAACTTTTATAATGAAAGCATACACATAGGAAGTTAAAATCCTGCAAATAACATCTGTAGTATTTGCCTGGTATACATGCTTTATAATCATTTCCTATGTTCCCTATATTTAGAAATTTTTGTTCTTTTTAACCCCTTCACTATCAAGTGATTTTCAAAAAAAGACATTCAGGTTATTCAGAGAAAGGCGAAAACCTTGAGAATTGCAAGTAGAATGAACAATCTAGACCAAATAGCCAATTTGGAAAGTGAGATAAATGGGAGAATGTTTCTGGTTTGACTATTTTGACCTAGAATTTTTAATTCTCCAGCCATTCAAGGTTTTCACCTCTTTCTGAATAGCCCTAATTGTCAGAAACCGGTGTTTTTTTGAAAAATCATTTAAAATTAATTTTAAAGTAAGAAATATTTGAGTTTATACCCATTTTTGGCCAGTAGATGGCACTATCTACTGCCAAATTACATTAGAGGTTTTAGCAGCTGGTCTATTTTCTTATATTTTTCCTATTTCTCTCTGCACCGGCTACTAAAAGCCCGATATTTCAGAGCTTTGAGCAGCTGATTTTACAGTTTTAGCTCTTCGGGCATTATGCCCACAGGGCTAAAACTTTAGGGGTACCTTTTGCAGCTCAAAAGCACACAAAATTAGTTTGCACCAAACAAACTTCATTTACTTTTGGGCTGCTGAAATATCGTGATAATGGGGCACCAGATGGTGCCTTTGAAGCCCGAGATATCTCAATATCGGTAGTGAAGGGGTTAAATCTGCATTTTAGATATGACTTGATAATGACAATTAACTTTACACAGCTATCTATTTCTATTTAATGTATGTCTTTGTTGGTAGGAATGCATTTCTTGGCATCTTTCTTTTATTTGTATATAAGCAATAAAAATATATTTGCAATTCTTCAAATTTTTTCATTATCAGTTGTACCTACTTGGCAACATTGTGGCAGTTCACAAGGGTAAAACTGCTTAAACCTTTTCTTGGCAGAGAGCCTTATGATCATTTAGATAGTGATGCAATACATACCATAGTGCCAGGCAAAAGTATTTCATCCTAGCCAATGACTCAGACCATGTGCAGCCTCGTACATTCTGAGTCACATACACAATCCTTCATCTGACAATCTGAATGAACATGTGGACTTGTTCATACAGCTACCAGCTATCATTTAATTACAACTGGTTTTGGCTACAGATACAATCTGCTTTACTTGTTTTGACCGAATTACAGTTACAAGTATTTATAAAGCGCTAACAAGTTTCATAGCACTGTACAATGGGTGAGACAGAATAACAAATATACATACAAGCTAAACACAGAACAGTGGAAGAGAGGACCCTGCTCGAAAGCTTACAATCTAAGAGGAGAGGGGTGTCACATTAGGTAAGGGAAAATAGAGAACCTGAAGAAGCGGAGTGCATGTGGGCTGTGTAGGTAAATGACGCAAGAATGTACAGTGGGGAATCATGGAGTGAGACAATAGGCTTCTCTGAAGTACTGGGTTTTCAGAGACTTACTGAAAGACTGGAGAGATGGAGAGTCTGATGTTGCAGGGGAGAGAGTTCCATAGAAAGGGGGCAGCATGGGAGAAGTCTTGAAGGCGAGAGTTGGGGGTGCGGGTATTTAGAGCTGATAGCATCAGATCATTGGCTGAGCGAAGTGGTCAGGATGGGATGTACCTGAAAATAAGGGAGGAGATGTAGGCAGGGGTGCAGTTATGGAGAGCTTTGGAAGAGAACATCAATATTTGAATTAGATTCTAAATGTCATGCTGGGCACCTACTTGGGTGGCTTGGAACAAGGAGTGTAGCCCTTTTAGGCAGGTGAGCTGCTGGCTTGATACAGGACAAATATACAATACAGATTCCAGGGCAATAAAGGAACCAGACTGAGACACAAGGGCCAGGAGGGCCAGGAAGGAAACTAAAGGGATCCCATTGCTGGGAATGATTTCTATCTAAGAAACCCTCACAAAGAATAACAGAGCAAGGGGAGCAAGAAGGGCAAGGGTTAACAAGACAGACAGAAATCCTAGACTGAAGAGGTCCTTGTATGTTGGCCTCTGAGTAAGCTAAACTCAGACAAACAATATGCATAAAACATGAACCATAGGAGTGGTCAAGACTAGCAGAGATTGGCAACCGAACAGGCATACAGTAATACAGGGAGCAGGCAAAAGAGAGATGCAGTGAACACGCTAAAGGTCATAGACAGGAATATCTACATACTCGGTACAGGGAATAGACCAGAGAATAAACCAGAACCAGAGCCAGAATTCATACACAGGAGCAGTTCTCAGCCAGGCCGGGTCAGAAACAAGATTAGCAGAATACAGTGTACAGGGAGCAAGAAAGAGAATATCCAGGACCATAAGCCAAAAATCAAAAACAGAAAATACTCGACAAGAAGCTATGCAGCAACACGGGAATCAGGAACAGGACACAAGAACCACAACCACCATAGAACTCCACAAATGGTCAATGAAGCACTTTGCTGCTGGGAGTTATATAGGGAGTGGGTCTGTGTGATTGGGCCATGTGATCTCAGACCAGAAGATCACAGCAGAACCCCAGAGCAGCCCCAGACAGCACAGCCAAAAACCAAACAGGGGAAAACAGACATGAATGCCTCTCACTACCACGGGGCACGGCCAAAACCAGGGAAAATGTGACAATAAAGGAAACTGAGCCAGTATCGAGATTGACAGAGAGGTGAGGTGCGAGAGGTGGTGAGGTGGATGAGCCTAGCACAGGCACTCATCACTGACTGCAGAGTGTGAAACTGGGACCTCTTAAGGCCAGAGAGAAGGAGGTTACAGTAATCAAGGCGGGAGATAAGAGCTTGGATGAGTATTTTAGCAAAGTCCTGAGGAAGACAGGGACGTGCAATATTTATTTAGGTGGAAGTAGCAAGATTTGGTTAGCCACTGAATCTGAGGAGTGAAGGAGAGATCAGAGTCTAAGACCCCGAGGCAACGAGCCTGAGAGGTAGAAGTAATGGCGGCACCATTCACCTGAAGGAAAATGGGTGCAGGAATGTTAGTTTTAGAATGAGTGAAGACGAGAAATTTAGTTTTGGAGAGGTTGAGCTTTAGGACACGGGAAGTCCTCCAGTTGGAGACAGCCGATAGGCAGGCTGTAACACTTTCCAACATCGTAGGAGAGCGATCGGGGAGGAAAGGTAGATTTTGGTGTTGCCAGCATAGAGATGATATTGTTGTCCATAGGAAGAAATGAGGTTGCCCAGAAAGGCAGTATAGATCGAGAAGAGTAGGGGACCCAGACCAGAGCCTTGAGGTACCCCAATTGAAAGAGGAACTGGAGGCAAAGAGGCACCGATAAAGGAGCGAGCTAGGAAGATAACCAGGAGAGAGCGGTGCTACTGAGGCCAAATTGACGCAGCGTGAGGAGCAGGTGAGGGAGGTCAACACACAGTGTCAAATGCAGCAGAAAGGTCAAAAAGAATAAGCAGGGAGAAGTGACCTTTGGTTTTAACAGCAACTAATTCATTAGTCACCTTGGTCAGAGCAGTCTCGGTGGCGTGCTGGGAGCGAAAGCTGGATTGGTGAATTAATAAATGTAAGCATTTCAAGTAAAGTAGATTAAAGTGAAGGCAATTTTTGAGCACCTGTAGGCTCAAAATAAATAAAAATATGACCTTCCAGTGGCTACGATTGTATTTTAGGGGGCATATCTTACAACTGAGGTCTCTTTAGGCCAGCATGTATAGTGCTTCTGCTTCTTCTGTGTTCATGTCGAGGTGGAGGAGCCCAAAGTGATATAAATGTGCAAACTTGACTAATATCCACATGTTTTTCAGAAATTTCAATCCAGAACATGAGTGCAAACAAAATGATTTAAATACTGTCTACTCTATCCAAAATGTCCTGCACTTGTGTCACCCAGCCAGTGAAAAGATGGAGAGCTAGCAGAGAGGAGAGTCTGGAATGAACCTTACCTAGTCCCGTCAACTCATTCAGGCCTGCACAATACAGCGCACTGATTTCACTCATTGCTATGGGCCCAGAGAGTTCTATCTACAGCATTCCTTCCTTCAACCTGGTCTCCATGAAAGCTGAGAATAGGAATTCAAGACATGACCCCACTTTTTCCCAGTGAGCCATTTGGTCTTTTTTCGTCCGAGCCATTAATTTTTGCTGTCCCACTCATAAATTCCCCGTTGGTTATTCATTATTCAAGTGAAAGGTGTTAAACAAGTGAAATGTGAATGACCCTCAAAATCTTGTATTAGGAGATTTTACAGTTGCCTTAAAAATGTATCCTATAATATGAAAAACTCCCCTCTTTATTCCTCAGTGAAGCAAAAGGCGCAATCCATCACTTCCATTTGATGTAGTAGGCAGGACAAATAGCTCTCAGTTGTATTTCTGCCTGGTCAGGATGATTAAGTGAGGTCTCATGTGGCAGTCTATTGGGTCCATGTTTTTATACCGCCTGTGGCACATGGCACTATGGTAGGTATTGGTGTGTCTTGGTATTGACTGATTGAATATGGTGGATTTGCAAATCACTGCTCCGACCGAATTAGGACGCTATTCAAACCAATGCATAATGATTAATGAAACCTTAGTTAAGCAACAGTCCCTCCTGTTCATCAAAAACTCTGCAAACCTATTCCAGCTGAGCCTCAAGCAGAAGAACAATGGAAACAAATTGCTGATATTGTCCTTTGGCTGACCCGAAGAGACCTCGCTTGCTCAAATCTCCATGGAGTTCTATGGACTCCAGGAGATGATAGCAGCTGCTGTATGTGTGGAACCACATCCAATATCTGTCAGCAGCACCTAATAATTATTATGGGTCAAACTCTTTTGATTAGCTGCTCCCTGTCCCTATTACCAGCTCAACCAGAATACAGTTGAACATTTTTGCTAGCGTGTGCAAGAAATTAAAGCTAATTTTCATTAAATAGTTTATCATCACCATGACAAACATCAACAACCTTCATTGAGGGTTTTCAGGATTGCAGAGCATGTAAACCTTGTAATTCGAAGTCAAAGGCATTTGTTGAGAAACATAACTATTTGGAACATTGTTTTTACTTATACTTGTCCAATTGTCTTTAAATAGTAACTGCTGGTCTCTACAAGACAATGATCAATGCTACTATATTTTTTATTGTACAACTTTAATAGTCCTCATTTATTTAAAACCTTCGTTCAAAGTGTGTAGGTGCACTTATAGGCAGGGCCGGCCCAAGACATTGTGCTGCCTGGAGCAAAGGATGAAATGCTGCCCCCCCCCGAAAAAACACGCAGCGTGTATGAGCGTATCACAGTGCGCCACAGCAATAAAATTCAAACACTCATACACACCGTACATTAGAATTTTCTTGCTGTGGCGCTCTGTGATACAGTAATGTGAGGTGTATATAACGGAGCCCGGCGTCACATACCCAGCAGTGCCCAGCGTCCCATACCCAGCAGTGCCCAGCGTCATATACCCAGCAGTGCCCAGCTTCACATGCCCAGCAGAGCCCAGCGTCACATACCCAGCAGTGCCCAGCATCACATACCCAGCAGTGCCCAGTTTCACATACCCAGCAGTGCCCAGCATCCCATACCCAGCAGTGCCCAGTGTCACATACCCAGCAGTGCCCAGCGTCACCTAGCAGAGCCCAGCATCACATACCCAGCAGAGCCCAGCGTCACATACCCAGCAGTGCCCAGCGTCACATACCCAGCAGTGCCCAGTGTCACATACCCAGCAGTGCCCAGCTTCACATACCCAGCAGTGCCCACACATGGGTATATTGCCCCAGGTCACTCATAGATATATTTGCCCCCAGGCTCACTCATAGATATATTTGCCCCCAGGCTCACTCATAGATATATTTGCCCCCAGGCTCACACATGAATATATTTGCCCCCAGGCTCACACATGGATATATTTGCCCCCAGGCTCACTCGTGGATAGATTTGCCCCCAGACTCACACGTGGATATATTTGCCCCCAGCCTCTCACATAGATATATTTTCCCCCAGGCTCACACATTGATATATTGGCCCCCAGGCTCACTCATGGATAGATTTGCCCCAGGCTCACACATGGATAGATTTGCCCAGGCCCAGGCTCACACATTGATATATTTGCCCTCATGGATATATTTGCCCGCAGGCTCACCTCTGCCAGGCCCCTCCGACAGGCAGATCCTGCGGCTGCCGCGTTCCTTCCTTCAACGAGCGGCAGCCGCATGAGTATCTGCCGCTCGCCTGGGATCCACCCTCCAGCCTGCCGTGATCTCGCGAGATCACGTGATCTTGATCGCGGCAGGCTGGCGGATGGATCTCAGGCAAGCGGCAGATACTCATGCGGCTGCCGCTCGTTGAAGGCATAAAAAAATAGTGCAGAGCGCAGCAGCGGTGCCGGGGGCTGAAATTTGCCGCCACCGAATTTCTGCCGCCTGGCGCCGCTGCTCCGCTCTGCACCATTGTCGGGGCGGCCCTGCTTATAGTTATATAATAGGGGTGCATAGGCGCATGTATAGGTATAGAAGGGTTTGTAGGCCCATGTATAGGTATATAATAGGGGTGCATAGGCGGCGTATAGATACATAATAGGGGAACGTAGACACACATATAGGTATATAATAGGGGTGTGTAGGCACACGTATAGGGATGTGTAGGCGCACATATAGGTAAATAAAAGGGGTTTATAAATATATTGTGTGTGTTTGTGTTTCTGTATAGCAGTAGACAAATATGGGCTGCTCACTTTAAAATGACTAGCCCAATTTATTGTATTGTTACTATAAGTAATTTTAATAGTGATCAGGAGCCTGTGATCATTAAAGTAATTGTTATGTGTTTTTCTCTAATCTTGTGCAATAAATGATGCTGCCAGTACTATCAACGCTCAAATCCAACATCAAAGGAAGAACCCTGATGCTGTCAAATGTTAACTCATGGTGGTTAAATAAATACAACAAACATTTATTTACAATGAAATCATTAAAGGGAAGTGTTCATTATGTATTTGAGTTCACCGAATCAGAACAAAAGCACTTTGAATTTCATCTTTTGTTTTTGCATACTAGCAAATGTTTTTAAATGATTATTTCTCTGGTTTAAAGGCTTCATGGGCCAGAGCTGAACATTTTCCTATAGCTCTGTTCTATCCCTCTCAACTACATTGTGCTTTTGCAACATACGTACTTTTACTATATACTTTTTACCTCCTATTGTGCCTCTCCTATATGTCAGCATCAACAATTGCCACTAGCACAATGAGCTTACGATGCATAGCCAACTTTTCATGGTGCTTATTTTGAGTGAATGGGCCTGGAGCTGCAGCTTCAAGAGCCCCTGCTCTGCTCCTATATTATCCAGGTAAATCTGCATCATAAATGCTCAGCATTGTAAAGTACTGAAGATGTGTTATAACCAAAATCCACTATTTTGTAATAATGGTAGAGATGGACATGTCCGATGTACTAGGACAATAGAGAGTGTCATTGTAAACAGGGACTTACCCCTTCGAACTGCAGGTGCTCCCGAGGTTGACCCAACACCTCCCCCCGCACCTCCATTGTAAACCTTGCTGATCCACCATTACGGCGTCCTCGTGTGCAACCACATGCTCATGTGACCACCATCTAGGCACACAACGAATCCCAGTTAATACCAAGGGTTCCTTGTAATTACGCATTAGCGCCATATCCTAAAGTATAACCTGTTGCAGTGACTCCAATGGCACATGATAGTGATGTACCCATGCCGCCACTTGAGGAACATCAAATCAGATTGCAACCAATAATGCCTAGAGAAGAATCACCCCTGGCATACCCTATCAGAATAACGCAGAGGAGGCACCCTGCTCAATATCGGCGCCAAAGTCTGAAGCTCCTGCCTCTTCATTGAACAGTACTACTACCTACTACATAGAAAGGTTGCATAGGTTGCGGTGAAAGTGTTTTGGGATCACACACGTTAATTTTGCCACCCTCCCCATCCCCTACTAAACTGCTTTAGGCATTTATGCGTGTGTGCAGAGATTGCTTACATATGTGTGACAATAGTTGAACGATTGAAGATATTGTACAGTGTAAGGCAATGTAGTAAAGAGTTAATTACTCTGCGTTCGAGAAAGTGCTTTCAACAAAGCTACTGCATTACGTAGCTGCTTTGCCTTGATCTTGCTGCACATCACGTACAGATAAAACATGTCACAAGAACTACTAAAGGCTAGTCCAAGAAACTTGTGCACATACATTCCTGCAAAACGTCCTGTTACGTAACGAGTCCTCTTGTTTCAATAAAAGATGTGTTCAAGCTCCAAGTGGGCGCACAGTTTTGAAATCCATTGTGTGTGTCTCATTTCTGCATCTCCGATATTGGAAAAGAGGCCACCAATGGGGGAATCCAAGATACCAGCAGTCGCAGGTCCCAGATACAGCTCAAAACATAGATGTATTAACTCTTAGGAGGGTCAAGGTTCCTATCAGACAGTCCACAATAAAATAGATTTTTGTGACAACCGTTGGGCCTGAAATGTTTCCTGTTTGTTATATGCTCCTCCCCCTGCACTTCAACATAGTTGGGGCAAAAAGCATATCACATGATGGCACTAACCCTGGTGTTGAGAGGAACATGTGTCTAACTGGTGCGTTTCAGGGAACAACACCTTATAAGATCACCACTACCTGACTGCAATAGCAGCTTTAAATGAGTCCTTGTTTGAACAGGATCTTCAATAGACATCTACCTATTTGCTTGAGTTCACTGAAAAGAAGAGCATGGGGCAAGGTGTCAAGCATTATTCCCTTCAAAAATCCAGTTCTATTTTTTGCTTTTCAGCAAAATGTCTTCCTAGACCTACCTCTTCACCTTCCAGAAAGAACAAGAAAGTTCCTACTCAAAAGTGCACATCTTTTCAATGCAACATATGTACTTTAGTAGCAACACAGTTTCTGCAGGGAACCATAAATTCTGCCATTCAAGGCTTCATGGATTCCTAACACTAGCTCTGTTGCTGTGCCAGGAATGATACAGTGGCAAGAAAAAGTATGTGAACCCTTTGGGATTACGTGGAGTTTTGCATGAATTGGTCATAAAATGTGCTCTGATCTTCATCTAAGTCACAACAATTTGAAAAACACCGTCTGCTTAAAATAATACACCACAATCATTATATGTTTTCATGTGTTTATTGAACATAACATGTAAACATTCACAGTGCAGGATGGAAAAAGTATGTGAACCCCTAGCCTAATGACTTCTCCAAGAGCTAATTGGAGCCAGGAGTGAGCCAACCTTGAGTCCAATCAGTGTGATATTATTGGATGTGTTGCTGAAAGCTGCCCTGCCCTTTAAAAACACACACCAGTTTTGGGCTTACTAGTTTCAAGAAGCACTGCCTGATGTGAACCATGCCTCGCAGAAAAGAGCTCTCAGAAGACCTACGATCAAGAATTGTTGACTTGCGTGAAGCTGGAAAGGGTTACAAAAGTATCTCCAAAAGCCTTGATGTTAATGTGTCCACGGTAAGACAGACGGTCTACAAATGGAGTAAGTTCAGCACTGTTGCTACTCTCCCTAGGCGTGGTCGTCCTGTAAAGATGACTGCAAGAGCACAGCGCAGAATGCTTAATGAGGTAAAGAAGAATTCTAGAGTGTCAGCTAAAGACTTACAGAAATCTCTGGCACATGCTAACATTTTTGTTGACCCATCTACAATAAGGAAAACATTAAACAAGAATGGAGTACATGGGAGGACACCACGGAGGAAGCCATTGCTGTCCAAAAAGAATATTGCAGCACGGTTGAAGTTTGCAAAAGAGCACCTGGATGTTCCACAGCACTACTGGCAAAATATCCTGACCTCAACCCGATTGAAATACTGTGGCATGACCTTAAGAGAGCGATTCACACCAGACATCCCAAGAATATTGCTACACTGAAACAGTTTTGTGAAGGAGTGGTCCAAAATTACTCCAGATCGTTGTGCAGGTCTGATCTGCAACTACAGGAAACGTTTCGTTGAGGTTATTGCTGCCAAAGGAGGGTCAACCAGTTATTAAGTCCAAAAGTTCAAACTTTTTCCACTCTGCACTGTGAATGTTTACATGTTCTGTTCAATAAAATCATGAAAACATATAATGTTTGTGTTGTATTATTTTAAGCAGAATAGACTGTGTTTTTCAAATTGTTGTGACTTAGATGAAGATCAGAGCACATTTTATGACCAATTCATGCAAAACTCCACGTAATCCCAAAGGGTTCACATACTTTTCTTGCAACTGTACCTATTCCAATTCTTTTGTAGTTGATCAGCAGTGTGACTTTCCTTTGATCATTGTTCAGTCTTTGTATTGGTTTTATCTGCATATCATTTTGATTAAAAAGGTTTTGAGGTTGGTGTTTAGTAGGTTCATTGTCTTTGATCTATACTTTTCTGGGTTAGAGTTCAAACTTCTTTGTGCCCAATAACAAAAAAAATACAAAGCATACACTACGATATCTAATCAGGTCTCTTTACAAATGACTGAGTCAAAGCTGATTTAGTGTAGCTTGGCTACAATGATCTCTAAAGGTTTTGTATTATTTGCTTAATATTGGGTGATGGGTCAAAAACTAGACTGACTTTAACCTAAAGCTACTAACTCCAAATGTCCTACCTTGAATATTATTACTTTAAATGTGTTTTCATTTCTCTTCTAATTTTTAGTTTTGTTTGCTCTATTTTGTTTACTTCCCTAAACCATTGTTCTAGATTATCATTCTGCGCATAGATTTCATCATTCTGCCTCGTAAAATGTGTCTAGAACTTCACGCAGTTCTAGAAATTCTAATGGGAGGTAATACACCTGTGTTTATTTTTCAGTTTTGTCTGGTTCTGCTTTACTCTCTGCCTGAATGTAGCAAAATGTTAGACAAGGTACATAAAAATGCATTAATGCCCTTTTCAGGTTATATGTTGGGACATTGATTTTGAATGTTTGGGATACGATGCCCTTATTTAGTAGTTATACCATCTATATATGCATGCAAAGCCCATATAATAGGGTGGTCTTCATCATTAATCTAGTCAGGAACACCAAAAACGTGTAGATGGGGACATTAAGGCCCAAGTCAGACGAGCGTTTTTGAAAGGGAAAGGAGCGTCCGTGAGAGTGAACGTTCCTTTCACTCTGACGCCAGTCTGGCGGGCTCGCTGAGCACAGTTAGTGCGCTCAGTGCTGCAAGGCAAAAGGCAAGCCCCGTTGAACGCAATTTGTAGTGCTTCGACGGAGAGGCTTTCAGCACTGCCACAGCACGTCCACTCTAGCACACGTGTGACTGGCCCAGTCGAAGCGTCACAATGCTGCGACAGACGCCAGGAGGCATGTCAGTGCGGGCGCATGTAGTACGCTCGACTGACCCCAGCCTAAGGGGGACAAACGGGACCAATTCGCCAAGCTCGCAGTCTGTGCATGCATACGACTGTAGTACGCTGGGATCTTGTACTTCCATAACTGCTTGCCTCCTATAATTGTCTGTAATTGATGACCTTTAGCACGATTTCATGTGGTTAGAACGCAACACTAAAATGTATCTTTTGCAAATACATTTACAGTTGGGGGAAAAAATCTATTTCTGATCACTGATTTGGAGTATATAGGGTAAGCACAGACCTATAAGATTTAATTAAAAAAAATAAACTACATGAAATAAGATAAATATACAAGATCAATAATAGAATAGGTATAATTTGTTTTCTTTTATCAACATTCCTTTCTCAAAAAATCCACTAATTTAATTAATAAACCACTTAAAGGAACACTCTTGGGTCAGAGGAGTTAAAAGTCAACCCCAACTGACCATTCTCATACTCCCCACTACTTTTTTAACCCCTTAAGGACACACAACGTAACATTTACTTCATAGATGCATAAACTGTGCCCTGGTCCTTAAGGGGAAAATCATACAGTGCGAAATAAACTAACCTACAGTACAGCATCGGCAATGTCGCTGTAGTCCAGTGCTCAGTTGCGGTTTCCAGTCAAGTCTTGGCTGTCATGTGACTGGGGAGGCTCAAGTGTCCAGCCAGTCCAATGGATCACAGTGCATTGAAAGTCACTGGCTAGACCTAGGAATGAATGTGTGTTCATTTCCACCCTTTCCAGGAAGCCAGATCAAAATCAAAGAAAAACGCTTGGTGATCTAAGCCTTGTTGGTGAAGCAAATCCCCTACATTTGGGGTACTGAATCAGCCCCTATGGACCACCCTAGAGTGTCTAAGGCTGGAGAGTGTTTTTAGACTTGATTTCTGCAGATATTTTAATTCTAAGAATACAACAATTAATATGATGCGCAGTGACATTTCAATGACCTGGATTGTTGCATAATACTATGCAGGGCTGGGCTTAAATGTGAATAGGTTTCATTTCATTAAATAAAAAGATGGTACATCCACTTGGACTCATGTTTCTTAATTTAACATTTGAATCATCCATTTCTCAATGAATTTATTGTAAAGCGGTCTTTTTGTCCTGCCAAACTCTAATCCTTTGCTTAAATCCGTTTGTGAAGGAATTAGAAAAAGAAATTGGCTCAGACACTACCATTAAATAAGTCTTAAAATAAAAAAAGAAAGCGTGATAAAGGGGGGCTTTATGTGGCTTAATTTTAGCTGAAAGCTTGCTGATTTACATTCAAGTTATGCAATGTACCTTTAATAAAGGACGCTAACTAATTGGAATTCATGAGACCGCTATCTTCCCAATGGGTTGAATTAAACTTGTTAATATTGCTCATAAAGTGATCATAACAAAACCTTGTCAGGATTCATAGAATAGCCAGAAACAGTTACACCTCATTTTATTGTGCTTTGATTTGTAGCGCTTCGCAGATATTGCTCATTGAAGGCGACCGTGCCTAGTGAGTTGATCGGTGTCATTTTTTTTCCAAGGACATGTCCTCAATTTGTGTCTATTTATTTTTTTAAATGAATTATGTAGGTTGTTTGTATGGAACCAAGCCTGCTACATGTCTGGGGTATGTTCAATATTTCAAATAACCTATGTGAATACACTCTAAGGCCCTTGTCAGACGAGCGCACTGATCACGTCTGTGTTGCCGCACATTTGTACGTCCGTTATAGCATATAATTATGTCCAATGGAGCCCCACACACAAAGTACATCCGCACCGAACTGCGGACGCACAACGGACGTGGCAAACGGACGCAAGGCAGGCAAGAACGTAAATCAGCTAGAACGTACGCACAGAGTGCGCAACGTCCGCATAGCTTTGTGTGTGAGTGATGGAACGTAGTCAGACGGACTGCATTTATACGTCCAGCATTTTGACAGACAAAATGTTTTTCATATTAATATTATTTCCCAATTCCCATCTACATCAGTCAAAAAAAATGTCAGTCACAAAAACGGGCTGTGCGGCCACTACCTTGTCGTCAGTCAGAAAGTAAATCCGTTGTGCACGGACACACAGTCTGCACAGAATGCGCTCGTCTGACATTTAGCCCTGTGCACACTCCTTTGCTGCTGAGCTTATTTTCGCCATTTTGTGCTCAAGTCATATTTTATTATAGGACCCAGAAAAAGCAATCAAGCTGCCAAACGGGGTAAAAAAAAAACAAAAGAGGCAACTTTTAAAAGGCGCTTGCAAAAAAACTACTGGAAATAATATATATGGTCCTATGAATAATAATAAAACGGTCTGTTACAAAAAAAAATGCTATTTATTATAAAAAAAAAATCAGGGCGGTGGGGTCAATTTGTGTTTAGTTATTGTTATTTTATTTTTCAAGAAAATCATAAAAAATAGACTTCTTGCGGCAAATGAAAACAATAAACAGTTGAATAAATATTTAATAAAAAAACAGGGATTTTTTTTTTTTACATTGAAACCTATGGGATTTGCTTGTTTTAAACCTGTCGAATGAAGCCATCGAAAATCAGGGCATTTCGGTGTTCTCTGAATAGATTAATCTTTGCTTCTCTATAGGGATGTCACTGCCGTCAAAGATCACCGTATTTCGCTGGCAATTCGCCAATATTTGGCAAACTGTCATTTTTTGAAAACACGAATGGACCCAAAATTGCACGATACGGGTAAATTCACTGTTCGGTGCAATTTCGGGGCCAATTCAGCTCTCTTTGAATAAACCTGTATATGTATATGTCATGTCTCGCTAAAATCCTATCAAAAAATGTTAAAAAAATTTAAAACGCCATTTAGATTTCAATCATTTCCAACGTGTAAAATTATTTGTCCACATTATTTGTGTGGTTATACATCATCCCAAACTAATCTTATTGATTTTTTTGATTGGGTAACAAAAATAATAGACACAGGTGGTGCAGTAGACATTGCTTATTTAGATTTCAGTAAGGCTTTTGATACTGTTCCGCATAGAAGGCTTATCAATAAATTGCAATCTTTGAGCTTGGATTCCAATATTGTTGAATGGATTAGGCAGTGGCTGAGTGACAGGCAACAGAGGGTTGTGGTAAATGGAGTTTATTCGGCGCAAGGTCTTGTTACCAGTGGGGTACCTCAGGGGTCAGTACTTGGACCCATTCTCTTTAATATTTTTATTAGTGATATTGCAGAAGGTATTAATGGAAAAGTATGTCTTTTTGCTGATGACACAAAGATTTGCAACAGGGTTGACGTTCCTAGAGGGATCAGCCAAATGACAAATGATTTAGGTAAGCTAAAAAAATGGTCGGAGCTGTGGCAATTGAGTTTTAATGTGGATAAGTGCAAGATAATGCACCTGGGACGTAAAAACCCAAGGGCTGAATATAGAATATTTGATACAGTCCTAACCTCAACATCTGACGAAAGGGATTTAGGGGTTATTATTTCAGAGGATCTAAGGGTAAGTAGTCAATGTAATAGAGCAGCAGGAAATGCTAGCAGAATGCTTGGTTGTGTAGGGAGAGGTATTAGCAGTAGGAAAAGGGAAGTGCTCATGCCACTGTACAGAGCACTGGTGAGACCTCACTTGGAGTACTGTGTGCAGTACTGGAGACCGTATCTCCAGAAGGATATAGACATCTTGGAGAGAGTTCAGAGAAGGGCTACTAAAATGGTGTACGGCTTGAAGGAGAAAAGTTACCAGGAAAGGCTTAATGATCTTAACATGTACAGCTTGGAAAAAAGACGAGACAGAGGAGATATGATAGAAACATTTAAATACGTAAAGGGAATCCACAAGGTAGAGGAAGGGAGTATATTTAAAAGGAAACAAAATAGCAAAACAAGAGGACATAGTCTTAGATTAGAGGGGCAAAGGTTTAAAAGTAACATCAGGAAGCATTATTTTACTGAGAGGGTGGTGGATACATGGAACAGTCTTCCAGTAGAAGTGGTAGAGGCCAAAACAGTAATTGAATTTAAGCAGGCATGGAATAGGCATAAGGCTATCCTAAACAAAAGATAAATCCAGGTCAAGTATCCATGTAATTGGGCAGACTAGATGGGCCGAAAGGTTCTTATCTGCCGACATTTTTCTATGTTTCTATGTTTCTATTGGCTAATCTTTTAAAAAAAAAAAAAATAATATTCACAAAAGAAAAACTTGTTACTGAATTTTTACAAGTAAATACGCAGTTTAACAAAAACTGGGAAAAATTATTTTTTTTTCTTTTGGCACATTACATTCCATGAAAAATATGGCAATTTATAAAACACGGTCCTTGCTCCCTGTGGGGGAAAATACATCAGATTATATAAAATCATACAGGGTAATTCAAAGAGAATCGAAAAGTCACCGCAGGTTCAGTGACTTTTCGTTCTCTTCAGTTCGGTTCGTTTTGCCGATCCCATTTCGGCGACCCTGCGGTGTATTCAGCAAGCACCACAGGGCCCCCGAATTGCAGGGAAAGGTCGCCGCAAACCCGCCGAAAACTAACTGCAAAACCCGGCGAATGCACGCCGAAAACCTGCAAAAACACCTGGATTAACCGGTCGAAAATGACAGAAAAACCGAGCAGGAGCTGATCACCCGCAGTGAAGCTGCCGGAAAAAGCCGACACCGCAGACGAGTGAAGTGAATAAATAAGAAAAACAGATTGAAAAGTGAAACGCTGTTGGCAAAGAAACTACTGAGCGAAAATGTCTGAAATTTACATATGAGGTCCAGGGAATGATAATAAAAAGGGCTCTTACAGAAAAAATAAGTAAAGTAAAAAAAAAAATCTACCTTTTTTAAAAAAAAAAAAAAAAAAAAATGCTTAAAATATCCTAAAAAAATCTATAAATAAAGAGACTCTCTTTACTGCAGAATTTTATAATGAACGGTTTATTAGATATTGAATTAAACATTGAATAACACTGAATAAATCTGCCGAATTAAACCACCGAATGGCAGGGCATTAGGGGAACCTTTCACTGCTGGTTTGTGCTCTCTGAATAGCCGAAGCAGTGCTTTTTTATGGGGATTTCACTGCCCTCGAACAGGCACCGAATGTGCAGGCAATTCGCCAAGATTTGGCGAATTGCCTGCTCTCTGGATAGCAGAATGGCCAGGAAAGGTAACCGAATGCTGATTTTCAGCATTCGGTTCCCTTTCGGCAGCCATTCGGATCTCTTTGGATTACCCTGATAATGTGGAACAGAGGGGTAATAGGCCAATCGTAGCAGCGCCTGTTAACCCACTAACCGGGCTAGAAAAGCAGAAACGACAATGAATTATATACCAATATAAAAAGGGCCTTCTTTTATTCCGTGGACGTATCCTTTGGCCCAAAAGAAGAATTCTAGTCAAAAAATATGTACACAAAACTGGGTCACAAGAATGATCAAATGCATATGCATTTTATTTATCATTCTTGAGACCCAGTTTTGTGTACATATTTTTTGACTAGAATTCTTATTTTGGGCCAAAGGATACGTCCACGGAATAAAAGAAAGGGGGTGCTAGAGGTTGTATATGCTAATTATTCACTATAACCCGCACGGGGCATTGTAACCGTCCCTGCGCCACACAGAACGTCCTCCCTCTCAAAAGGGACAGATGGTAATAAAAGACTAAACTGCAAAATGTGAACAAAAATCCCAGTGAGTGGAAGGAACTAGGAGCCTTGTAAATGGAAAAGGCATGACAGGAATTTCTAGTGAAAGCGTTTTACAATCTTCATTTATTGGTATGCTGCTGACATCAAAACCTGTAAATCTCATTACTGACGTCACAGCTCTGTTCTCCTCACCCTCATGTGGGAAAATGTTTGTCCTCTGTTTTATTGTCTATTCTCTGCAGTCACTGATCTTGATGTCCTTTATAGTCATTTACGAGACCTGTTCCTAAATAGAAATAAAGTTTGTTATGTTTTTTATTTTAAGCATTTGCAATTAGATTTCCATATAAAAATATAAACATTATCCACAATTTTAGTCCTATGATTAGCCAGAAGTGCAGGTAGCATCTTGCAGATCGTGCCATGTAGAAATATTTAATATTGCACAATCTCTCCTACTTGATAAAGGGTTGGGGTAATACGGTATTTACTTATATTTACGGCATTCTTAAATTACCATCGCATCTCAATGCATTCTATTTACAAAAATCACTGCATCTCAACATGTCATAGCATTGGGTTGCTGGCAGGGCCCAGGATGCAGGGGACAAAGGCACCTCAGGCAGGTGGACAGTGCAGACAGGGGTTTAATACACATTGGATCACTGGATACACAAGTAACAGCAGGCAGGTGTACAAGGTAGGATACAAAGATACACAACAGTGACAGATGTTTTCGATGGGGAACACAGGAACCGAGAGGAGGGGAGGGGAGGAGCTAAGGCAGGCCAAAATTCACATACAGGTCTATTCACTAAAAAGGTGAAACTCAGGAGAATTGGCAGGAGAAGAGAACATTCTAGACCAAATAGCCAATTTGGAAAGTGAGATAAATGGGAGAATTTTTCTGGTTTGGCTATTTTGACCTACAATTTTCACTTTTTTTCGCCAGTCATTCTCCTGAGTTTCACCTTTCTTTGAATAGACCTGATGGTTCATTGTGCTACTATGTATATCTGCAAAGGCAATTCATCTAGTCAATGGGGCAGCAACACCTTTCAATAGCAAGTATAAAGATCACAGGGTTCGACATGGATACACATGAGGCTCCCTTCAAGCTGGGGAGGTGGAACACAGGAAAGCGAAAACAAGGTCAGATGCGGGAAAGGTGCTACCAGGTTTCAGGTTATAGTTGAATCGGTGCAGGACCGGGCCTCTATGACAATATATTATAATGGCCTCAGATATCTTGGGAGACTGTCATTTGCTCCTC
The DNA here is from genome assembly GCA_009667805.1 of Leptobrachium leishanense. Taxonomy (NCBI): domain Eukaryota; kingdom Metazoa; phylum Chordata; class Amphibia; order Anura; family Megophryidae; genus Leptobrachium; species Leptobrachium leishanense. The sequence continues at coordinate 297,995,483 of CM019065.1, read as the reverse complement.
CAAAGCTATGGAAAGTGTCAGGTCCCACGGCGACGCCGTGGCAAAAAGTCCAAGTCATTAGACCAACCCTGGTGGCAAGCTCCTGTACAGCAGTATGCCTTAGCCTAGCTTTTGTATACTGCATCAGGTGGATGTAATAAACACTGGCTGGGTTCCTTAAAAGAACCACTCCCACATCCAGCCAGTGCTCTGTCATTAACGTTGGATTCCTAGAGAAAGAAAGGTGCCTGATCTATCCCACGAGCCAAGTGACCAGCCTTGCCGTTTATTCTTATTCACGTGTACCGGATCCCTGGATATTCCTCTGGACTTCGCTTCTCTTACTCCTTGCCGGTACAGTCTCAAGACCCCTTCTACATTACCCATCCCAAGACTTTACATCATCTGCGTTTGTTTTCCAAGGACTTATTATTTATACAGATTCCTGCCTTTTATTTGTATCCAGTTATTCAATATAAGTTTCTGCTATTTTCACCAAGCCTTTTGTTGTTACCTTATTTACTGCATCCTGGGTTCATATTCACGTCACCGGTGTCATAAGAACCCGGTCCCTGACAGAAAGCCTGTATATGTTCCAAGAGGTCATAAGCTTTTTAAGCCTCCACCACAGCAGGCAGATTCTTAGAAAATACCCAAGCTTTCATGTGCAACTAAGCATAGTTGGTGACCCAAATAGAAGCTGCGTACAGTTCCATTTACAAAGTTATGAGGAGTAATGTTGCCAGTAAGATTATAAGAGTTGACCGATGTCTCTGGTACAGGGTTTTATGAGATATGTATGGACACACTTAACTGACCAGTTTAAGAGGTTCTTCATAGGCTGGGTCACTACCTAATCTGTGGTGAGTTCCCTATTGATTCAGTAAATTGGGTCAGCAACCTTGGCCTCCAGATGTTTTGGAACTGCATGGCCCATGATGCTCAGCCACTTATTAGGCTGGCAGGAGACACATGGGAATATAGTTCCAAAACATCTGGAGGGTCAAGGTTGCCATAAAGTCTGGGGATTTGTAGAAAAAGCAATGGCACTGATAGGGACTCGGCCCGTGCACTCCCACCCACGGGTATGGCCATTGTTAGGTACACAGTGGGAGTGTATAGCCCATCTAGGTTTCACTGGAGGTGTCCAGGGATCCCATAACCGCCCCTTATGGTTTTTGTCATTGAACACCTATGTGACAGTGATCACTTGGGACTCTGATCACCAGGACCTGAAATTCTATTTGGGAGGTGTGGGACTGTGTATTCTGTTTTGTTTGAATGCTCATATTGTTCCCCAGCCCTCTCCTATGTTAAGGCCACCCTGTAACCAAAAAAAGTTGTTTTTTTGTTATATGTTTGACTCTGATAAGGTGGATATCAGGGTGGTGTGTGCAGCTCATCTGAGAGCAGGTGCAGTGGGTTTTCTAGTTTTTCTAAGGCCACCCTGTACCTACCATTGTAGGTACAGGGTGTATGTGCTTTTTGTGCCCTATCCCCTGTTGTCTGTGTTGTATTAGTCCTTGATATATTTACTGTAGAGTGTTGTATGTTATATGCTGTGCTGTTTTCCTTAGTTGTAATGTGTAGTTAATGATTCCTTTGTTATCCTAAATGTTTCTCTGTGCTCCTGTTTAGTTGTCAGGACCTGGGTTAAACCAGATCTCTGCCACCTCCCCAGAAACTGTTGAAATCCAGTTCTATGATCACCCCCATGCTGGGGATAGAAATGCCTTCCTTTGTCTGTTACACCAGGGTGTGTGTGTTTGGAGGGGGTGGCTATTCAGTATGCTAATGCCAGGGTGTGTTTTACCTTTGTTGATCTACCCATCCCCTGTGCGTGTATTGTCCCATTGAAAACTTTAAAGTCCACCTAAGTTCTGTGTTCACCCTAAGAAGGGGCCAGAATCTGTATTCCTTCGGGTTACTGACTGCGAGAGGGAGCCTTTCTGCATATGTACCGTCCCATCATTACAACCTATGTCACTGAGAACTGGAGGTTAACCCATGATACCTATATTGCTTAGCATGCTCACACTTTAGTTTGCTTGATGTATCTGCATAAATACTTCACATGCCCTTTTATGTATCACTGTTCTGTGAAATTTACACACTGAAAAACTGTAATTACAAGCTGCCTTATCTATAATTATCACTTTTTTTCTCTACTTCCTTATTGACTTTATATATGAGAATACGTGCTCTGCTCTGTATACTATACGCCTGCTTTTCCCAATAAACATTGATATGTAAAATAAAAAAACAGCAATGACTTTAGTGTGAAGTATTTATAATTTATTTATTTATTGCTTGACTACTCAAACACAAGCTATTCTTTCGTCACCTTTATATCGGTGTGAAATCTGAAACAATTAACTATTCTACCTTTTTTGGAAACACAATATACACTCACGGTTTATTTATTTTTTTCCCCTCTGATCTCTGCAGTAACTTATTTAATATAAACTTTGCCAAGCATTTTGTCAGATGCTATGTTCATGTTTAATGTTTGTCTTCACGCCAAGATGAGGCTCATGTCTACATGAAATTGTATTTTATTGGATGGTGTTGATATATATAAAGCTGGAAGGGAAACATGAAGAATATAGACTTAATGAAGTAAACAATATTGTTATGACATTTACTACAGTTGGCTACTGCTGCATAGCATCGTTGGCTCAATGAGACTAGATGAAAAGTAAATCATATTACCCATTGACGTGTGTTCTCAAAGGCACAAGAGTACAATGTGTGGTGTTGCTTATATTATTTGGCACATATTGTTTTGTGGTGTAGTCATGGAGAAAGTAATACTAAGGAAAATATTCACCCATGCAGATACATACTGAATTTGAAAGGTGCAAATGATGGCAGGATTCCGACAGATCCCAATATTACACTATAAAATAAAATAAACGCGTACAGCACTCCTGTACCACAAGCAATTTTATTTATTTGGAGGGCTTATTGTATGTGAAACAACCAGCAAGCGTTTGAGGAAAGCTGTAAAAGTTTGAAATGACCTCTAGTTTAACCCTGGTGAGTGCTAGCAGCCTCCACTTAAAGGGCCACTACCACCAAAAAAATGAAATGTCCTTATTGTGTTTATTTTATGTTGCTGATATCTTACATGTGATTTGGTTTTCTCTTGTTTGTAAAGAAACGAAGGTAGTTAATAAAATATTTTACTCTATCAGGGTTATTAAGAGAGAGGTGAAAAGCTTGAGAATGGCAACTTCTAGGTCAAAATAGCTAAATCAGAAAAATTTTCCCATTTATCTCACATTCCAAATCTGCTATTTTAACCTAGTATCTTCCATTCTCCAGTCATTCTTCTACTTTTCACCGCTCTCTGAATAACCCTGTGTTATGGATATGAATTAAGTGACCTTAGTTAAGAGAACAAGGATTAAAACCTCCAATAGGTGTCACTAAAGAGCAGAATATTCTTTGTCTGACCATGTGCTGTGGTCAGGATGTGATATAAGCCAGCTAACCCCTCCCAGGAAGGTTTATTTCCAATCACTAGATCTCACCCTGGTGGGTGGAGACTTTAGCCCAACCTTCTTTTGGAAGGGAGGCCAGATTCTGCTTGGGCTGCTGAGAAGACCACATGGCTGTGCAAGTCATGAGGTTTTCCTATCTGGATGGCTAAACTGCTGCTTTTTATTCCCTTTGCAATTAAATCCCCTATGCGTGACTTTGTTTTTTCCTTAAATTAATCTCTGGGGAGAGTCATTATTAATAGTATAATATTCTAAACTTTGGACCAAGAGGTTATTGCATTGTATTGTTTATTATGTTAAAGTTTGGGGAGAGTATTAAGCTCCGGACCAGATGATTAGAACATTGTTGCTATTTGCCTTTTATTGCTACCTTTTGACTTTTACTAAAGTAAATTCATTATATCCATCCATCTGTGTGTCTCTTCACTCGCTATGCTATTTTCCACTTAGGCCGGCGTCAGACGAATGCTGTGATCACGTCTGTGTTACTGCACAGTTTAACGTCTGTCATAGCATAGAATCATGATCAATAGAGACCCACACACAAAGTACATGCGCACTGAAGTGCGGACGCACCACGCAGATGGCAAACGGACGCAATTTAGGCAAGAACGTAAAACCTCTAGGACGGAAACGCAGAGTGCATCGTGGCTGCATACCGTTCTGTGTGTGTGATGACATGATGTCAGACGCAGCGCATTTGCGACGTCCGTCCAGCACCGTAACACACAAAATGTCTTTTCATATAATTTTCCAATTTTTATAATTTTTCATATTTATTTTGTTTCCTACAATTCCCTTTTTTTTTCTACGTCCGTCAACAAAAACAGACCGTGTGGTCCAGTATCTCCCATCAGTACGTCCGTTGTGCACACACACAGAGTGCGCTCTGACTGCGTTCATCTGACATTAGCCTAAATCGGCTGATTACCTTTTAAAATTACAAATTTATATACATTTTGCAGTTAATAACCAAATATCATTGCTGTAGAGGCTTATCAATTATACAGTGTTGTATAGTCTGGGAGTGATCAGATATAACTCTGCCTGAATACCAGAAATTGCTTTGTTTTTGGATCCTATGAAGTACATTTCAGGTTCTAGTAATTTTGCATGTGTTGCCTTGCTTTGTAATTAAAGTATTCATGCAGCCACATGGTTGGCAGCCATCTTGGTACTCACTGTGGCCGCATGGTCGGCGTCCATCTTGGTGCTCACTGAGCACAAGATAGTAACACAGCAGTAATTGTACAACCTTTAGTGCAAATAATTCATCCAAAGCGGCTCAAACCAAAACCACCTCAAAGTGATATTGAACCTAAAACAATGTGTCACTGGACGCATCCATTTCGTGATCTTTTGCGTTGTAAACTGCCCCCCCCCAGTATCTTTCCCTCACTAGGTCCTCACTGTATGGCTTTGGCCATAGAATGGAGTCTCTAGGTCGATCGCTGACTCAAATCGTTGTATTCATCGGGGGTAGATTAGAATTTTTTTAAGATCCCTGTCATATCTCATTCAGCTGCCATCTCTTATGTGTTAAACTACAGAACAATAACCACCTGATGCCTTATCTTAACTAGGGATGAGCTGTTCGGTTCGGACGGTTCGGAGTTCGACCCGAACTTAGCCTGTTCGATTAGATCGCAAACACCGAACATTTCCGGGTGTTTGCCGCATGTTCGACCACAATGCATTTTCCCACTGGCCTGCAGCTTGTAATTGGCTACAGCCTTGCACCTGACCACAGGTCTGGTGCAAGACCGGTTCAACACTATGCCAATCACGGCTCAGAGTCCTGATTGGGCAAATTTTGCCTAATCATGGGCTCACAGAGCTAAGTCCCGCAGCACACTATATAATGTTTCCACGAGCCGATTCTGCACGCATTTCAGAGGAGATAGTTGTGTGTTGTTACTGCCGGTCTGCCACACTACTGGGGGTGTCTTTTTGGGTCTCATTTCTACCAAATATCAGGGAATTTAGGTGATGTGTATCTTGTCACTGTGCCAGCAAGTTTTTTTGGGGTTTACAACTTTCTTTAAAACATTTGTGAATTGAGGTGATCTTCTGTGTCTTGTCAATGTGCCAGCAAATCTTTTTGGGGCTCACTAATTTCTTTAAAACATTTGTGAATTGAGGTGATCTGTGTCTTGTCACACAACCAGTACCACGCAGTATTTTGGGGCTCACTAATTTCTTTAAAACATTTGTGAATTGAGGTGATCTGTGTCTTGTCACACAACCAGTACCACGCAGTATTTCGGGGGTCACTAATTTCTTTAAAACATTTGTGAATTGAGGTGATCTGTGTCTTGTCACACAACCAGTACCACGCAGTATTTTGGGGCTCACTAATTTCTTTAAAACATTTGTGAATTGAGGTGATCTGTCTCTTGTCACTGGCTGCCAGCTACCAGTGTGTCTCACCGAGTTATACCAGAGTTATTTAAATCTTTATACCAGAGTTGAATCGGAGTTCTGCATATATTAATCTATATATCACTCACCATGTCTGAAAGAACAAAAAGGACAGGCAGACGCTCCCAGACACAGATAAGAGGGCTAGCAGCCCCTGTGTCGGGAGTCTGTGCCTCTGGTCGTGGTGGACGTGGTGCATCCTCTGCAGGGGCACGCCTGTCCTTTCTAACTGGTGCTGGCCGTCTTAAGCAGCAGCAACATACAGAGGACTTGGTGGATTGGCTAACCAGGCCATCCTCATCCTCCGAGTCCTCTGCCAGCCAGGCTTCTAGTGCTTTACAGTCCACCTCAGCTGCCAAAGCATCTAATGCAGCCTCCATGTCCACAGCTATTCCTGCCGTAGTCTCGCTATCACACACGGAGGAGTCAGCTGAATTGTTTGACTACAATGAGAGTGACATGCTGCTTGAGGATGCGCAGCAAGTACAGTGCTCTGATTCAATCTCTGAGGTTGAGCAAGGGAGTATAATCAACCTAGAGGAAGGGGGTGCCAGTGATGACACACAAATAACTGGCACTCATGTTGCCCCAGCAGCTGCAGCATACTGCCAAGTTGGCTCCAGTGACGAGGAGATAGGGGGTAATGATGACAATGATGATGAGGTCACTGACTCCACCTGGGTGCCTGATCGAACAGAGGAATTAAGTGAGGAAGAGGGGGAGGAGGAGGCACAGCAAACACGAGGCACAACATCCTCTGTGACCAACCATAGCACTGGCCAGTCCAAGGCATCACATGTCAGAGTTGCTCCGGTGCAGAGCGCTGTTGTCTCAAAGAACACACGCAGGAACTCTGTTGTCTGGGAGTTCTTTAAGAAATGTGCAGTGGAGCGCAGCGTTGCTATTTGTAATCTGTCAGATGAGTTTTAAGCATGGGAAAGATACCGTACACTTGGGTACCACGTGCTTGAGGCGACATATGAACAACTGCCACACATCCCGTTGGCGCAAAACGTTGCGTAGGTCCGCCTCCTCCTCATCTGTCTCTACCCCCACTGTATGTCCTGCCATGTCATTGCCTACAACCTCCACCGACGAGGATGATGCTACACTAATGGATGTACCAGGTCCTTCCTCACAATGTGACATCATCCCAGCAGCTGAAGATTTACGCAGTCAGATTACGTTGCCGCAGCTGCTGCAGCAAAAGAAAAAATATAGTCCCAACCATTCCCAAGCACAGCGTCTAAATGCCAGCTTAGCAAAATTACTCGCATTGCAGCTGCTGCCTTTCCAGCTGGTGGACTCTGCTCCCTTCCGTGAATTTGCTGAATGTGCTGTACCACAGTGGCAGGTTCCAAAACGCCATTACTTTTCCCGCAAGGCCATTCCAGCACTATACCAGCATGTGGAAGACAATGTTATCCAGTCATTGGGAAAGGCAGTCAGCAACAAGGTGCATGTGACTTTAGACACGTGGTCCAGCAAGCATGGACAGGGTCGTTACATTTCCTTCATGGCACACTGGGTAACTCTGATCGCAGCTGGGAGGGATCCAAGACGGGGCTCTGTGCTGGAGCTTGTTCATCCACCATGCCTCCAGATAGCTCTTTTCCTTTTCCTTTTCCTTTTCCTTTTCCTTTTCCTTTTCCTTTTCCTTTTCCTTTCCCTTGGCCAGAAATTCCATCAGCTCGGCAGGGGCAGAGATGGTTAACACCTCGCCAGCTTGAGCTGGGAATGATCGTCTGCGATAATGGCAGAAACCTTCTCTCCGCCCTACGCAAGGGTAAATTGACACATGTACCATGCCTAGCACACGTCCTAAATCTGGTGGTACAGCGTTTCCTAACCAAGTACCCAGGGCTGCCAGAGCTTCTCATCCAGGCCAGAAAAGTCTGCAGCCACTTCAGATGGTCATTCCCAGCAAGCGTTCGCCTGGCAGAAATTCAAAGAGAATTCCACCTTCCCACAAACCGTCTGATCTGTGACATGCCCACCAGGTGGAACTCGACATTAGCAATGCTGCAGCGTCTGCACAAGTAGCAGAGGGCCATCACTGAGTATGGCACAAGGACAGGTTCAGGTCAACTTGTTTCCCCCCCCGCAGTGGCTGATGATCAAGGATGCATGCACTGTACTGTCACCATTTGAGGAGGCAACGAGGATGGTGAGCAGGGACAGTGCATGCATCAGTGACACAATTCCTTTAGTGTTCCTGCTGGAGCACACTCTGCAGGGAATTATAGATGTGGCTCTAGAGGCAGAGCAGCGGGATAAAGAGGAGGCCTTCCCTAGCTTTCAAGGCCCCAGTCTTTCCGCAGACAGCATTCCAGCGGGTCCTACTCAGATCAGACTGGAGGAGGATGAGGAGGAGGAGGAGGAGGCAGAATATTTAAGTAGTGGGGGCATTGAAGGTGGGGATTCCTCAAGGGAGGGTTTCATGTGCCCAGAAACACAAGGGCTAGTGCGTGGCTGGGAGGAGGAAGTGCACGATACGGTCATCCTCATTGACCAGGAAGACTCGGAAGCTAATGCCACCTCCAACCTACGCTGCATGGGCTCCCTAATGATGCAAAGCCTGCTAAAGGACCCCAGGATTCATGCTATCAAGGAGAGGGATCATTACTGGTTGGCAACCCTTCTTGATCCACGATACAAGGGGAAAGTTGCAGAGCTCATCCTGCCCGCACAGAGGGAGCACAGGATGAAAAAACTTCAGGACGCTCTAAAGCGACACTTGTGTAACACCTTTCCAGGCACTGGTAGATTACCAAGTGCTGACACACGTGCTTCTGAGGCTGCGGGTGATCAGAGGAATAGTGGTGAAGGCCAGGGCCGCTTGACTGATGCATTTTTTAATTTTTTTAGTCCTCGACGTCCAGGGACGTCAAATGTAGGCACCCATTGCCAGCGTCTTCACCATATGGTGCAGGACTACCTAGGGGCAAGGGCAGACCTGGATACCTTTCCAGCAGATGATCCACTGGCTTACTGGGTGTTGAGATTGGATCACTGGCCAGAACTTAGCCAATATGCTATGCAGCTACTAGGTTGCCCTTCATCTAGCGTGCTTTCCGAAAGGACGTTCAGTGCCGCTGGAGGTTTTGTCACAGACAAAAGAGTGCGTCTGTCCACCGACTCTGTAGACTGGCTGACATTTATAAAAATGAATCAGTCCTGGATCAGCAGCTATCAATCCCCTGATGCCGAAGTAACGGAATAGATCGGGTATGTCTTCTGCATGCACAAAACCTCCAGCACTGAACTCTTCCACAATACCACAAAAGGGTTACGGTGTGAATGCACTTGCTGCCATGAAAGGCACAATATTTGGCTGCACTGACGTGTGTGCCAGATTTATATCATTTTAAGTTTTTTGAACAGCAGGGTCCAACCCTGCACTCTTCCACAATACCACAGAGGGGTTACTGTATGATGATACTTGCTGGCCTGGCACCAAAGGCACAATATCTGGGTGCACTGACGCCTTGACCAGAATCATATCTTTTCAATATAGGACCACATGGTCCACCCCTGCATTCTTCCACAATACCACAGAGGGGTTATTGAATGATGATACTTGCTGGCCTGGCACCAAAGGCACAATATCTGGGTGCACTGACGCCTAGACCAGAATCATATCTTTTCAATATAGGACCACATGGTCCACCCCTGCATTCTTCCACAATACTACAGAGGGGTTACTGTATGATGATACTTGCTGGCCTGACACCAAAGGCACACTATCTGGGTGCACTGATGCCCATTATCAGATAAAAAACTTTTCAATATAGGACCACATGATCCACCCCTGCACTCTTCCACAATACCACAGAGGGGTTACTGTATGATAGTACAGGCCTGGTACCAAAAGCACAATATTTGGGTGCACTGCTACTGACACCTGTATCAGATTCATATCCTCAGAGGGGTTATGGTGTAACGGCACTGTTGGGGATGCTAAAGGACCAATTTTGAAGCACCTATTGTTACTTTCATTCAAAGCCTACATAAGTTTCACAATAATTTAGCCAAAAAAATCAGTAAACTTTTTCTGCGTGTACGAAAATGTCTCCTCTTTTCATACAGACTGCCGCCCCAAGCAGTTGTTTATGGATAGATTAAAGGAAAAGCATTTACCATCATTTGAAACGTCATTTTTTTGTTTTTAAGTGTTTCTATACATCCTAGAAATCCGCCACTTCACGGGCAGGCTATGGGGACCTCCTAGGCACGATATTTGAAGGAATTTTTAGTTTTTTTATTTTTAACCCTTATTTCATGGCAAACTCCCTGTCCCTTTTAAAAACGTTTTTTTTTTTACTTTTTGACCTTGTTTCCTGTCCCCCAGGGCACTACCTGTACCCCCATACACCTTTTATGGCAAATATCTAGCATATATGCCCTCTTGGAGGGCACTCTAAAAACCGAATTTTCAGCCCCATTGCCTTGCATTGAGTTCGAGTTCGGGTTCGGAACCGAACATTTGGGAAGTTCGGGTTTGGGCTTGAACCGAACTCGGGGGGTGTCCGGCTCATCCCTAATCTTAACATTCCCTCCTTCACCTCATTAATTATAACATTGGAACCATTGGAAAAATACACAAATTGGAAACCAATAAAAACTTCCTTTTTACATGCAATTACTTGAAACAAAACAAATCAGCGGCATGTGTTTATAATGTGGATTTATTTGTAATGCACACGTAATCTAATTACAAATTATCTAAGCATATGTGCTCCTTGAATACTGCAAGAACGAGCAATGGCAAACAACACAATGGACTATTTATTTTCCTTTATTTGGTTTTTCATTTGTTTCATCCACGTGACATTTACTCCACTGTAATCCAGAGAAATTGCCACAAAAGTAAAGCACATGTATTTTGACAAAAAAACCTTGTCTTGTAATTACCATTTTTGTTATAGAGATTTTAAGAGCATAGATGATGAAAGTGCATAAGTCGATTGTGAGGAAAAACACATTTCCATGCTGTAAATTATTGAAATCTGAATACAAATTTGTAAATTTTTATGCTTTTTAATGTAGCCTCTTAACACATAAGGAGGATATAGAACAGTCACCCAGCAAGCAGACAGTATATGAATAATACATATAAGTACTGAACCCACAGGGACGAGAGATTTTGCAGGACAAACACAAAGCCAGAGGTCAGTACATGGAAACCGTATAATATGTAACCATACAGGGACTAGAGAGCAAAACCAAAGTCCAGATACCATAGCCAGATTCAGTACACAGAACAAATATAAACCAAACAGGGACAAGAGCAGAAATCCGAACTGAGAATACTTAGCCAGAATTCACACCAGGGGATCAAGAACACTGATAATCAGGAACACTCTGAGGGGTCACTAGAAACCATGGCAGGGCACAGAGCTCATTCAGTTGCTTCTATTTAAAGTCCTCCTAGGTCTCTGACCATGTTTAGCAGTCCCAGATGCCAGATTGAGAGAATTACGCCCTCTGTTTCCAGGAAACCTCACTACAGCACCACCAGCAGACATGACACTTATTTCTGCGAACAAAGGGATCTCTGCTGGGTAAAGTATGGTGAATCTAAGAATTCTCAATTTAGGGAACTCCCACCTTAGGCTAGGGTCAGACTAACGCATTTTTCGCGTTGTCCGTGAAAAAGTGCGTTCGAACGAATGGACGTATTTTTTCACGGAATACGCGATAGCGGTCATACGATGCGCATTTTCGTCCGTGATTTTGTACGGATCATCAATAAAACACTTTTTGTGTCTGGACGTTATGTTAGCCGGACATTAGCAGCGTGTGACGTCTCCCAATCACGCAAACACGCCGCTAGCGGACGCAGCGCACTCTGTACGTCAGTACTAGCGGTTTGACGTTCTCGAATAAATGCGTTCGTTTGCCACTTGCGTTGCGCGGCCGCACTTTTGTGCGGCCGTTCTTCATATGCAGCCCGGCATTGGACATCATTTGCTGCTAGCACAGCCGTGATTTAGTGCGGTTAAACACACGTTAAAACTGCTTTCGTCTGACCTTAGCCTTAGTTTGCCATACTTCTCATTGTTCAGTCCACCGTATTTTACGTTGATGTTGTCTAGTGTAGTTTTCAGTGTATTTTTCTATGGGGTTTCCAGCATAGTTTCTGTTGAAATTATTTAGCATAGATTTCACCAAAACTTTATTCCACATTCTGTAGCGTTATTACTGTTGTTTTCAGCATTGATCTATCATGTTTTATGTAGATCACCACTTATAATCGTCAAAAGTATATTCAGCGTTTTTTCAAACAATAGTGGAACAACGATGAATGAAGAATAGCCACACTTTAACCCCTTCGCTGTGGATGACGTGTGGGGAACGTCCTCATTGACTCCCGCTATATGCGGAGGACGTTCCCCACACGTCATCCGCAATCGGGAGCCCCGGTGGAGATACTCACCTCTCTGTCCGGGGTCCTGCGGCGTTCTGACTCAAGCGTCCTCAGACGCTGAAGTTAAGCCCCTCCCGATGTCAATGACGTCATTTCCAGGCGACCCCCGGCAATGCCGGTAGATCGACTGAAAGGGAGGGGGGATCCTTTTGGATCCCTCTCCCTCCCGAGGGGGACGGTTTACAGAAAAAAAGCACCGCTTTGAAGGGCAGTGTCTGCCCTTTAAAGCAGTGCCTTTTTTTAACCCCTTACATTTCAGATCGCGATGCAGCGCCGTTTCGGCACCACATCGCGATTTAGCACGGTGGGGGCTGCCATCTTGGATGGCAGCTCCACCTCCGGGTTCCCCCTCGCCTCCTGACATATTGTGCATAGCGCGATGACGTCAGATAGCCGGGGAACCCCTAGCTGCCCAGGGATTTCCCAAGGAAATCCATTGGTGGAGATAAGGGGTTCTTTGAACCCCAATATCTCCAGAACCATGGCAGCTAGGGAGTCATGGAGGGTGTCATTCGAAATGCCCGAGCATGGCCTTTCGAATGATTCCAAACATGTTCAAAGTAAAAGCAAAATTAAAAAAAATTAGACAAATAATTATTTTTTTTTAAAAAATAAAAACTTATTTTTTCTTGTGTGTTGTTTTTATTAATGCAGCAATATTGTTCACATTTCAATTATAATGTAAACAATGATGCTGCACTAATGATTTTTTTCTATGGGTGCATTTGCTAAAAATCACGTAATACCCCCAAAAAATGTAACAACTCCCCATTTCTAATTTTTGTACAAGCGCACCCCATAGAAAATATAACCATAAACGCTTTTATGTGATAAAATGTAAATAAACAAAACACTTTACACGTTGTAGATGATTCAAAATTCAAATTTTATTGCATTTTTTGTTGTAAAATACAGGCAGGACATGACGTATACATATAAAAATGATATATTATGAATCTGCCGAGTCTTCCGGAAAGAACGATCTATAATCTGTCTGGGTCGCATAATAAAATGTGTCTTCAAATCACGTTTAAACATGATGAGCAAAAGCGGTAAAAATGAGCTCAGCACACAGCGGTGAAATGCCTCAGCAGTGAAGGGGTTAAAATGTTACAGATGAATAATGGTGTTACTGTCGTTCATCTTTGCCATTGTTTGCATCGACTTTGCCTCGACTAGTGCCTGCTGATGTTGAATTGTAGTGAAAGGTCATCATAGTTGCAACAACAGCGATTTTTTTTTTTTTTTTTTTTTTTTTTTTTGGTTTTAACAATGGTGTACATTGGTGTACATCAGCGTTGGTTCTGCAATAAAACATGTCTTCAATTAACTTTTTAACATTATGAGCAAATAATGGTTGAAATGAGGTTATCACTTAGGGGGGAAATATCTCAGCACTTAATAGGTTAGAATTGTTACAGCTACAATCATTTATAAAGCGCCAACAAGTTCTATGGCACTGTACACATTGAGAACAGAATAACAACTATACATACACCTTACACACACACAGAACAGTTGGAGAGAGGACCCTGCTTGAGAGCTTACAATATAGTATAATAGCACCGTGCAAAAATACATATTAAAAATCTCTAACATTAAAATTAGAACCAGCGAATAGGAATCAAGACAGTTCGTAAGGCTGTTTCAATGTCTTGTGAATATAGACAGATTGTTGACCCATTGGAAAACCCCATACTGATCATTTAAGGCTAGGGTCAGACGAAGGCATTTTTGGCGTCGTGCGTGAAAAAGTGCGTTCGAACGAATGGACGTATTTTTTTCACGGAATACGCGATAGCGGTCATACGATGCTCATTTTCGTCCGTGATTTTGTACGGATCATCAGTAAAACACTTTTTGCGTCTGGACGTTATGTTGGCCGGACATTAGCAGCGTCTGACGTCTCCAAATCACGAACACACGCCGCCAGTGGACGCAGCGCAATCTGTTCGTCAGTACTAGCGGTATCACGTTCTCGAAAAAATGCGTTTGTTTGCCTCTTGCATTGCGCGGCCGTACTTTGTATATTGCCCGTCATTGGCCGTCATGTGCTGCTACTACGGCCGTGATAAAGTGCAGCTGCACGCGCGTTCGCACTGCGTTAGTCTTACCCTAGCCTGAATCAGATAGGCATAAAATGTATCAAACTGAGGAGTTTACGTAAGAGCATTCCAAAGTAATTCAGAGACAATAATACACATTAACTTTTAGTTTCAATAATGGAGAGATTTCCTTAGCAAGTTCATTTAAAACTTGGAACTTTGAGTCCTGCTGAGGAGAAAAATGCTATTTAAAATTATTTCTTGTATTTTCACGGTTCTATCAAGAGGAATCTCTCTAATTTCATGTCATGCTTGCTCTGCGTGGTGTTGTCCAAATTTTATATGCTAAAATCTTCAAAGGAATGGCCATGTCTCAAAGTCATATGAACGCTGCCTGATGAATTGGTTTGTGTTTATTGTGACATCCTCCGATGTATAGATCTGAAGAATTTTTTTCTTCTTTTATTGCTCTTCAATATTATGGTCATGTCTCCTTGTCAAGCACAAGAACATTCTCTGCTGTTTGTTAAATTGAGACCTTTACATATATACTTATCTGTAGACGTCAGTATACAAAAACCCCATTCTTCAAACTGCACAGGAAACCGCTCTAAATTATGGGAACCAAGAGTAATAAATAAAAAAAATAGGTCCAGTTGTTGCTAAACATTTATGATTTGTCCTTTTTTTTTTTACTTGTAATCAAGGAAAAGAATGAAATAATGTGTCCTGTTCTTTTTCTGCAAATTGTAGCGTTTCTACTTTCACAATGTCAGTAATAGAATAAGTAGACGAGCCTGGTTTGTCGAGCAGGACCACTGGAAAAGGATGAAAATAATTTATTTTTATGAATTGGGTCTGTATGAGGAATTACGTCCAACACTTTAGGGGTCATTTACAAAACACCAAAGTTTCGGTTCTTTGCACTTCGGTGATTCCATTTTACCGACCCTACGGTGAATTCACTTTTTCAATGGCCAGAATGGCAGCTGCACCCCAATGCTCACTCAGGAGGTCTCCTCCTTTGAGCTGGGTTAGGAAACTCTTGAATGGGGTGCTCTTCTCTGCACTCTTCCCACCCAATCCAGCCTACAATCACATTTTGGCCGTATACTCCTGCAATAGATCTGTGGCCTTTACTCCTCTTCTACCAGAGTAGCTGTTTTACTCTGATTCTTTCCCAGTGTCCATTCGTACCTGCCAGGGTTGCCCTTTATCCCCTTTTCATTTTCGGAAATCTTCCTAAATACATTTTGATGTAACCCAGCTATACATGGCATGAACATGACAGACACACACCAGAGATGCTACATGTACTGATAATTGTGGATTATTCCAGCCTTGGTGTCAGAATAATCTTAATTTTAATAAAGACAGGAGGCGAATATTTTGCATTCTCTTTTCTTTACTAAATCAACAGCAGCAAGGAAAGTTACATAGCAACAGCAGTAACCAATCAACAACAAGAGTGTAGTAAGTCCTTAGCCACGCCCTCTTTTCTTGTAAGCTGGACGAGCAGGAGAGACGTGACGGAGAAAACCAGAAATCCAGGAAGATGGAAGGAAAACGGAAAATGAAGCGGAGAAGATCCAACTAGGCAGAAGTCCAGGAGACTTGAAGGCACAAAACTGGAAGCCTACGGCCATCCGAGACGATGAGAGACCACAGGAGCAAGTCAAACTGAGGAGGAAGCAGAGGATACGTGAAAGCACCATGCACAGGAGGTCTGTCAATCAACAGCCAACTAACGAATCATTTAAAATGAAAACAATCAAATGGTAACCAAAATCGAGACAATATTTCGAAGTGAGGCGAACAATACAAGTAAACCCTACTAGGGGAATAAAAACAGGTTAAACAAATGTACACTTATACAATTCTTTCATGTGAGAATTTTTTTTTTTTTTTTTTTTTTGTAATTAATTTTATTTATTTATTTATTTATTACATGTAGCAGAAGAACACACAGAACAATGTAAGCCAACCTGGGCCGGGGTGGGCGGGAAAAATATTCGCCTCCTGTCTTTATTAAAATTAAGATTATTCTGACACCAAGGCTGGAATAATCCACAATTTTATATCAAGGCAGGAGGCTTCATATTTTGCAGTTTTAAAGCTGCACTAAAGCCCCAGAAGCATGAGAACGAGGACGGAAATAGAAGGTACGAAACGTGACCGCCCTAGACCAATCAGCCGCCTGTAGAATATCAGCCAGAGAACCCCCAGCGTCTGCGACAGAGGAAGCCGCCGCGCCCCGCACGGAGTGAGCGCCGAAATGGGGAGCAACGCCTGCCAGGGAGA
Source organism: Leptobrachium leishanense (assembly GCA_009667805.1). Classification (NCBI taxonomy): domain Eukaryota; kingdom Metazoa; phylum Chordata; class Amphibia; order Anura; family Megophryidae; genus Leptobrachium; species Leptobrachium leishanense. The sequence continues at coordinate 297,978,801 of CM019065.1, read as the reverse complement.
GGAGCCAGCGCACCCATCTAGAGAGGGTAGGAGAGGAAACAGGCTTGTAAGGATAGACATAAGAGACCAAGAGTTGGCCAGTCGGGGAGGAGCGTAAAGGACGTAAACGAGAGAGGTAAGTAGTGACACAACGAGCCACACACAGTAGAGGATCAGTGGGAAAATAAGGGTAGAAAACCTCACGGGATAGAGTTTTAGTACGCCTAGTAAGCGAGAAGACAACACCCTCAGGGGAGAAAATCACGGCGTGCGCATCGAAGGCCCTAACATCGGAGACACGTCGAAAGGAAACCAAACATAACAGAACTGTTAATTTAGCCGAGAGCTGACGGAGGGTTAGTGAGTCATATCCGGCCAGTTACGCAGGAAGTTGAGCAACAGCGCTACATCCCAGAACATCACATATTTCGGAGCCGGCGGGCGAGCAAGTCTAATGCCACGGAGGAGACGACAGACAGAAGGGTCCCTACCCACAGGAATGCCACCTAGGGGAACGTGAGCCGCCGAGATAGCCGAGCGGAACAGGTTAATGGTACGATAGGACTTTCCCAACGTGGAAAGGTTTGCCAAAAAATTGAGGATTAACTGTAGAGGGGCAGAAGCGGGATCAGCCTGTTGTTGCAAACACCAGCTACACCAAGTTCTCCAGGCGTAACGATAACACTTTCTTGTGCCGGGAGCCCAGGATTCCCATAATAAGGAGCGAGCTGCATCTGATAGTCCCGGCAGCATGCAGGGTCCCCGGAAATCGTCCAAGCCACCAGAGGAAGATTGTTCTCCAGAATCATCGGATGTGGCCTGCCCTGGGGATCCAACAGAACGGATCGGAAGGACGGGAGCAGGAGTGGATGGAGGCAGGAAAGTTCCAGCGCCAGTGGGAACCAGGGTTGCGCATGCCACAAGGGCGTGAGAAGAAGCATCTGGATCCCCCGTCGGCGGACTTCTTGGATCGTTCGCGTAATCATCGGGAACGGCGGAAAAGCGTAGGCCCCGGACGGTGGCCATGGTTGGAGGAAAGCGTCCACCGCCGTTGCTTGTGGGTCCGGCAGCCAGCTGAAGTAGGCCTCTGTTTGACGATTCAAGCGGGAAGCGAACAGATCGAGGTGAAACGGTCCTCTCAGGTCCGACAGGCGGTGGAACGTAGCCACGTCTAGTTTCCAATCGCTGGAATCCCTCCAATATCTCGAAAACCAATCTGCCACAAAATTGGAGGAACCGGGAAGGTATTCCGCCTTGAGAGAGATGTTCCTGTTCAAACAGTAATTGAAGAGGGAAAGCGTGAGGTCCGACAGGAGCTTGGAGCGGGATCCCCCTAGGCGGTTCACGTACTGGACCGCGGAGATGTTGTCCATCCGGAGAAGAAGGGTGCAATCCCTGAGGTCCTGGGTAAAACTGCGAACGGCGAATGAGCCGGCGATGAGCTCCAGGCAATTGATGTGAAGCTGCCTTTCCTCCGGAGCCCATGCTCCGCCCGTGGATATAGTGCCGCAAGTCGCTCCCCAACCCGATTGACTGGCATCGGACTCCAGGACGAAATCTGGAAGAGAGCCGAAAATGGCCCGGCCGTTCCAGGCCTCCATATGGCGTAACCACCATAGGAGTTCTACTCGAACCTCCGGGGTGATGGAGACCAGCTGGTCGTAGGAGGGGTTTAGACGAAGGTGTGTTGCCTTCAGACGTTGCATCGCCCGATAGTGTAGTGGACCAGGGAAGATGGCTTGAATGGAGGAAGAGAGGAGACCGACGATTCTCGCCAAATCTCGAAGACGGATGGTGTCCATGCTGAGGATTCCGCGTAGGGATTTCTTGATGGCCCAAAGCTTTTGCGGGGGAAGCCGCAGCTGGCAAGACATTGAGTCTATATCGAATCCGAGGAAGGTGACGGTTTGGGCGGGGCGCAGTGCCGATTTGTCCCTGTTGATAATGAAGCCCAGGTCTTGTAGGAGCGTGACCACCAGGGATGTATGGTGAGCGGATTGCGCGGGGTCTTGTGCCAATAGAAGGATATCGTCTAGATATATAATCGTCCTGACGCCATGGGATCGTAGAAAGGCCATTACCGGTTTGAGCAGCTTCGTAAAGCACCATGGCGCGGAGCTGAGGCCGAAGGGCAGGCAAGTGAACTGCCAAAGGTCGTGATGCCAGAGGAACTGCAGGTAAGGGTGGTGAGAGGGATGGACCGGGACCGTGAGGTAGGCGTCTGTGAGGTCCAGTCTCGTGAACCAATCGCCGTCTCGGAGGAGATCTCTGAGAAGGTGTATACCCTCCATTTTGAAGTGGCGGTAGGCCACGAAAGTGTTGAGAGACTTTAGATTTATAACCGGGCGAAGGTCCCCTGATTTTTTGTGGACCAGGAATATAGTGCTGACGAAGCACGGGGAACCCCTGGCGGGGGTGATGGCGCCTTTTAACTGCAAGGAGCGAAGTTCCTGGTCTATCAAAGTCGCTTCCTCTGAGGAGTAACGTGCCAGGGGCGGGGTAGCATCCTGGACGGGAACCTGGGAGAAGTCGATTAAATAGCCTGCCACCGTTCGAAAACCCATGAGTCCGATGTGAGTGTGCGCCATTTGGGAAGGAAATAGCGTAAGCGACCCGCGACCGGAATGTGTGGAAGTGGGAGCGCTGAGACACTTACCAGCGGAGTAGCGGCGTCTGGGTCTGTTGAAGCCGCGACCAACAGGGACTCGGCGCGCCAGGATAGGGCTGGGTCTGTACTGCACCTCCTGGTTTGGTGTGAAGCGAGGTCTATAGGCAGCGTTGTAGCGGCTGGCGACCCGACCTCTTGGTGCGCCAGCCCTGGAGGAAAAACGTTGCTGGGGATGGAAAACCCTTTTCATATTTGCCTGAACCTTTTGAAGGTTCGTATAAACGTTCACCTTGCGATTAAGGTCTCTCAGGAACAGATCCCCAAACAGTAAACCTTGTGCTGCCGGACCCAATTCCTTTGTAGCCATGCTAGTTAGTTTTGCATCTAGCCGAAACAGCGCTGCCTTACGGCGTTCAGATGAAATACCAACGTTGGCATTACCCAACAAACAAAGGGCGCGCTGTGCCCATTCGCGTACTAGCGCAGGGTCAAGCGGGCTGTTGGTGGCTAGTGCTTCGTCCGCCATCACGAAGATGAGTGAAAGGGGACCGGAGACGTCCAGAAGCTTGTCCTGGGCGACACGGAGACCCTGTTCCAAACCCTTTCTAGGGTCCCTGCCGGCCTTACCCATGAAAGTGACGAAGTCTTCGTCAAATTCAGGGGTAAGGGACACCTTATCAGGCAGAGTCGGGCGAGGACATTCAGCCCGTAAGCGCGCTCTATCCGCCTTATCCAGGGGGCAGCGCAACCAAAAGCGCAAAAATTGAGCTATATGGTCCGGTGGTAACCAAGCGGAGGACCTAGGGTGGGTGGTCGAACGCGGGTCAAAGAAAGGCAAACCTCTGGAATCGAGGAGTTGTAAATGGGTGTCCGCAGACGCAAGAGAGCGCGGTGGCGCGGGCATGGTATTAAGTGGCATGATTGCCATAGCATCAGAACGGGGCTCACCCGTTGAAACAGGAGTTGCCGGTGGGTTACCGGTAGATTCTACATCCTCCTCATCAGGATAATCAGCCTGATAGTCATCCAGGTCATAAGTGTCAACACCCTTGGGTTCTGGGACACATTTGGATCTTTTAATAGGACCTTTGCCCTTGCCAGCGGATTCCGACTGGCCTTTCCAGGGTCTTTTCCGTGAGGGTTCCGCAGACTCGGAAATGTCCGAGTGTGAATCCTCAGAGTGGGTCGGGGACTGGGCTCTTGAGAGAACCGGAGGTTCCGGTGGGGGGGCTGGAGGAAGGCTCGCAAGCGCTATGGGGAGGGTTTCAGAAATGGCTGTCAGCAGCCAAGCTTTCAGTTCCTCCTGGGTGGAGGGAAGTTGTGGGGGATCCATAACAATGGAGATCAGAGAATAAAAACGGGGCTCACCCGCAGGGAAATATGAAAAATATATTTATTTATCTTTCGATTGGATCCAACTGTGCGGATTTAGGCGCCGCTCAGCGGGCAGTCGCGCGATTTTCGCGGGCTTTTCGAGTGTCCGTCGGCGCGGAGTTACTCGTTTCAATGCGATTAACAGGGCTCACCCGTTAATCGGTAGGAGAGGGTCCGTACAGCTTTAAGGCAGTGTTGGTAGGATGATGGGCGCACCTGTCAGACTCAAATCTGGCACGAGTGGAATGAATCTAAAGGAAAATGGCCGCCAACGCATGCGCAGATAGAAACGCGCACTCTGAGGCGAGTACCTCACGCGGGATTGCGCGCGCAGTCGGAAAATAGAAAATAAAATAAATGAAATAATTGAAATAATTCAGCGGTATCGCTAGCACCCGGCCCCAGGGAAAAAACCCTTTTGCCTGCCGGGAGATGAAGAAGCAAGCGCAAGCCTGCAGGTGGGAAAGTGCCCACACAGCAGGCAGAAGCTGAGGAGAAAAACTGTTAATAACAGAATATTTAATAAAAAATAAGTGGTGTAAGATCTAAATAACTCTGAATAAATAATTAATGCATAAATAACAGAAAATATATCCTGGCGTCCAGGAGCTGTTTTTAAAACGACTCACCTGGAGGCCAGCAGCAAGAAAAGAGGGCGTGGCTAAGGACTTACTACACTCTTGTTGTTGATTGGTTACTGCTGTTGCTATGTAACTTTCCTTGCTGCTGTTGATTTAGTAAAGAAAAGAGAATGCAAAATATGAAGCCTCCTGCCTTGATATAAAATTAGCTTTTTATAGTAACTCCGCTTTCTATCTGAATTCAACACTTTCAATTCCGTGGGTTACCTTCAGTGTAACTGTAGCAAATCTTAAATTCTCCACCCCCCCCCAACCGATGAAGCCAGTAGTTATTTACCACAGGCTGTGAGCTGACTGGAACAATCAACGAATCTCAACTGTTCAATCACTAGTGTTCCGAAGAGATTGCAAAATTACAGTGGAGCGTTTGGTTATATACTCGAACCATGCATGGTCCACATACAGCGCACTCACAGCATCACCTCCTGCCAAAGATAAGGATCTGCTTAAACCTTGTCCTTATTGCACTGTTCACCGATAACTTACCAATTTCTGGTCATAAAGGATGTAACACACCTTATGCGTTATACATTGATTTTATCACTCTCTTTTACATATTTTATTATACAGTTTACGCTTTTTTATTCCACTCTTTGTTTTTGTATATAAATTTAAGTGCAAATGAGTGAAAACAAGCGTGTTTGGCTGAGCGGAATGAGATTAGTTTGATGAATGGGATTAAAGTGTGTGGCTGGGAGTGGTATGGAAGTGTGTGTAATTTGTCTGCATGGGGCTATGTTAATGGCCTAGTGAAATGTGACGTTGTATTGGTGAGTGGGATGAAAGTGAGTGTGTGGATCGACTAATGGAAATTGAGTGTGTGAGAATCGTTGCGTGGGATGAGTGTGAGTGTGTATTTTCAGAGCCTGACTACAGTCCACAGTTCATGGACTACACTATTATTCAGTGCAGTTATTAAATAACTGTTAAATATTCTACTCAAAACAATCTTTTGAAAGAAAATATTTTGTTATTTGAGGTGACGTTTGGAATGTAACTTTATACAAGAATGTAAATATTCACTATTTTCAATCTTTGCTTCTGGATTTCTGTGTTCTCAGACCGGTATTGGTCTGTCTTCAATAAACTCCTACACTATCGCAAAATAATAAAGCTTTGGGAAAACATTTGCTTTCCACTTCTAAGTGGATTCAATTTGTTTGATATCTTTTAGATTAGCTGTGACTTCCCCTTCGTTTTGCAGTCCAAAGGATGTTTACATTCCTTCAAAACAAGAATGCCTGCATTTTGTAGGGATGTATGACGGCTACTTATAATGATGTCACTTCTGTTATTTTTTTCTCCTGATCTGTGATTTCTCAATTATTTTTGCAGCCTAGAACTTTCTATAAATTAGATTTAGTATACATTTTTTGTTGGACTGTTCAATTCATAGCTGCTGCTCATTGCAATAAAACATTTTCAATCACACATGTAAATTTAATTCAGTAGTGGCTACTTTTGGGATGACTGAGGTGCAAAAAAAGTGCAGAAGATTTGGCTTTGATGAGCTCACAAGAGTTTAAGAAGTGCGGGGTGAATACACAAAAGAAGAGGGTTAAATAGTTCAAATAATGGGATGCATGGGCCCGTGTGGAAAGTAAATCGGGGAGTCTGGCCTTTGCAATGACTCCTAACAACATGACTCTATTATGTGCAAGAAAACAAAAACAACACCGTTAAATAAAAAACTTTTTTCCTAAAACCAGGGGCATTTATTTTTCCCCTTTTTATAAAGTTAACAATGCCCTTTTTCATATATATTGTGATATATTTTAATATTTTATTTACAGTATTCTAATTATTTTAATTAAATTTTAATATTCTACTGTATTAGATAATATACTTCAATAAATAATAAGTTAAATATAGTAGTTTGAGTTTTATTGCTGTGGAGCTCTGTGATACGCTCATACAAACCGCACATTGCTGTTAGTATTATTGCTGTCTATCTCTGCTATACAGTAATGTGCAGTGTGCACGAGCATATCGCAGAGATCGACAGCAATAAAACTCCCAGTAATGTGCAGCGTGTAAGAGTTTGAGTTTTATTGCTGTGGTGCTCTGTGATACGCTCATCCACACCGCACATTACTGTGAGTTTTATTGCTGTGGAGCTCTCTAATGTATTGGTCAGTGTGTACAAGTATATCAGTAATATACAGTATCTTATAAACCTAAAGAGTGATTGGCAGCTTCCCACGTGTGCTGTGTTGCAGCCTTAGCTGCAATGAGTGGGTGATGGCTGCCGCAGTAGAGCAGTTGGCCATCTGTAAGTTTGGAGAGGGCACAATGGATTCCCCAATTCACTGGTGGGCTCGGGTGGATTTTCTTAACTCCTTAAAATAATTATTTAAAAAATTATGCGAAGACAAAACTTCTTTTAGCACAACAATGTATATGTGGGTGTTGCATTGTATGGGTGTGGCTTGCTGCAGGCAAAGTACAAATTAGCGGTCAGTCCCCCCCCTGCCAAAAATAGGTAAAGGAAGGGATATCAGACTACATTGTATTAGGCTGGGGTCAGACCAGCGCACTTTTAACGTGCGTTCTGGCGCACATAATTACGGCCGCACTAGCAGCAAATGACAGGCAGTGACGGCCAATATACGAAGTACGGTCGTACGAAAGTCCAGCCGCGCAACGCAAGTGGAAAACGAACGCATTTTTTCGAGAACGCAGAACCGCTAGTACGGACGTACAGAGTGTGCTGCGTCCGCATAGCGGTGTGTGTGTGTGATTTGGCGACGTCAGACCCTGCTCGTGTCCGGCCAACATAACGTCCAGACGCAAAAAGTTTCCTGGTTTGGATTCGTAAAACATCACGCACGAAAATACGCATCGTATGACCGTTTTCGCATATTCCGTGAAAAAATACATCAATGCGTTCGGACGCACTTTTTTACGTTCGCGTGTAAAAATGCTTTCGTTTGACCCTAGCCTTAGAGATCCCCCATAAGTGTGGTGTACGCAACGGACAATGAGAGGCAGAGTAAATGTTAAAATAAAAAATATAATTCCTTAAAAATGATAAAGAAAAAAGGAATGTTTAGACTAGAGAATTAAAATTTCGAAATTCGCTTTAATTATAATTATTTCCCTTTTTCAAAGTACCAACCCATACTACAATCCTTGATACAGGACGTATTGCATCACCTACTATGCAACTGGACACGCAATTACAGCCTGATTTTAATTCACAATATATATTCCTTTTTTTTATTCTTTTTTTCATTTAACAGGTTATTTCCTATTTTTTTATTTTGTCATCTATTGTTTGTCTACCATAAATCCATCCCAAGCCTTTTATTATTTTTATATCATATGTTTAAAAATAATATGGGAAAAAGCAGGATGTAAGAAGACTATATTATAATTAATTGTAAGAATATTTAATTGACCATATAGTACTTCTAACTACCATATGATTGAACAAATTAACTCCCACTGAGGTCTCTTTCCGAAGTGTTGTGTATAGATAGCCCAGCACCTCTCCCACTGCATTTAATTTGCAGAGGAAGGGTTTTCACTCACAATCCCTGTTTGGTAATGGCCCAGGGGTCAATTGCCTTTCTCACAGTAGAATGGTGGCACTATATATTCCAGCCGCTCTGAGGTCCTAGAAAGAGGATACCTGGGTCGGAAATTGACAAGTGCTTGAAATTTGCCTGACAAATTAATTAGTCATTACTAATTTTGACCCACAAAGGTAACTTATTGCATTAATCTATTGGGAAAAGAAAGAGTTAAATTCACTTTTTTTCTCAACTTTTTATTGAAGCCTGAATACTAGCTTCTCATCTGTACTATTGAACCAATAAACATATGTCATCCTTGGGTCTGTGTCCAAGCGTTGGCTGCTGTCTCCCAGAGCCAACTCCCCAAGCTTTTGTTTAGGCGTAATTTCCTTTTTATTAACTCCAGCACTGGAAAATTCTCTGGGACGAGAAAAAAGAGTGACACAGCAAACAAATACATATTGGGCCATCAATAATAAAAAACACTACCAGAGTTTCTATGGTGGAGTAGAACATTCAGTGAGTGAGTTGGATAGAGTTAGATCAGGGTGCTATCACATCCTTTGCATCTAGGAAATTATGTCTTGCTCAGGATGAAAGTTAGGAAACATTGACCAACACTTTGTTTCCCACCGGGGACAAACAATACTACATATGTACGTTTCGTTTCGAATCGCAATTCGGTTGCAATTATACCCATTATACCCAAGCCCTTCCGAAATAACTAATCTATTCCGTCCAATATGGAACAAAAACAAAAGGAACCGAAATTGTATAAAATAAATTGATTTTAGTTTTTGAGAATCAATTCGTTATATCATTTCAGGTCTTAGACTCACCTACTCACCTGTCCCTGTCCATTGGCCATGGTGCTGAACCTGTTGTATTCAGCACCACAGGCCATGGACAGCGACATACAGTGCCGTTCGGCGGCAGTGAAATTCCCAATAGGGATGTTATGGTTAATCTTTTCAGAGAACACCGAACAGCACCAAAATGTCAATGAAATGCCCTGATTTTCAGTGGTTTCATTCAAAAGGTTTAGACAGGTGAATCACATAGGTTCATTTAAAAAAAAAATCCCAGCTTTTATTAAACATTTATTTAACGGTTTATTCTTTTCATTTGCAGCAAAAAGCCTTTTTATTTATAGAAAAAAAAATTAGAATTTGTTGCAATATTTTTTGGTGACATTTTTGGATTCTGAATTCTTTTAAAACACCGGTCTGGCTGCGTTTGGCAGGTGCTGTTCTTGGTGCTGAAACATATTTTGGCACCAAGGACAGGAGAATTTTTTGCTCCAGAGCCCCGCAGTGTTGCTGTCCTTGGTGCTGAACCATAATTCAGCACCAAGGACAGGGAGAATCTAGATCTTTTAATCCTCAGTTTTTAAACACTAATCTAACAGTAACTAATTAATCCTTTTCACCATTCCGAAATAAGGAATAAAAACGAAGGGGCGTGGCTAGGTGCCTGAAGAGAGCAGTCGCATGTCTGAGCAGCTCCTGCAGAATCCCCTTGATTTTTTTTATACTTTTTACGCTGCCTTCGGACTATCTCTGTGCAGGAGGGGTGGAGTCGCGCCTATTCCCCGAAGGGTTGGCTGCAACCACCAAATGCATCCAGCCCAACAACATGTGTAGAACATAACAAAGAAAAAAATGTCATCTGTGCTTACTCCAATTATACCGTGTGAAACTAAACACAATTAGAGGTTTGGTTTCTTATTAATGGCCATTATAAGACTAGCTCGCCCGCCAACGTCACGGCACCTCTAAAAGGGCGAGTCCTAACCAAAATGAAACCACAGGCTGCTACATAGCAAACCATACCTGCTCATGCTGCTTGTCAAACATGAGGTAGACTGGTGGGCCTTTATTTATGCTCCCCCAGAAACAAAATCCACTTTGGGATCAAAACAAAGACACGGAGCGGAGTCTTGCTGCAGGGATGACCTGGCTGGAAGTACATTGAAACATACATAGTGCAGGAGGGGTGGGGTCACGCCTATTCCCCGAAGGGTTGGCTGCAACCACCAAATGCATCCAGCCCAACAACATGTGTAGAACATAACAAAGAAAAAAATGTCATCTGCGCTTACTTCAATTATACCGTGTGAAACTAAACATAATTAGAGGTTTGGTTTCTTATCAATGGCCATTATAAGACTAGCTCGCCCGCCAACGAGCTAAGTGGATTTTGTTTCTGGGGGAGCATAAATAAAGGCCCACCAGTCTACCTCATGTTTGACAAGCAGCATGAGCAGGTATGGTTTGCTATGTAGCAGCCTGTGGTTTCATTTTGGTTAGGACTCGCCCTTATAGAGGTGCCTTGACGTTGGCGGGCGAGCTAGTCTTATAATGGCCATTGATAAGAAACCAATCCTCTAATTGTGTTTAGTTTCACACGGTATAATTGGAGTAAGCGCAGATGACATTTTTTTCTTTGGACTATCTCTGCCTCCCCTCACACAACGACGCACCCGGGACCAGGTGGTGTTGGAAATTTTGGAAAGGGGGACTCTTCCTGGCTTGTCCGGACTCAGACGCTGGTTTTCGGGCCTAGTGCAGAGAGACGCCGACCGCCATCTTAGCTGCCTCGTGCCGCCTCGTGCCCCTTCTTCCTCTGTGATTCCAGCAATGGGCAAGAAGACTGGAGCGGCGGAGTGTCCCAGCCTTCCGGACATTCGGGTCGCGCCGACGGGCCCGAAAGATGTGAGTACCCAGTCCCGACCGCTGGCGGAGACGACACCCAGTGGCAGGGGCCCTGCTGACTCCCTGCGAACCCCACAACTAACTTTACAGGACTCGGAGGACCTCCCGGCGACAAGACACGACATCCGAGCCCTTTTAGCGGACGCCCGCTCCTCGTGGGCATCGGAGATAGCGGAGGCGCGTCCCGACCTCTCTTCCATCCGCACGGAGGTGGCGGACCTTGACTCCCGGACCTGCACCTTTAGCAGGTACGCAAGAGGAGTCCTCTTCCCAGGTTTGGGCACTCCAGACCCAGGTCACTGGATTGCAAAATACCTTGCTGGCCATGGAGGCCCGACATTGGAGATGAAATTTAAAACTAAGGGGTATTACGGACGCTATCCCAGCTTCTGACCTGCTGCTCCTGGCCAATCGGATGGTAAAGACCGTCCTTGCTCTCCCTGTCGGTGCCCCTGACTCTGTGATATCTGCGCTCAGAGTTCGCAAGGCGGCGACGGCCCCTCAGACTGCCACGAAGGACGTCATCATGGTGATGGGAGATGTCCTTGTACGTGAATGCTTTCTTGGGGCAACGATTCGAGCTCCCCCGCTTCGATTTGAGGGACTGGATGTCACCGTATTCCGCAATCTCCCGTTTTTGGTCCTTACAGCCCGGTGACAATTTAAGCCGATTACGACCATGCTTCGAGCCCACGAGATTCGTTTCCGTTGGGGAGTGTCGGGCTCCCTCCTTATCCATCATGGCACTGGGGTTTTGGTAGCCTCGACGCTGAAGGAGGTGCGGTCTCATCTGTCAGCTTTGGGCCTTCCACGTTGTCTGGACATTGCCACTGAGGAACAGCTGCGGTCCCCCTCAGACGAGCAACCCTATGACCCGGACTAATCTCTGGGACTAGTCTGCTCTCCTGAGACCGAAATCGATCCCGGTCGCTTGCTGATCCTGGTTCTCTTTTGATAGACTGTATGATGACTTCATACCCCTTTATCTCGCCCCACATCCCCCTCTTCCCTTACCTCCCACATTTTCCTATCACCCCCCTTTTTTTTTTCCTTGTGTATGGAGGCATGGTTTGGCTGAGGGTGAGCCATGGGACAGTCACCTAGGCTCTCACTGTTCCCTTGGCCCTTCAGTGATCTTTGCCCTGTGGTTCCCTCTGTGGCCCTCTGTTTCCCTGTGGGGTCTCAGGGGAGCGCTGCTGAGCACCACCTTTCTTGGGCTACCTTTCCCATCCTCTCTGTTATGTCAGAGAATCTCCTTTTTTTTCTCCTTTCTTCTCTTTCCCTCTTACTCTCTGCCTTGCTTCTCTCCTTCTCCCACTCTTCCCCTTTCCATCCCTTCCCCTCTATCTTTTACGTTCTGTGACCGTTTGCAATTTTGGATGTCCTGACTTATGTCGGTTGACCTTGCATATCTCTTGCTGTATTTTACCATATATGTGTCAATGGTTTGACTTCCTTGCTAATTTTTGTCTCTGGCACGGCCCTGCGCGGCCTTTGTTTCTCTGGCCTTAATTCATTCATTTGTGATGTGCATAATCCTAAATAAAGAATTAAAAAAAAAAAAAAAATAAGGTATCAAAACAAAATAATGAATCGATACGAAATCTGAATAACTAATCTCCTGAAATAACAAATTTATTCGTAATACGAATCATGGTAGCATAACGAATGCACCAACACAAAATAAAAAAACATTACGAATCGATCCAAAACAAATCTAACTTTTTCGTTGTGCACATGTCTAAACAATACCTGCTTAGTCGCAAATATTTCATTCAAAAATCACTGGCATAGCAGGTGATATGCCCTCACCCATGCCATGTCAGATGGGGCAAAGGCTGTTATGGGTCTCCTTCTGATCCCCGTATCCCCTGAGCTGAGCTTGTGTCTCAGATGTAGCACCAGGTTACTATACATTAATGTCTCCATACTTTGTATGGGAGATGTGAATGTGCATCCAGCAGATGGAAAATGAGCAATTCCAGCCAGCTCACTCTCCATCTGCATCTGACGTTATTCAGGTTCGAATAACGCTTTCTTGACCCTGATGTTAAGTGATTGCGCTTCTGCGCAGTCACCTAAAACATTGATCTAACCCCACCTAAAAGTCCAATACTCCTCTCAGATCCCTCAGTGGTGAGAGTGACACGATCCACTGTTTCCTAGCTCTAAAGACAGTAAATAGTTCCCAGAGCTCCTCTGCATATCCCTTTATCATCCTAACCTGATTTAACTTGTGTGATTTCACGTCTGTCTTCTTGGAATCCTTTGGACTCCTGGGGCTGAACCAGCGGTGCGAAGTGCCGCTGGTGTTATCAAATTGCAGCTTGAAAGTGTTACGACTCGAGTTGGGAAAGCAGCTCAGTCGTAACATGGACTTTAAAGGTAAGCCGCAAATGGAAAATGGCAGGCCCAAATGTTTTCCATTTGCACCTTTAACTTCTAAGTTATGATCAGGCTCCTGGTTTGTTAGGGGTATTCGAGGACCAGGGTTCGGAAACTCTGATCTAAGACTTGAATCCTATGGATGTTCTGCTCTTTGCTAGATATAACTTGGATGAGAAAATAAAGCTTGAGTCCTTTTACAATTGAGGCTAAGAAACATCCTCTTGGCTGACCATCCCCAGTTTTACTACAACAAAATCGCTAAAGAATGCTTCCGGAAACAAAATGAACTCACGTTATGATGACTGTTCTGTGGAAAAATATGAAATAGCCAATTATTACTGAAATATACCTAAAAACTATGTGTTTGCGTCTGGTAACATGCATGGACAGCTTGTCTTAGCCATATCCTGTAACTGTAATGTGATACATGGAGGAACAGAGGAAGTGAGTCATAAATCGGCCAAACTGTTGGTTGCTTTGGTTTCCATCAGTGGGAGCTATGTCTGACTGCACATTGATTCAGATGATACATTTCACTTTTTTAATGAGATATTACTTAATAAATCAAATTGCTTAGCTAATGCTTACAGAACATTGGCCATTAACACAATTCTGACATAAAATTAATAGACACATGTAAATATATTGTGTTCAAAACTGGAGGCAGAGGATAACATCTGTGATTTTAAGATATGTCCCATTGTTGCAACTTATGACCTTTGGGTTTTTCCCAGGCTTCTCATGTAGTCCAGTCATAATTTTAGTTGCTACATGCTGAATTTTAACAAGAATTGATGTTTCTGTCAAATATTTCACTGAAAGAGATCACTTGCCATTTTTCTGAAGCTCCATTCGTGCCTTTTACCAATGCAAATACATAAAACCGTAGGACCAGGTACTCTGGAAACAACCAGTAGACTTTCTGGTCTACAAAAGTTCAAAAGTGCACTTAAGTGGTAAAGAAAGTAAATAGAAATACTAAAAAATAGCATACGGAAAGTATATTAAAAAGTTTAAAACCTCCAGTCTGTCACACTTCCAACAGAAAAAAAGTGAGATTTCCCAGAGGACAAATACTGATATTTTTCCCACACAAAACATGTGCTTTCGCTGTTTTGAGAACTGAAAACAAATGCTTCTTCTTAACATATTTTGTGTATGAAATGTAACAGATTTTCTCCAGGTGTCTCATTAGATCTTCACACTCCTCTCCAGCCAATTGGATAATAGGTTTTGCCTACAGAAAACGAAATATAATTTCAAATAACTTTTTTTTTTACTCGTTTATGTTTCAATTTATTCTGTTTTTAAATGCTTCCTGTTCGTCCTGTTTGTGCAGCTGCACTCTACAGTCTGTGATGTGGATACATAATTCAAGTGTGCAGTAATCGTCGAGGCCATATCAGTAGATGTAACCCTTTCACTACCAAAAGCATACATGTTGAGTACTGTACAATACTATGAAAAGCAATAATTGGCATAGTCTACACATTTTGCATGCCTTTCTAATGCAAGATCAGTGTGCATCCTCCCGTGGAGAAAAAAAATTCACTATTCGAGCTCACTCTTGTTACACCACAGTAAAGAAGCTACAAGAATCAGTCGCCACCCTCAATGTAACAAAAAGTTCAACAAACTGTACTGCCGGATTACAACTACCGCGGAGGGGCAGAATACAGGGATAGCACTGGCGTTACTACTGTACAGAGATAAGATTGAGGTGGTTATAATTACTGGAAATCCCTTTATAGTACAGATACAAGATTTTACTGTAATTTCTGCACACAAATATTACTTTTATATTCTACTCTAACAGCGACTGTAACTCTGTAAGATAATGGACATCATCTAGAGTACAGAACCTTTCATCTCAGCAAAATTTCTGTGAAGGACAAACTAATACATGGAAAATGTAATCTTAGCAAGCGTACATGGCCCTATTCCCAAATGAATGCTAACTGTAGCGCTCGGGTTAGTAAGCGATAACGTCATAAGTGACTTTAACGCACGCCACCCTTACTCTATTCCTAATGCTAATCAGGGGAAAAATTTAGAGCATCGGTGATTGTGCTAGCTTGTGCGAGCTTACTGTACTTTGCATTCTATGCTTAACATGGGGAGCGCAAACAGTAATCAGCGTTAGGATAAGTAAGGTATTACAAAGTCTTAATACTAATTACCGCACTGATGCGGTAACGAAAATTTTAACAAATTAATTTGGTAAACCTGGTGAATTAAGCTAATAAAACAACTTTAACTATTTTATTTGTCACAACATGGGTAATAGAGATGTTGGGTTGACAGTCCCCTTTTAAAAGCATGGATGTTGTCAGCACCGCAGATTTCATTTGATCAAGTCCACCAATGGCCACATCCATGCTTTCTCTATCGCAGATCTGCCAAAGTTAGCAGGTCCGAACCTGTCCCATCCATTTAAACAAAATCGTGCTCCAGTCTCGAGCCTGCGTACATCTATGATCAGATGATACAGTTGTAAGAAAAAGTATATGAACCCTTGGGGATTACGTGGAGTTTTGCATGAATTGGTCATAAAATGTGCTCTGATCTTCATCTAAGTCACAACAATTTGAAAAACACAGTCTGCTTAAAATAATACAACACAAACATTATATGTTTTCATGTGTTTATTGAACAGAACATGTAAACATTCACAGTGCAGGGTGGAAAAAGTATGTGAACCTTTGGACTTAATAACTGGTTGACCCTCCTTTTGGCAGCAATAACCTCAACCAAACGTTTCCTGTAGTTGCAGATCAGACCTGCACAACGATCTGGAGTAATTTTGGACCACTCCTCTTCACAAAACTGTTTCAGTGTAGCAATATTCTTGGGATGTCTGGTGTGAATTGCTCTCTTAAGGTCATGCCACAGCATTTCAATCGGGTTGAGGTCAGGACTCTGACTGGGCCACTCCAGAAGGCGTATTTTGTTTTGTTGAAGCCATTCTTTTGTTGAATTACTTGTATGCTTTGGGTCATTGTCCTGTTGCATCACCCATCCTCTGCGGAGCTTCAGTTGGCGGACAGATGGTCTTACGTTTTCCTGCAAAATTTCTTGATAAACTCTGGAATTCATTTTTCCATCAATGACAACAATCCGTCCAGGCCCTGAGGCAGCAAAGCAGCCCCAAACCATGATGCTCCCTCCGCCATGTTTTACAGTGGGGATGAGATTTTGATCTTGGTGTGCTGTGCCTTTTTCTCCACACATAGTGTTGTGTGTTTTTTGCAAACAACTCAATTTTGGTTTCATCTGTCCACAGAATATTTTGCCAGTAGTGCTGTGGAACATCCAGGTGCTCTTTGCAAACTTCAACCGTGCTGCAATATTCTTTTTGGACAGCAATGGCTTCCTCCGTGGTGTCCTCCCATGTACTCCATTCTTGTTTAATGTTTTCCTTATTGTAGATGTGTCAACAAAATTGTTAGCATGTGCCAGAGATTTCTGTAAGTCTTTAGTTGACACTCTAGGATTCTTCTTTACCTCATTAAGCATTCTGTGCTGTGCTCTTGCAGTCATCTTTACAGGACGACCACGCCTAGGGAGAGTAGCAACCGTGCTGAACTTTACTTTTGTAACCCTTTCCAGCTTCATGCAAGTCAACAATTCTTGATCGTAGGTCTTCTGAGAGCTCTTTTCTGCGAGGCATGGTTCACATCAGGCAGTGCTTCTTGAAACCAGTAAACCCAAAACTGGTGTGTGTTTTTAAAGGGCAGGACAGCTTTCAGCAACACATCCAATAATATCACACTGATTGGACTCAAGGTTGGCTCACTCCTGGCTCCAATTAGCTCTTGGAGAAGTCATTAGGCTAGGGGTTCACATACTTTTTCCACCCTGCACTGTGAATGTTTACATGTTATGTTCAATAAACACATGAAAACATATAATGTTTGTGTTGTATTATTCTAAGCAGACTGTGTTTTTCAAATTGTTGTGACTTAGATGAAGATCAGAGCACATTTTATGACCAATTCATGCAAAACTCCATGTAATCCCAAAGGGTTCACATACTTTTTCTTGCAACTGTATCTGGTACACACCAGTTCCAGGAGAATGGGTTTTAAAAGTGAATGAGGCCCAAGAAAGGGACAAGGGACCTTGGCCTAGTAGGAAGTCTCTGAGTGCCTCTGTCTCAGCATTTACGACATTCATTTTTTCTGTGTCTGAAAAATACACATAAAAAAATCAGTACACAAGCAATATACGTAATCTAGAACTTAATTAGAAAACCCTATCTGAAAAGTCACATTTGTGGGGATATAGTTATTTATAACGTATTTTACCAGGAAGAATACATTGAGATTTCTCTCGTTTTCAAGTATGTCCTGGGTTCAAGAACATTGAATTGTTACTTTGTATTTCTGTACCTACTGTAATAAAATGCAAGATATTAAAAAACAACACAAATATACAGATTGACAGAAAATATGTAGGAAATAAATTCAATTTGTGAATCACATCACTGCTCAACCCCAAAATTGGTGGGTCCTAATCTAAAATGTCACTATGGAGAACTAACTACATTACGTTTTTGAAACCCTGCATAGCCTGCCTCTGGCATGTCTCCTCTAGTTATTATGTACATAAAATGTATGTCATTTCTCTCACTATCTAAATTATAATCATTATTGAGCAGAGGAAGCATTATCCTATCCAAGATCTCTTGGTACATTCTGTATATTTTAGTTCCCAAAGGTGATAATAAAAGAAAAGCCCTAATGACCATGGTTCTGTTGATTTATGAAAATACCTTTTCAGACTGTATTCAAGAAGGAAGAAAATTCTCCTCCAAATATTTGTTATGAACATTTTGACTCTTAGAGTAAAAACAGAGCGCGTTCCCTAAGGAATCGCATGAATAAGGCAGATATTAAAGATAACTTGTGCCAAAAAGTATTAATTCCAATCTGGTAATAAAGAATGATGTCATGTCCACCGCCCATTTGTTGTTTTAATGACATGACTACAGGGATCGGAATTAATCTTTTACCGTCTAGAAATAAAAAAAAAAAATGTCTTCCAAATTAAGATAAAAAAAAAATTGTAAACATTAAATTAACTAGAAAATTCATCTGCCAGATTCATTATAGCTAAGATCATTGTTAAGGGGGTGTTTTAGGTTTTGGAATTACATCCCGAGTTTCCTCCCTGATTCAATTCTTCACATGTGGGTGTATTTAAATAAAATATATAGAAAAAACATCTGTGGGATCTCTCATGGTAACAAGTTTACATGGGAACGATTCCAATGACATGGAAGCTAAAATATGCAAAGGGTTCTTTTTAATAAGCCATGACTCTGTTTGTTGGAAAATTGCCTGTCTAAAATCTTTTTTTGGTCAGTAGGAAAATAAAACGCTCTCTGCAATTTTTGGTTAGGGCTCCGATAAATAAAAATAAAAACATCGATAGAAAATAAAAGTTTTCACAACTCAAAATAAATAAATTAATTAATTAATTTGTTTATACACGATCTGGGAGGATACATTTTAGAACAAACAGAATGCTCCATTATTCCTAAAGTCACTGGTATTCTAATTTTCCAAATGAAACAAATTGAAAAAACTCTAGTCACTATCGATATAGAACATCTAATGAAACCACCAATGATCAAGATAAAATGTATGTAGAACCATATACTTAAGAAATACTAAAACTTAAAGTAATGATATAACGCATAGTTCTTAATGATTATCAATTTGTGGAAAAAAATGTTCTCCGTAATTCTAAGGGCACTATTCCATAGTTGGTGCTGCTAATGTAGCATCTTGATATGTAAGCGTTGGTGCTAGGAGAAGTAAGTTTAAGAATATATCAAACAGTTGGTGTATACAAATACTTAACTTGGTTATTAGGACAATCTCCCAGGAGGTGGTTCAGGCTCTCCTTTCATAACAAATGGAAAACAATACGGAAGATTCTGTGTCCTATAGATCCAATAAAGGTACCGGATGATAATAATAGGTATTGCACTCATGCAGTGTTTGGGGAAATATACATCTCTGGAGTAGGTGGAATGAATCCGGGTGATTGCAATCTCCG
Organism: Leptobrachium leishanense; assembly: GCA_009667805.1. Taxonomy (NCBI): domain Eukaryota; kingdom Metazoa; phylum Chordata; class Amphibia; order Anura; family Megophryidae; genus Leptobrachium; species Leptobrachium leishanense. The sequence continues at coordinate 297,959,513 of CM019065.1, read as the reverse complement.
TGTCCCACTGTTTAGGACCTTTGACAAGGTATAATGCCAGGAAATCGCCACAAGGTTATAAAAAACATAATTTAAAAATAAAAACGTAGTTTATTCTTAAATTATTAATAAAACAAATATAAAAAGCCCATATGCCTGACGTGTTTTGTCTGTGAACCAGACTTCCTCAGGGGCAATCAATAGGTCAGAGCAATATGAAGTAAATAGGAGAGTAGTCTTCCTCTGATCACTCCGTGATCTCTCAGCCCGGAAGCGTAAGCCTCCATGGAGTCCAATGGACTACAGAAGCTGATACTCATGGTGGCACAGAAGCGCTACAGCCGGTATCGGGGAGGGAAGCGCTGCGTTCCGTGGTGAGGTGCTGAGATAGTACCCACCCTGTGAATACGACGTTAGCATGGAGACGGTAAGCGAAAATCTGAAGGCGCACATTATCCTGCTTACTATCTCCATGTTAGTGCCAACAATGGAATAATGTCTTAAATTGGTTATTCGCAAAACACCGTTGTTTCAACAACGTTCTCCGTAGTTGCAACTTACAGTGAACTTAGGCTACTCAAGTGAAGTTAGAATCTTCTTCCGTTGAAGAGTAAACTGTGGCTGTTCATTTGCCACTTTTTTACCAGGAAGGATACATTGAGATTTCTCTGGTTTCCAAGTATGTCCTGGGTGGCGAGTATGTACCGTTAGGTGTCTTGCCCAAGGACACTTACTGGAGAGGTGCTCCTGCCTGTGTCTCCACGGACTTCACAGTCATAGAGCAGTGATGTTACCTCTTCTCCACCCAGCCGGTAGATATATGGTTGCTATAATTTGGTTTCATAACAAGCAATTTCATATTTGAACCCAGGACATACTTGAACCCAGGACATACTTGAAAACGAGAGAAATCTCAATGTACCCTTCCTGGTAAAATCTTTTCTCCCAAAAAAAAAAAAAAGTAGTTGCCTGTAAAAAAGGAAAAAAAAAAACCATTGTAGATGGAGATGATATATTTTATGTAGGATACAATATGTAATAAAAGTTAGGTGATTTCTATGGGCATTTTAGCACCGTGTTTGTGCAGGAATTAATTGAACAGTCAATGATGTGCAAAAATCTGCATCAATTATATAAAACTACCGACTCCCATCCAACCTTTGGCGTGTTGATAATTATCCTAAATCTGAAACTGATCTTCATACAATCATAAACACACCATTACACTTACTGTATTAGCAAAAAACCCCTTAGGGCTTTACAGAAAATGTGTGACTTTCAGCGTATTACAAATTCCCCTATCAAATAACTCTTGAATGAGATCACCTAGGAGCTGCAGCATGCAATCTGCTCCTTGTTTTGAGGAGTGCAGTTATAGTAATATCCCACAGTGATTGGGTCCCTGTACTGTAATCAGGGCATGGTATGTTAAACAGATGATTATACCCCACAAATTCAATGTTCCTGGATGTGTTTAAAATGATTTATTATAATTCGTTTAGCTTCTACTGAAACAGCTGGATACTTTTTTTTTTCTTCCTAAAAGTAATCCTTGTTCTACATCCTTTCAAATGACCTTGCCGACTCAAGGGTAGGTTTCTGCTACCCTACCAGGTCCATGGTCTGCACCCATATTAAAGATATGTCAGCAGTAATGTGTCTTTGCCACCACATTAGCAGTCACCTATTGGCTGACAGAGATCTACAGAGCCCATCTTTAAATTGTGTCTCCTCCTTGAACATCAATGATAAACATTTTGTGCACATCAGGGAGACTATTCGACCCTTGTATCTGAATGCTGCGCAGGTAACCCAACTGTAAAGATGTGATAGTGTCACAAGTTCCATGGGGAGTTGGATGTTCCATGGGGAGCACATGATCATTACAGCCACTGGGCATTTAACCCACTTGCCCGCTGATCGGTTCACGCCTCAACCACCCTAACAGCCAAATACTGAAATATCGGTTGAGCGCCCTCCAACCGGAATTTCTCAAAACCAAAAAACGTAATTTTTAAAGCCTTTTTTTTTTTGACTATTGGCTCTGCAGCACTGGGTAATCACCTTCTGTCGCACCTGTTGCATCAGTGCCTGTTCCGCCATTTCTTCTGGCGCATAAGAACAATTCATTGAGGTAGAAAAGTGGATTGCAGAGAACAAACTTTTTCTAAATACTGACAAAACTGTTACGATGCTTTTTGGAACAGCACCTAAACTACATAAATTGCAAGCTTCCCATCTATGCATCAGGACAAAATCAAATGGCACACTGACCACAGTCACTTCTCTCAAATATTTAGGTGGTTAGACCCAAATCTATCCTTTGGCCCCCCCCATCAAAAAACTCTCATCTAAACCTTACCCCAAACTAGGTGCCCTGTACAGCAACAAATCCTGCCTGAGCACCGCGGTAAGAAAGCCGATTGTACAACAAATGCTTATGCTGGCTATTGAATACGGAGATGTAGTGTATGCAGCTGCCCCGCAAACGCACCTTCATAAACTTACTACATTGTATAACTCTGCCGATTTGTGCTACAATGTAACTATATGACCCACCATTGTGACATGTTAAAAGAGCTAAACCGGCCGTCGCTAGATCTAGATGCACCCTTCACCTTTCCAACCTGGTGTTTAAGAGGTTTTCTGGGAAGCTACCACCCTACCTGAATCAGGGCCGGATTAACATAGGGGCAGATGGAGCAGCAGCTCCAGGCCCATGCCTCAGAATAGGCACAGAGAAAGGATAACTATGTCTGCATTTGGACCCATGTTTCTCCAACTCCAAAGCAGCTACAGGGTCAAGTGATGTACCACTGGAAAGGCCAGAGCATGGCCTTTTCAATAATGCCAAACATGACCATGTTTAAAGTAAAATAAATGAAATATTTTCTTTTTCAACAGTAATAGTTTTCATTTTTCAATTATAAAGTAAACAATGATGCTGCACTAACTAACCATCACATTTCTCATGTCACCAACAAGTGTGGAGGTGATGGTACAATCCATTGTTACAAATTGTTACATCAAAAACCTAAACCGCCGCACTACAGCGAAGAGCACTGCGGGAAACTCTGAACCCCTGCATCACTAATCTTTACACCGCACAAGGTCAAGTGAGGGGTCATTGGTCAGGGCAGAGTCTGACCTTTGCATTATTACCAATCCTGACAATGTAAATTCTAAAAACAATTTTTTATTTATTCATTTATTTTTAGTTTCAAAGCTATGGCATTGTCCATTTGTCACGTATAAAATGAGCAATACCACTACCATTACTCACCACATTTCTCACGCTGGGAGAAAGGTCAGTGTTTTATACATAGTCATATTATTCGTAAAAAAACATGTTCCAAAACACAAAGGAAATATTTCAATTTTCTTTTACATTTTTGGTTAAAATTGTATATTTTCTCAGAAAAATGCAGTAACAGATTCCCGTTGCAATTTTAACAAGAATTCCCTATAGAATATATAACCACAAAGGTTTGGATGATAAAATGGGGAAAACATTTTTTACACGTTGTAAATGATTGAAATCTGAATGAAAAATTAATCACACAGTTTCTGCTTGATTAGATATACCCATATCCGCACTATTAAATAAACAAAAAGTTGTTTTTCACTAAATTACAAAAAAAAGGCCACCAAAATCTTCAGCTCCCAGCTCATAGAGATCTTAATCCAGGCCTGACCTGAATAGACTGCTTCCCCTAGCAGTTCCCTCTTCCTATAACCTCCGATCCAGGACCAGCACCTTACTTACAATACAAAAAGAAAGTGGCTCGAACCTCATTTTCCTACAGAGCACCGCAATTATGGAATAGCCTCCCAGACGCCATCAAATCTTCCCCCAGTATTAAGTCACTCAAGAGCTCCCTATTAACATACCTCAATACAGAATGCACCTGTGAGCATGTTACATAGTGACTGTATTTCCTACATATTTATTTTCTGTGTTAATCTGTATGTTTGTGTTATTTTTTTTTGTAATATCTTGCATTTATTACTTTGTATTTCTGTAACAACTGTAAAATTTCAATGTTCTTGAACCCAGGACATACTTAAAAATGAGAGAAATCTCAATGTGTCCTTCCTGGTAAAATGCTTTGCAAATAAATAAATAAATTAGCATGTTCAGCACTCTAACCGTGTGTAATACACCTAATACAAGACCCGTGTAAATGACCCATGCCTGCCCCAGCTGTCACCTAGTCCTGGCAGCATTCTACTCTGTTCCAGTCCAGATTTTACCGTTGTACTGCTTGTTTTGAGCTGTGGGGCGGCCTGCCTTGCTATTTAAGGGAGGTGCCCCAAAGTCTACTTGCTTGCCATCACTATTGCTATTGCTGGACTCCATGCTGATGATAGTTTGCTTTATCAGATCCTTGCTGCCGCTGTTTTTCCTGTCTTTCCCATCTGACTCTGCACTGTGTATGTATCACCGCCTGCTGTGTTTCACCTGTAAAATAAAGCACTTGTACACCATACCTGCCTGGCTGTCGTGTGTTCCCTGCAATTGCCTGTGGAACCTGCTGCCTTGAGCTTGACACAGCGCCAGTAAAGGAACATGCCACTTAGTGCCATTGAGGGACATGCTGTGCACTGCAGTACCAGTGATAAAAATGCTGGCATTGGTCAGCATGTCCCTTGTTAGTGCTGAGCAGCATGTCCTGGTATAACCCTCACTGGTGCTGGGCAGCATGTCCCTCACAGATCTCTTGCCACTTCGCTCTTCCCTTACAACTGTTTGGAAACCTGTCAGGATGACAATAATCCAAAAATTCTGAAATAAGAGATTGTTTGTATGTAAAGGGCCAGGGCAATATATATATATATATATATATATATATTTCCGTCCATCGCCGTAAGTGGATGTGCTGCATCCAGCAGAGCCGGATGCGCGTCTAGCCCTACAGGTCAGCTGCGTGCGCATCCAGGTGAGTTGGATACGCGCGCAGTCTTACCGGTCGGCTGCACACGCATCCAGGAGAGCCAGCTACGCATCGCTCTCAGAGGGACCCGTGGATAAACCCCCCGGCATGCGCATGGGAGTCATAATTTAAAAAAAAAGTTGCAGACCCAACGCACGAGAGGTTGCCTGGATTCGTTGCATTTTTTTCTCAAAACACTCTTGCAAAACACATTATATAACAGTAGACTGCCCTCTGGGGAGCACAGAGAGCAGCCAGATCCTGGGGAGCACAGAGAGCAGCCAGATCCTGGGGAGCACAGAGAGCAGCCAGATCCTGGGGAGCACAGAGAGCAGCCAGATCCTGGGGAGCACAGAGAGCAGCCAGATCCTGGGGAGCACAGAGCAGCCAGATCCTGCGTTGCACCTCTGCCACCACATCCTGCGGTGTACCGGAGCAGCCAGATCATGGGGAGCATCTGAGCAGCCATATCATGGGGAGCACCTGAGCAGCCATGTCATGGGGAGCACCTGAGCAGCCAGATCATGGGGAGCACCTAAACAGCCAGATCATGGGGAGCACCTAAGCAGCCAGATCATGGGGAGCACCTAAACAGCCAGATCATGGGGAGCACCTAAGCAGCCAGATCATGGGGAACACCTAAGCAGCCAGATCATGGGGAACACCTAAGCAACCAGATCCTGGGAGCGACAAGCCTTCACATCATTGGGAGCACTGGGCAGCCAGATCCTTTACAACAATAGACTGCCCTCTGGGAAGCACTGAGAGCAGCCAGATCCTAGGAGCACTGAACAGCCATATCCCGGGGAGCACGGAGAGCAGCCAGATCCTGGGGAGCTATTGAAAATAAATTTGCAGGTCGACCCTGCACACTGAGAACTTGATGTCCGAGAGATCAGTGATTGAACATTACTATATTGACAATAAGTACTACCTCTATATGAGGAAAAATTTACATGCAGCAAGGAATAATGGATTCCCTCATAACGAAGTTGGCAGAATTGGGAGATCTAATTGTTTAATCACGATTGCATCTACAAGCTGCAATTGCTTATAAACCAACTTTTTCTTGTTGGATGATTTTAAATTGTAAGATAATGGGGAGCACCTGAGCACCCAGATCCTGGGTGCGACAAACGGCAACATGATTGGGAGCAGTGGGCAGCCAGATCCTCTACAATAATAGACTGCCCTCTGGGGAGCACTGTGCGCAGCCAGATCCCGGGGAGCACTGTGAGCAGTCAGATCCCGGGGAGCACTGTGAGCAGTCAGATCCCGGGGAGCACTGTGAGCAGCCAGATCCCGGGGAGCACTGTGAGCAGCCAGATCCCGGGGAGCACTGTGAGCAGCCAGATCCCGGGGAGCACTGTGAGCAGCCAGATCCCGGGGAGCACTGTGAGAAGCCAGATCCCGGGGAGCACTGTGAGCAGCCAGATCCCGGGGAGCACTGTGAGCAGCCAGATCCCGGGGAGCACTGTGAGAAGCCAGATCCCGGGGAGCACTGTGAGCAGCCAGATCCCGGGGAGCACTGTGAGCAGCCAGATCCCGGGGAGCACTGTGAGCAGCCAGATCCCGGGGAGCACTGAGAGCAGACAGATCCTGGGTAGCCAGATCCTGGGTGCGACAAGCGGCCACATCATTGGGAGCACTGGGCTTAATGCCTAACCTATAAAAAGTATCCGTATACATATTTTCTATGTCTTTGTTTACAACATAGAGTACATTACTCAGATTTGAAAGCATTTTGTAGGATGTTCAGTGTAAGAAGCGCTTATGAATTACCATCCTGCAAATTAATCTGAGGGAATTTCACTAGTTTGTTTAGCGCACAGCATGTTCAAGGGGAATGTTTCACAGCCAGGCTCAAGAATGACACAGATGTTGTACATACCTGTGTTTTACCATTCATCTTCACCTGACCAAAGAAAGGCCAACACAATTATGACTAAAACAGATGTGAATGAATCCTATAAAGACTAGCCAGTTTTCTACAAGCAAGTGACACATAAAAAGCATGATAATTGACTTAAAAGAACATTTTGGGAAGAAGGATAAAGAAGCTAGTAAAACAAATTTATAGATCAGCTGACATCAAGTAGCATCTGCAATTTGCTGAGCATATTAGCTGAATGGAGAAAGAAAAGGAGATAAATTACGGATCGAAAAAAATCAAATGTGGTTCAAACACATTTGAAAATGTAAAACATAAATGGCTAAGCATATTACAAACATAAATATTCATGCTGTCTCCCTGCATCCACCTCTTTGATGTTACATGTATTGTATTAGATCACATACTGTACATGATTACATAGAAATACATAGAAGTATGTTGACTTGCTTAAAATTCCTGCCAAAAATATTTGATGGATTCATCGGTCTTTGATTGGCATTGCATGATCTCAAATTAAACCTCCTAGAAGTCCCAAGAATTTGATACAGGACATAGCACCATGGTCTTCATGATATATGGTTAGATATCTTAAATGAGAAGCACCAATAGGGGCACAGTTCTAAAAAGCTAAAATGATATTCCAAGACTAGAAGCATACCCATAATTCTCTGTTAAACATGTAACAAAATTATTGGGGTACTCAAATGGGTACTTTATATTCCCATGAAAAAAATACTGTTGGCAACCAACTTCCTGGCATTCTGCGTCCAGTCCAACTCACCTACTGTGATGGAATAGTTTACACTGCGTAATATGTTCTAAAGTCAAGGGACTAGATTTCAAACCCAGCGTAGAACTATCTATCAAAGTAATATAGGTCTATGGCATTTTAAAGTTTACCGGAACTCTGGTTAGGTGTACACCAGACTTGGAATTCTGAAATCAAACCCTGACATGCTAAACCACAGCAATGCCCTGTCCTTCTGACACATAAGTGTCATCCTCCAGTTGGTACTTCAAGGGAATACCATTATTCGTTCTAATAAAAAAAGTTTGACACCTCACCTAAGAATATTTGTATTTATATCTCTGTTTCTATTAAAGAAATTCAAGTATTTTAAAACTTCGTAAATATGGTACTTATGGCTTTATAAACTAGATCAATAAACACCATCTTCAAACTTTGGAATAGACATATGAAACAAAACGACATCTCGATTTATTACATATATTGTGGGTTATGAGAAATTTGCAAATGCCATAGAAGTCATCATTTCATTAAAGTAAATGTGTTGTTTGTAGCAAAATTATCTTAAATTTCGATTCTCAAAATTTTTATGTTTTCTGGTTGAGTTACGACTTTAAGCATAGCTCACAGGTCGGTTAAGTTGACACGTGGAAGTCAATACCAACCCAGATATCAACAAGTATCATCATGAAGACGGCCTTTTACTGATCGTAATTACATCCAGACTGGGAACCCTTAACCTTGCTGACCAGTCAAACATCTATAGATGAAGGGAAGGTCAGGAGAGGTGAAGGACAATTACCATTTAGCAAATTCAACAGCTCAACAGCCTTATATTATGTTTTCTTACGCTGAAAGTAGTGAATTCAGCTGTTTCTATTGTAGACCTATTCACATGCGCTTCTGGGTTTTTTCGCTGACATTGCTGTTAATTCCCACACATTTATCAGTGTTTAGACTGCTCTATAGCATGGAATTTTTCCACGAAGCTCAAGAAACTTTCCAATCCTTAATGCCATGTTAGCGGTTATGCAGTGACAGAAAAGAAAGGCCGATCTATTTTTTACGCATTCCATTGTATTTAATGTATATGTACGTTACATTATTTAATTATTTAACGGTCTCTTTTTGCATGGGGGCACAGATCAGAATGAAAACATTTAATTTGTTATAAAGTAAAATGCAATCCTTATTTTCTTATTGAATAAATACTTCCGTTTAGCCACAAATTGAACAATGCTTTCGTATTTTCAACCTCCACCCGGTAGTCATTCCACTGTAGAGTGCTCTTTAGTGAATAACAGATGTTAAGCAAAATAACAATTTGATTTAAGCCTTATTTAACTTTGATGCTTACCCTAAGGAAAAAATATATATACAACGTAGATAAATATGTAATATATAGTCATTTTTAAGGATTTCCAGATATGAATAAACTGTCGCACCCTGCTGGTTCATAGAAAGCAAATACCTTCTTTGAAAGTCTCTGCACTCCATCCTGACCTGGCGTAGGTGAAATAAATCAGATACAAACATTGCCCTAAGCTACCAGTTTTGAGGTTGACGTGTCAGGCATTCCATGGACAGTCTGCATTGTTTTTCCTGTCTGCAAGGCGCTAACCCCAGCCAACAGGGCTGGAAATAATTATATCGAAAGAACATACGTTATTTATGCCATTTCTAGCTTAGTTGCTACTTGTTGTTCTAGTGTCTTTGAATGATATGTACATATCAAGCTCCTGCATTCATGAATCCGTATGAAAACGTGTGCGCAGTACTTTGATAGTTACAGTCTTTGAGGCAGGGAATGGGAAGAAAAGTGGACAGCGAGTATGCAATATGTATGTGATGACCACTGATGAAATGCCAATTTATATATTAATATTCATAGTAGATGTGATGACACAAAAAAATGGAAAATGGCTATACAACTCTTTTTTTACATGACAGGCATGCAGAAGGCTAGGGTCAGTCGAGCGCATTCTGTGCGGACTGTGCGTCCGCGCACAACGGACGTACTTTCTGACTGACAACAAGGTAGTGGCCACATGGTCCGTTTTTGTGACTGAGGTTTATTTTGGCTGATGTAGAAGGGAAAATAAATTAATATGAAAAACATTTTGTCTGTCAAAGTGCCGGACGTCAAAAATGCAGTCCGTCTGACTTCGTTCCATCACTCACACACAAAGCTATGCGGACGTTGCTGACGCAGCGCACTCTGTGCGTCCGTTCTAGCGGATTTACGTTCTTGCCTAACCAGAGTCCGTTTGCCACGTCCGTTATGCGTCCGCAGTTCGGTGCGGACATACTTTGTGTGTGGGGCTCCATTGGTCATAATTATATGCTATAACCAACGTACAAATGTGCGGCAATACGGACGTGATGAGTGCGCTCATCTGACACGAGCCTAAAGTGTAATGGGTGACTTCTGGTTTTCTTTTGCAGACTTCTCAAACCACTTGTTACTTGAAAACTAATCTGAACTTCTTTCTACCTTCGTCCCATTATCATGCCACTAACGTCCGTGCCATTTTTTTCCTCATTTTATCAACAGAATCTACACACTCCCTCTCACCTCATTCATAAACCAAATCACCCTTTGCATAGTCTTTATAGTAGCAGTCACCCCATCAGATGATTAAAGCCTTTTACCCTGAGGGAGCTAACGTCACCTCAGACAGAGGCCTTGGGGGGGGGGGCTAATGAACGAAATGCCATGACTGTTATTTGTGTTCTGTATCTTTAACATAAGCACACCCAGGATCTCCTTAGATCTCTTGGCATGTTGTGACCTATATTGTCTGCAAAAAGTGCTTTCTTCGGCACCGTGTCACGATATGTAATGAACCTGCCTGATTAAAGTCAAAAATATAGTACTAAATTTAGTTTTTCTGAGAGAAAATGTGGAAGAACCTTTCAATATGACAAATCATTTACTCACTATTCTGTTGTAGGGACATTTTTTTTTTTTGGATCAGAAATAACTTCCCAGCTGTGCACTCCGCTTACATTTTAATGTTTTTCTATTCTATATTACTGTATGGGCCTAATTCATAGGGAAATATATATATAAATCCCACAATATAATTGAAATTAAAGTTATTCATTTCTTAGAGTCCAGTCCTACATTTTCCATCTCTGGTTCAAAACTTTCCTTTAAAACATGAGTATATCAAAGCTGTGGCCTGGCTTTAATATCCATTTAAAAGCAAAGTCTGATCTAAATTCATCTCATTCATCTGAAAAACTGACTGAAATCTCAAAATAGAGTTTTCAGCCTATAAACTTTTGTGGGATTACATTATATTTTGTGTTTTTTTTTCATTCCTTGTTCCTACTTCCTACTCCAGGGCCCTGTATTACTGTGTTTGTGAGACTGTTTATGTAACTGTTCCATCTGCTCCCTTTCTATGACTTCCTGTTCTGCTACTTATTAAACCATTGCTGAGCAGGGTCAAAGGGCATGTTAAAACATAACTTCCCAGCTGTGCACTCCTTACATTTTAATGCATTTTAATGTTTTTCTATTACTGTGTGGGCTTCATTCATAGGGATATATAAAAAAAAATCCCACAATATAATTGAAATTAAAGTTAGTAATTTCTTAGAAATAGAAAATGTAGGACTCTATTAAAAAATTTCCTTTAAAACATTCCAAAGGAAAAATGCCCTAACGGACTTTGAACAAGATTCCGAATTTATCATTGACCATTATATACTATGTAGCTAAATGTTGTTAGTATATAATGGTCACCGACCTGATACCAACTTGAAAGGTTAAGCTAAAAATCTGCATCGTACCGGTGAGAGGTCGAAGGTCTTAGATGAGACATGCTCAGTCTACAATTCTAGCAAGAGTTCATATACTTTACAGCAGGGTTGAACAACCTTGACCCTCAAGATGTTTTGCAACTACGTTTCCCATAAGGCTCAACCAAGCCAATGAGTGGCAGAGCATTAAGGGAGATGTAGTTCCAAAACATCTGGAGGGCCAAGGTTGCTCATCCCGTGCCTTTCAGGGTCCAAGGTACTGAAGAACCCTACCAACATTTAGCTACAGAGTATATAATGGTCACCCGATACCAACTTGAAAGGTTCAGCTAAAAATCTGCAGAGGCTTTGGACCCTTCTACTATATTAATATTCTATTTTAGACCACAGCAGAATAAACCGTAAGAAACCCTGCTGACAGCCTCTGCACATCTCCTCCTTTTTCAGCTCAGGGACTCTCGAACCCGGAAGTCTCTGGAACTTTTCTGTTCAATTTGCGCTTCTACGCAGTTCCGGAACAACTGCACAGAACAATGAATCTGAGCTGCGCCCATGTGCTGATCTGATCCAATGGCTGCCTCTCTGAGACCGCCCGCCACAACAATTGATACTGCACGCTTTTTGCGCACTGATGTCAAAAGTGACCGATCTGGTGACCAGCAGCCAGGAAATTAAAAAATCCCAGCTTCTGGTGATGCTGGGTGGAGGAAACTCCTCCACTTTTCCCCCAGCATTTCCTCCCAATCGGAGGGGGGGGGGATCCTCACATCCTAGCCACTTTAAAACTATAAAGTGGTCAGGATTAGTAAAGTGTCCCTAAGTACAAATGTGTATGAAAAATGACACCGTAAAAAAAGTTGTGTCTTTGAAGAAGACACCCCATTTCGGAAGCGGCTGAATTTTGACGCTCCAATATCCGCAGCATACGGTTTGGGCAACTCTGCTGAAATATAGCATTATTTTCAAATAGAGATTAGGTTTAAGGTTAGATATTAGGGTTATAAAATCGAGTTACGAATTAGGATCAGGGTTAAGTTACTATTTACGCTTGTTTTGGTATTAGGGTTCAACCTTAGACCCTAACATTCTGCCCCATTTTGGCTTCATTTTTAGGTAACAGATTCTGTTCCTTCTTTTGACACAAGCCCTAACCCTAAAATAACAAATACGAACATAACCCTAACCTTAATATCTAATCCTAAACCTAATTTCTAATTGAAAAGGTATCTCCATTTCTGCCAAAGCAACCAAAACAGACACAGCCGATATTGGAGCTTCAAAACTTGGCTACAGCTGAATTCGACAGCTGTCAAATTTAGCGTAAATTTCTTCTCCTACCACTCTTTGGATTGGTTTGTTGGCACTGTAATGCCAATAATTTACAACCATGTTTGCAATGTCGGCAAACACAAGCGTTTAATGGATAACCTGTTATTTTCTCTAAAAATACTCGTTGCTTCTAATATCTCTGTAAATAATGACTAATTTTTTTTAATACGTATATATGTTAGGCTGACTCGTAATACACACTCTGGGTTATTCAAAGAGATCCGAATGGCTGGAGAAAGGTAACCGAACGCTGAAAATCAGCGTTCGGTTACCTTTCTTGGCCATTCGGCTATCCAGAGAGCAGGCAATACGTCAAATCCTGGCGAATTGCCTGCACATGCGGTGCCTGTTCGAGGGCAGTGAAATCCCCATAAAAAAGCACTGCTTCGGCTATTCAGAGAACACAAACCAGCAGTGAAAGGTTCCCAAAATACCCTGTCATTCAGTGGTTTCATTCGACAAGTTTATTCAGGCGAATCCCATAGGCTTCAATGTTAAAAATATTCCCGTTTTAATTCAATATCTAATAAACCGTTCATTATAAAATTCTGCAGTAAAGAGTCTCTTTATTTACAGATTTTTTTGATATTTTAAGAGTTCTTTTTTCTGTAACAGCCCTCTTTATTATCATTCATTGGACCTCATATGTAAATTTCAGACATTTTCACTCAGTAGTTTCTTTGCAAACAGCGTTTCACTTTTCAAACCTTCAAGCAAACTGTTTTGCTAATTTATTCACTTCACTCGTCTGCGGTGTCGGCTTTTTCCGGCGGCTTCGCTGCGTGTGATCGACTACTTCTCGGGTTTTTCCGGCGTCTTCGGCGGGTTAAGCCAGATGTTTTTTGCGGGTTTCGGCATGCATTCGCCGGGTTTTTGCGGTGACCTTTCGTCGGGTTTGCGGCAGCTTTTCCCTGCGCTTCGACAGCCCTGCGGTGCTTGCTGACTACAACGCAGTGTCGCCGAAATGGGATTGCCGAATCGAACCGAATTGAAGAGAAAGAAAAGTCACCGAACATGCGGTGACTTTTCGATTCTCTTTGAATAACCCTGACTGTCTTGTGAATGCAATCTATAAGGCATGTATAGAAATGTTTGCGAATCTCAATTAGAGTTAGTACTTTGCCTTTTACAGTAAGGAATTCAAAGAAATTGAATCCCAAAGCAATGGAAAGTATTTTTTGTTGTGCTAATTTATTTACCCAGGAAAGAGCTTCTTAGAGGAAACATCTGGATTTAAGTCCTGCTTTCACCCAATTTTTACTGCGTTAAATGACTGACCTCGAGGACAGGGTGAAATCACTTCCAGAGGCCACACACAGTGAGGTCTACAGTTACTCTGCCAACATTTCCCCATTGTCACCATTCTACGACTGGATTAATAACATAAGGGCTGATGAATACATTTAAAAGGAAGCCAACGGGTCGGGTACACCAGCCCCTTATCCCGACAAAAAAAGAAATCAAAATTCCACACAGGTAACTTTTAACTTAACTGAATTTTTTTTCATTGAGATGCTTTAATTCCAAAATATATAACACAAACACCTATTTAATGTGCTGTATAATTGAATTTATTCCGAAATCATTGCATCCATTTGTGTGGAATTAATACTGGGCCCATATTCACTGCCGCTTCCTGTCCTTGCTGCTTCTGGCAATTGCAACACACAACAGGAATTTAATACACACAGGAGATTAAGGGAAAGAGGAACCACACCAAAGTAACATTACAAAGGCAGTGATGGATTATATAACACAAAGGAAACTTGGTATCAACACAGACCCAAAGTAAAATAAAAATATACTCTTTATAAAATGCTTGGTTCAGGCGTTTCTTGATTTTCGAGGAAATAGTGTTTAAGTCCTGCCAGTTCCCTATACATATTCAAAAAATAATAATTCTTTCCAAAAGTTACATTTGGTCTGGTTTTCTATGTCCTAATAGGTTGAGCAGTATATACAGTATATTTCTACCAGGCCACAGATAGTGTAAATGCTTTAATTGGCTGGATTAGGTAAATACCATGTTAGATCAATTGACACCAAATTTATTCTACACAAAATACAGTCTGATTCAAAGCTTTTAGTATAAAATATTTTTTCTCTGGTTTAACCCTTTCGCTGCTGAGGCATTTCCCGCCTCTGTGCTGAGGTCATTTTTACCGTTTTGCTCATCATGTTTAAACGTGTTTTGAAGGCTTATTTTAGTATATGACCCAGACATATTATATATCGTTCTTTCCGTCAGACTCGGCAGATTCATAATATGTCATTATTATATGTATACGTCATGACCTGTCTGTATATTATAACAAAAAAGGCAATAAAATATGAATTTTCAATAATTTACAACGTGTAAGGTGTTTTTTTTTCACATTTTAACATGCGAGCAATTGTGGTTATATTTTGTTAATGCTTGTTAAAAAAATTAGAGATGGGGTCTCGTTACATTTTTTTTTGGGGGAAAATTACGCGATTTTTAACAAACGCACCGCATACAAAAATCGTTAGTGCAGCATCATTGTTCACATTATAATTGAAATGGGAACAATATTGCTGCATTAACGAACCAAAAAAAAAAAAATTGTTTATTTTTTTTATAATTGTTTTTTTAAATATTTTTAATGTTTTTTAAAAAACTTTTTTCATAGTAAAGTTTGGTATTGTTGGAACGGCCATGCTCTGGCCGATCCAACAATATCAAACATTAACCCCTAACTGCCACGGATCGGGAGATAGGGGGTTCATTGGAACCCCCGATCTCCACCATTGGTGGCAGTTAGGGGTTAACTCCAGGACTGGCGTCATCGTGCTGTGCACGATGACGCCAGTCGTCAGGGGGCATTCCTGGAAGCTCCGGGAAAGGATCACGAACCGGCGCTTTTCGGTGCCGATTCGTGATCCAGACCCCATGGGGTTAATTCCAGGTACCGTTAGGAAGGGCAGGCTGTGCCCTTCCAAACAGTGCCTGGATTAACCCCCGCAACGCCGGCGATCGGGAGGGAGAGAGGTCCGAAGGACCTCCCCCCTCCCTTTCAGGCGCCTCCTCTGCACATGCGGGGGGCGCCTGAATTAGGTGTCATCCCGCCGCCGCGATGACACCTAATTAGGCCAGCGGCAGTTCCGGGTGCTGGGCTGACATCGAGGATGTCAGCCCGCACCGGGGGGGCCAGCGATCGGCCGGAACCCGGCCGAACGCTGGCCCCAAAGGGAGGACGCGCTCAGCGCGTCCACCGCAAGGAACGTTACCTGCGGGTGGACACGCTGAGCGCGTCCTCCACAGCGAAAGGGTTAAGAAGTTTTGGTAGTGCTGTTTTAATGCCAGTGATTTGTGATTAATATATATTATTTTGTATTATATCACCACCCATTCAAAGTCTTTTCTTGTGCCCCCAGTTACTTAATTCTCACCTTCATACATCCAACTCTCTCTAACCCACTAACTTACCCTTCCGTACATTCCGAACCTTTATTCTTATCCTCAAAGACTTAAAAGCATTGTGTAAATCAAAACAAAACCCATTACCCCAAATTCAGCAGTATTACATAGTGCCCAAAAAAACGGGGACGCTAAGGCTCGTGTCAGACGAGCACAGTGTTCACGTCCGTGTTGCCGCACATAAGTACATCCGTGATAGCTTACAATTGTGTTAAATGGAGCCCCACACACGAAGTACGTCTGCACAGAAGTGCGGACGCATGACGGATGAGGCAAACGGACGCAGATTAGGCAAGAATGTAATACTGCTAGAACGGACGTGCGGAGTGCGCCACGTCCGCAATGTCTGCATAGCTTTGTGTGTGAGTGATGGAACGTGGTCAGACAGACTGCATTTATACGTCCAGCATTTTTGACAGAACAAATGTTTTTTCATCTTAATTTATTTTCCCTCCTACATCCGTCAAAATTAACGTCAGTCACAAAAACGGACTGTGTGGCCACTACTGCGTCTTCCGTCAAAAAGTGCGTCCGTACTGCACTGGCGCACAGTCTGTAGAAAACACGCTCGTCTGACCCTAGCCTAAGGAGGAAAACCTACACCTGCAGGTTTCTTACAGGGCAGGCGCTAAATCAGCAGCGCTAAGCCTGAGGATACTCGAGGTAGCACTAAGCGCTGCTACGAGCATCCCCTCCATGGAGTCCATAGAACTCCATTGAGACTTCATTTGCTGGTCACATGACCTGCAGGATCTCACGCCTCGCGAGATCCTGCAGGTCGGAGGAGTGATCGCTGAGGGAGAATGGGGACTTCTTCCCACTAGACTCACTCTGATCCTTGCGGCAAGAAGCAGCAGATCGGGCAGTTGTTCTCACCGCAGGGAGCTAGGTGAGTATGTGATTTTTGGGGGGATTTGAAGCTGGTGATAACAGATTCCACAGAAGTGGAATTGGTTAGCACCAGCTCCTAGCTGTGGTTAACTTTTGAGTTAACCGCAGTGGGACGTAATTAGCGTTACGACTTTGTAATCCTAACGCTAATTAACTCTTTGCACTCCCTATGCTTAAGATGGGAAGCGCAAAGTACCGTAAGTCCGCACTGAAAAGGGCACGCTCTGAATCGCTAATGGGTTTTTTAACCCGTTAGCGTTCGTAATGTAATATGGTCGGCCCGTGCTAGGGCCACTTAATGTAATGTTAATGCTCACACAGCTGAGCGCTAATGTTAGTGTTAAGCATGTAATCGGGCCCCCAACGGGGAATAGTGGAAGAGCAGAGAAGGTTGTAATAAAACATAAAATATATCCTTTGTAAGTTCAGTAATAATGAAGCACTTGTTTAACAGTGCCTCTGAAAGTCTATATAATTTGCAGAACACCAGCCTGAACAAGAACAGTGAGTATGATGGAATCAATGGCTCCTAGACAAAGTAAAGAAGTTGTTAATATACTTTAAAGAGCTACTATTTCAGAGTCAAAAGCAAATCTTGCAGTTTGGTCTGAATAGCATCTCTAGCCGTTATACATAGTGTCTACAGCCACTAGATTAACGACTTGAGCCATTAGCTAGTGAGTGGTTGAGCCTCATGGGAGTTGTAGTTCTAAAACATTTGGAGGGCCAAGGTTGCTGATCCCTGGCTTAAGGACTCCATTGGAATTGAGTCCATTTTCTCAAAAAGAAGTAATGTGGGAAAAAAGACTACTATAATGTGCAACTAGATTCCCAAATATAAATATGCAAAAGACATTTAGCATTGTCTTACGTTATCTAGTAGACAGCTATATGGCACAAGAGTAGTTGGCTAGATAATGTGTAGAAAGAGAAGGGGAAAGATGGTTTCTAATAAATATTCCTTAAGTGGTACGATCCCCAATATAGATGGGTATCCCTTACACAGCAGTAACTCGTATTGCAGATCTAAAAAGGTAAGCAAACTGAGATTCATGTGCTAATTTTTTTTTCTACTACTATTTCAATGTAAAATCCTGTTTACAAATTTTTGGTACTGATAGGGCAACAATTTGGATGTTAGCCTTAACAAATCAAGCCCTTACCCACATTTCTGATTAAATCGAGATCCTAGAGAAATTAGTAAAGTTTTGGATTAAATAAAACAATTTCCTTTTTTTTTTTTATTTTTTTTAAGATCACACATAAACTGAGTATAATAGCGTAATCATTTTTATTGTAGCTGCACCCAACTCCTTATTATATATCATCAAAACCACACTGTGCGTTGAATCATCTCATTAAATGCCCATTATCTGACGCCATGATGACTAAACTTTGAGGTTCCGGATGCTGAAATCTTTTCCAAGAAGATTGGATGGAAAATAGCAAACTCAAATTAACGTGCACAATTTTAAAGTCGCTTTGATGGTATAAAAGTATAAATGAAAGCTTAAAACTGTTTAGATTTCCACAGAGTGAAAG
The DNA here is from genome assembly GCA_009667805.1 of Leptobrachium leishanense. Lineage (NCBI taxonomy): Eukaryota > Metazoa > Chordata > Amphibia > Anura > Megophryidae > Leptobrachium > Leptobrachium leishanense. The sequence goes on along the minus strand of CM019065.1, from coordinate 297,940,986 downwards.
TAAATGAGCGTTGTAGGCTTTCATTATAACCGCCCATTAATTAGGATCTCTGATAGTTGATGCCCTTCAGTTGAATGCTCACATCAAACAGTTATTCATTTAGTGCCTATCACTCAACATAGATGTTGGGGGTTGGCATTAATCTTCAGGAAGTCATTTAAGGCTACACCCTTTGGCATATATAATGTGTATGGGGATGTATAATCAGTCTACCGGTGATTTGTTAAAACAAAAAGTTCCTCCGTGATTAATAGAAGCAATAATGTAATAGATAAGATTATACCTTGGGGAGCAATCCAATAAATAAAATATTAACATAAAGAAAAATATATTTGTGACAGTAACCCAAATCAAGTTGTAAGACATTAAAGAGTGCTAGTTGGCCTTGGAGTGCCAAGGAAGGAAGTGTAGGAAAATGCATATTATAACAAAGGGTCATTATAAAAACATAGCTTAATGACAACATCCTAAACATGTTATGGCTCCGGCAGAAAACCTTAAAATTTATTTCCGCTTTTTCTCTTTTTTTTTTTTTTTTTTTGGTCCTATTTTTTTTTGTTAAAGAATGAAATCATTTAAAACAAAAATTATTTGAATAAGTACTGCATAGAAGAATGAAGACGGATAGAAATAGACATAATTATTCAAAGATTTAAGAATCCGATTTCTGATCGTCCTTGAGCAAATTAACCTTGTCTGTACAGAGAGGTGGCCCTCAGTTTGAGTGTGCATTTTGTATATATACTGGATAACAATAGTGTGCGAGTTGATGTTGTACTGATTTTGGACATATGTAGACATTCGGAATACAGGGTTGAGCCATTTATCTTGGTTTCTTTTGGAGAGATGGCCTCAGGCAATAAACATGCTGTAGACAGTGCTGGATTAAGGATTTAATGTGCCTGGAGCTGTAGATTTTGAATTGCCTCAGCCACATCCAACTCCAATACATTGTGCTTATGCCCAATTTTCTACACCTTCCATAGTACTTCTATCACATTCGTCTTGCCTTTCGTTGCTTATAGGCCGAATTCTCTCCACCTTCTATTGTGCTTCTGCCACATTCTTCTCACCATCCATTATTCCCTTACCCAATTCTACTCACTTTCAATTTTTTCTCTGCCCATTCTCACCTTCCATTGGGTTCCTGCCCTATTTTTCTCACACACATAATCATTGTGACAGTGACACATCGCTTTTGATCTCATTGTGTGGCTTTGGGTGCTTAGTTTTTATACGTGTCTTAAAATATTAAGTCGTGGGCCTGGAGGTGCAACTCCAATAGCCCCTATGTTAATCCGGCCTTGGCTGTAGATGACCCTACTTGGAAGCAACGGCGGTAGCCAGGAGGCAAGAGGTGTGGTTTGCATCATAAGACACCCTTGTCTTTGGATTTAATAAAGGACATCTACAGAGGTGCAAAATAACCAATATCTAAACAAAAAGTCCACAAGCAAAAAGCCAACACTGCTTAAGCTGACAGACAGGTAAGAGATACTCAACTTAGCCTTGGACAACCACTCGGAGATCCACTCCGATCACCTGAAAACTGGAAGGTATGGGTAAAAATAAAAACCTGACCTCTGCCACCAGCACCACTGGACAACTGGAAGATATCTTCTTGATCTCTTGATTTAAGAATGGATGTGTGAACCTAAATGTTCCTTAACTCTTTTGCCATTAATTTACTGTAGTGCCTGGTTCCTTCCTTTTTTCTGTATTCAGCATAGAGTTTAACCACTCTAAGGTCCACGACACTCCTCCATTGAAGTCTACTATGTGCATCCTATTGTTTGCTCTACCTTCTTTTATTTAAAGCTATTTTCAATACAGGACAGCATGAGGTTAGAGTGAGGCGTATTCGCATTAGGCCTCACATAATTATGTTTGCGACAATGATACCTTTTTTACATTTTTGTGGACCAATAATTGGAAACATTTTAATGCTGTTTCGGGAATAGTTCCAGAAAATGACAGTCTGCTTTTAGCTATGTGTGAATATTATTAAATTCTGGATTGTTTGTGTTCCCGCACAACATGTGTTGGAAGGAAGTAGTTCTGATCCAGCGATGTGTGAAAAGATTTATCATCTGTGATTTGTCTTGTTTAGTAATGACATAATTGCCATGGGAATATAATATTTTATTACTATAGAGAAATTGGTAAATCATAGATTGTAGCTTTAATGCATAAATAATCTTGATTTTTAACAATGACAGTGGCAAATATTTTGCTTTACTGCATCACCAAACATCAGTAAAAGATACAAGCAATAAAGACATCATATATAATCTGTATAAAGGGGTTCTCCCACTAGAACCTCCAGTTTCTTCAGTGAACCAATCCAGGACAATAAATGAACAAAATAAAATCCTGCATCTTGAAACCTCTGTTTATGGTTTCTCTTTAAGGTCTTTACAAACTCGGTAGGGGTTATTCCGAGAGGTCCAAAATGTAACCGGACACTGAAATTCCGTGTACGGTGACATTTTTGGGCCATTCGGCTATTCAGAGAGCAGGTAGTTTGCCAAATTTTGGCACGTACAGTGCTGTTCGATGGCAGTGAAATCCCCCATAGAGAAGCGATGGTTCATCTATTCAGAGAACACTGGCCAGCAGTGAAAAGTTGCAGAAATGCCCTGCTGTGTTCGGTGGTTTCATTTGGCAGTTTTATTGAGACAAACCCCATAGGCTTCAATGATAAAAAATATTCCTGTTTTAATGCAATATCTAATAAACCGTTTATTATTTTATTCTGCAGTAAAAAGTCTCTTCATTTATAGATTTTTTATGAGCTTTTAGGCATTTTTGGGATTATTTTGTCAAAAAAATTCTGTGTTTTTTTTTCTTCTTTTTTTTTTTAAAGAGTTTTTTAATTTTTTCTTTAACAGACCTTTTTGTTATCATTAATTGGACCTTATATGTAAATTCCAGACATTTTTGTTCAGTAGTTGTTCTGCAAACAGCGTTTCAATTTTGAAACTCTGAAGCATACTTTTTTTTTTTTTTTTTACCCCATTCGTCAGCTCGTCGGCTTTTTCCGGCAGCTGGTCTGCACTGTGATCGGGGGCTGGTAGGCTTTTCTGGCATGTTCGGCATTTTTTTTTGCGGTGGTTTCTACAGCTGTTTGGCGAGTTTGCGGCAGGTTTTCCCTGCACCCCGGGGACCCTGTGGTTGTACTTGTATACACCGCAGAGTCGGCGACCTAGAATCACAGAATCGCCCCGAAGTGCAGGCAACGAAAGATACCTTCTGAATTACCCGGTGTATGTTTTTCATAGCGTCACCATGTATAAAAGCAGTATATCTCCTGCAACACAAAAATAGGACAAGCGTGTAACAATAGTCACACTGAACTGTCAGAACCCGGGACCTGAAAATTATTTTGGGAGGTGTGGGACTGTGTGTTCTGGTGGGGAGGACACCTCTTGTTCTTGAATCTTCTCCTATATCCAAGTCACCGTGTGTGCCCCTTTTATAGGTACAGAGTGCCTGTGTTTATGTGTTACTGTTTTTATTTTTAATGTAGTAATATGGTAATATATATAGTAATATAATATACTTGAAAACGAGAGAAATATCAATGTATCCTTCCTGTAAAAATACTTTATAAATAAATAATAAATTTGTGTCACTGAAAGCCCTTTCTTAACTCCCCTCCCCCTTCCCTGGTGACAGAAAATGTTGTTATGCAGCAGTGACACATTTCAGTGGCTTCATCATTAGATGCTCCTGTTGCAGTGTTTGTTTATTAGGCAAACATAACTCTTCCTTTTATCAGGTTATTGTGTCTCTATCTCCCTGTTTGTTTGTAATTACATTTTCTCTATTCCTTGTCAACACTTGCTCAAATAACCTGATGCTGAAACTGTGATTGTAATGTGCTCTATTGCTTTGTGTTTAGACTTTGGTTATGGCTGCGGTGGCGTGCAATTGCTCACTAGAGTGGGAAAGCACTAGGGTTTCATCATCCATTGTTGTCCTGGTCCCTCCTTGCACTGTATATTATTGGGTCATGTGTTTCATTAAAGCCCACTTGTTTTTATACCATAAATCTGAGTCCTGTCTCACTTTTTTTGGGGGATGCTATAATCACACTTCTATTTTACCCATCCCTTCAGCTTCGGCTAAGTACTGGAGAAAACCTGGTGGGAGAACGGATATTCTGCAGGGGAGCGACATTACTCACTAATCACCAAATACACCCCAGCCCGCTCCCTAAGGTCAAACAGTGACCTGCGCCTAGCTTCTCCCCGCATCACCTCTTCCCATGATAGACTGCAGGATTTCTCACGCACAGCCCCCACTCACTGGAACGCTCTCCCTCGTACTGTCAGACTTTCCCCTAACTTCTCTTCCTTCAAACGCTCCCTTAAAACGTTCCTATTTAGGGAAGCCTACCACCCAACTCACTGACACAACCATCAATCACTCTCACCTTGCAGTCCTCTCCTCCTGTTTCCAACCCCAACCCTTCTAGATTGTGAGTTCCTACAGGAATAGGGCCCTCATCTCCTCCTGTACTGTTTGTCAAATGTTGTTCAATGTATTGTAACCCTGTCTATACTGTGCTTATTGTACAGCGCTGCAGAATATGCTGGCGCTTTATAAATAAAGAATAATCATAATAATTAGCCGATATACTCCGTTGGGGTACTGAGATCCGTTACAATGTTCAAAGTTCAATAGTGCTGTCAATGATGTGCTTTTTTTTTATTCAAAACAATTATATGCTTTTTAAATGAAAAATTTCTGCATTCAACATTTAAAATGGGTTAAGAGCATGTAGTAAAAGTGTTTGATATTCCACTGTCTCCCAGGTCGTACTGATTGCACCTACTTGAATTTCCTGAAGAAGTCCATAGCGATAAAATGCATGGGAGAGGGACAGTGATGTAGTGAATGGATTGCTTTATTTTTGTGTTTCATGAGATATATTGCTTTGAGATATGGTGGCTCTCTGGGAGGAAAACAAAGAGTTTGGATACACCTTAAGGAGAAACCCTAAAGAGAGATTGTTTAAGGCAGTGTTTCCCAAACCTGTCCTCAGTACCCTCTGCCTCGCCAGGTTTTCCAGATATGTGAAGCACAGCACATGTGATATGATTTGCTGCTCAGTGATTGCAGGATTCAGGCTGTATTTCTCCAAGGCGATCTGCAAAATCTGGCCTGGTTGAGGGTCCCGAGGACAGGTTTGGGAAACACTTGTTTAAGGTAATCCTACTACTTACCTTTGTGAGAGATTAAGTGAACGGGCATCTTATTTTCAACAGCAGCACAATCTGTGCATTTGGGGCAAGATCACAATTCAGACACAAGGTACAGTGATCAAGCCAAACAGCATAATGGCTCAAGTGCTGTGCTTAAGTTTAACTCCTCCTATTCCATCCGGGCTTCTCGGATGTGGCTCCATCTTAACCACTTTACCACTAAGCCTGCCAAGTGCTCCTCCTGTGCTACGGACGCGCTGAGCGTGTCCTAGCACAGGAGGCAGCAATCAGCCGGAATTCGGCTGATTGCTGCCCCCCCCGGTGCGGGCTGACATATGCATGTCAGCCCAGCACTCTGGGACCCCGGGGGGAGATAGATGTCATTGCGGCAGCGCAATGACATCTATTTCAGGCACCTCCCCCCCCCCCCCCGCGAGTGGGAAGGGGATACCTGAAAGGGAGGGGGGGGAGGTTCTTCGGACCTCCCTCCCTCCCGATTGCCGGGGTCCTGCGGCTGAAGGCAGGCATGGTTTGGAAGGGCACAGCCTGCCCTTCCAAACCGTGCCTGTCTTTAACCCCTTGGGTACCGGATCACAATTCGGTTCCGAAAGGTGCCGAATCGTGATCCTCTCCCGGAGCTGGCCGACATCTTGGATGTCAGCCAAGCTTCCGGTAATGCCCCCTGACGACTGGCGTCATCGTGCATAGCACGATGATGCCAGTCCTGGAGTTAACCCCTAACTGCCACCAATGGTGGAGATAAGGGGTTCCAATGAACCCCCTATCTCCCGATCCGTGGTAGCTAGGAGTTAATATTTGGTATTGCTGGATCGGCCAGAGCATGGCCTTTCCAACGATACTAAAGATGACCATGTAGAAATTAAACAAAAAAAATAAAAAAATATTAACACAAAAAAAATAATTTAAAAAAAGTTGTTTTTTTTTGTTTTGTTAATGCAGCAATATTGTTCCCATTTCAATTATAATGTGAACAATGATGCTGCACTAACAATTTTTGTGTGCGGTGCGTTTGTTAAAAATAGCAAAATTTTCCCCCAAAAAAATGTAACGAGACCCCATTTCTCATTTTTTTAATAAGCGCACCCCATACAAAATATAACCGCAAATGCTCGCATGTTAAAATGTGAAAAAAAAAAAACACTTTACACATTGTAAATTATTGAAAATTCAAATTTTATTGCATTTTTTGTTATAATATACAGACAGAACATGACATATACATATAATAATGACATATTATGAATCTGTCGTGTCTGCTGGAAAGAACGATATATAATATGTCTGGGCCATATATTAAAATAAGGCTTCAAAACGCGGTTAAACATGATGAGCAAAACGGTAAAAATGAGCTCAGCACAGAGGTGTGAAATGCCTCAGCAGCGAAAGGGTTAATGTACATTAACGTCTCCTACACTTTATAAGGGAGATGTTAATGTGCACCTAATAGATGAAGATCAAGCTATTCCAACCAGCTCATTCCCCATCTGGGCCTGACATTCAGATATGAATAATATTTTTCAAAGGACTGTGTTAAGCCCATTATGAAGTGGAATTTAAAAATGTCGCTAAAATAAAAGATAATGGGGATACCATTCATTATATTGCTCAAGCGCTTCTTTTAGAACCCTAACTATGGCAGTCAAATACAAAATGGTTTAATCATGTCTTACCGGGATAAAGCTGAAACTATCTTTACAAGACTTGTCTGTTAGACGTATTTAAAAATGTGTTATTAAAGGTACATTCTATGCACTGTGATCAGTCAGTGTTAGGTGAGTGGTGCCCTGAGTGCCCTCACCCCAATCCCCAGATTGGAGGGCTAATTCAGCCTCAGAATGCAGGGATTTAGTTCCATCCAGTACCTGAGAGCTGAGCTCATGTTCTAGGAGTTTCAACATTGAAGAACTAGTAGCTAGCACCATTGGCCCTCAGTGTGCTCAGTATTGAGAGCCATTGGATGGCCTACCTCCTTGCAGTCACAGGACTTGCAGCAGTTTACAGCAAGCAACATCTTATGTTCAGATCAGTGTTGAGAGGACCTGAAGCTGGATTCCAGGTGAGATTAAAATTTAACTATGGGGTTAAGGGAAGCAAGGTGGGGAAAAGGTTAGAGGGGGTTAATGTTTAACCTCTCCGTCCCGCTCCGATTATAATCCTAGAGTATTCCTTTAAATACCAATGCACAAAACTGCAGGTTCAAAACTATTAGGAATATGAGTCTAAGTTAGTCAGTAGAGCCGTTCATTCCATTAATTACAGTATAATGCATGTAAATTACCATAACGTGTTTCTTGCTAAGAAACCATCTGTATGTCTAACAATTCTTTCCTTTATCTAATTTAGTGGAGGCTTAGTAGTCTCTTCACTGTTGAAGTTATACAGGGTATATAACCCTGTAAGTTATTATTATTCAAGTACCCCAACATTGAAAGCCCCGCTTTTTATTATGACTCTAAGATAGGTTGGTTACAATGCTTTAGTATGTGTAGGGAATAGAAGGTGCTTTCCTAAACTCTTTGTATAGATCTATTTCTCACCAGGCTTCGTACTGAATAATGATATTTGTTTTGGGCTCCAGGGTACAGTGATATGTAATGTATTCCTGTATCTTGGGTATTTTTGGATTAATTTTTACATTGGTTAGGACAAAACAAACATAAATTACCAAATCTATTTGACACACAGAGAATGATCGAAAAAGCAGACTCTGCTCAAGTGAGCTTACCAATACAAATCCATACCGCTAAGAGTTTCAAGAAAGATTAAAATGAATTAAAAGCATATAAACATATCAGTGTGAGCTCAGCTATATCTTAAAGATAATACTATATGCACCCAGTAAATCGCTTCATGGTGAGAATAATGAAAATCTGACTTGAAGCACCTACAAGGTACCCACTTTTGGGCCAGCTGTTGAGAAGTCAGTATAGTCCAAGGCTGGAATAGTTGGTGATATTAAAGGACCTTCCTGAGATGGCCCAGCATGTTTTTCATCAATTGTAATAGTGGCAGAGCTTCCACGTATGCTCTGAGTGGATATGGGTCTGAGGTGTTTCTTGATCACCCAATTCAAAGTTCTTTAATGGGGGGGAGGGGTTCAGGATCTTGAGGGAGGAGGAAGCTTTAATGAAAGGCAGGGTTTTTGACATACACCTTGAATGATGGCAATTTGAGAGATTAACAGCTCTATTTCTTCCTCAACTTTAAAATGGGGATGCTAATGGTGAAAACCTGAGCCTGCAGGTGTTAGATTCCGGGGCAGGCGCTACTTCAGCACTTTGCCTCGGAACAAAGTGCTACACTCTGTGTTACTCGTGGTAGCGCTTCCGCGCAGCCTCGAGTATCACCTTCTGAAGTCCATAGGACTCTATGGAGGGTTGCGTTGCTGGGCCACAAGCCCTGCAAGATTGCGCAGTGCTGCAGTGATTTCAGAGGGAGACCATGGACTGTTTGACCCCAGTCTCACTCAGCTCGCGGCTAGCAGTGGCAGATTAGCACCAGCTTTTAGGTGTAGCTAAAATTGTGGTTCGCACATCGGTGCAGTAATTGGCACTAACGCTAATTACTTACTTACTAATTACTTACTCCACTCACAAGTAACATGTAAGCATGCACAAACTTCTGCAATTACTAATGCGATAATGTATTTTTCAGGGGTTTAGTGTTTGTAAGGAAATATGGATGCATGCATTAAACATACTTAACCTGGTGTTAACACTTACTCATCCAAACAATACAATTAGCGTTCAGTAGGGAATAGAGCCCCAAGTGGGGTAGCATTGAGTAGAGTAAGATGTTTGTTGGATGAATTAGTAAGGATTGCGAGAGGACATTGAAGAACATGAGGGGATTATGGGACATGGTGAGGTTTGGAAATAAAGAGGATTGGAGTCTCAGGGAAAAATGTGTTTTTGAGTGAGGTTTGAGAAAGATTAAGACTTGAAATCGTAGAGATTAAAATACGTTAGCGTACACAACCTGTGGGTTTATGGGATTATACACATAGGAAATGAGTTAAGAGTAATATCCCTTGATTCCTTTTAACAAGGAGTTGAAGACTGAGGTCAAAACAAATAAAATTCTGCCATTTCAAAATGAGTCGTGGTCAACAGAAGGATTCCAATAATTTATTAGAGTAACATTGGTGGTTTTAATTGATTTAGGGTTGGAATAATTTTATGGTTTACCATGGACTCTACAAAGTGTCGATATGGCATTGTTCTGTGCAACTCATTGGGATTTTGGTCATTAGGCTTTGGGACTTCTATCCAGAATGCAGCCACTCAGAATATTTAAGTTACATTAGAGTTCTGTTAGCAGCTTCTCTATCTCTCATACAAAGACAGATGATGTAAATCTATGAAATTAAAGATTAGTCACTCTATATTCCAAGGTTGGTGTTAACTTAATCCAGAGCTGGTGTAAATTTACCACAGCCATTGAAGTCTATGGAAATAAGTTTTAAACAGTGCTGGTTACGTTTACACCAACGTTTACACTAACGTTTACACCAACCTTTAAAATAACCAAGCTTTATGTGTGTAGATTCTTCTTTAAACGTAAATAATATGGGAATGAGACCAGCAAAAAAGAATATCATATGATTTTGACACATGACCTCACACCATGACTGTTCTATGCTTGATTGAAGACTTCCAGACAGTGCTTCCTTACTACAGTCTTATTTGGTTGGATAGGTGTACTAATGTCATGTACGAAACACATCCCAACAATATTCTTTAATTGAAATCCTCCGTGTTGAATCTTCACATGAATAAAGCACATACTGTACTATGGGATGATAATACATACAAATATATATATTCTATAGACATAACAGAAAAATAGGGTTAATACTGGGGAAACACCCAAAACCAATGAGCAACAAACACCATCCTGATATCCACTTAATTCAGAAAAGGTAAAACATAAAAAACAAATGGTGGTGTTACATAGTTACATAGTTATATAGGCTGAAAAAAGACATGCGTCCATCGGGTTCAGCCTCTCCCACATAACCTACTGCTGTTGATCCAAAAGAAGGCAAAAAACCCAGTCTGAAATGCTTGCCAATATGCAACATACTGGGAAAAAAATCCTTCTTGACCCCAGAATGGCGTCAGATTTCTCCTTGGATCAAGAAGCTTTTACCCACATATTAAATATTATAACCCTTAATATTCTGTGTCTGCAGGAAGTCATCAAGTCGTTTTTTAAAAGTCTGTACAGACTCTGACCCAACCACCTCAACAGGCAGAGAATTCCACAGCTTTATTGTTCTCACCGTAAAATAACCCTTCCTATGCTTTAAGCTAAATTTTCTTTCTTCCAGTCTAAATGGATGACCCCTTGTCCTATGTATAGTCCTGTTAATGAATAGGTTATCAGACAATGGTTGATAATGGCCCCGTATATATTTATATAAGGTTATCAGATCCCCTCTAAGGCGCCGTTTCTCTAAACTAAACAGGTTTAAGCTTGTTAGTCTTGCCTCATAACTTAACCCTTCCATTCCCCTTACTAATTTAGTTGCCCGTCTCTGCACTTTTTCTAGCGCTATAATATCTTTTTTTAAGACCGGTGCCCAAAATTGCACGGCATATTCAAGGTGCGGCCTGACCATTGATTTATATAGAGGCAAAATTATGTTTTCATCCCGTGAGTGAACTCCCCTTTTAATGCATGCCAATACTTTGCTGGCCTTGGCGGCTGCTGTTTGACATTGCACATTGTTACTTAGTTTGAAGTCTATGATTATTCCCAAATCCTTCTCCTGCTTGGATTTCCCTAACTCCGTACCATTTAGGGTATAAGTTACTTGTGTGTTCTTCACTCCAAAGTGCATAACTTTGCATTTATCTAGATTAAATTTCATCTGCCATTTAAGTTGCGCTAAAAACATATACAAATTGTCTTGTAAATTGTCTGGATTGTAGCAATCTTTGTGAACGACATATTATATAGACAGCATAACAATGCAAGTCCATAGGAAGATAATATCCCATTCCTTATTTTGAGGCACAGAGCTTTTAATGTTTTTCAACGGTTCCACAAGTTGTCTAATAAGGAGACTGTGCCGGAGCTCTAAACTCAAGTAGGGTATATCTGGCAAGTCAACTCCCTTGTAGACACCCTTATAGCAGAGTTTACTCACACACCAGACAAGACTTAGTTAGGGTTACAAACAAAAGCAACCTTTATTGGCACAGTCATTTATTTATCCAGTATCCAGGACATCTATTCAATCCACAAGGAGGGATCAGAGGAACAATAGAGGCCACTCTGGTTGGTGGGTCACCCACCTTCCTCCATCTTAGTGGCCATACAGGTGATTTATTATAAAAGGAAGGTTTATGAACTCTCCCATGAGAAGCATCCCCAACCAAGGTTAGCTCACTCTGCTTTACTGTTCATGTCCAAAACATGCCTGGATTGGGTGGATGTCTATTGAGTGACACCTCAGGAAAGATGTCATCCACAGGCGTCGCAATCTTACCAAATTGGGAGCCCACCACACCAGCACAGGGTCTCTGCTTATAGGGGTGCCGAAACCCGTCTGAATCACTAAAAAAGGAATAAAGCAGGACTCCAGCTGCCAAGGTGTGTATTTATTCATGGGATAATCAACGTGATTCAAATAAATACACACCTTGGCAGCTGGAGTCCTGCTTTATTTCTTTTTTATTACCTCAGGAAAGATGTGACAGAGTACTGGCAGTTCCACGTGAGTTCCATGTGGCTGGGTTGTAGTTGGTGGTTGCTTCCGGCCTTCTACAAGGTGATGCAACAATGGCCAGATGTGCTTCGATGGAGCACATGTAGTTGCAGGCAACAGACCTGGAGAGAGTGTGGTACAGGTTTTAGCCACGGACGGGCCCTCTGTTACAGAGACCCATCCCGCACGTATGATTGCATATGCTTTATTGGTGAATTTTGGTAAAACGAGGTGCATGTCTAACATGCCTCATGACTAAACCGCAACTCAACCTCAACTTGCCTCATGACTAAAAATTAGTTTGTCACCAATAAGGCTTCCGCTTTTCATTAATTCGTCTTCTACCAATGGGCATTTACTCTCATATCTTAGTCACTATTTGGGAGAGATGGCAATCTAGAGTTCTAAAACTATAGTGAAGGATCACAAGCTGTTATACATCAGTAAATATGTTACAGCTGGATTTCACGCTGAGTAATCATTCAGGAGATAAACAAGACATGATTTTTATTTGTATTTATTTAGCCCATAAAATAGTCAAACTCCGAACATCTGTTGAATGTTGATGTCCCACTGGAGAGTTGGTTGCACTGACCCAATGAATTGCTTCCATGGAATGAATGATCATCAACTTGGCTATACATTCGAAGTACGTATGAATCATTAATACACAAATAAATGTAGAAGGAAACAAAAAGTGGGATATTCATTTTCTTGAAAATGTCCCAAACATTGGACTTTATTAATTTACTCTCTCAGAAGTTAAAAAATAGTAATTCTTGTTAATTCTTAATAATAGAATCAGGCAAACAGTAAACGCTGTATGTGCTTTTTTTAAAAAATTCACATGCAGGTCTGTCCTTATGGATTGGCAATATGGCTCTGGCTACCAAACTTTGGAAATATGGTTTGTGTGATGATTGATGGGTATTGCCTGTATCAGTCACCTGGTGGCTGCAAAAGGTGAGGAATGCACCTCAAAGTTTACATACCTTTCTCACGCGTTATGTGCACTGGAGAATATAATCCCCAACTCTTTCAGAAGTTAGTCAAATCAATCATCAAAACGTGGATTGTGGATATCCCCTCAGAGGATTGGGTGGCTCTATTCCTATCCAATGCAATAAAAGTAATCATTTTGAAGTAGCTCCCTGTAAAGCCTTCCATTTGTGTTCAAACAAACCTGAAAGGAATCCGTACAGTTGGCAGGTTTGAGGGCAAAAGCCCTGGCTCATTTAACATTGAGTAGAAGATCGAATCAAAGGCAATTCTGCAATTTCAAATCGAATCATGGACTACATAAGGACTCCAATAAAGAAAGTATAATTTTTGAAATCTTTCGGACACAAGGAGCTCTACAGTTATTTAGCCCCTCTGGCTACGCAAAAATACATAATTTATCAAATTTTCTATGGGTTAATTTAAGGCCCATATTGTTCTCTACATCGCATGTGAACATCATTTGAATAATCACATTCCATGCAACATCCAACATGCCAGGTCCCAGTGTGCATGAGTCCTTAGGCAGTTGCCTATTTTGTATGTAGAGTAACCTTGGACTTTGGCATCCCAATTCATCAATCTCTTAAGGTCCAATTATAGCTACCACCACAAAGTGGCCATAGAAGTCTTGAACCCACACAGAATTGCCCAACTTCTTGGCATTGGTAGCTCTCTTCAGCCAAGCTGCCATTAAATGCCAGGATTATAAAGACAAAATGACTGTATCCTATACACTTTCACCAAACTATCCAAATGGATCAAATTGTATTAACGTATAGTCAATATACTCCAATGGAATCGGTAAGACTGCTTCATATGGACAATTCACAAACACAAAAGATACCATAACTAGACATCGGTGTCTGGTATCATACTAAGCTGTTCTCTGATATTATACAGATAAGGGGTTGTTCAATAGGCAATGAACTTGCCACCGAATTGCACCGAATGGTGAATTTCACTGTATGGTGCAATTACATTGCAGTTCGTCTATTCAGAGAGCTGTCAATTCACCAAATACTGAGGAATTGACAGTGAAATATGGTGCAGTTCACTGCTGTTCGCAGCTATTCGGCGACCATTGGTGGCAGCAAAATTGTCCCTGAGTAATGGTTAATCTATTCAGAGAAAGCCAAACTGCACCGACGTGTCAGTAAAATGCCCTGATTTTTGGTGATTCAGTTCGACGGGTTTAAGAATCTCATATGATTCAATGTAAGAAAAAATAATATTATCGTTTATATACTTTTATTCAACCGATGACTCTCTTAATTTTCAGCAGACCGTCTTATTTATTCTTGGAACATTTGGTTGTATTTTTTTTTCTTTCTTAAAGGTAAAATTACTGAATTCCAATTTTTTTAAAGGCGTTTATTTTTTGTTCTGTTACAGACTGTTTTATTTTTTTATAGTACTTTTTTTATTTCCACACATTTTCATGCATTTTTATTGGTATATACACCTGTTAGAAGAATAGCGGAGTTCCGGGTTTTATTTTCTGCAGTTCAGCGTCGTTTTGGGACCCTGTGCTGAATAGTGAATTCACCGCAAGGTCGGCGAAATGGAATTGCCGAGGCGCACCTAAGTGCGCCAAAACAGAAAGCACTGAAATTTCGGTGCATTCTGAATAACCCATAGTCAAGCTATTTTGTTCATCTCCTCCTTTCAGACAATTAAGCTGTATTTGCCTGTCTATCTTCTTATGCATCTGCTGTCATTTCTGGAAGCAGAACACTCTGTCCTGACACTCCTTTTCACAATACTCTTCATACAACCTTGTTTGTGTTGAAACACGCCATGCCCATCTAATTGACAGTTGCCAGGTAGATTTACAATACAAACCAAAGCAGACTGGCAATAGAAAACCAACATTCTGGAAATTCTAGAGAAACATGAAACCTCTTTGCAAATTACTACAAAACCATAGAGCGAAAAACCTCTGGTGTAATGCAAAAAAAGTATAAATCCAACCCTCCGATTAGGACGTTTTAGGCTACTTCTATAGCTGTGATGAATGTGATGCGAGTTAAGAAATAAAATTGACAGCAAGCTTCTTGAAGAATTGAAATTGCCACTGGAAGTCCGTTGCTTACACAACAATAAAACTGGGGTCAGACGAACGCAATTTTAACGTGCGTTTAGGCGCACGTAATCACGGCCGTAGTAGCAGCAAATGACGGCCAATATACGAAGTACGGCCGCACTAAAGTCCGGCTGCGCAACGCAAGCCGCAAACTAACGCATTTTTTAGAGAACCGCTAGTACTGACGTACAGAGTGCGCTGCATCGGCATAGTGGCGTGGGTGCGTGATTAGGAGACGTCAGACGCTGCTAATGTCCAGCCTACATAACGTCCAGACGCAAAAAGTGTTTTATTGACGACCTGTAAAAAAAACATGCATGAAAATGCGCATCGTTTGACCGCTTTCGTGTCCACCGTAAAAAAAAATACGTCAATGCGTTCGGACGCACTTTTTGACGGTCGATGCGAAAAATGCGTTTGTTTGACCCTAGCCTAAGTGTTGCAAATTGATTGTGCTGAAGTAGATAAATTGTAAGCTTGTTTGAGAAACCCTAGTTTCTGTCTTCCCCAAATGTAGTTTTTTGCCTGTTCCTTCCTCACACTATTTTATAAGGAACTGCAGGAAATGTTGGAGCTATGTAAATTAATTAATCTAACAATTATAATGATAATATAGAACTCTCCATGATGCGATACCGTGGGGTGTGTGTGGGCTGGGTGGGAAGATGGTGCAAGAAATCGAATGTGGGGGATTATGGAGGGAGCTGCTGGGCATCTCTAATGTGTTTTCAGAGACTTCTTGAAGGACTGGAGAGATGGGGAGAGTCTGATGTTACGGGGAAGGGAGTTCCATAGAAAGGGTGTCATCTTGGGAGAAGTCCTGAAGGGGAGAGTTGGGGGTGCAGGTACGAGCAACTGATAGCATCAGATCATTGACAGAGTGAAATGGTCGGGATGGGATATACCTGCCAATAAGATGTAGTCAGGGGTGTGGTTATGGAGAGCTTTGTGCGTGAGCACCAATATTTTGAAGTTGGTGCTAAAGGAAACGGAGCCGATATAGAGATTAACAAAGGGGTGAGTTGTGAGAGGTGCGGGAGGTGAAGCGTATGAGTCTGGCACCGACATTCATAACAGACTGCAAAGGGAGAATATGGAATATCTTAAGGCTAGAGATAAGGAGGTTACAATAGTCAAGGCGGGAGATAAGAGCTTGGATGAGCATTTTAGTACAGTCCTGATTAACCCTTTCGCTGCTGAGGCTTTTCCCGCCCCTATGCTGAGGTCATTTTTACCTGTTTTGCGCATCATGTTTAAACGTGTTTTGAAGGCTTATTTTAGTATATGACCCAGACATATTATATATCGTTCTTTCCGTCAGACTCAGTAGATTCATAATATGTCATTATTATATGTATACGTTATGTCATGTCTGTATATTATAACAAAAAATGCAATAAAATATGTATTTTCAATAATTTACAATGTGTAAAGTGTTTTTTTCCACATTTTAACATGCGAGCAATTGCGGTTATATTTTGTATGGGGTGCGCTTGTTAAAAAAATTAGAGATGGGGTCTCGTTACATTTTTTTTTGGGGAAAATGACACTATTTTTAACAAACGCACCGCATACAAAAATCGTTAGTGCAGCATCATTGTTCACATTATAATTGAAATGGGAACAATATTGCTGCATTAACAAACCAAAAAAAATAAAAAAAAAGTGTTTATTTTTTTTTTTTTAATTTTTTTTTTAATTTTTTTTAATTTTTATTTTTCATTTTTTTTTTTTTTACAAAAATTTTCACTTTCATGTTTGGTATCGTTGGAACGGCCATGCTCTGGCCGATCCAACGATACCAAAATTTAACCCCTAGCTGCCACGGATCGGGAGATAGGGAGTTCATTGGAACTCCCTATCTCCACAGTTGGTGGCAGTTAGGGGTTAAGTCTAGGACTGGCGTCATCATGCTACGCACGATGACGCCAGTCCTCTGGGGGAGTTCCCGGAGGCTTGGCCGACATCCAAGATGTCGGCCAGCTCCGGGAAAGGATCGCGAACCGGCGCTTTTCAGCGCCGATTCGCGCTCCAGCTCCCCAGGGGTTAATGCCAGGCATCATTTGGAAGGGCAGGCTGTGCCCTTCCAAATGATGCCTGGGTTAACCCCCTGTGCGCCGCCGATCGGGAGGGAGAGAGGTCCGAAGGACCTCCCCCCCCTCCCTTTCAGGCGCCTCCTCCGCACATGCGGGGGGGGCGCCTGAATTAGGTGTCATCGCGCCCCCGCGATGACACCTAATTCTGGCGGCTGCTGGTCCGGATGCCGGGCTGACATCCAGGATGTCAGCCCGCACCGGAGGGGCCAGCGATCGGCCGGAACCCGGCCGAACGCTGACCCCGATGGGAGGACGCGCTCAGCGCGTCCTCCGCATACCAGCGGGACTGCTGAGGACGCGCTGAGCGCGTCCTCAGCAGTGAAGTGGTTAAGAAAAGGATGCGTGCAATATTTTTTTAGGCAGAAGGAACAAGATTTGGTGAGAGACTGATTATGAGGAGTAAAGCATAGATCGGAGTCCAAGAACACCCCTAGGCAACGAGCCTAAGAGGTAGAAGTAATGGTGGCACCATTTACCTGAAGGGAAATGGCGCAAGAATGAAGGGTTTATTTATTTAATCATTTATAAAGTATTTCACCAGGAAGGATACATTGAGATTTCTCTCATTTTCAAGTATGTTCTGGGTTCAAGAACATTGAAATGTTAGAGTCATTACAGAAATACAAAGTAATAAATGCAAGATATTAAAAACCACAAATATACAGATTAACACTGAAAATAAATATGTAGGAAATAGTCATTATGTTACATGTTTACAGGTGCATTCTGTATTGAGGTATGTTAATAGGGAGTTTAAGACTGGGGGAAGATTTGATGGCATCTGGGAGATTATTCCAGAACTGCGGTGCTCTCTAAGGAAAATGAGGATCGAGACACTTTCTTTTTGTATTGTGGTATTGCAAGTAAGGTGCAGGTCCTGGATTGGAGGTTATAGGATGAGGGAACTGCTAGGAGAAGCAGCCTATTCAGGTAGGGTGGCAGCTTCCCAGAAAACCTCTTAAACACCAGGTTGGACAGGTGAAGCGTGTGTCTGATTCCAGCGACGGCCAGTTTAGTTCTTTTAACATGTCACAATGGTGAGTCATGTAGTTACATTGTAGCACAAAGAGGCAGAATGAGTTATACAATGTAGTAAGTTTCTGAAGGTGCATTTGTGGGGCAGCTGCATACACTACGTCTCCATATTCAATAGCCGTATTCTAACACATTTTTAACGTGCATTTAGGCGCACTTAATCACGGCCGCAGTAGCAGCAAATGACGGGCAATGACGGCCAATATACGAAGTACGGACGCACGAAAGTCCGACCGCGCAACGCAAGTGGAAAATTTTTTCGAGAACGCAGAACCGCTAGTACTGACGTACAGAGTGCGCTGCGGCGGCATAGCGGCGTGTTTGCGTGATTAGGAGATGTCAGATGCTGCTAATGTCCAGCCTACACGACGTCCAGACGCAAAAAGTGTTTTATTGACGATCCATAAAAAAAATCACGCACGAAAATGCGCGTCGTCTGACTGTTTTCACGCATTCCATGAAAAAATACGTCAATGCGTTCGGACGCACTTTTTGAATGTCGCTGCGAATAATGAGTTTGTTTGATCCTAGCTTTAGAGCGGTTCAGCTTTAGGAAACGGGACGTTATCCAGTCATAGACAGCTGATAGGCAGGCTATAACACGGTCCAACACAGGAGAGCGAAAGAAAAAGTGAATCTAGAAAATATGAAAAAGTGTTCTAAAAAAGTAAAGAAATTAAAAGGGTTTTTGCTGAAAATGAAAAGAATAAACGGTTAATTTTTTTTTAAAAAAAAGATTTGCCGTTTAAGCCTGTCAAACAGAAACGCCAAAAATCAGGGCATTTTCATCAGAGTTTCATTGCAGTTTAGCGTTTTCTGAATAGACGGTATGTGAGGCTTCTATGGGCCATTTGTCTTCTATTAGGTGGCCGAACTGTGGCAAACTGCACTGTATTTCACTGTCAATTCACCTGTATTTGGCGAATTGACAGATTAGTGACTAGCCGAATTGGCAATTCAGGGCCAATTCGGAGGTTAGTGAAAAAGTGGGCAACCCAGTGCTGACAATAAAGTGGGTCTTTATTGGAGACAAAAACCAACAAAATCTTCAATGTTTCGACCTCACACGGCCTTAATCATGCTGATACATGTAGCTATGTAAGGCCGAAATGTCGCTGTTTTTGTTGAATTTTGTCTCCAATAAAGACCCACATTATTGGCAGCACTGGTTTGCCTACTGACCTGTATTTATATCCGTATATATGTGGGAGGTGTTTCTCCTGCGGTGGAGCACCGTGCTGCACTGGCCGGCCATTGGAGGCTCTCGCTGCTTGGCGCACTCTGCTTTACCACAATTATGGAATAACCTCCCAGACGCCATCAAATCTTCCCACAGTCTTAAAGGAACACTCTAATAAAAAATCACCCCCCCCCCCCGTTTTTTAATCTTAATCTATCCCTACTCCCTTAATAAATCGTTCGTTTTTTTTTTTTTTTTTTGTAACTGTAATACTTACCCTAAAATCCCCTTGTTTCCAGCGGTGTCTTTTTTTTTCATACTCCCTCCCTCCTCTTCCGCTCCCGTCCTTCTTGAGTCTTCTTGCCTTCTGGTTTACGTGAGAAGCGCGCATGCGCGCCTCTCACGTAAGCCAGACAATCGGCAGGCTTCCTCCCGGCTCCCTCTGAGGATTAGTGTTGCGCGCAACACTAACCCTCAGAGGGAGCCGCCAGCTTCTGCAGTGAGTTGGAGACGTCATCGCGCTGAAAGCGCGATGACGTCTCCTACTCGGCAAAAGTCGGCAGAAGCGGGAAATATGATTCCCGCTCTGCTGACTGACAGCTGGGAGGGCGGAGTAAAGTCCTCCGCCTCTCTCAGCTGTTTTCAGCATTTTCAGCTGAACCGCTGAGCGGAGGGAAGGGGGGACAGAGGGCAGGATACTCCGGGCATCATGACCACCTAAAAAAGCTTAGGTGGTCATGTTGCCTAGAGTGTCCCTTTAAGTCCCTTAAGAGATCTCTATATTGACATACCTAGATACAGAATGCACCTGTAAACATGTAACATAGTGAATATATTTCCTACATATTTATTTTCTGTTAATCTGTATCTTTGAGTTTTGTTTTTAATATCTTGCATTTATTACTTTTAAATTTTTAGTCGTTACAAAAAATACAATGAACCCAGGACATACTTGAAAACGAGAGAAATCTCAATGTATCCTTCCTTGTAAAATACAGGGTTATTCAGAGAGAGGTGAAAAGCAGGAGAATGACTGGAGAATGAAAAATACTAGGTCAAACTAGCCGATTTGGAACGTGAGATGAATGGGAGAATTTTTCTGGTTTGGCTATTTTGACCTAGAATTTTCCATTCTCCAGTCATTCTCCTGCTTTTCACCTCTCTTTGAATAACCCTGTCAATAAATAAATATCTTTTCTTACTGTGATTCCTTAAGTGACATCATTCCCACCGAGCAAAAGTTTAACTATAAGAATTCCGGGCAGTCATGACGGAAAGGTAGAGACGTATTTTATTTTTTTCCCTCCTAATGGAGCCAGAGTAAGTTGAAAGTTAATTTGTAGACTCTGGATTTAGATGACACACTTTGTGCCATAACCACAGGCAACCGCATCTCCTTATCTGTCTGTGCCTCGGGATAAGATGCAAGAATGCGACTGCCCATAGACTAGACATGGCTGGATTGTTCTGCTTTCAGGAGACCAGTTTACAGTAACCACCATACAGATAAGGATGGCATTAGCATTACACTAGCAGACCCTTGTTTTCACCCTGTCATGTCTTTAAAGTTGAGATGTCAAGCTGGAATGTTTAAAATTTAATTACTTATTTACCTCATTGATTGAAGAATTACGAGTGACCTTGGAATCGCTTATTATTCTCTGGCTGGCCACAACACAGCGTCTCATATGCAAAGTAGGGAGTTGCAGGGGTTTTCAGCGTGGCTGGAATATGATGGGAGCGGTTATCATTTAAGAGTGTCGTGGTTTTATTTAACGGCTCACAAGTTAATGATATATACATATGTGTACAATGCATATATAATAAACCCGCCCCCTGGATTTTTTGTTGTTGCCCAGAGCAAGTTTGTCAATAACCGGCCTACAATTCCCAGAAATCTTTGTGATAGACTGGCAGGGAATCATGGGAGTTGTAGTTCGGAAACATCTGGAGGGCCAGAGTTTGACAGGTCTGCCTATGGTGTCCCTAAGATTTGGACAAGTCTCAAAG
This sequence comes from Leptobrachium leishanense, assembly GCA_009667805.1. Classification (NCBI taxonomy): domain Eukaryota; kingdom Metazoa; phylum Chordata; class Amphibia; order Anura; family Megophryidae; genus Leptobrachium; species Leptobrachium leishanense. The sequence continues at coordinate 297,919,634 of CM019065.1, read as the reverse complement.
AACTCGTTTTTCTATGTGAAGCTGGTGGGAGGATGAGAAACCTTCAACACTTCTAGCTTGTTTTACGTAAAAAATTTAAAATTTTCATTTTAGGACTACAAAAAATTACTTGAACAAATTACTAGAGAAAGTTGCAGAACAACTGATGCTGCATGCCTAACATCAAGAATGATAGGAAATTATAGTTCTCTGCATTTTGAAGGCAGGAACCCCCAAATCTAACCCCTTAACTGCTAGGACAAACCCTCCTAAAATCCTACAATGAGGGTTGCAATGTTGCCTAACTGTCACTGCACTGTGCCAATCTGATCTGATTCAAGTTAATATTTTTGACAGGGCTTTAGGCTGGAGTCAGATGAGCGCACTATATGCGCCCGTACTGACGTGCCTCCCAGCGTCCGATGCAGCGTTTTGATGCTGCGATGGGGCCGGCCACATGCTGTTTCTTGCGCACTACAGCAGCCGTGCCGTACTGTGTCAGTGCAGCAAGCCTCCCTGTCAAAGCGCTAGGTCTGAGATGTGATGAGCGATTTTTATCTAAAACTGAAAAAAACTACAGTTTTCATCACGGGAAATGAGAAGGTGAGTTCGTGCAGCATCATTGATCACATTATAATTGAAAAGTGAACAATGGTGCTCCATTATCAAGAAAACAAAAAACACTTTATTTTTACAATTTTTTTTCGTTTTATTTATTTTTTACATATAATCTGGTCATGCTCTGGCGTTTGAAATTATACCAAACATGACTCACTAGCTTGTATCGATCTCGAGATACAGGGCTCCAAAAAAGAACCATGGGGTGATTCCCTTTCTGAAGTCATCGCGCACATGTGCAATGGCGATGGGAGACCCCGGAGGTGGGACTGACCTGCAAGATGTCAGCCCTCACCGGAAGGGCGCGATCCGGTGCCGGGTTGCGGTTCCAGCATTCTCAAGTAAGGAGTTAAGAGGGACATCGCTGGAAAGGTCAGACTGTGACCTTTTCAGCAATGCCTCTCTTGAGAGTTTACCCTTTACCGATGTGGAGATGGAGGAGTCCAAACCCCCCCCCAGGCCTCCTCTGGCAGCATGTGGAAGGAAACTTGGAACAAATAGTCCCTACTGTCGTTCTGATGTCCCTGCTCTTCCTTCTTTTCGGGAACATTTACAGTGACTTCAGGAGGTGATACTCAGGAGGCACAACTTTTTTTTAATTTTTTTTAAACTAATAGAAACATTGGTATGATATCTCGCTCATAATAATTCTGGTAACAGGGAGCAACTATTACAGACCTGCCAACTTGGGGCAGGTCTAGGGTGTGTGTGTGTATACATAGCCACCAAGGGACATGGCTGTGACATGATTCATACCATCCCTGTCGTGGTCATGTCCCCAAAAAGGGTGTGGCAGGGCTGCTCTTAACGTGTGCTGCTTGCAATGCTCAGTATGTAATTCAGCAGCCCTGGTTTAACACTTTAACCTTTTACCGCCAGGGACCTCCCATCAGCAAGGCAGTCATAAAAGCCGCGAGGTAGCACAGCACGCCCCCCAGGCTCCGAAGCCCTCCTTCAGCCTGCCTCCAGTCAGAGTTCAGACAGTCCCACGGCAGCCAAAGATGTGCTTGGTGCGTAAGCAGGGGAGGCGGGTGAAGGCCTGTGTGGGGAGTCAGCGGGTCATGCTATGCCAGTCTCGTGGCATTTAGACCGACTCGCCATGAGGACTGGATAGCGTACCCAGTGGCGGGAGTGGGTTAAACCCTGATAGCTTACGGTGTTTTTATCTCCTTAAGCCTCCCAAAAACTGTGACCGACTAGGGCCGATGACTGATCGTCAGGTCTGAGGCAAAATCGTGTCTCACATGGTCAGACCGTGTGGCTTGGCAGCTCTGCTATTAATATAGGACGTGTTCAGTAGGGAGCTGTTGAAACTGAGCCTCAGGCAAGATTGTGGCTCGGCTGAAACAGAGACCTTAAGGTTAGATATGTGTAAAGGCCCCATTCAGAATACCGCCCCAGATACAGATCACTATGAATAAGCAATATCAAAGTGACAGTAAATTTTCCTATCAACCTGTGCTAAATGGCCCACCAGGGACCCTATTCCATGCTTGCCGCTGAAACTGAGATGGGCACGCATGGGATAGGCATAAGGCTATCCTAAACAAAAGATAAATCCAGGTAAAGTATCCATGTAATTGGGCAGACTAGATGGGCCGAAAGGTTCTTATCTGCCGACATTTTTCTATGTTTCTATGTTTCTAAGCAAGAAAATGTGCACTTGCAGATTTTCCTTACCATCTCCGTTTTAACACAGCTATACCAGATTAGCTGCTTTCTTAGCGTTTAGCAGTGGAAAGAAACGCAGGGCAACCTGATAACAGAGATAGATATCTATCTATTATTCCATGGAGCCCTGCAGGAGCTCACTCTAGCAAGATCGCTCAGCGGCGTGGGGGGAGACTAGGAATCAGGCTAGGGTCAGACGAACGCGGTGCGAACTCGCGTGCAGCCGCACTTTATCATGGCCGTAGTAGCAGCAAATAACGGCCAATGATGGGCAATATACGAAGTACGGCCTCACGAAAGTGCGGCTGCGCAATGCAAGCGGCAAACAAACGCATTTTTTCGAGAACGTGATACCGCTAGTACTGACGTACAGAGTGCGCTGCGTCCGCTAGCGGCGTGTGTGCGTGATTAGGAGACGTCAGACGCTGCTAATGTCCGGCCAACATAACGTACAGACACAAAAAGTGTTTTATTGATGATCCGTACAAAATCACAGACGAAGATGCGCATCGTATGACCGCTATCACGTATTCCGTGAAAAAATACGCCGATTCGTTCGAACGCACTTTTTCACGGACGACGTGAAACATGCGTTACGTCTGACCCTAGCCTTAGTGTTCCTAGTCTCACTCTACTCCCGGATGGGAAATACAGTGAAAGTGCAAGTTACCTTGGAATAACTTGTGCTTCCATTCATAAGTGCAAAGTAATGCCTCCTATACAAACTATAGGAGATACAGTGACGCGTGGTGAGGTCAGTGGCTGGTGAGGCACTGGCTAGTATCAGAGCCAGATATACACAGGTTACGTAGGTTCAGGTTCAGTGCTCTCCAGGAACTGGCTGTTCAAAGCTCCCCAGAAACTTGCTGCTCTCACTGCTCCCCAGGAACTGGCTGTTCAGGGCTCCTGGCTGCTCTCAGTGCTCCCCAGGAACTGGCTGTTCAGTGCTCCCCAGGAACTGGCTGTTCAGTGCTCCCCAGGAACTGGAAGTTAAGTGGTCCCCAAGAACTGGCTGCTCTCAGTGCTCCCCAGGAACTTTATGTTCAGTGGTCCCCAGGAACTGGCTGCTCTCAGTGCTCCCCAGGAGCATTCTATGAGAGGTCAGGGCGCTGCTCCTGTATTAGGATGCATTGTATCGGGTCAGGGTGCTGCTCCTGTATTAGGATGCTTTGGACAGGTGGTTCTGTATTAGGATACTTTAGCTGGTGGTTCTGTATTAGGATGTATCTGTCAGCTTTCTGTGCTCCCCAGGATCTCTGCGCCTTCCTCCAGGCAGCCTAGTGTAACACTGAGGCCACACTCCTGTGCCCACCGATTATGCGATAGGACAGTCACATGACTCCCATGCAGGCGTTTTTTGAATGGCTTGGACCAATAGTGCTTTCCTATTGTTCCAAGCTATTCCATTGCTCTCCCAGGGCCTCTGAGGCACTGGGAGAGCAATGTTCAGGAAGTGGGCAGTGCTCAGACGTCTGTTCATTGAACAGACGCGCCGCTCTGCACACTTCTTGGCAGCCTACGTGATTTGTGTAGCGTCCTGCTACGCAAATTGCGTAGGCACGGCCAGGCTGCTGGAAAAAAAGAATGTGCGGCGTAGAGACCAGACGGGGGAACGCGAGCAGGTGAGTTTGACTGCAGCCCTTAATGGCAGGCTCTGCCTCACCTGCTGCCCCTGACCAAACATCCCTGAGGAGATGTTAATCTACATTAAGGATGCACTGGGAATCTCAACACTCGAGCCGCAAGTCCAGCTTGTCCCAAGAGTGTAATAGCGATTCCCATCAAGAAAACTATAATTAGAACTAAAACTATAACCAGGGGTCAAGTCGAGCAGGAATGCTTGGGAAAGCAGTTCCTCCACAATTTTTTTCAGGAGGAACAGAGTTCCCTTTAGGCCCATGCACTGAAAACCTTGTATAAGGATTTTAATCCAATGTGTACTTAATTGTAATATATATCATATATTTCTGGTGACGTATATTATCTATATAAAAAGATAAGCGTATTGTTGTAATAAAATCATCATTAGCCTCATCTAATATTAGAAGCTCAATTTAGAGAAAATGTTACAAATATGTGAGTCTGTATTTTAATAGAGAAATCTGTTTGATTTTGGGGGGTTTTCTGGATAATGCAGATTATATCATTACATGATGGAGGATATTCACCCCTCATGGCCAGAGATCATCTGTTTACTCTGGAAATAAATCAAATTTGCCTAAAATAATAAAAAGCACACACAAAACAATGAAGCCCTTTGGGTGACAGCAGTTTCTGCAGCCACATGTCTCTTGCATTATATCCCAATAGTAATCTATCAGGGTTATTCAGAGAGAGGTGAAAACCAGGAGAACTTTTGGAGAACTGAAAATTCTAGGTCAAAATAGCCAAACCAGAAAAAAAATTCTCCCAATTACCTAACTTTCCAAATCGGCTATTTTGACCTACAATTTTCACTTCTGCAGTCATTCTCTTGGTTTTCACCTCTCTCTGAATAACCTTGTATGTATCCTTTTGGGCTGTGATATAGGGGCACAGTGGGAAGATAATATCCTGATTTTAAGGTGTCAACTGAAAGACCCACAATACTTATTGTGTATCACGAAATGCAGCTATATAATTAATCAGCTACATTGTGACAGTCTGTGTATTGAGACAGGCGATATGCACACTGTGATACTACATAGTGCTTGCTGCCCTCCCCCCTTCTCAGCTCTTGGTACCGCCCACGTTGAAGTCTTGTCCATGCCTCAGTCAGAGGAGCCTCAGTGCTCAGTGTGCTGGTCTGGGCACATCTGCTGGGAGAGATCTAGGGACTGCTGCTGGGAACACAGGCATTAAGTATGATCAGGATCCCATGAATGAAAGCTGATGTGAAACACAGGGATTGTGGAGTCCAGGTCATCTGTGCAGAGCCACCTGCCCTGGAATATGGATACCAGTGAGGATCTTGTTTGAAACATCTTTCTACTTAATGGTTTTACTGGGGAGGATTGAGCAAAATGATTGTAACACGTGAGTGAATCAGCCTTCTTTTCTCATTTCAAGTGTTTGACTTTCCTGCTGCAGTGCTCTGCCATGGCAGCAAAGGGTAGGTGAGATAAAAATGCTGGATTCAGGGGGGAGGGGGTGCACTATGGTTTGCTGGTTCCCCATAAACTTTTAGGATTAAGAGACCTGCTGGTGTGAGTAAATGATGTATTCGAATTGTCACACTCATATATGGTTATGTAACAATATACCTGGCTATAGGTGTGCCATGCCAATGTGGACATACATGAGCCATAATGAAGGGCTCAGTGATGCTGATGCAGCATGATCTGGTTGTAACTCTGGTTTATGCAGGATCCTCCTTGCCTCTTCTTCCTATATGTTATTCTAGTGTTTTTTTATTTTTTATTATTGCTTGTTTGGTTTGAGTTACCCATTGTACAGCACTCTGGAATATGTTGGTGATAATTCAGTAACTAATTCTGCATCTGAGTTAATCATTCGTCATATTGGCCCCATTTCTTCAGATTTTCATTCTGCACCTATAGGATATTCATGTGGGGCAGTGATGACCTCCTATAGTTCTGTACCTAAAACATCGCTGGGATAGTGTATGCTTGTATTTATACCCATCATGGGGTGCTCTACCATATCTTCTATATGTATTGTAAGCCACCATGGGGCCAGTTACATTCCTGTCTTCCTTCTGTACATAAGCTCATTATGGGGACTTACACGCACACTTTTTTTTTTTTATCCTAAACCAGTGATGGTGAACCTTGGTACCCCAGTTGTTTCTGATCTACATGTCCCATGACACTCAGCTAGCTTTAGCTGTGACTAAGCATTGTGGGACATGTAGTTCTGAAACTTATGGAGTGCCAAGGTTCTCCATCGCTGCCCTGAGACCATTCTGGGGTTGGTGGCCACTTTCTTTCCTGTCTTGCATCTGTACAATATCATGGAAACACTGTACCCTCTAATCTCTCCTACCTTTCTACATCTAAAGCCACCATGGGGCAAATTGCCTCCCTTGTCTCCCGTGTTGCTTTGCTCTTAAACTTTGCGTGGGAAACCTGATTCCCAAATTGTCCCAAAGCTCGGTATGTGGTATAATGTTCCTTCTTACTTTTATTGTTTTAAAGATGTGCTGGGGATGACGCCTCAATCTAGTGATGATGGTAATTGGATCCGTTACCCTATGGATATGACGGTTCTCCCAAACCATCATGGAAACTGATGTGTGTACAGCAGCTCTCCGAAGCTGTGACACTTCTCAATAGGTTTGCTCCTCTGAGCTTGTCCTACAGCTTTGGGATGAGTTTGCTTAATCACTCGGTTAAATAAAGTACAAAGGGGTCATCTGTTTGACTTTAGGTGAAGGATCCCATTCTATTCCAGTGGTTAAACAAGCCGCAGACACTTTCTTCTCCTTATTGCAGATTTGACCAGCTGCATTTGTTTGAATTGGACAGTCCTACACATTCCCTGAGTGACCTCATACCTACTCGTGAAAATGTTCTAGTCACTATGGGCTCGTCTTGTAACTTTCACACCGTTCAGGGTGACTAGATGGTAGGGCTGGTCATCTTTTTTATTTTTTTGTCCCCCTCGATTTATCATGATCTAAAGGATTTTACCAGGAGGGATAGATTGAGATTTCGCTTGGTTTTTCAAGTATGTCCTGGGTGGCGAGTATATACCGTTGGGTGTCTTGCCCGTGGGCACTTACCGGAGAAGTGCTCTGGCCGGTATTCGAACCTGGGTCTCCACAGTTATAGAGCAGTGGTGAGGTTACCTCTACTCCATCCAGCCGGTTCGAGATTGACCTCAATTTTTACTTTTTTTTGGAAATCTGAGACTCTGGATTTTTTTTAACTTGAAGGAGTGTCTGTGCATCATCAGAGCAGGAATCGTGGAAATTGGCCAACCCTACTAGATGGTATACAGTCTAGGGGTGCTCAGCCGTGGTCCTACTGATGTTTTGGAACTACATTTCCCAGAAGGCTGTCAACCTAAAGAGTGACTGAGAATCATGGGTCTTAAAACACCTGGAGGGCCAAGGTTGAACTCCCCTGGTATACATCACCTATTTTTGAAGACCTAAAGGCATGAAAAGTCTAGTGTTTATATTGAACATAAATAAATCCCTTGTGTTTTAAAACAAACATTTTCCTAATTTACATCCATTATTTAATTTTCTACTTTTTTTTTTTTTTTTTTTTACCCGTTACTCCTGCTTTAAAAGCGAAGTCTGCAGACTTCTCCCTCCCAGGATTAAACGCATGTACTTTCCTTGCCTGCTTCTGCTGTGCCCTCAAGCGGCTTTTTGTCATGTGAGGCATATGGTCTTCGCTGGTAGACGTCGCACATGCGTTTTTTAGGTCAGGAAGAAGACGAACGACTGTTCTTCTACATGTTCTCAGTTTCTTCTTTTAAAATTCTGTCACTTTCAATCATTCTGACTCTGAAATAGCAATACCTTGACCTTACCCCATTCAAAGATCACAAAACATTTTAGCATTCCTACCTTCAGTTAAATTTAGAATTGATGAGATTTAAAACACACACAGGGTTATTCAGAGAGAAGTGAAAACCAGGAGAATGACTGGAGAAGTGAAAAGTCTAGGTCAAAATAGCCAAACCAGAAAAACTCTCCCATTTATCTCACTTTCCAAATCGGCTGTTTGTCTAGATCGATCGTTCATTCTCCTGCCAATTCTCCTGGTTTTCACCTCTCTCTGAATAACCCTATTAGTCTATGGTTTGTTTTTATTTTATTAATACTTTGCAATGTTCAGAGATGAACGTGTCAGCGGTTTCCATGGTGACAGCTTCACTTGTAGAATTTTGCCTGCAGAATTACTCTTCATACTCTAATCTTGCTACATCCTTCCTTTTTCTTCTATCACATTGTGTCATAAAGTTTTGTGGGATTTTTTTTTTTTTTTTTTTTTTTTATCTCCTCTAGGAATTTTGGAGCCTGGTGAATTGGGTGTGATTGTACCTCTGGTCATTAAATTTTTTTTTTTTTCTTCAAGCTGGTTAGATTTCCAGTTGCATCACTCTCGGGGTGGACATAACCTTGCCTCTCGTAACTAAATATTTATTAATTGAAAGTAAATGTTTGTCTTACACTAACCACAATCCCAATGTTTATTTGTTGCAAAAACATCTGAGAATTTTTTTTTTTTCTTGGAAATCCTACATGTGACCTAATTCATATTAACAGGGTTACTCAGAGAAAGGTGAAACTCTGGAGAAGTGAAGATTCTAGGTAAAAATAGCCAAACCAGAAAAATTCTCCTTTTTATCTCCCTTTCCAAATCAGCTATTTTGACGTAGAGTTTCACCTTTTTTTGAATAACCCTGGTAGTGAGTGGAATTTTTTTTCATTTAACTAACCAGAAGCACGTACCATGCGTTTTTCGTGGCACACCTCTGAACAATGAGCCTACTTTTAATTTTTTTTTTTTTAAATTAATCTGAACTTTACTCCAACGTGCGGGGGGGGGGGTCAGACGAACTCAGTCTGAGCGCACTCTGTGCGCGTGCATAACCGACGTATGTACTGACCATGGGCGGACTGACACATCGGGCACCGCCCACGGGTGGTAGGAGCCCAGTCAGTGGGTCCCGCGGCCGCCGGGTTCTTGCTCCCCCTGCTCCGGAGCTGTTTAATTATGCAGCAGGACAGCCGGGCCGGACTGCCCAGCGGCGCACTGCGCGCATACCGTGCAGTCGCTCTCAGCCTCCCTCAGTCCCACCTGTCGATTGTGAATGCAGCGTGCCTCCCACTTTGAAACGAGGCACGCTGCGTTGGCACCGCCCCTTCGTGTCACGTGATACGCAGGGACCGCTGTTGCAGGAAAGGAGAGAATCAGGCAAAGGGTGCACGGTGCGAGCCTACAGCGGTGCAGCCGAACCAACTAGCCTGCTTGCATCTGGAGCTGGAGGACCGTCTCCAGTGAGGCCGTGTGTTGTTTCTTTATTTCCCCCCCCCCCATAAAAAAGGTTACAGTTGCAAGCTGAGCAGGGGGTAAAATAAAGTGGGGGGGGGGGTGAAAAAGTGAGGGGGGGGGCTGTGGAGCTCTGTGACACTCATACATACACAGTACATTATTGTGAGTTTTATTGAAGTGGAGCTCTGGGATACACTCATACACACCGCATTACTGTATCACAGAGCTCCACAGCAGTAAAACTCCAAGTAGTGTGTATGAGTGTGAATTTTATTGCTGTGAAGCTCTGTGATACGCTCATACACACCGCATATTGTTGTGGAGTTCTGTGATACAGTAATGTGCGGTGTGTGTGTGTGAGTGTATCACAGAACTCCACAACAATATGCGGTGTGTATGAGCGTATCACAGAGCTTCACAGCAATAAAATTCACACTCCTACACACCGCACATTACTGTGCGTTTTACTGCTGTGGAGCTCTGCGATAATCTCACACACCGCACATTACTGTATCGCAGAGCTCCACAGCAATACAACTCATGCTCATACACACTGCACATTACTGTGAATTTTATTGCTGTGGAGCTCTGTGATACGCTCAGACACACTGCAAATTACTGTGAGTTTTATTGCTGTGACGCTCTGTGATACACTCATACACCGTTCATATTACTGCAGGTTATATTGCTGTGGAGCTCTGTAATGTGCAGTGTATCATTAATTTACAGAATCTTTTGACGTGATCGGCAGTTTCCCACATTCGCTACAGGGACATTCTGTGCCGCAGCACTGCATTGGCTGCAATGAGTGGGTGATGGCTGCTGCAGCAGAGCGGCCACCAAGTGCAAGTCTGAAGGGGGCACAGTGGATTCCCAAATTCGCTGCTGGGTCCAAGTGGATTTTCTTCTCACAATTTTTAAAAAGATGATTTTAATGAGTTGAGTTAAGAAATAAATTCTTCAGCACAACAATGTACATGTGGGTGTTGCATTGTAGGGGTGGGGTTTTGTATGGGTGTGGCCTCCTGTAGGTGCAGAACAAGGGGCCCCATGGTCTCCTATTGCCCGGGGCCCCATTGGTTGTCAGTCCGCCCCTGGTACAGATGGAAGATACTGTAGACACCACACGCTCTGTTTTTTTTTTTTTTTGACGGTTGTAGGAAAAAAGGGAAATATGGGAATCAAAATAAATTCAAATTAAATGACAGGTACAATCAGCCAGACTAAAAAAACTTCTGTGCGTTAACGTGATGGACGTTGCAAATGCGCTGCGTCTGACGTCGTGTCATCACGCACACAGGCCGCTGCGCGGATGCGGCACACTCTGGGTGTCCATCGTAGCGCTTTTAAGTCAAGGCCTAAATGGCGTCCGTTGCCACGTGTGTGTGTGTGTGTGTGCACCTCGGTGCGCACATATTTTGTGTGTTGGTCTCTATTGATCGCAAATCAATGCTATGACAGATGTTAAACTGTGCGGCGACACGGACGTGATGACTGCGTTCGTCTGACGCTAGCCTAAAATGTCACTTTTTTTTTTTTTTTTAGTTCTTTTTATCTTTTTTATTGTTCTAGGATGCACAGGCTTTTTTTTTTTCTCCTTTTCTGTGTAGTACAGCAGAGTGTCTACATCAGCTTATATCCATATACTTGAAGTATTCTAATGGCTTTTAAAAATAACATTTGGTGAAATAAGTATTTTAGCAGCTGGAAAGTGTGTTTTCTTTCTAAAAAGGTGTTTGTTTTTTTGTTTTTGTGTGTTCTATAGATTTCTTTCAAATGTACATGGCATATCAGTTTGGTATCTCTGACGGCACATGCAGTTCTTGAAACTTTGGTTTAGAGAATTGGGGATGATAGGAATTGGTGTCTAAAGATGACCTGTGCTCTCTGAAAACTGAAGTAACATCATCTGCTCTGAAACTACCCTGAACATTTGTGAGAAGTCAAGGGGGGGGGGGCTTCAGTGTTGGTGGAATAGATTAATGGTATTGTGACATTTCACTCTATATTCAGATAAGATGAGGAAAAATGGGGCCCTATTATTTCAATGCAACTGTCAATAACCACTTGATAGTGTCATTAATGGCTCTGTTTTGATTATGCTGCTGTATTCCTGGCTTCAGTCACCTAGGGCTAATTTCCTAGCCAGACGTAAACTTACCACACCCAATAATGTCTATGGAGATGCTAAGTTTACCAGAGCTCTGGTTAAGTTTAGACCAGGCTTGGAAACTTGCCCTTTATGTTTGATCATTGTTTTAGATGGGCTAGCCCAGTGGTTCCCAACCGCGGTCCTCAAGTCCCCTTAAGGTTAGGGCCAGATGAAAGCATTTTTCCCCGCGAACGTGAAAAAGTGCGTCCGAACGCATTGACGTATTTTTTCACGGAACGCGCAAAAACGGTCAGACGACGTGCATTTTCGGGCGTGATTTTGTACGGATCGTCAATAAAACTCTTTTTGCGTCTGGACGTTATGTAGGCTGGACATTAGCAGCGTCTGACATCTCCTAATCTCGCACACACGCCGCAATGCCGCAGCTGCGCACTCAGTACGTCAGTACTAGCGGTTCAGCGTTCTCAGAAAAATGCGTTCAAATTCCACTTGCGTTGCACGGCCGGACTTTTGTGCGGCCGTATATTTGCCGTCATTGCCCGTCATCTGCTGCTAGTGCGGCCGTAATTATGTGCGCCAGAACGCATGTTAAAAGTGCGCTGGTCTGACCCCAGCCTAAGGATTACCTTGGGGAAATGCAGACTGAATCCTGCAGTCACTGAGCAGCAAATCATATCACCTGTGCTGTGCTTCAGATATCTGGCAAACCTGACCTGTTGGGGGTACTTGAGGACCGCGGTTGGGAACCACTGGGCTAGCCCAATCTTGGACCTGCAGTTGTAGAGCAGAATCCCCTACCATGCTTTGCCAACATCACCAGGGGTCAGCAACCTTGGCGTTCCAGATGTTCTGGAACTACATCTCCCATGATGCTGAGCCTTATGGGAAATGTAGCTCCAAAACATCTGGAGGACCAAGGTTGCTGACTCCTGATCCAGAATGACGAAGAACCATGGGAGATGTTTTACCATTTGCAAAGTCTTCTTTTAGGTTTGTAACGTGGCGTTTTGTTATTGTAGTATTTGGAACCAAATGAATCTGCAATGAGGGCACATTAAGGCATTTAATGTCCATTTCCTGCCCTGCTTTAAATTTAGGGGCTAGTATCCACTAAACTGTGAGCTGCCTCCAAATAGTGCAACGATGCCTGCGTTAAAAAAAAAAAGCTGCCATTGTCGATGTATGTAATTGCAAGAGACCATGTCTGCTTATTCCAGTTTCCAGTTTTTTTTTATACTTCTATTTAATGTATGCTGTGTACAGGGCTGTGTTTGTGAAGCTGACAGTACTTTTATTGGCTTTGCACCCTGTAAAGGAAGGTGGGAGGGCATTTGCCCTATGTTGAACTCTGCCAACGCATTCCTTGCATAATTATGCGAAGTGAATACACACCCCCAGCTCGTTAACATAAGCAAGGAGCCTTCGCCTGATGTTCAGACAAGCACAACCTCTGCGATCTGCAGTATCTCAAAGTCTTATTCTATAAACCTAAGGCTTAATAGCAAGCTTTGCAAAGTATATGCACATGGCAAACTAAGGCGCAATTCGGTGGCCCCAAAATTACCCCATAGTAGACTATCGTGTCTTCTATTCACAGTGGAATGGAACCACCAAATCTCTCACTTGCTCTGATTTCGGGTGTTTCAGTTCGACAGGTTTAAACAGTTGAAACCCCTAGGTTTCAATGTGAAAACATAATATCTTAAACTGTCTTAAAGGAAAAAAAACTTTTTTTTTTATATATTTTTCAGTAAAAAGCCTTATTTCCTTTAGAACATCTTATTTGTATTTTTTTTTTTTTTCCAAAAACGTTTTTTCTTTATTTTTTAAAAAAAAAAAAAAAAACAACACAAATAATTATTCTGTAACATACTATTTTTTTTTTTTTTTCTCTTCTCAGGTGGAAATTTTATTTATAACGATTTTTACCCGGAAGGATACATTGAGATTTCTCTCAATTTCAAGAACATTGAAATGTTAGTCGTTACAGAAATACAAAGTAATAAAATGCAAGATATTAAAAAAAACACAAATGTCTAAGAATGTTCTCCAATTTCCTTTTTGTGGGGCTTCGGCGACTCCATATTCGGCGCACTACAGTGACCATTCCGTGTATAGGCAATTCACCGACCTACATACCGCTGACGTGAACAGCATTGAAATTTCACTGAAATATATCAAAGGTATACGCATTGACATTTCAGTGCTTTGTGAATAAACCATGGGATTGAATTTTTTTTTTTTTTTTAAACGGAGAAAATAAAATGGAAAACATTCCTAGAGTCCCAAGGTTTCAAGCAGAACATCTCTTTACTGATAACCCATGAATGAAAGTTAAAGACCAAATTCTTCAGTTTTTTTTATTGTTTTTATAAAAAAGGAGTTCTAAAATCTAATATAAGACAGGACTGTTCATCTATTTGGATTTTGGGACACAAATGGCCAAATTGAGAATGAAGGGGAAAAAATCCACCATTTTTTTTTTCTAGTTTATAAGACCTGCCAACTGCCCATTCAGAGCCTCAATTTGCAAAGCATTTGTATTGCTGATAGAACTCCTCGTTTGGCTGTCAAAACAACCGACACCTTCCATTTCCAAGCATAGGTTTACACTTTCCAGCCAAATGATGGAAAGGGTTATCCAACAAATGTTGCAAATAGAGCGTGATTTTACAATGCTGTCAGCCCTACAAACAAACAGGAAAACATATTTGGAGCAATGGAATGAAGATTCAGAATTGGTTAAAGTGATCCAGAGGTATTGACCCGAACATATAGGACTACCTGAACATTTTGCTTGTAGACCCGGAGTTAAGTTTGTAAAGTACAACTCTTCAACTAGGCCGCTAGGACCAAAAAATAAGACAATAGTAGCTGCTGATCAATTTAACTGCAAACCTTGAAGATCTGACAGGTTTTCTATGTGGAGGCGGCTATCTGGGAATTTCTTTAGCATTTTCAAACTCTTAACAATCCTTCATCTAACCAGCCAATCGGCTCTTCGTGGTGTCATGCATCCAACGAAAAAAAATACAAAGGGCTAGATTACAAACTTAACGCTAAAATGGGGACACTAAGGCTGGGTTCACACCTGGTCGTAGCGCTGCATCGCGCAATGCGCGCGTTTTTTTTACGCGCGTTCACGCATACAAAAAACGCGCGAACGTGGGTTGCAGTGTGTTCGCGGCTATGATATGGCCGCGAATGCGCTGCTGTATGCCCGAAAAGAAGCTCCCGAACTTCTTTTTGGGTCGGCCGTTTTAAAGCGCGTTCCTGCGCGCTCTAAAACGCTTAGGTCTGAATGGGGCCCATAGCAAAGCGTGGGGATTTCCCCGTTCATGCGTTTTTAAAGCGTACACGAACGCGCGTTAAAACGGCTAGGTGTGAACAGGGCCTTACTGGAAAAACCTGCGCCTGCATTGTTTCCCTGTAGTGTCCCCATTTTGGCTTTAGATTCCAGGGCAGGAGCTACTTCAGCATTTTGCATCGGAACACAAGGCTAACCTCAAAGATGCTCATAGTAGTGCTTCCACGCAGCCACCGGTATCACCTCCTGGAGTCCACAGGACTCCGTGGAGGGTTGCTCTGCTGAGCCTTGGGCCCTGTGTGATTTTCCACTCATGAGATCGCAGAGTGAGACTGTGGACTATTTGTCCCCAGTCTCACTCCCCACATGGCCAGGAGAAGCGGCGGATCAGGCCACGGTTCTTACTGCGTGATGAGAGGCAGTTGCATCACTAGGGTTGGTGTCACCCAGTGCAGTAACTCATCGTGTCACACCCCCCCCCCCTCGTGAGTTTTACTTTTTTTTCATTTCACATTATGATTGGTGTCATTAGAAAGGCCAGACTCTGACACCTAACATGACTTTGTGGGGTGTAAAGAATAGAGATGCAGGGGTCCAAGTACCCCCGCCCTCCTCGCAGCAGTGCGGCGCCTTGTGTTTTAGGCAGGTGTCAGACGAGCACAGTGTTCACGTCCGTGTTGCCGCACATTTTAACATCCGTGGAAGCATACAATTATGATCAATAGAGACCCACACACGAAGTGCAGATGCACAACGGATGCAAGTTAGGAAAGAAAGCAAAACCGCTAGAGCGGACGTGCGGAGTGCGCCACGTCCGCTTAGCTTTGTGTGTTTGTGATGGAACATAGTCAGACGGACTGCATTTTTGATGTCCAGCATTTTTGACGGACAAAATGGTTTTTCAGATTCATTTTATTTCCCATCTACATCAGTCAAAGAAAACGTCCGTCACAAAAATGGACCATGTGGCCACTACCTTGTCGTCAGTCAGAAAGTACGTCCGTTGTGCACGGACGCACGGTCCGCACAGAATGCGTTCGTCTGACCCTAGCCTAAGATGGACCAATATATATAATATCAACTTGCACCATCACCTCCACATTTGGTCCCTGTGTGGAAAATGAGAAGGTGAGTTAGTGCAGTGGCAAAGTAAGTTTTTTATTTAATTTTCTTTCTTCTACAGTATATCTACGCATTACGTGGTCATATTTCTCCACATGGAGCAATCGGCATATAAATGCTTTTGGTTTCCACATTGATTACTTCACACTCAGGACTTTTCCTCTTTGATGGACTTTGTATATAAATTTCGCCAGTGTGACAACAACGACTTTGACAATTACGAGGAATGGAATGTTTCTTGTTCAGAAATCAAACAAACCACTCCAGAACAATACACTGCCATGGAGACATTTACACAGGATGAACATGAAAACGAAAGGGTGTGAGCGACAGCACCTTTCATTGAGGTGAATTGCAGGAAACCATGGTTTCCGGTTCACAAATGGGGCTGCATTTGAAAATCCCTGTGGAAATTGGCAGTCCTGATTGACTGACTGCTCGGTTTTCAAAAGAAGCCCAGCCAGGGTCAATGCGTAAAACACAATAGTGTTGACGCAAGCTCTGCCATAGAAATGGGAGAGGGTCAGGATAACAAGCTGGGATTAATATGGAGACTGACGAACACGAAACACGTGTGTTACTAGAGATACCAGCTCATTAATTGGATTTTTAATCAATTCTAAAATTTCACATTGACAGAATAAAAATAAGAGCTACATGTAGACTGTTTTTTGAAGATCTTAACCAGTTTGACGTCCATAACCTCTGAGATCCTGGGAACTCCTTCCACTTCATAATCTTTAGCACTGGCCTGCCTTTGAAGTACATTTCATTGAGGCTGTTTGTATTTTCAGTGTATTTGTGTTTTTTTTTTTTTTTATAGTATTATTCATTTGGATAACATTTAATCAAGGCAACAAAGACATCCGTTCTTTCTAATAGCCGACTGTGCTCCAAGTGGTTTCTGTGGCAACACAAGACAACTGTTGATCAGTAGAACATTCCCAGAGCTCAACATTCTCCCTCGGGGCAGAAATTCTATGATGGAACCTAGAGATTCATTGAATTTTGTATTTTTATTTGGCTTTCTCATGTGTGTCGTAACTTTTGTCCTTTAGTTCAGAGCCACGATGTTGCAGCAACTGTACTAGAATTCCATTGGTTATCCTGCCACAAGTTTATTTTGGTACTTTGGCACCGTGTCCATTAGACGTACAGTAAGATTTATTATTCACATACTCAAACTGTAGTGACTTCTTAAGGGAATTGAAAATTGCAAGCCAAAAAAGGCCAGGTTGAAATAGATTTGCCGACTCTAGTATTTTTTCACCTTCTAAAAAAAAAAAAAAAAAAAAAAAAAAAAAAAAAAATGGCTGACATACTCCTTCCCCCCCCCCTCTTTATTTCATTCTCAATTTGGCTATTTTTGTCGCAAAATCCAATGTTATATTTTATAACTCCTTTTTATATTAAATAAATCTGAAGAATTTTGTCTTTTATCATTAAGGGAGATGTTCTGTTTGAAACCTTGGGACTCTCGTATGTTTTTTTAACTGTTAAAGGAAAACGATCCAATACAAACCTATGACTCTCTAGGGTTTGTTCACAAAGCACCGAAATTTCAGTGCTTTTCACTTCGGCGCAGTTAGATGCACTTCGGCGATTCAATTTAGGCCCGTGTCAGACGAACGCAGTGATCATGTCCGTGTCGCCGCACAGTTTAACGTCCGTCGTAGCATAGAATCATGAGCAATAGAAACCCACACACTAAGTACGTGCGCAATGAGCTGCGCACGCACAACGCACATGGCAAACGGACGCAAGTTAGGCAAGAATGTAAAACCGCTACCACGGACACGCAGAGTGTGCCACGTCCGCGTAGAATTCTGTGTGACTGAGATGTCAGACGCAGCGCATTTGTGACGTCCAGCACCTTGACACAAAATAGCTTTTCATATCCTTTTCAAATTATCATTTTTCATATTTTGTTTACCATAATTCACGGTTTTTTTTTTCCCTACATCCGTCAACAAACACGGACCGTGTGGGGTCTACAGTATCTTTCATCAGTATGTCTGTCCGTTATGCACGTACGCACTGTGCGCTCATCATGCGTTCATCTGACTCTAGCCTTAGCCAACATTTCTGTGAATTCACTATTCGTTGAATGGTCACCATAGCACACCAAATATAGAGTCGATAAAGCCCAACGAAAAAGTTGGAGAACGTCGCCGAAGTGGCCTTGGTGAATTCCACCAAACCGCAAAAAAACAGTCTCCTAATAGCTAAGTAATAATTCTATGTTACAGAATATAATTTTTTTTATTTTTTTAAAGCTGCTACACTTTTACATTGAATCCTGTGGAATTCACCAGGTTTAAACCAGTCTAACTGAAACACCGAAAATCATGGAAATTTTGGTGCAGTTTGTCTTCATGTGAATAGAAGACACAATAGTCTTCTATGGGACAAATTGTGGCGAACTGCACCATATTTAGCTGTCAATTTGGCAAATTAGCCCGAAATTGCATTGAATGACGAAAATCACCGCTTGGTGCAATCTCGGGCCAATTTGGAGGTGAGTGAATAACCTCTTCTATATATCTTGTTCCTTTTTAGGCTAGGGTCAGACTGAGGCAGTGCGAACGCGCGTTCTGGCGCACTTAATCACGGCCGTGCTAGCAGCAGATGCCGGGCAATGACAGCCAATATACGAAGTACGGTCGCACAAAAGTCCGGCTGCACAACGCAAGTGGAAAATGAACGCATTTTTTCGAGAACGTTAAACCACTAGTACTGACGTACAGAGTGCGCTGCGTCCGCTAGCGGCGTGTGTGCGTGAATTGGAGACATCAGACGCTGCTAATGTCCGGCCAACATAACGTCCAGATGCAAGAAGTGTTTTATTGATGATCCGTACAAAATCACGGATGAAACTGCGCATAGTATGACCGCTATTGCGTATTCCGTGAAAAAATACGTCCATTCTTCGAACGCACATTTTCACGGACAACGTGAAAAATGCGTTAGTCTGACCCTAGCCTTAGAACTAATCAGATCTTTACTCCAGAGCGATTTCTGTATATTCGTGGTTCCCAACCCTGTCCTCACGTACCCCTAACAGGTCAGGTTTGCAGGATATCTGAAGCACGGCACAGGTGATATGATTTACTGCGCAGTGATTGCAGTATTTAGTATGCATTTCCCCAAGTTTAATCCTTAAAATCTTTTCTCTTGGGGTTTCTCGAGGACAGTGTTGGGTACCACTGGTGAATGTCATTGTTTTCAAGGGACAGTCCAGGCTGAAGTTGAACCCAAAGGTATTAAAATGTTACCTTGGAACTCGCGATCACCTGGTTTACTTTCCCATTGATAACACATTGTTCAATGAATGTATCAGGGACATGCAGGCAGGGGAGGCAGAGTAAATTAATGTGCTCATTGTACTGTAATGACGTGTATGTATATTTAAACTGCAATGTTATTTATTGAAAAAAGTTCTCATACTCACCTGCTCCTCGCTGTGCTTCTGTCCTCTGCTTTTTTTTCTCCCCTGCACTTTCAGTTTTCTGGCTGCTGTGTGTGTGATTCACTACACAGACAGCAGGGGCAGCACTGAGCCAGCCTAGCCTATACAATTTGCGCAGCTGAATGCTACACTAATTGCATAGCTCAAGCTGACTTACTGGTTCTACGCTTTTCAGTGCTTCTAGAGGCAATGAGAGCAATTGAAAGCTTGAGCCAATGGGAAAGCTGGATTGGTCTCAAGCACTTTTCTTTTTTTAAAAAAAAAAACGCCCCCCATGGGAGGAAGAGCTCCCCATGGATTGACGCAGGACAGTCATGTGACTGTCCTCGTCAGTCGTGGGGGGGGGGTGGGCAGGCAGAGCTCAGCAATCAGCATGTGTGTAATAGCGCCCTCTATTAGTGTTGTAAGTGCATGCTCTGACTTAGAACTAAAAACCTATATGCAAACTTTATTTTAAAGAGTTGTAATAGCTCCGTCTATTAGTCAGTATTGTAAGTGCATGCTCTTAAAACTAAAAAAAAAATGCGAACTTTACTTTATAGACATTGAAACTCTATTCTCCTATATAATGATAATCAAATACGTAAATTGCGACTGCGTAATCCTGTGTGTATCTGGCTCTGATACTAGCCAGTGCCTCACCAGCCACTGATCTCACCGCACGTCACTGGAATGTATCAGATCTGTGAGATCTTAAGCTACATGTTTATATGTTGCTATCTGCAGTATACTTTGAATCTAACATACACTAGTCCATTGGCGTGCTCTGGCGGGCAATTGCCACTCTAGTGACACAAATGCGTTACTCGACTCCATCAATGTGCCAGCAGTTGCTGATTGGTTGCGGATGCCCTGACTTGTCACTGCTCATCAGATTAGACCATACAAGATTTATTTCCCGATCCATGCCTTGCCAAACTTTATTTAATATTTTGCTATTAAGTTAATGGATCTCTTTTTTTATGCACACAGATTACAGCTTGTTCTCTATTCCATACTCTAAAAATAACTTATCTGTTCCCTTTTCCACCAATTTTATCTCCATAAATGTCATGTTTGCATGTCAGGTTAACTTTAACAAATAAAATGGGATGGTTTGCTTGGTCCTGTGTTTTGTCTTGCGTTTTTTATTTTATTTGAGCTTGACTATTAATTCCCGGAGTGAATTGAACAAATGTTTTTTTTTTCTTATTTATATTAACAAGGGTGTTTTTACACATGTTTTTACAGTTTGGGATTGGCTGTAACATTACAGTCTCCAGCTGAATAATGAAACCCAATCACCCAACACTAGGGGCCTGTCAGCAGGCTAGCCAACTCCACAGATGGACATATTTTGCACATGTTGGCATGTGGTCCAGAAGGCTGCCGAGCATATTCACAGCAGCTGAGCAGAATGTCCAATAGAAAATAAGAGGCAAAGGGATAGAGCTCAAAAGATGACTTGTTAGAAGAGCAGCGTTTGTCTAAATGTCTTGCACCAGCCCCGATAGCGACACACTATGATATATCGATCCCTCTGATGTCACTTAATGGTGTTGCAATCTGGATAATTTTATTTACATGGTGTCCATAAAGTCTCTTTACAATTTCAAAAATGTATTACAAAAGCAAATGAAAAGACAGATAAGTGAAAATTATTACAAAATGAGACGTGTGTATATATGTTTTTTTTTTTTTGCCTCATTTAATACACCTCTATATGGGCACCATTAGTTGCACGAAGCACATCAAGACGGTACTCGATTTCTTGTCATGTACTCTGTAGCATACCCTCATCAATGGTGGCAATGGCATCAGTGATCCTCTGCTTTTAGATGAATGTGTGGTGTGGGATCATGTGCAATGGAATCATTGGTTCGATTTTCTTCGAGACATTAATTACTGCAAATGTTTACCTTGACATTTTGACTGAATACGTGGCACCACAACTACATGACCTTCAACCAACCATCATATTCCAGCAAGATGGTGCACCACCGCATTGGGGACTGCATGTTCATGGGTTCCTAAATGAAACATTTTCAGACCGGTGGATTGGAAGGGGTGGACCAATTCCCTGGCCACCTCGTTCACCAGATATCACTCCCCTCGACTTGTTTCTATCAAACAAAGGTACAGGACATCACTAATCTAAAGCAGAGGATCGCTGATGCCATTGCCACCATTGATGAGGGTATGCTACAGCGAACACGGCAAGAAATCCAGTACCGTCTAGATGTGCTTCGTGCAACTAATGGTGCCCATATAGAAGTGTATTAAATTAGGCAAAAAAACCTTAAATATATACGTCTCATTTTGTTATTTTTACTTATGTCTTTTCATTTGCCTTTTGTAATAAATTTTTGAAATTATACAAGGTGTCCATAAAGTCTCTTTTTACATCAAGTGAGAATATAAAGTGTGCTCCTGAAAAGGGCCCCTTTTTCCATGTTTGAGGGCGTACAGTTTTCTCCGGTGCCTAGTGGCCATTCTCTGTACTCACTGGCTGCATACATGGCATTGGCTTCCTTTTGGGATTATATATCACTTCCCCCAGTGCTGTGAGGCAGAATCTTGCTCTGGATTGCAAAAAGATCTATCTCTGCTGCTGTGGGTCCTGCAGAGATCCTTCACGTCTATGCATCCTATGAGTGCCATTTATCCACAGGGAGGCAAATTGTCAGTGTCAAAGCCCTATTCTAGAACACCATGTTGACTTTTTTCCTATGGTATATAATTGCAATAAAATCTGACATAATGTGTTAAATGTCACTTCATAGATGCAAAATGGGTTTCTTCTGGCTCTCCGTCTTCTTTTACTGGATGACTCAAACTGCCACATCTTTGCATGTATTTTTAGATCTGTGAAAGCAAGTTGTAAAATGCGTAGGGGAACTTTAACCCACCTCAAGATTTATAGTTAAATGAGCTTTAACGGTGGGTATGGAAATATAGATCTGTTGATCTTTCTTTGGCTTTCTTACTCCTCTACCTTGGAATATGCACACTGAGGTCTACGTTTGATATAAACTTGTGGTAGTATACACAGGATTTTTATTAACCTGCATTGTTTGTTTATTTTTGGACATGACCAACACAGTTCGAGTAGCTTCTAAATGTTTGAGCTCTGATCTATAAAATTTCAAACTTGGGTGCAGGCTAGCAAAGTTGTGTGAACATAAATGTATACTGGCTATATAGTAACAAATACCTATATATTAGTTTAATGCAGTCGTCCGTGTAAATCAGCCTAATCCCCAAACACAGGAAGAGGATGAACATCTAAAAACACATAGATTACAAGATCAGAAACAACATGGGTTTACCTCAGGGAGATCATGCCAAACTAATCTTATTGATTTTTTTGATTGGGTAACAAAAATAATAGACACAGGTGGTGCAGTAGACATTGCTTATTTAGATTTCAGTAAGGCTTTTGATACTGTTCCGCATAGAAGGCTTATCAATAAATTGCAATCTTTGAGCTTGGATTCCAATGTTGAATGGATTAGGCAGTGGCTGAGTGACAGGCAACAGAGGGTTGCGGTAAATGGAGTTTATTCGGCGCAAGGTCTTGTTACCAGTGGGGTACCTCAGGAGTCCGTACTTGGACCCATTCTCTTTAATATTTTTATTAGTGATATTGCAGAAGGTATTAATGGAAAAGTATGTCTTTTTGCTGATGACACAAAGATTTTTAACAGGGTTGACGTTCCTGGAGGGATCAGCCAAATGACAAATGATTTAGGTAAACTAAAAAAATTGTCGGAGCTGTGGCAATTGAGTTTTAATGTGGAGAAGTGCAAGATAATGCACCTGGGACGTAAAAACCCAAGGGCTGAATATAGAATATTTGATACAGTCCTAACCTCAACATCTGAGGAAAGGGATTTAGGGGATCTAAGGGTAAGTAGTCAATGTAATAGAGCAGCAGGAAATGCTAGCAGAATGCTTGGTTGTGTAGGGAGAGGTATTAGCAGTAGGAAAAGGGAAGTGCTCATGCCACTGTACAGAGCACTGGTGAGACCTCACTTGGAGTACTGTGTGCAGTACTGGAGACCGTATCTCCAGAAGGATATAGACATCTTAGAGAGAGTTCAGAGAAGGGCTACTAAAATGGTGTAAGGCTTGAAGGAGAAAAGTTACCAGGAAAGGCTTAATGATCTTAACATGTACAGCTTGGAAAAAAGATGAGACAGAGGAGATATGATAGAAACATTTAAATACGTAAAGGGAATCCACAAGGTAGAGGAAGGGAGTATATTTAAAAGGAAATAAAGTAGCAAAACAAGAGGACATAGTCTTAGATTAGAGGGGCAAAGGTTTAAAAGTAACATCAGGAAGCATTATTTTACTGAGAGGGTGGTGGATACATGGAACAGCCTTCCATTTGAAGTGGTAGAGTCCAAAACAGTAATTGAATTTAAGCAGGCATGGGATAGGCATAAGGCTATCCTAAACAAAAGATAAATCCAGGTAAAGTATCCATGTAATTGGGCAGACTAGATGGGCCGAAAGGTTCTTATCTGCCGACATTTTCTATGTTTCTAACATCGTCCATTGCCTCAGACTTTTTGTCATGACTTCAGCAGTCTACATCAGATTAGGGACTGATCCCATTTGTATGGGATTTTTTTGCTTCAAGTCGGATGAACAGGGCCAGTTGCCACTATAAACATATGTTCTGTTATGTGTGTGGTGTATATGTATAATTGTATATACACAACACCTATACACGGCACACACAATCATGTCAGGCCAGTTACAAAAACACATGTTTATGGCAGTGTCTAGCTCCGAGCCTGTTCATGAAGGGGTAAAATTTAGAAGTACAAAGTGACTTTGTTGCGTCTGATGCAATTGTCTCCAGTGGATGATAGTCATACATAGACATAAGATCTGGGTCATTAGTAGTCTGACGACCAGTCGATTGTACAACTATGCATCCAGTAGACCAGTGGTTCTCAACCATCAGGTTTGCTGAAGTTTATCGTGGTTGCAATAATGCTAAATGTTGTTTAGTGAATGACCTCCCTACTAATATATTCCAAAATTAACTTTATAATGCGACATAATGTGGTGTGTTTTCAAATGTATATGTCCGTCTATATTTCACATACTATACTAAAAGAAATCTTAAACCTTTTTTTAACCTCCCTGGCGGTCTAATTTTTTTGAAAAACCACATCTAAAAGCGTTTTTTTTTTTTTCTTGCTCCCCCCCCCTTCCCATGTTGGAAGTGGTAAACCCGAGCGACACTCGGGATGCCGCTGGATACATCACCTCTCCCTGCGCTCCATCGTTGTCCCCCGCAGTCTCCTCCGGTGACCTCATACTTCCTGGTTCCCTCCATGCAAGAAGGAATCCAGGAAGTGAAACGCTGCGATCGCCGGAGGAGACTGTGGGGATCAGCGAGGGAGCGCAGGGAGAGGTGATGTATACAGCCCAAGTGTGGCTCGGGGTTACCGCTCTCAGCGGTGAAATTTAACCCCGAAACACACTCGGGATAACCGTCAGGCAGGTTAAAGGCTTAATTACAGGACTGTGTCGCCGTAAATCGTTTTAAATTTATATTCTCTCAACAATGAATTATTTCTTTTTAAAGCACACTGCTGTATGAACAGCCTTCATGTACCATCCTAACGTGGCGAGTTGACGGATGCTTTAATTCTTGAAATGACAAACACGTCAACACACTATTCCACTGAAACACATACTCCCTGCTGGTCAAGTGTTTCACCACACATGGCTTTTTACAGATGCTAAACTAAGTATGGCAAAACCTGCACGTAGGATTACGAGTGCTCTCTTGGGCCCAGATAACCTTTCAACAAATCTTTTGGACTTGTATTTCTAAGGAAATGGTTTGGCTGTCCCACACCCTGCAAACAATCTGATCCGTTATCTCTGCACCATCTGACTTTAAAAACATCCCTCAGACTACAGACTAAACTGAGTGAAGGTCTCCGTTACATAGGCTGAAAAAAGACATGCGTCCGTTGTGGAGGAAAAAGTGAGCGTGTACATGCGGGTCACTGCAGGTTTTAATCTGAAATGGTATATTCACAATTTGTTTTATTTAATGGAATGAGGTTTCCACGCACCAACAACCTGGATCCTTAAGTGAAGAAAACATGTATTTTTATGTGCATCAATAAGAAGCAGTAGTGACTTACTGAAATCCAGGCTTTATTTATGCTATCGTACATCTGAATACAGCAATCGGCAAAGATGAAGAAAAATCATAGAGAAGACAACTTGGTGAAAATAGCAATTCCTTCCTGTAAATTGTACCAACAAGTTCCAATCCAAGCAGTTATCTGGAGTGTAATAGCGCCATCTACAGTTCAGGTGGCAATCACATATTTATATGGTACAGTTAAGTACATGCTGTTGTAGTACCAACAGGAAGCTGTGGCATCACTCTGTTTTGCTAAAAAGTTGCACTTGCGTCACCTACGCTTTAATGCATAAGATGAGCACCAAGAAACAAATGGTATGAAACCCTTCTTCCGTGTCATGCCCATACAGACTTAAGCAAGTGATCACACTTTATACAAGTTCCTTTTAAGCTGCAGTGGGGTAGTATGGAGGTCACCATCTTTACTTTACCACATGCTATAGCAGGGCTCAAACTTCCTACTGGCATTTGGCGAGTAGAAATTGAGGGGGAGTGAAAATGCACATGTAGGCAGCATTATAAATTATTTTGTGCGGTGTATTCCGGCAGTGCCACCATGCAGCCCCCCCCCCCTTCCCCAAGTGGCACGGTTGAATGGATCGGCTGCCTAACCTGACCCAGCTCG
This sequence comes from Leptobrachium leishanense, assembly GCA_009667805.1. NCBI lineage: Eukaryota > Metazoa > Chordata > Amphibia > Anura > Megophryidae > Leptobrachium > Leptobrachium leishanense. The sequence continues at coordinate 297,893,614 of CM019065.1, read as the reverse complement.
TCTCTGTCACTGGCAGAGGGGTGGAGAGGAGCTTTCCTGGTTCCTCGCTCTGCTCACACTGGTGTCTGATGACTGGGTACACATGTATCTGGGGTCTGATGTCTGGGTATTAATGTTATTTTTGTAACTTTATTCTAAATAAAAACTTTAACAGTGTAATTTCATAAAACAATTTAAGGGGGTGTTTACGGACAGAGTTAAGGGCTGGGTAGGGATTAGGTGGAGCAACTGGTGGCGAGTAACTCTTATGGCCTGGTTAGTAGCTTGGGACTTGAAATTTTTAGCCCTGTGCTATAGTACCCCTCTGCTGCGTAAGGGGATTTTTCCTCGGACTCCATCAACGTGGTATAAATCCAGGGCCGGTGCTAGACTATTTTGCGTCCTAGACCAGTCTAGCTGCTTGCGCCCCCCCCCCCAAAAACATAATTATCAACTGTTGAAATACGGGGGGGACACACACCCTACAGGGGACACAAAAGACACACTCTGAGCACTGGGCCGCCTATGGTCATTGGGTACCCATCCTACCCCTCCACTGGCTGAGCCTAGGATCGGTCTGTGCCTCTTTCTTTCCTCTGCCCTCTATGCCTCTTTTTTTAACCTTTTCTTTCCTCTGCCGATTTCTTTCTTTCATCTGCCGATTTCTTTTTTTTCCTCTGCCTCTTTTTTTCTTTCTCTTTCTTTTGTGCCTTTCTTTCATCTGCCTCTTGTGGCACCCACATGTCATTTGGTGGTGCCTGCGCATCACCATAACCCGATCACCTTCTGTGCTGCTAGCGGGGGTCCGCTTTGTGAGCTGCCACTGCCAGCTACAAAAGCAAACAATGAGGAAGGGGTACAATAATGGAACCCAGTTTGGGGCCAGCTGCACCCCTAGGTGGCAGTGCGCTCTAGGCGGTTGCCTAGTGGAAGCACCGGCCCTGTATAAATCACTTCTGTTGGCATTGGTTACTAAAACACAAAATCTCCGGGGCTCATCTCTGGAGTACACAGATGCTGTCAATACAGAGATTTTAGATCTCAGGATTCTTTGCCTTATTTTACTGGTGAAGGGAGGGGTATTTTTGGGTTTCGTGGGATTGATACCTGTATATATTGTGCTCACTTGCTTCAGTCTATCGTCATTACATTGAAGAATGGTTCCGTAACTGAGAGCTTTGTTGATGCTCATTAAAGTTATTTTATCTTTCTTGATGCTCATTAATTTCTTGTCTCCGTGTACTCAATTTCCAGAGGGCTAACTGTCCAGCTAGGAACAGCGATTTACACTTTGCGAATTCCTTTTTTTTTTTTTTTTTTTACACATCCTACTTGTTGACTTGTCTTGTGTAATTGGTTTAGATTTAAGATTAGCCCAACTGGAAACTGATAATGTGTTAATGCGTTTATATGTATACACACATTTCCAGGCATAGCTTCCAGCATGACGAAATCTGAATTATGGCACTTACACATTTAAGTTCTTTAACTTTGTCTTCCAGTAAACTTTTAGTATAATTTCACAATTATGGAGGCTGCGATAGTACTGAATTTTTAAGGGAACTTTTTCCTTTGGCAATTACATTCTTTTCCCGGTTCGGACAAGCCTCCAGTCTTAGCAAGCGTTTGCTATAGATTCCATGCTAATTGTTGTGGTTTGAGTTCTTTTAAACTAGCCATAGGCCTTGTCTTCATATGAGAACCACTTAACAACATGAAGTACCACCCACGCATTAGGTTTTTTTTCTTCTCATCTCTCATCATATTGGATGACGAGATGTGGGTATGGGACAATTATAAAATATCCACTTATTGAGAGTGGAATTGTTACTCAAAGATCCCTTGTGTGTAGTCTTCACTCATTTTATTTCCTTTTAAATTTGGACGATTTTCCGAAGGCCTGGGTCAGAGTAACGCAGTAATCACGTCCGTGTTCCGCACATTTTAACGTCTATCGTAGCATAAATTTATGATTAATAGAGACCCACACACAAAGTACGTCTGCACAGGAGTGCGAACGCACATGGCACCGGACCCCATTTAGGCAAGAACTTCAAACCGCTAGGACGTCCGCATAGCTTTGTGTGTGAGTGATGGAACATAGTCAGGCGGACTGCATTTTTGACGTTCAGCATTTTTGATGGACAAAATGTTTTTTCATATCATGTATAAATTTTTTTCATTATACATATTAGGCCGGGTGCACATGAGCGCACTTAGTGCGCCCGTGTGCACGCACTTACCGGCGCGTGGCGCAGCCGTGGGATGCTGCGACGGGGCCAGTCATATGCTTGTGCGCGCGCACGAAGTAGCATGCATCCGCCTAGAGATCCTCCCTGTTGATGCGCTAGGATGCACGTCGATGGGGCTGCAAAGCGCGATCCTCCATAGACTTTGCAGCGCCTTGGCGGGGCAGGCGGGCGTCGAGTAAAAAAAGGAACGTCAACTCTCACGGACGTTCCTTCCACTCGGAGTGCGCTTGTGTGTAACCGGCCTTAATTTTATTTCCCATCTACATCAGTCAAAAAAAGTCAGTCAAAAAAAACCAGACCATGTGGTTTCTACAGTATCATCACTCATCAGTCAGAAAGTACGTCAGTTGTACACGGACGCACAGTGTGCTAAGAATGTGTTCCTCTGACATTAGCCTTAGAAGGAACAAGATCTACAAACATGTAACAAAGTTACACTGTACACAATGTGACAACTCAGTCTTATTTGAGCAGTATCACTAACGACCTGACACACTAAGGAATTGGTGATGTTGATATGCCTCATTTTGTTTTTAATTATGTAAGCGCAATTAAAAAACGCTGTTTTAAACTGTTGGCAATCTACACTATTGTTAAAGAGAAATTAAGGCCAATGCAAATTCCTGGAATTTAAAAGAACCTGTGAGCCTGTATAACACCGGCAGCTTGTGAGTGGCCATTTTTGTATTGCATATACAACTGGCTTAAGGGGTATCACCCTATGTATTTTCGTTTTTATTTGAGGCGTGACACTGCTGTGATTAGCTAAGCAACATTTAAAATCTGTGGAACGTTTTCAAAATGGAAACCTAAATATTTGACTACGAATAGCTACTGGTTTAAACTATTAAAAGGTCAAATTTTAAATCAAGAAATCGAGATCACCTTTGGTTTCATTTTGGAGGAATAAAAATGCTGTAATAAAGAAATGGGATAAACGAAAAATACCCAATGAACTTAAGTAAATATTTACTAATTCTAAGAGTATATAACTACCTACAGTAGTTTTCCTGACCTCTGTTATCTAGATTTATAAACACCTTGGCAGTGGCGTAACTACAAGGGTCGCAGCGGTCCTACTTGCCACCGGGCCCTGGCATTCCACCACTGGAGGGGGGGCCCAGGCAGTGGTGGAACCACTGGTAACCCTTTAAGGACCAAGGGTCTTTAAAGTCAATGCATTTGTGACTGAACAGTTCTGTCATTGGTCCTTAAGAGGTTAATTAGGCAGCAGAGGCCTTGTTATTTTTCCTCTGGCTATCCATCATGAGTCTTACCCTTCCTGGTGTCTCATTGCAGGTGTGGTGGTCACTTGCTTGTGATCACTCAAGTGTGATGTGTCCTTATCTGTCTCTTGAAACAAAGTAGTTCTTCTGCACACTTTTCATAAAATAATCACAAAAAGGGTGCTGCAAGACGGACTCACCAAGGTCCTATAAATGTGTAACTAAACCACAATAAATCAAGAGGGCACAACCATGAAATAATATATACCAAAAGTATAATAAAAAATATCGTTAAATGAATACAAAAATATATGTCAGTAACCAGAGTAACATATCACAAATGTTACATATAGTTACAGTACACAATATGCAGCATATAGTAAGGCAGCCCCACAGGCTCTCAGCAAAAATACACAAGACAAAACAAATAGCTGAACCATATGAAATATGCAATATTAGGGAAAGCACAATGTGAAAAGCAGGCAAAACATAAAGTGACAAACTCCTGAAAGCCAAGACAAGGCACACCAAGATTTCGGCGATCTATCGCCTAGTATCCCTATTATGTATGCATTGGCTATAGATTTAATGCTATGGTAATATTAATATAATAGAGAAACTAGACGATAGGTTATAGTTTTATTAGGTTTGGAAACCAGCAATTTTTGGATAGTGCAGGAGACATGTATACAGGTATTTTTGCAAAATGTTTTTAGTATAAATGCAAAACTCTCTCGCTGGGGGGGGGGGGTCTTCATGGATTCTTGCACCGGGGCCCTGAGGTTTCTAGTTACGCCTCTGCCTTGGAGGGCAAAAGCCTTCTTGTCCAGCAACCTAGAATGTGAATGGAAATCTACCCACACACTTTCCCCTGCTCCCGTTACTGATAGTTGGGTGGCCTTCAAGATCTGTTAGGTGCAATTTCTTGGAAATGTCTGGTAAACTTTTTAAAAATGATGGTATGACTGAAGCTGTCACATCGTACAGAAGTAATTGCAAGACATGCTATGGACGTCCAAGCTAGTGGCGGAATTGACATTGCCTCTGCTACATCAGAATGTATTCTCAACACTGTATTAGTAAACATGGCTTCGCGTTACTCACTGCTTGTGTGAGAAACACCATTAATGTTTTCCTTTGTTTTTTATGAACTATTGGTTTCTTCTTGTATTTCTGAAACTTCCTGCACTTTTTTTCTTCTTCATTCCATAAGCTAACACAGCTGACATCTGCAGCGTCTCCCCAGTTGTCAGAACACAGGGACGTCACTGCAACATTTTCCAGTCTTTCACTCCTGTTTGGGGCCTCACTAAACCAGATGGACAAATTTCAAATGCATTGAAACTTGTGTTGCACTGTAAGATTTTTAGTGGTGTGCTTTACGTCTAAAAAAATATTAAAAAATAAAATATACTAAACGTGTTTACATTATTAAGGCATCTGGTGAGTGTTTCTGTAACTTGGGAAGGTAGGATTCAGACTCTGCTCCTGTGGGAATGTTAACGTGTTGGCTCTAGAGTTTTATTAATTGCCGCAAAACGAGCAGTTAATTCCCCACATCTGTTGCCTGTTGGCCAGAAAGCGAGCACCAAAATGATGTGATGCTTGGCTATGAAGAAATCTGTGGGGAGAGAGGAAAGGGCATATTTGTATATCCTGTATAAAATATATATTCCTAAATATAATCTTGTTCACTGTGGTAGAATATGTTGGTATTCTAAACTATGTGCTCTACAAAAAAAAATTTGGTTGGTTCGTGTGACTGGCATCATTTGGACTTGGGGTGTAGGGTGTCTGTAATCTGAGTTGTGCATGAATTTTATCTGTCTATTGTATGGTCCATGTGTATCTGTTTATCACCTTGGTCAGGCAAGCACTGCCCCCATTATGTCATTTTAAACTGTAATTTGTTTGTCAATCATGATTGCCATTGCCCTACCTCATTTAGAAATGTTATGCAAGGAGTATTTCACTGTCTGTACCTTTTATATCTATTCATGTTTCACATTCCAAGAAGCAGAAGGAACAGAAACCATAGAATCCCTCAAAATATTTCCATGGGGAGGTTTGCGTATGTAAACGACCCATATATTTGACCATATAAATATGTGTGCCTGTCCCCAATTAAAAGGGTTCCATTGTGATTCTGAAAGACCCCTGGATCTACAGCCTCATCTTATTTCTGGGGGATGCTAGCAGGCTCTCTACGTGTCCCGGTCTTTGAGCTTTGTCTGAAGATTGGAGAAAGGCACAGGGTCTGGCTGGGGAGAACAGGGGGGTCCAGCAAGGAATCGGCATTGGCAGATGTGACCCTGTGGGTACTGAGATCTGCTTCGGTTCGATTTCAGCTATGTGGTGATTTTAAAGAAGCCAGTTTGGAAGGTTTGGCTTTCCAATATTGGCTCTGGCTATCCATCATGAGTATTACACTTCCTGGTGTCTCATTGCAGGTGTGGTGGTCACTTGCTTGTGATCACTCAAGTGTGATGTGTCCTTATCTGTCTCTTGAAACAAAGTAGTTCTTCTGCGCACTTTTTTCATAAAATAATCACAAAAAGGGTGCTCCTCTGCAAGACGGACTCACCAAGGTCCTATAAATGTGTAACTAAACCACAATAAATCAAGAGGGCAAAACTTTGGTAAAACCAGAAGCATTTGATAAATTCAAATTATCTTTTCTTTGGGGGAAGGGATTATTTACCAAAACACCCCTGTGTTAGACTGTAGTGCAGACCTTTTCATTTATTGCAAATTACACTGTGTATGAAATCTAAAAGGAAGCATTTTTAATGTCATGGACAAAATGTTGAAAAAATTTCACTCCAACATAACGTGTGTGTGTGTTGCTTTCCAGTCATCCGTTTAAACTCGGATCCATCCTAATTTATTTTGCTCTGATTTGATGTTTCGGGTAATTCTGATATTCGGTTGATTTATAAATTCGGTCCAGATTAAATTGAATGCATCGATCCAACAATCCGACTGTTTATCTGTAAGTAGACCTAAATGAAACCTACTTGATTTGTATGCAGCAATTTCAAATTGTCTCCAACCCTCCCTGTCCTCTAAAGAGATCCAGATCAGATCTTTCTATGTGCCCCCTTCTTTTCTTTGAAGTTGAATGCATAAAAGCTTGAGAAATGTCTCCATATTTATATTTTTAGAAACAAGGGAATTTGTTCTATATAGACTTATGTGGAACAATTCTGCACCTTAGACAGTGACTGCCTGGCCCGTGCATTTCTGAAGCTCTGGTTTGTGCTATAAGCAAATTGTCATTGCATTCTTTCTATTAAGACAGAATCTTAAATGTCATTAATTAAATTGGAATTCTGCCCAAGTGTTTTTTGTTTTTTTAATCTAGTTCAATTTTTATTGATTATGGATGGTTTTGTGTTTCTTAAGCTTACATGGGGTGTGTGTAGCTATGGTGTATGAATTAGTCCCGAAAGAACAGAATGCTAGTGACCATTCAAAGATTTATAATTCTATGTATTTTTTTTTCCCCCTATAGAAATTGAAGCCAAGGAGGCCTGTGATTGGCTGAGAGCAGCTGGATTTCCACAGTATGCACAACTTTATGAAGGTAAGAAGACATTCTGTTCCATCTCTGACTTTAGAGGAACACTACTGAAAAGTAGAATGTCCCTTTTTTATGCTGACATCCTCTGCCCAATTATTATTTAATTTATCCCAATTTTACTCACATTTTCTCTCTCCACGCGCAGCTCCTCCTCTTCGGCTCAGTAACTGGAAGTCTCTGACTCTTTTCTGCACAATTTGCACTTCCTGCGCCACTCGTGTAGCATAGGTAATGCAAATCACGCACCGAAACAGGACTTGCGAACTTTACTTACGCAAGTTCCGTAGCACCTGCTGCACAGACCTATGAATCAGTGCTGTGCGCATGCTCAGCTCCGATCTCTTAATCGGTCTCGGAGCTAGTGATGTTGGCACGCTCCCAACATGCTGATGTCACTAGTAACCCGCAGCCAGGAAATTCTAATTTCCTGGCTGCTGGCGACGCTGTTGGGGTAGAAGAAACTCCTCCACTTCACCTAGCTGTTTAGCAAAAAGAGGGGGCACGCGACACATCCTATTTCAATATTCTCTTTTAAGAAAATAAATCTCTTAAAACTAGATCTACTTTTCATGTCACAGAAACCCCTTTATCGACCTTTTATTTTGTGGTTTTTGTTTTTTCATTGTGGACATGATCACGCGGTCATATTGATTAATGGGTAACTTGGTTAATGTTAAAAGGTGGCACCCAAATTCTTACCTGCATTAACCTCTGAAAGGATTTGCATTGGCTCATGCCATGAAAGCAAACTTCTCGTGTTCATGAGTCATCATACAATGTATAGTAATGCTTTGAAGTATTTAATTTTAAATTAATGTATCATTATTTATTTTTAGATTTGCAATTTCCCATTGACATTGAAATTGTGAAAACCGATCATGAGTTTCTGGATCGGGATGCAATGGAATCATTGTACAGGTATGACTTGGATGGTGGGAGATTTGGTTGGAATATTGGTTTTGAGAACAGCTGACCATTAATTGGACAAAACATTTGCCACCTAAGGCCGCGCATGATAGAATTTGAGTGGAAAATCCGTATGTACATATAATTGCAGGATGGTATTTTGCACATATTTACGTCTACAGTCCAGGGAGATGAAAGAGCAACCCATAATAATCGTTTTGGCCTTAGTTGGGCCTTGTCAGGAGGGTGTAGCTGATGCCTTGACAACAGAATCCACATCCACATGAAGGCTTACAGAAATTGATGGTTGCTATATCTCTTGACAGAAGATACTCCCTTGGCATTTTGGTTATGACTGCCATTTTCAGGCTATTTTGCATATGGAATAGTTTCTCTGGAATTGTCCAAGCTAAAACGCTGATCTGACCCTCTGCATCCGACCATGTTGTTTATTCTTCTGATTGGGTGGTAGTTTTTATGGAATGCAGGAAGATATAACTGCCTCTGCTTTAGATGGCTACATGTCAGAAAGTCTAATCTTGGCCTCCATACCTGTGCTGTGGATGTGGTGTATTTTCATGTCAGGGAATTAAATGTATTTCATTTATTTTATGATCTTTTTATACAGATTTTTTTATCTAGGATATTCTGATATCTCATTTCCCTTTTCTACATTCACATTTAATTTGATTCTTTCTATTCATATAGGCGTTTGAACACCTTGAACAAATGTGCAACAATGAAGGTTGAAATTAGTAGAAACCGAAAACAGGTACACAACACACTTTTTAATAAACCGTTTTCATTGTAACATTTTGCTGCAACTTTACAATTTGCAATTGGCTTTAATTCATGTTTCATATCAATAGATCATATAACATTGAATAAATGTTTTACAACTACTATTTTTCTTTTTTTTTATATTTTATTAGAGTGATGAATCTGAAGAAGATGAGCCTTGTGCTATAAGCAACAAATGGTCCTACCAGAGACAAAGTCAAAGGTGGTCCCGACTGGAAAATTTAGATTGTTTTCAATCTGAGGAAACACCCACCCTGTCCTTGCCAACTAGTCCATGTAGCAAAAACGCAAAAGAGGATTCCACAGATCTGGGAGAGAAAAACGATGCTTCTTCGTTACACAGCTCTAGTAGTGCAGAGAGCGATGGCTTCCACAAGATTTATGAAGACTTGGAGACCAGTAGGAGTTCTTCAAGATGTTCATCTTCGGTTAAACTTGCCTCTCCAGATTCAATGATTCGCTGTTCTCCATCTCCCAGCGACATGCTGAATATCACGCAGGAAAAGTTGTTAGAAAAGCCACCTAATAATAAAAGAGGCAAAAGTCTCCTGCGAAAAATGGAAAAGCTACGTTTGAGGAGCTCTACTGTAAAAAGGAATCCTTTTCCAAAAGCGAGGCCTACCATCAGTGGCCCTGTTCTACTCGATGGGCTTGATGACGATAAGTTACGGAACCTCAACTGTGTCAATATTTCCGACATTGCCGATGCTCCTAGTAAAGAAGGCCTTTCGTGTTCTTCTCAGACATGTAGCAGCAGTAGTCCATCTGAAAATAGCAGCACGGTGAGCACCCCTAGTCCTATTATAAGGGCGAGAAGCCACATGAAAAGAGGGGGCATCTACGCAGAAGACTTTGATCTGACTAAACTCCCTTTATGGAATGACATATCTGAACAAAATTTTAGAAATGAGAGACATTTGCATGAGAACCAAGTGTTCCAGATACCGCAGGGCCACAAACCTGGTACCTTTCCAAAAGCACTTACAAATACCATCTTGGTGCCCATAGACAATACTTCCGTAAATTGGAGAACTGGCAGCTTTCATGGTTGCAACAGGAACAGGATGAGGTCTAGTAGCTCCAAGGATACAGAAACCCCTCCGAGTCCACTTTCACTTGTTGACAATCGTTTGAGTATTTATGATAATGTTCCAAACCTACCTTTCCACCTCAACAAGCTTGAGTCCACTGGAGATGATGATGTGTTTTCAGAACTAGACAATGTCATGGAACATGTTAACGGACTTCGTAAACTGGTCAGCGAGTGGTCCGAAAAATTCTCTGACGACGGCGATTCTGATTTCGCTAATGACTCTGCCTCTCCTTGTCCGTCATCCCCTAAAACGATCCACCTTGAAGTAAATGAATGTCTTCGTGGCAAATCAAAGTCGATTGACCTTGCTGACTCAGTGGATAGTTGCAAACCTTGCTCAGACAGTGACTCTTCTATTTTGCCATACATATCGGTTTCTGATATCGGGTCATCCTTAACAGATTGCAGCAGGTTGGTCCTCACATTTTATAGCCTCCCATGTGGTTTTTAAGTTTCTTCTTTACTAAGTTGTTACAGTGAATTACATATTCTTTCATAACTTAATCATATTTTATTTTCAACATGTGCGTTTTATAAATTGGATGTTTTACAGTTGGGGTCTATGTTCGGTGTTCTAATTGTACACTTAATCTATGGATATATTAAGGCAAATGTGGTAGCAAAGCCGAAGGGGTTTAAGAAACTAACAAAGCATATTTTGTAAGAGCTGTTTAAAACATTTCTTATTCTTGATTTTAACCCGAGCTTCTAATGACCAAAGGCTATATTCTATATAAGGAGAAAAGCTGACCTGGCAGTTTTACTCCCATAAAGTCCCACTGACAGCAATAGGACTTAACAATACAGAAACCGATCTATGTCTTTTGAGTCTCAAAAGCAGCAGAAAGTATTTAGGATTGTATGATTTATGTGTGGTCTTTTCGTACTAAGCTGACCCTGTTAAAATGTCTCTTTCTATTTTATAACAAAGCTTTGAATAATGTATTGCTCTGCTGCATTCTTTATTTCAACCCTGTGCCTATACTTTTATGGTTGGCCTTTGTGTAAAGCATGAATTAGGTCTTCAGAGGATGACTTAATGTATTTTATCCGTTGCAGGCTCTGGAGACATTTTTGCAATCAATCTTCATTCTTTTTCTTGCAGACAAAGTCCAGAGCCGGAGAATCATCTGTTACAAGTTGATAGCCAGTCGGCAACCCACCTGAACCGGATTCAGAAACTGGCGTTGCTGAAACTAACTGCTCTCATGGATAAATATTCCCCGTCTAGCAAACAAGGTTGGAACTGGTGAGTTGTTTGGGAGTTAAAGCTTGACTTGTTCTCCTATGACTTGCTATTGTCAAAGTTGCCCAGATAGGACGAAAGGTGGACCATGGGTGTGGTGAGGATGTATTTGGCTGGATCACACCAACAAGGTGGCAACTAACTGCCTTACCTTTCAAAGTGATGGCTTTGGGCATATGTCAGCTTGCCATGTCAAATCTTTTTTCTCCTTAGTTGGCCTGAGGCTATTGTGGCTCCTCAGACATTAACCTGGGACTCTTGATCTATTTTCTGTTCATTTTTTTTTATGATGTGATGTATTACTGTATCCTAGTCTGATCAGTAGCTTGAAGGGTAGACTTTTCGTTTATTGTTCCTAAGAGACCACTGGCATGGTTGGCTACGTTTGTGACAGAATCGATGTTGGTTTGGACATCGTGGTGGTTCGATTTTCTTGTCACGGAAACGGTGATAGTTTTGAAACCTCTTGCAGATTTATTTTTTTATTTTTGAATTGGCTCAGTAATGGTAATAAGGTAAGGATATTCAACATGCATTTTATTTGTAGGACTGTTCCGAAGTTCATCCGTAAAATCCGGGCCCCAGATTATAAGGATAAAACGGTGTTTGGTGTCCCGTTCTTGCTGAACGTCCAGAGAACTGGTCATCCCCTTCCCAAAAGCATCATTCAGGCCATGGAATATTTACGGATACATTTTCTTGATCAGGTATGTGTATTGAACTTTTGTATTTTATTTTTTCTTCATTAAAGGGTCAGATGCAAGAAGTGAATGTCACATGCAAACAAAGTTCTTTGTATTTTCTTCACTTTATTGGGAAAAGAACAGCATTTAAAAGGTGTCTTGTGAGAAGGCCGCTTCTCTTGGTATGCTTTGTTATGGGGGGGGGGCGGCGGTAAAACAGGATGCAATTACCCAGTATTAAGCAGGATGTTTACTTACATGCCTCTATGGTTGGATTCACAGGAATAGAAGCTTTGCTGTGTAGGAAATGGGGCTGAGCCAAACTAAATATGTGAGTTGGGGAGAGTGGACTAATCCATTTTACGTAAAAGCATAGGTGGAAACAAATGAGGAATCTGGATCCATGATAAAATCTTTTTACAAAATCTTTTTTTTTTTTTTTCTGTACACGCAAATAAATTGGGGCATGTGATAGTAGCTGTACATCAACAAAAAAACAAGTTTGTATTGATAGATAGCCAAAGGTGTCTAATTACACTCTCCCCAACTCCCATCTCTCTACATGTATTGTAATGGTGGTTTATATTTTTGGACTCCTCCTTCGTGTTTTTTTTTATATTTTTTTCTTCTGCTTCTTTTAACTTGATTTTCTGCAAAGGTCAGAAAATTACTAAGATGTAGAAGCCCTGTCTTTTCACTACTGTTTTGTAAGTCCTGCCCATTTTACAACATTCTATAGCTTGGATGAAGTTCTAAGTGTGTATCCTGGATGGATGGCTACTACTAGTATCCATTGATTTTAATTTTTTTATTTGAGTCAAGGAAATAATCAGCAAGGTATACACTAATGTCACAGCATTTAATCCCCAAAATAGGATTTATGGAATGTTATCTGGTAACTCTGGCTGGGTGGAGTAGAGGTAACATCCCTGCTCTGCTCTGCGTGGAGAGAGCCTGTGGAGTCACGAGTTCGATCCTGAGGAGCACCTCTCCAGTAAGTGTCCTTTGGCAAGACACCTAACGGTACATACTCGCCACCCAGGACATACTTGAAAACGAGAGAAATCTCAATGTATCCTTCCTGGTAAAATACTTTCTCAAAAAAAATTGCAATTTCGTGATTTACAAGTCTGGAATCTGCAATTAGCGGATAACATACCATAATATTTACAGTTTTATTTGTGCCCTAAGAGGTGTAATTCCCTTTGTCAGCACATGACCATTGTTGGTTGGGTCACAGTTCTTAACATGAGGTGGTATTCACTGGAGAGGGGAAGGTTGTGGCAGGGTAAGAGTGGATCTTCTCCCAAGAAGCCACAAGAAAGAGAATGAATCCTGGGCAGTGGATCAAAACTAGGATTCTGAGACCGTTTGGAAAATTGATACCCATTCTAGAATCTCTGAAGTCAGCTTTGTAGACTATTTTGCCACATTTTCACATAAATATGGCGCGAGAGAGTTAAACCTTGACCCAACAGTGCTAGAGAATGCATTCGGAATGTCTTCATTTGTTTTTCCTATGCATGCGCTCTTATTCACTGGTCTTTTTTCCTTCCTGCTTGAGCTGTGGAAGTGGTGAGTAACATTTTGGCAACATTTTTTGTAGGAGAAACTCTGCATTAAGCTCACTGACATTACACATGCTGGCGTCCCTATTCCCAAGGAACAAAAAAATAACAAAGGAAATTCTTCATTCTTGAAGTGTGTGTGATTTGCTATATTGAAAACTCCCAACCTATAAAATTCATATGCCAGTGAAAATTGTACTCTGGGATAAAAAGCCCTTTCCTCACGTTTCCTTATTTATTTTTTGTCAGGTCGGTCTTTTTAGAAAATCTGGTGTCAAATCAAGGATACAGTCTCTGCGAGAAATGAACGAGTCGGACTCCAGCTTTGTGAATTACGACGGCCAGTCTGCATTTGACGTGGCCGACATGGTGAAACAGTATTTCCGAGATTTGCCTGAGCCCATATTCTCAAGCAAGCTCTGTGAATCTTTCCTTCATATTTATCAATGTAAGTGACTGCAAAAAATGTACTGTAGATATCATGTTAAATCAAAAACATGACAGCATTTTATTTATTTTTCCAGAAGTGAGCGCACAATCCTCTTCTTCCTGTATGTAGAAAAGTATTTTAACAAGTTAATCATAGCTGGAATTGTCACTAATTGTGTATAATTTTGTATAAATATGGAACAGATGAGCAGCTCTTGTAAGATTTGGTTCTACAGTGTCTTCTAAGCTGTGCTTGAAACTATAAGCTGACTGAAAGTTGTCCATGACTTGTCTTGCTACTAACAGTATGGTGGTAGCTGTGTTGTGGTGGAAGTGTCGTACATGTTGAGTTTGCATGCGCAGCTTGTGTTCAAATACTTATTTGACCAAACAGGAATAGAATTTTTTTGTGTGCCGATAATTCATAAAAACTGACCATAACTCTGTGTACTGTTCATACCAGATTAAGAATCTTCAAAATGAATGTTGAGGCCACAGGGAGTTAAATCCTTTCACTGGGGATTATCAGTGTTTTATACGCTTTATGATGTTTAGATGGAACTTAAATCCTTTGTGTGAACCATGACCGGTTCCCGCTAACATTAATAAAAGAAGCAAGGGAGCAAAGGGAAATACCACCCTAGAGTGTTACCTCTTAAACTTGGAAAATGATAAGACTGCTATTCATCTGCGTTCCTCTACAGCAGGGAGCAAGAACCTTGTCCCCAGGTGTTTTGGAACCACATTTCCCAAAATACTTGGTCGAACTAGTGCAGTGATGGCGAACCTTGGCACCCCAGTTGTTTCTAAACTACATGTCCCATGATGCTCTGCCAACCATATGTGTGACTAGGCATCAAGGGACATATAGTTCTGAAACATTTGGGGTTCCAAGGGTTAGCAGGGCTTATGTTGGGAGATGTAGTTCCAAAACATGTGGAGGGCCAATGTTGCTGGCCCCTCTAGAATGTAAGATCCTCTGAGCAGAGAACTCTTTTTTTTTTTTTTTCTATATATACCTGCATTTGATCACAATCATTTTGTGGCTCCACATTGTAGAGTGATGCACATATTACTTAAGTGATAGAAATGGAATCTAATTCTTCAGTGTGTTTCATACACCCCTATTTCCCCAGTGGGGCTACCATTTCTATTTATTTTTCCCCCTTATTTGTTCCATTTGGGTCTGGTTCAATGGATTATAGATTATTTTTAGCTAGTTGGGAACCAGTTTAATGATACAGAAAATTCTCTAATGACCATCCTCGTCATTCCTTAAACTTGCAGATCTACCAAAGGATCAGCATTTCTGTGCCGTTCAGGCTGCCATCCTATTGCTTCCAGATGAAAGTCGAGAAGCCCTTCGGATCCTCCTAAGCTTTCTTCGGGATGTTGTTGCCTGCGCGTCTGAAAATCAAATGACTCCTACCAACATCGCAGTGTGTCTCGCACCCAGTCTCTTCCATCTAAATACGCTTCGGAGGGAAAGTTCTTCGTCTTCTACTAGGTGGGTTTTTTTAAAAATTTTCTCAGTCGGGCTGTGTTTATAATCTTATTTTCCATAGGTTTACTGGAAAACACCATTTTTTTATAGTGGCGTTTGCCCATAACCTTGAAAAAACTGATATTTTATGTAGTTGGTCCTCAAGTGGGACCATTTCAATACAGCTGCACATATATGGCCCTGTTCCAGGGTGCCTTCTTATCCCTGAAGATGCCGAATGTTAAAGGTTTTTTTTAAATGCCGTTGAGTCAGTGTTGCCGTATAATGGTTATACAGTACACGGGATCACCCTGTAGAAGTGTAAAAGGATTCCTTCGACTGAAATATCAATTTGTGTAGCGTTCCAGCTAGATCCTGGACCTTTCCACCTGTTCTGAGCCACATACTGCATTTCTTCCTCATATTGCTAAATTCTATTCTACAGCATTCCCTAGCAACATAAATGCAAACTGGTAAACTCTAGAATTAAGATTAGTCAAGGTTTTGAGGGTACTGAACAGGCAAAAGCCCAAGTGGTCTGCCCTATGGTAGCTAAAAAGGTTTTAGCTCGACTGTGCCAATACAAAGAAGACTTTACCATATGCAAATCAGACTGCTTTCACCCAGACAGGCTGGCCAAAACTGAAATGCCAAGGAACGGCAGGCACAGTAACCACCCACTATCGTTTCCGCCTTGTAAATTCTTGTTAAGAGGGCATAACTGTTACCCTTCTGGGGGATCCACAGTAGGGCAGGCCACTTATGGTGTTCCTGTTTTGAGGGCCCTCATAAATATAGATTTTGTTTTTTCCTCAAGACGACTAACCCCAAAAAAGTGCTAGAGCCCATAGGTGGGTTGTATATTGAGACACTGAGAACAATCAAGCATATCACAATTTAGAGCGTAACATGCAATGGCATGTTCTAGTCTGTTTAGGCACATTTAATTAGCACTGAAGCACATCGTTAATTCATTTAACCAATTTCAACTGCATGATCAGATTATTTTTCTTGTAATTTCATTGAATTTTCAGTCCGTGTGAAAGTGTCAGTGCTTGGAGCTGGTTTCAGTTTACTTTACAATATATCACGTCCGTTGGTTAAACTATCCGTTTCCAGATGTCCTTACAACCCGAAGCTTATTCCTACTATATACCGTGGTTGATAGCTGGTTTGATGGGAAGTCATTAAAGCGGATTAAGTCAATGTTCGAGAACTGGTAATCAAGCGGCCTTTTTACACGGGGGCTTCATTGTTTTTCTTTCCATAGGCCTGTTTTTAAATTGGCTCCTTTTTATTCATTTTCCTAAAAAAGACTACTTTGAACTCCTTTGGCAGACGTATAGTTGTTAATGTTTTACTTTGGGATTTTAGACATCAAAGAACAATAATCTTTAAGGCCTCGGCTCCAAGGGTTTTAGCTTTATCAACCACTGCTTTGTTCAAAGTTGTCCAGTAGAGCTGTTTTTAGATAACGAGACAGGAAATATGTTGTAATCGTGTCATATAGAACATTTATTTTTTGTTTTTGGTTTTCAAAAGCAACAGTCTGATCAGAATAATAAAAAAAGAGCGATAACAAAAACCGCCTGCATCCAGACTTTATTTTCTCTGTGATTCTGTCGTATAAGCTGTATAGAAGAGGGAAATGATTAAAGGCTTGTTCACACAGGCAGGAAGCGGCATAAAATTGGGTGAACTGTGTCCTTGTGGGCTTTTTATTATCGATTGCCGTTTGTTGTAAGAGACCTGCATGTTCTCGGCGATTCTGGTTTGCTTGTCCATCGCAGCCTTTATCTTTATAGAAGAACTCCATAGTTGACTGACTGACTTCTAACATGGGGGATGTGAAGGCACGTGGAAAAATTGCCCTTTACCAGTTTTTTCCGAGAATGCCTTTTAAATCTATTATTTCTGGTAGTCCACACTAGAGTTCTCTACAACAGTGTTTCTCAAGTGGTGGGTCGTGACCCAAATGTGGGTCATGACCAGGGGCGAACTGGGTCACGGAGCAAGTGCCCCCAGGCCTTTCTAATGCCTGGGACCCGCTGATGCATCTTACCTGCAGCACCGAGTCCCAGGTGGCGCAGCTACCTTTGAATGTTCCCAGGTGCCACCTGGGACCTGCTGCATCAGGTAAGATACTCTGTAATGGCAAGGCGGGGGGGGGATAGGAAATGGGAGGTGTGGGGTGGGACTCAATGACTGTGGCACGCTCTGTAGTCCAAAACGCCAGGAGCCACTGTGCACAATCCACACCTCAGTTAAGCAAAGTATATTTATATAGGCCAGCCCTCCCCATGGAGGTGTTTTTTGAATGGCATGGACCAATGGTGCTTTCCCATTGGTCCAAGCTATTCCATTGCTCTTCAGTGTCTCTGAGCGTGGAGCAGGTGAGTTTACGTTTTTTATTATATTTTATTATTCAGTAGTGATTTAAATTATACTTGCTTTGTCTACCATCACCCCACACTTTGAGATACTTATTAAGAGCAAGAAGCATCCCCAGTTTTCCCTTAAGTTCTAATTCATTTCATATGTTTCAATTACAGTTTCTTTTATTGAGTTTTTGCCTCAACAGTACTTTTCGTTTTCACTAGTGCTGTGATTACTGCAGTATCCATTTTGGAAAGAATCCCTGTTTGTTTACAAAATTGTTTAAAAAGTGCATACATTGTAGAATATACAGGAAAAAATGGCGTTGCGCCCATACTCACCGGAGCGGCTGCAACAGCCAGAAGTAACAGCCCCAGTTGATGACACATTTTTTCTATTGTAGAATATTGCTCACGTTGTTTTGTGGAATAAATTATTTTTTCAGAAATTCAATTATTTTTGGGTCGCGACTTAATGACCAAGGACAATTGTGGGTCCTGAGGGTCCACAGGTTGAGAAACACTGCTCTACAACATACCGGGATACTCTTGGCTACTGAAATGTTGTCTTCCAGCTGCAGATTAGTGTAGTCAAATGTACTGATGGTACTGAATGTCTACATTTTTCAGTGGGTATTCTCTTCGGTTCGTTTTTATTTAGGGTAATACCACAAGTGATAAAGCAACTTTGCACTTAATTCTAACTACACCATCTGCCATAATGTTAATTCTAGAAAGTTATGGCTGATCCCAGAACAGTCTAACTTGCCTACATCAAAGTGGAATTGGTAGTGGATCTATGTTAACTGGATAGATGTGGTGACCTGTTTCTGTAGATCTAAAGAGGAACAACCTTTTCCTTTGAAATCGGGACCACCGGAGACAACCTATAAACAAAAGTTAAATTGCAAATGTACATTTTAATAGGCTTGGTTTAATGGAATTAAAGATCAGAATTCAGGAGTTGCTATCTAGGAATGGACTGTATAGGAAGGCTATTGGTTATGGACTGTCAGATAATCTGACATAAGTGTACAGGAGTAGTTTTTGATTTGCATAAACCTTATGTAGCTCACTTGGCAAGAATAAATAATTTACCTTGTGGTTCACTTTGGGATCTTAACGATTTGTGCTTTCCCCGGTTTCAGGTCAAGTCAGAGAAAATACAGTCTCGGAAAACCAGATCAAAAAGACTTAAGTGAGAATTTGGCAGCGACTCAGGGCCTGGCTCACATGATTGCAGAGTGCAACAAGCTTTTTCAGGTAATCTATGTAACGCGGGTTACTCTGCGTGTTAACCTGAAGCTGGAAGTATAAACACTTTTTGTTTAATTGGTGTTTACAGTGATTATTACAACTATTTTACGGTCTTTCATTGAAATAAGATCTGTACTCGCTCAATAGATCCGTTCTAGCTTGACATCGCTTACTGTATGCTCTGAATGTTGAAGAAAAACCCAGGGCTTGGTTAGCTAATGTATAATATGGCACACAAAAACATAATAAAAAAATAATTGGATTAAAATAAAATATGGGTCCATAAATCATGGCTATTTAGAAGAACATTTATGGACATCTAAGGGAATGATGGCACATCAAGTCTTTAAATTCACATTAAATGGAATGCCAAGTTCAGTTTACAGAAATTATGCCATAGACACGCTCTGCAGTATAGAACTTCAATAATCTACTTTTTTGTAATATGTGAGTGCATATATATATTTTTCTTGTAATCTAAAAATAAAAAAATGTTTAATGCAGAATACTCCCACTTAATGACCCACTCCTACCCATGTGGAGCTTGGGGACATCAGACCCACTTCTAACAATTTTCTAATTTCTTTGAACTCGCAGCTGCCTGAATATTGTCGAGACCTGTGTCCAAGTTATTCTCAACTACAGCCCATCATTTCACCTACAACTATAAATGCATCCACTACGTCATTAGCAGCACATTGTAACACTCTCATTTCCTTGGAGAATTCCATGCAGAACCTTCTTCGAGATGCCAAGGATAAATTCCGAAGCTGGGTAGCCTGTTCAGGCTTTGAACACGTGGACTTGGCTTATAAAAAGGTGGGGCTGTTCCTGAGCTCTATCTTTCTGCTGTTAACTACACACTTCTTGGCGTTAGTCATCACTTCACTAGCAAAATAAATGTATATAGGTTTTCGCGTTGGGAAAACTGTAAACAAAATTTAGCTCCTGAATCCCCCCTCGTGCAACTTTTTAGGATTTTTTTTTTTTTTTTTCCTGGTGGAGAAAATAATGTAGGCCACACTTGTGCAATAGGGGAGAACTCACACCCGTATGATAAAAAAAAGCTCAGCAAAGATTATTGCTGCACTAAAACAGCCACTGAAAAAAACAGAATGAGGACTGAGTTCACGCAGTACTGTGTTAAAATGTTTCAGCTGGTTATAACTGTGTTACAGAACACGTACAAAGTGGTACTGTCATTTTCATGTTGTCATTTTGCGTCTTTTAATCTTCTATTTGTATTTTTGGAAGCTGTATTGCTCATGGTCACTCCAAAACCAGTAAGCAGGAGATCTGATCATTTTATTATCTTTGATCATTTTATTATCTATATCTATTTATCACAAAGGTCATGTCTCACTATATGCTAGTAATGCAGACCTTTTTTGAAACTGGATAAGAGACACCATCTAGGGTACTTTTACAATCCCCGCGCTAAAATGGGGGTGGTAGGGAGGAAAAAATGCACCTGCAGTTTTCCCCCTACCGCCCCCATTTTAACGGGGGATTACAATGCAGGAGCAAAAAATGCTGCCTGCATTGTTTGCGCCCGCTATGTACCGGGATGCCCGCGGCAGCGCTGATTAACACTTTGCACTCCCCATGTTAAGTATAGGGAGCGCAACGTGCAGTGACCTCACGCAGAGGAGCGCAAGGTACCAAACGCAAACGGGTTTTTTACCCGTTTGCGTTTGGATTGTAATATGCGGTAGATACCACAGCTAACGGTAGTGCTCACGCACGTGAGCGCTACGGTTAGCGTTAGGAATGTAACAGAGCCCCTAGTGTTTAGAACTTTTTATCCTAATACTACTGTATAAGTTAATGCATAAATGTACAGTACTTTACTATCTCAGAATAACCATCTCTATTGCAAATGTACTTTCAATTTAATTGATAATGACACATTCAATGTTTGAAATAAGAGTGGGGGGGGGGCGGTAAAAAAAAGTGATTGATACTTTTGGTTGTGAAAAGGCTAACAAGCCCATTCTGGTGACATCTATCATTCACCTGGCCAAGGGTTAAGTACAGTGACCTTTTATATAAATGGCATACATCGATACATGTAATTTATAATCTTTATTATTTGATGTGGCATATAATTTCCATGTCTGCGTGTTTTAATAGGTAGAAAACAATGACTTCCCTCTCAGGCTATGGAAAGTCTGTACTGAAATAGAAGGCAGCCCTCAAATGGTTTTGCAGCACATTCTGAGGGAACAGCATACCTGGGACCCTAATCTTCAACAGTCAAAGATTATTGAAACTTTGGATGAAGATACTGAAATTTACCACTACTCTACAGAAAGCATGCCTCCATTGCCATCCAAAGACTATGTGATTTTAAGGTAATGCACTGTGAAACGTGTTATTCAGTCAGGTTTTGTGAATTCGTTAATAACCCCTTTGTTATGTATTGAGGTATTATGCTGTCCTCCATCCAGCAGATGGCAGCATAGTAAATGTGTGCATTTGTTCTTCTGTTGAGTTAGTGTCTCTTGTGTTTAGGTCTCTGTCTTCATTGTATGCTGTAATAAATCAGTGAAGTACTGTTCTAAATGCTTAAATAATTTGGGGAAATTATTTCTTTGTAATCCTTGGAAAGTTTCCATTATACTGTTCTGCTGCAATTTTTATAATCTAATATTTGGTTAATTTTGGAAGTTTTATTCACAAACTGGGATGAGTTTAAAAAAAGCAATCCAATTTTATTTTGACCTTTTTTATTGTGTTTTTTCTTTTCTCCATTCTACACTCCATTCAAAAAACCATGGAGCTTTCACTGTTGTAGGACTATTTTAACCCGTTCACACCCACAACTAAATTAGCTCAATTCTGCATTGTAATACACACTTATCAATAAGTAAGAAACACATCAATGTATGTTCGCGTATAAATTCTTTAAAGCGGAGCGAGCGGAAATCCCTGGCGGTTGTATAAAGGAAGTCCAGCAGTGGTGACTCTAGGAACAATATTTTTTTTTGGGGGGGACGACATAGGATACCGTCATCAAAACTGGGGGGGGAGGCACTAATAATTTTCACCAACAAATCATATCACTTAATAAAACTAAGGGCCCTATCACCTGGTGTGAGCTAAAACACCATCACTAAAGGAAAAATTTAGCGCGAGTCGTTAAAACATAGTGCCTGATGACCTACTAACAGATCACCTTGTCCGCGGTAGTCCATGAACAAGGTCGTTTAGCGCACGCTAGGGAAACTAATGCGGTTCTGTACAGGATAGAAGTTTTTTTTTTCCCCAGTGCAGAGTGCCGGACCATACCTATCCCCCGCCCTCACAAGCTTGAATATGAACACATCCAGTGAATAACCTCTCACCCCTGCATTATTAAAATCCTCCACGGTGGTCATATCATCCATGTTTTGATGCACACATATATTAAGGCTGATGGGCATTGCATGATAAATGCCACCCAGCAGCACGTAGAATCCTTAAACTGCATTTAATAGATCCAAAAGGAAGGCCAGGCGAGAGACACAAATTTCCCTGCTGCAGCATATAAATAATACATGTTTCAGGGCAAGACTTATTCATGTGTCCCTTTTAAACATGGTCCACACAGTCGCGCTAATCATTAACCTTTTACATACTATGAATAATCCCCAGCATAAAATGTTTAAAATTAGGCAATATATTAGAATTAGGATATATGTGATTAAAGGTTACATTTATAATAGAGCCTACTGCAACAGCAATGACCTTGCTAACCATATCCATTACTATGGTGTATGGGGCCAAGAGAACACCTGTGCTGCATTCCTTTCAATAGCCTGTTAATTTTGGATGTGGACCTGTTTTTTCTGTCTTTTTGGAGTTTGCATCATTTTATCTACTGCTCAACCCTGGTGCTATATTAGCGAGCCTCAAAAAATTAGTGCTGGCACCAAGTGATGTGTTAGCTGCAAAAGCGCTAGAGATCTCTAGCATTCCCCATGTTAAGTAAAGGACGCGGAAAGTACACTAAGCTTGCGGTACAAATCGCTAATAGCGAGGCACTAAGTAATTTTTCCCGTTTGTAGCAAGAGGCAAACAATCTGTTGGTCCGGCGCTAGACTCAATTAACCTGGCGCTAACGCAAAACAACGCCGACGCAAGGGTTAGCTCACACCAGGTAATCGTGCCCTAAATAAGTATATATATATATATCTCTTAAGATTCCAAAACCCCAGAGTACTGCGATGCAATGATGCCTTTTTGTTGTACTAACCTGATACTTAAATTCAATATTTTATTTGCTGCAATTCGGCAGTTTTCGCTGAATGTCTGATAGCTGCTTCAGTGACTCCACTTTTAGCAAATTACAGTGACCATTTGCTAAATAGGGAATTAACCTTTTTTTTCGGCAAAATAAATTCCCTGAAATGTGACGAAAAGCAGAGGATCTAAAGATCATTAGACCCTTTAGATTCTAACTTCCATAATAACCCCTAAAATGCCATAAACCCAGGGAAATACAATAAAAATAGCAATGTGGCATTTAGCCTACCCCTTAACCCCGCATATGCAATTGATCAAGGGAAAACCTGAAATGAATACACTGTGAGGCATGTAGCCAACCCATTAACCCCTAAAATGCCATTAATCAAGGAAAAATAAGATGGGTAGACTTCATCCCTCACAGCATACATTAACCCTTAATATACAACTAAAATCGAGGCAAAAACTAACGTAATACACAATGTAATGTATAGTCTGAACATTCACCATTTCACTGCTGAGCCAATTCAACCCTGTGAAAATGTTTAAGTGCACGTTTTTATTATTTAATGTTTTATGACTTTTACGTTACACTGAATATGGTCATGTTGGATATCATTGGAAAGGCCAGAATCTGCTATTTCCAATGACCCATAGAACGTCCATATATGCAAAGGAACGGAGATACTGTGGTCTGCAAAGTGTGGGAAGCTGGATGCTGATTTTTGGTGGGGGGCAAGGTATAACCTAGGGGGGCAATTGCCCCCCTGTAGAGTCACCTATGAAGTCCAATAGACCCACACGGGGGTAACCCTAGACAAAATGTTTACAAACAAAAGGATACTGGGCTATGTAAGCATTAGAAATGAAAATATAAACAAAACTTGGCCTTTATTTGTGATCTAGCCTAAAAATACGGCAAACACACCATAACCCAAAATATAAACAAAAAGGAAAGCTAAAGAGACAAGTCTAGGAATATGCATAATGATTGCAAGAGGGTCTCTGGGTCAGATGATGTCTCCGAAAAGATCAAGAATACGGGCCTTCGAGGGTCTGTCGCATTGGGAAAGGTTGAGAAAAATTATATTCGGTTGCAAGGAGACCCTCTAGACAGAAGTCAGTGTAATACAAGTTATCTAATCCACTTGCCCCCCAGTACTATGTCCGCATACTGGGACTTGATAGAAAAGATTAAAATCCTACACTCCTCGCTTTACGCGTTTCGCAAACATAACGGTCTCATGGCATTTATGTTAAAGGAGTAGTGGTAGCAACGTGCCAGGCGTCCGGCAGAGGTGGTAACACACCTAATTCCTCCCACAGTGGGCAGGGATAATAGGGCAGTATTGATTGACATACTCCTCTTTTTCATTGCCACAAACCCTCAAAGGCCCTTATTCCTGATCTTTTCTATTGCAATCATTATGCATATTCCTAGACTTGGCATAGTTGATTTTTTTTTATCATTTACGAATAAGAATAAAAGTCCTACAAGGGAATTTAAAAATATGCAAATTTTTTTCAGAACCCCAATTTTCTATTTTACTCCATATTTAACTGTAAGTAAATTAAATGGAATTTTGTATCCCATGTTTCAAATAAATGATATTTTTTCCCCAACAAAAATCACTTGGTAGTGAAGGGGTTAAAAGTACAATATTAACCATTTTCACGCATCCATCACTTCTTTGTAAAGTTACCTTTTAATAATTAAAAATTGTATATCAAAGTGCAGAACTCAATTCAATATACACTTTAAGAAAATCATCGCCTTGACTTTTTATATACAATGTAGCTAAAAGAATTCAGCAATTTTGTTTGTTTCATTCTTTTAGGACATGGAGGACTGACCCGCAAAGTGGTACCTGTATCCTGGCTGCTACTTCAATAGACTGTGAAGATGTTCTACTCGGGGGCATCCTGGGACATGTCATTCTGTGCCAACATCTCATTGAGAACATAGGAAATCAGAAGAGCAAACTGACCCATGTTTGTAGGGTGGACACCAGGTATAATCTTCATTAATTCTAATTAATTTAAAAAAGTACAAAAGAGAAAGGCATTTGATTTCATGTGTATTCCTGAATTGACTTGCTAATTCTGTACTGACCGTTTTACTCCAGGGTTGGACGTGGTTGACTTTTCTCAGCCAGTCCTAGAGCACACATTGGCTGCCAATCACTAAGCAAAGTTGCCTCAGGCAAGTGCAACCTGGCTGTAATATGCCATTATTTTGCTACTCCGTTAACCGAGCAGATGCTGACGAGTTCAAGTCTGATTATACTTGAGGTGACATTTCAGTGCTATTTCGTTCGCCACACTTCGGCGAGTTAAAGTCGTCGACCCTACGGGGAATTCAGCATTTGCCGCAGGGTCCCTGAAGTGTGGTGAATCGACCTGCCGAACGCATATTAAAACCGCCGACTCGTTTTGAAAAACCGCCGAACACAGCTGCAAACGTGCCGACCGAATCGACCTGCCAAACAGACTGCGGATCCGCTGCCGAACAGGGGTAAATGAAAATAAAAAGCATTTTAAGAAACACTAGTGCATAAAAATGCCTGGAAATAATATATGAGATCCTATGAATAACAATTAAAAAGGTCTGTTACAGAATAAAAAAACCGCCATGTAAAAACAATCGGAATCAAACATTTTGCTGGGGAAAAAAAAATCCAAAAAATAGACTTTTTGCTGCAAAAGGAAAGAATAAATGGTTATAGAACTATTTAAGAAAACCAGGGATATTTTTTTTGTACATTTGAAACCCATGGGATTTTCCTGCTTGAACCTGTCAAATGAAAGCACCGAAAAACAGGGCATTTCTCTGGATCGATTACTTCTCTATGGTGAATTTCACTGCAGCCAAAGATCACCGTATTTCGCTGGCAATTCGCCAATATTTGGCGAATTGCCTACTTTTTGAATAGCCGAAAGGCCATAAAATTGCAGTGTGGGGAAATTCACCCTTTGGTGCAATTCCGTGGCCCGTTCGGTGCTCCTTGAATAACCTCTTTGGTGTCAGCTCAGTGTTTTGTGAATGAATGGCGCCCTTTGTGTGTGTGGGATAGTAGTCTTCTTTATAAAAAGGGAAAAAAATGTGTGCAGTTCTCTGACTGTGTCATTTGAGAATTATTGACCTTTTGATGGCAATAATTGAAGAAAAAAAGAATGATTGCTACTCATGATCGAATAAAATAAGTCGAATTTATATATTTTTTTTTCTTCACAGGGGGCATTCCACCGAATGGTACAATAGAGTATTCGGCCACATGTGTGCTGCTGAGATACTGAGAATAAAAGACTCCTACCACAAAAAGAGGTCTGGTAAAACCTGAGATGATCAATTCTGTCCATGCGGTGCCAATGAAACATGCACTTTTTTTTTTTTCTTCTCCTCCGAAGTCACAATCAAGGATTGGAACTGTAAAGCTGGACAAGAACAGTCACTTTCCTGCTGTGCATTGATTCCCAGTAGAGATCACTTGCATGCAGAGGAAATACGTTTTAGCAGGACATCTATACATATGTATTTTATTATTTTTATATATATATTTTTTTTCTTTAAAGAAAGGTACTTGAATCCGTCGTTTATATGCATAGCAAAAGATCTTATTTCTGTACAGGTTTCATTATTGCAAAAGAAAATGTATAATGTATAGTTCTTTCACTGTATGGTATAATTTATTTATAATGCCCCTCCCCCATTAATTTTAAAGCGTGTTGAGCAGGTGCCCTTTTACCTTTTTCAGTAAATAGGAAATATAAATCTGTATATAAAGCACGACATTGCACAGGTCTTCTATCAGTGATAATTCGGTCTGTTGGATTTTTAAACGATGAAGAATGTAAAACTGGTTTTCTGAAAGTTGGATATTCTGAAAGATTTCTGTATGTTGTAGGTATGTGTTCGGTGTTCTATAGATACGTTACAGAATTTGGCTATTGTGCCCTAAAACCAACCCATTCATTATATTTTATCAGTGCTCCTAGTCCCATTTTTTTTCTTTAGCAGTGCAGTTGTAAAGGCACATAAAACTTTCTTAAATTCACTGTATTTACAAGAGATATGGACCATATTATGACCATTCACCACATGTGAACATGACATGCAATTTTGTATGTTTTGTATTGGGTTTTATCCTCTTTTAAAATCATTTGTTTGACTCCCTTTAGCAAAGGGGTTATGGCAGCCTTGGTCCTCCAAATGGTTTGGAACTACGTTTCCCTTGATGCTTATCCCATGATGCTCAGACACTCATTAGATCGGCTATGTAATTCCAAAACAGAGGGCCAAGGTTGCTGACCTCTGCTTCAGAATATCGCCCCATCACATTGAGTTTAGTTTATTGATTGTCTAGTCCAGTGGTTCCCAACCGCGTTCCTCAAGCCCTAACAGGCCAGGTTTTACAGATCACCTTGGGGAAATGCAGACCGAGTTCTGCAATCACTGAGCAGCAAATCACATCAGCCGTGCTTCAGATATCTGGAAAACCTGGCCTGTTAGGGGGACTTGAGGACCGAGGTTGGGAATCATTGCTCTAGTCTGTGCAACGTTTTAGAAGATGGAAATTTGCAGGTGATTTGTGATGACCACTGGTGCCTTACCCCACCAACCAAAAGAATTAATAGCACTGGGGACACTGGGCTGGCTTCTCCATGTAGAAAATACAAGCATGGCCTGAATACATGATAGGTGTGTCGGTACCCTTTGGTTGGTTAAACTGATTAGTCATATTATTATTTTTTTGATGCTACATCAGCTACCATTTGTGTTTTTAGTGGGGCACTTGCTCCCAAAATAACAGGGACACAATCACAGTGATCAGGACTGCACTGTGACTGGGGGGGGGGGGTTGTGCTTAAGCTCTGTAAACAAACCGCTGGGAAGGCCTTACAAATCCCCCCCAGGCTCGGATTATTGCAGAATGGATTGGGTATAGGTCTACAGATGTCAGCGTCTCAGCCTCCTATTTCTCATCACTGTGTCCTAGAAAGAATAGAAAAATAATGTACATAAAAACCACTGTGTATGTGTCCCCTCCCCCCCACTCGCTATTGACAGGAAGTGGAATAAATAATGCAGACTAGATGGATGGCTACTGTATCCACAATGAAAACATCTGGCGGAAGCTGGGAAAAAAAACTCTTTAATACTAGTCTAAGGGGGTAAAATCTTATGAATTTATTCAACTGTGAATATAAATAAAAACAGAACAAAAATCCTAGCCAGGTTCTAGATTTGCATCTACTGTTCTTTCTCCGTTTGTGACCCTCTTGTCACACCTATGGGGTGGGGACAGTAGAATAAGAATATGGAGTGCTTGGTGCAACACCAAGCCCAAGTATGACGCTGACAAAGTATTTTTGTGAATTTTTTTTTATTATTTTTTTTAATTTTATAAATCTTTTTATACAAGACAAAGCTGCTGGGTTAAAGGACCTGACCATTACATTAAAAAAAAGGCGCAGTTTAAGAAAAATTAGGGACCCTATTCTGATTTATTATAGTTCACAACTGCAGCCGTAATATTGATGGTTTGAGACGCTTCCAGTTTCAATGGCTGCTTACTTTAACGGTTCCTGTACTTTGTATAGGCAGCATTAAATATTGCTGGCTGGAGACTAGTGAGCTATTCCCCGATTATCTCATTATTCTCAGCTTGAACAAATATTCAAGAATAAATAGTGCTCAAATATCCTGGTGTTAAGTGATTTTGCAAAATCATAACTAGATCTATAAACTGTCATACTTGCTTCTGGTCCCACAGTGCAGGGTACTATTCGCTACCTTCTCTGACTGTACGGAGCCAGTGCAACCCTGCTTATCCAAGATTGTGTATGGTCACCCTTGTCTCAATGGACTCCAAGAGCCAATGCAGTGGCCTTCTGACGGTATTGATTAGCAGCTCTACTGTTGCAACATGAGCCGCTCAGCCGTAATAGAGCCACTAATGGAGAGCTGAAGTTTCTCTTGAGCCGTTCGCGATTACCAACTCAACTATGTTGGAACAAGGATCGTCACTTTGAACGATATCTGAGTAAGAATTAATGTGTCTGGAGATTTTTCTAAGACAAAGAGAACTCCTCATATCCTATTAGAACAGAATTTGATGGTTTTTTTTTAGTTTGTAGTTCACAAAGTGGTAAAAAACAAAGAAAGAAAATCCGGGTGTCTATCCGTTTCGAATTTGATTGATACTGTGGGTCCTCCTTAGGTTGCCACCCCCCTTCGGGACAAATTTATCACCAGTAGATTTGCTTCCTGGTGGAGCTGTGATCTGATATTTGTGGAGTGAATACCCTGTTAAATACACCCCCCCCCCATCTCTCAGTGCTCTGACCCAGTGGGGTATCCAGGAGAAAAAGTAGGATTATGGCCATGTTTTCTCTTACGACTGCCTGTGTGCTGTTTCATGTTTATTAATGTGTAGAAAGCGCACCTTTACAATATACTGCGTTTGTGTTTGTTTTTTTTGTTCTGTTGTTTTTTGTTTTTTTTAACTGTTTTTCCAATACAGCATCCCTTCGTAAACTGGTATAGGCTGCTATTCTGGGCAATTCATGTGCCCAATAAAGGAGTGCCAGAGGAAAGGACCCACTAGGATACGAATGATAATTGTAACTTTATAGATAGGGATGGCTGATTGGAGGTTGTGTTTGTACAGATGGACAAACAGGAGTATCATTGTTACCAAAAATAGGCAGGACTGGTGTAGGGCATTGAGCCATGAGAATTGGAATGTAACGTGAGATTAAATGGGGTGCTGGACATACCCCTACCAAATAATAGTGTGAAGTGTTAATGGAAAGGTGTGTGTGTTGCAGAAGACTGTGTGGCACTAGCTTTACATGTTGTAAATTCCATATTTTACTAGTATAAAAAAAAATAAACAACAAATGGCATTTATATATATTTTTATATATTTTGAATTGTATATTTTGCACTGTAAACTATTAATCTTCGTTTAATTATATATTTTTCTCACTGATAGCTATGCATATGTTTATCGTCTTTATGTAGCTTTTGCAATAAAAAAAAATCTTGTACAAAATTTACATATGTTGAAACGGCTCACTGCGATGTAACGAGACAATGTACATGAAATAAATATGGTACAGCACTTGGTAAACAATTGGCTGCCTTTATTTGTAAGCATGCTACACAAAATTGCTCAAAGTTTGAGAGTTTATAATATGTATTAAATATTTATTAAAAATTCTGCACTGGCTCAAAGCTTTTGTAGAATGTGAACAAAATACACATAAAGTGGGGAAAAAACAACAAACATTTGGTGTAAAATAAGTGCTTGCACCTAGCATACAGATTTTTAAAGTAAATCTTACATTTTAAAAGTTTACTTTATAGTGTGACTAGCCAGCGTGACCACTACGTGACACCACTCCTTTTTGTATGGCATGAAGGCTGCGGTCACACGGGTGGTGGTTGATAGGGGAAGGAACGTTCATGAGAGTGGACGTTCCTTCCACCCTGATGCCTGTGTGGCCACCTCGCTGAGCACAGTGCGCTCACTGCTACAAAGCGTGATCCTCCTATGGAGGATCACGCTTTGAAGTCCCGTCCTACATCCAGGGCAGCCATTAGAAATGATGGGGCCCCTTACTAAACCTCACGATGGGGCCCCAGGGCCCCCCCTCAACCTCTAACAGCTTTTCTCTCCCCTTCAAAAAAAAGGACATAACATAGCACCACAGCAATAAAACTCCCAGTAATGTGCAGTGTGTATTAGCTTATCACAGTATCCACAGCAATAAAACTCACAGTAATGAGCGGTGTGTCTGAACATATCACAGAATCCACAGCAATAAATCTCACAGAAACGGGCTGTGTATGATGGCCTTTGGGTCTGGGTCTGGGCCCTGGGTCTGGTCCCTGGGACTGGGCCTTGGGGTCTGGTCCCTGAGGTCTGGTCCCTGGGGTCTAGCCTGGGCCCTGGTCTTTGGGTCTGGTCCCTGGGTCCTAGGGTCTGGGCCCTGGGTCTGGGCCTTGGGGTCTGGGCCCTAGGGTCTTGGGTCTGGGCCCTGGGTCTGGGCCTTGGGGTCTGGGCCCTGGGTATGGGGTCTGGACCCTAGGGTCTGGGCCCTGGGTCTGTATTTGGGCTTTGGGGTCTGGGCCTTGGGGTCTGGGCCCTGGGTTTGGCCTAGGGGTCTGGGCCCTGAGTTTGGCCTAGGGGTCTGGGCCCTGGGTTTGGGCCTAGGGGTCTGGGCCCTGGGTCTGGGCCTTAGGGTCTGGGCCCTGGGTTTGGGCCTAGGGGGTCTGGGCCCTGGGGTCTGGGCCCTGGGTTTGGCCTAGGGGTCTGGGCCCAGGGTCTGGGCCCTGGGTTTGGGCCTAGGGGTCTGGGCCCAGGGTCTGGGCCCTGGGTTTGGGCCTAGGGGTCTGGGCCCTGGGTTTGGGCCTAGGGGTCTGGGCCCTGGGTTTGGGCCTAGGGGTCTGGGCCCTGGGTTTGGGCCTAGGGGTCTGGGCCCTGGGTTTGGGCCTAGGGGTCTGGGCCCTGGGTCTGGGCTTAGGGGTCTGGGCCCTGGGTCTGGGCCTTAGGGTCTGGGCCTGGGTCTGGGCCTTAGGGTCTGGGCCCTGGGTCTGGGCCTTAGGGTCTGGGCCCTGGGTCTGGGCCTTAGGGTCTGGGCCCTGGGTCTGGGCCTTAGGGTCTGGGCCCTGGGTCTGGGCCTTAGGGTCTGGGCCTTAGGGTCTGGGCCCTGGGTCTGGCCTTAGGGTCTGGGCCCTGGGTTTGGGCCTAGGGGGTCTGGGCCTAGGGGGTCTGGGCCTAGGGGGTCTGGGCCCAGGGTCTGGCCTTGGGGGTCTGGGCCCTGGGTTTGGACCTTGGGTCTGGGCCTTGGGTCTGGGCCTTGGGCCTAGGGGTCTGGGCCCTGGGTCTGGGCCCTGGGTTTGGGCCTAGGGGGTCTGGGCCCGGGGGTCTGGGCCCAGGGCCCTAGTGTCTGGGCCTTGGGTTTGGGCTTAGGGGTCTGGGCCCTGAGTCTGGGCCCTGGGTCTGGGCCCTGGGTTTGGGCCTAGGGGGTCTGGGCCCAGGGCCCTAGTGTCTGGGCCCTGGGTCTGGGCATTGGGTTTGGGCTTAGGGGTCTGGGCCCTGAGTCTGGGCCCTGGGTCTGGGCCCTAGGGTCTGGGTCCTGGGCCTTGGGGTCTGGGCCATGGGTTTGGGCCTAGGGGGTCTGGGCCCAGGGCCCTAGTGTCTGGGCCCTGGGTCTGGGCATTGGGTTTGGGCTTAGGGGTCTGGGCCCTGGGTCTGGGCCCTAGGGTCTGGGTCCTGGGCCTTGGGGTCTGGGCCATGGGTTTGGGCCTAGGGGCCTGGGCCTTTGCCCTGGGTCTGGGCCCTAGGGTCTGGTCCCTGGGCCTTGGGGTCTGGGCCATGGGTTTGGGCCTAGGGGCCTGGGCCTTTGCCCTGGGTCTGGGCCATAGGGTCTGGGCCCTGGGTTTGGGTCTTGGGGTCTGGGCCCTGGGCATTTGCCTTGGGTCTGGGCCCTGGGTCTGGGCCTTGGCCCTGGGCCTAGGGGTCTGGACCCTGGGTCTGGGCCTTGGGGTCTGGGCCCTGGGTCTGGGCCTTGGGGTCTGGGCCTTGGGGTCTGGGCCTAGAGGTCTGGGCCTGGGCCTTGGGGTCTGGGCCTAGAGGTCTGGGCCTGGGCCCTGGGTCTGAGCCTAGAGGTCTGGGCCTAGGGGTCTGGGCCTTGGGGTCTGGGTCCTGGGCCTTGGGGTCTGGGCCCTGGGTTTGGGCCTTGGGGTCTGGGCCTTGGGTCCTGGGTTTGGGCCTAGGGGTCTGGGCCCTGGGTCTTAGGGTCTGGGCCCTAGGGTCTGAGCCCTGGGTTTGGGCCTTGGGTCTGGGCCTTAGGGTTTGGGCCTAGGGGGTCTGGGCCCAGGGTCTGGGCCTTGGGTCCTGGGTTTGGGCCTAGGGGTCTGGGCCCTGGGTCTGGGCCCTGGGTTTGGGCCTAGGGGGTCTGGGCCCAGGGTCTGGGCCCTGGGCCCTAGTGTCTGGGTCTGGGTCCTGGGCCTTGGGGTCTGGGCCCTGGGTTTGGGCTTAGGGGTCTGGGCCCTGGGTCTGGGCCTTGGGGTCTGGGCCCTGGGTGTGGGTCTAGGGGGTCTGGGCCCTGGGTTTGGGCCTAGGGGGTCTGGGCCCTGGGTTTGGGCCTAGGGGTCTGGGCCTTGGGGTCTGGGCCCTAGGGTCTGGGTCCTGGGCCATGGGTTTGGGCCTAGGGGTCTGGGCCCTGGGCCTTTGCCCTGGGCCTTTGCCCTGGGTCTGGGCCATGGGGTCTGGGCCTAGGGGTCTGGGCCTTGGGGTCTGGGTCCTGGGTTTGGGCCTAGGGGTCTGGGCCCTCAGTCTGGGCCCTGGGTCTTAGGGTCTGGGCCTGGCTCACCACTCGCTGTCTTCTATCTTCTTTTCTTCTGTCTTCAGCTCTTCTTTTCTTCACCTTTTCTTTAATTTTCTTCTCTTCTTTTCTTCTGTCTTCTTCCTGGTCCCTCCAGCTCCGGCGCGCAGCTTCACTGAGTGGAGGGGCGGAGCCAAAGCAACGTGCTTGGGAGGCCCCTCACACGCTGCTTGGCCCCGCCCAGCCAGGAAGTGAAGCTGCCAGGAGCCGGAGGAGACACAGTGTCTCAGTCTCCTCCGGCTCCTGCAGCAGCAGCAGGGACACAGCTCCGGATTCGGACTCATCGAGTCCGATACCGGAGCTGTTAAAGGGCGACGCCGCTGCCGTCGGGGGCCCGGGATCCTCCCCCCAGGCCCCAGCGGCCCGGGCCCCTTACGGCAGTATTGGGCGTAATGCCCTGATGGCGGCCCTGCCTACATCCGTTACAGCATTTTGACGGGGAGGCTTAAATCACGTCCGGTGTAGTGGGGCGTAATGCTACAGTATGGCCCTTCACGTCTGAGCTGTCACACAGTCGAACTCGGTGCGCTCGAGTGACTGCAGCTGTAGGCATTTGTATTGACTCTACCGTGAATCAGCCCTCAAAGGGCCAGCTGGAGGAAGCTCAGGGCACCGTGATAACTCAGGGTTGAGTGGTCAGCATGTGTAGTGTCCTTTAAAAACGCACATTATAGACTACTAGTTGTAAAGCCTGCCCAGAGGGCAGTCTATTGTGGATATACTGCCCCTGCTCATGGATATACTGCCCCAGCTCGTGGATACTGCCCCAGCTCGTGGATACTGCCCCAGCTCGTGGATACTGCCCCAGCACGTGGATACTGCCCCAGCACGTGGATACTGCCCCAGCCTGCCCAGAGGGCAGTCTATTGTGGGTATACTGCCCCAGCTCGTGGATACTGCCCCAGCTCGTGGATACTGCCCCAGCACGTGGATACTGCCCCAGCACATGGATACTGCCCCAGCACATGGATATTTGCCCCCAGCACATGGATATTTGCCCCCAGCACATGGATATTGCCCCCAGCACATGGATTTGCCCCAGCTCATGGATTTGCCCCCAGCTCATGGATTTGCCCCCAGCTCATGGATTTGCCCCCAGCTCATGGAGTTGCCCAGCTCATGGATTTGCCCAGCACATGGATTTGCCCCAGCTCATGGATTTGCCCCCAGCTCATGGAGTTGCCCAGCACATGGATTTGCCCCAGCTCATGGATTTGCCCAGCACATGGATTTGCCCCCAGCTCATGGATTTGCCCCAGCTCATGGAGTTGCCCAGCTCATGGATTTGCCCAGCACGTGGATTTGCCCAGCACGTGGATTTGCCCCAGCTCGTGGATTTGCCCCAGGTCGTGGATATGGACCCCCCAGCTCGTGGATATGGACCCCCCCCCCACCAGCGCATACTTACCTGTCGAGCGGCGCCAGGGAAGTGAAGATTTCCCCGCTTCCGGTCTTTGAAGACCCAAGCCGCGGTCACGTGACGGGGCTTGGTCCTTCAAAGCGGAAGCGAGGGAACTTTCCCTCCGCCGCTCGGGGGGTTGGATGCGCGCGCAGCCGGGTAGAGGCTGCGCCTCTACCCGGCTGCCGCGCGCATCCTACCCCTGAGCGGCGGAGGGAACTTTCCCTTCGCCGCTCGGGGGACCCGTTAGATGCACAAAGCAGCCGGGTAGAGGCTGCGCTCGCAGCCTCTACCCGGCTGCCGCGCGCATCCAACCCCCGAGCGGCGGAGGAAACTTTCCCTTCGCCGCTCTGGGGTTGGATGCGCGCGGCAGCCGGGTAGAGGCTGCGAGCGCAGCCTCTACCCGGCTGCTGTGTGCATGTGTAACCGCCGCGGCGAGCCGGCAGCCGGCTCGTGCCGCGGCGGTTGCATGCGCGCGCAACCAACCGCCGCTGGTTGCGCGCGCATGCGCAGTAAGGCTTTGGCGACGGACAGCCAAAGCCTTACTCTTTTATTATATAGATTTATCGGCAGTATCCATTTCTCGTTGTTTTAATGGTCACAAACTTGACCCCAGGGAGCACGAACAGGCCAGATTTTAAGGAATTGAAAAAGATAGTGGAGACAGCCAAAGAATAAAATAAAACCTAGCTTTTAATGAGAAATGCAGTAAAAGAATGCTTTCAAAGCTGTATTGCGGTAGGCAGACAGACACTGTCGCGGTGCTTACCTAGGACAAACCTAATGTATACATTTATTTTATTCTTTGGTTATCTCCACTATCTTTTTCAATTGTTAAATTGGGGATACCCCCCCCCCCATCACCAACAGTGGCAAGAGCCTTATTTCTATGTTCAATAGATTGCTTCCCACAACTATCTCGGTACACCCTGCGAGTGTTTTTGTCAGATTTTAAGGAATCCTTCAATCACTGAGCAGCAAATGAGATCACCTGTGCTGTGCTTCAGATATCTGGCAAGCCTGGCCTGTTTGTTTTCCCAAACCTGTCCTCAGGGTGCACGGTTTTAATATTAGACTTATCTTGAGTGAAATATTGGTACTTTTGTTGTGATGTTTATAAAGCCTTGAATTTTTATGTAATCCTTGACGGTGTTCCATTACATTACTGAATTGTCCTGAGCGACTAGTGTCAACGCGTTTCACATCACTTCATCCTCCCACAAAAGAAACTACCACAATGTTAAGTAATCTTAAAATCTAAAGAGCGTATGAGCTGCATTACATACAGTATGTGGCTGCTTCCTGCACATTGAGGCAGTTTTTGCTATTTTAACTAATTTATTCTGTGAATGTGGGTGTTAGGCTGTGATTACCTCTATCATTGTTTGTTCAGTGTGAGGTTTTAAGGAGTTTCCTTCCATGGTCTTAAAGTATGTCCCCTATCCTAGATGGTATGGACAGACATGTGAAATTCATGATTTTTTTGAAAAAATAATAAAGATATACTGTAGAGACCTGTACTACAGGGTGGGGAATAAAGGACGCTTTAACCATATAGCAGCTTGTGCATCCATAAGTGGTGACTTAGTCACAATGTGACATTAAAATAGACCTGATGTAATAAAAACAGAGTGGATCTAAGGAATAAAACAGACATTCCATATTGTAAGCAATATAAAACATTAAATCTACGCCCATAATGAGCTGCACTCACAGGACAAAGATTGTAGGCACATCAAAATGTTCCGAATGATCCATAATGATGGGATTCCAGACCTGGTGTTCCTACAATGACCGGTGATACCAAGAGGCCTACATTAGGTGCATAAATGATTTATTGCTAACAGATCTTAACCTCCCTGGCGGTATTCCTGAGTGTGACTCGGGGTTAAATTTCTCTACTCCGAACGGTAACCCCGAGCCACACTCGGGCTGGATGCATACTCACCTCCTCCTGCGCTCCCTTGCTGTCCCCTGCAGTGTGATCGCGGCGAGCTGCTTCCTGATAAGGCTCCCTGCGAGTCACACAATGCAGGGGGGCGGGACCAGGCAGCAAACTTAGAAAAAAATTCTAATACACTAGGGCTGTGCAAATAATCGCTAAAAAAAAAATAAAAAAAAAAATCGCAATTTAAGCACATGCAATTTCTAAATCGCATAAGGCTACAATTTTATCTATTCATATTATCGGCTCCCTGTAAGCTTCCAGCGGCATGGAGCTTTGGGGGCTCGCAGGGGGAACCACGTGTACAGCTGCGTTCTCGCAGCTCGTCACGTGGTTCCCCCAGGCGAGCGCCCAAGCTCCATGCCGCCGGAAGCTCACAGGGAGCCGAACACGCGGCGCAGAGAGGTGAGCTGGGGTAGTAGCCATAAGCTGGGACAGTATATCCATGTGTGTGCTGGGGCAGTATCCATGTGTGAGCTGGGGCAGTATATCCATGTGCTAATCGCAAATAAAATCGCAATCGCAATATTCATTCAAAAAAATCGCAATATGATTATTTTGTCCATATTGCACAGCCCTATAATACACTGTATAATCCAAAGTGCAATGTTTATGAATGGCCACTAGGTATAGGATAACAGGATAAGAAACAGTCTCACCCTTGTTTTCAGACAGATTTCAGTGTTTTTTGTTGTATTTTATTGAATAATTATTTTTGGGATAATAAATTGTCGTTTCAAACTTTATCGGACTTTATCGTATTTACGATTATTTTTTTAAAAATTTATTTGTAAAGGATTTTACCAGTAAGGACTCTTTTATTGCACGGATTTCAGTGCGTGTTTCCTAATTATTACAGGCCATGTACAAAAACACGTTTCCTTTAAAAAAAAAAAAAAACGCTTTTAGACACGAAATTTAGAAAATTAGATTGCCAGGGAGGTTAAAACACTATTATAAATATAAAATAATGCAATCCAATGCATTTAGTCTTAAAGGTTCAAAAGACTTCATCAGGGCCTTGAACTTTAAGACCAAACACGTTGAATTGCATTTTATTTTTCTAATTAAGATCTGTAAGCAATAAATCGTTTATGCACTTAGTGAAGGTCTGGAGTCTTGTAGAGGTCACTACAGATCGTTGGGGGGTAACATTTTGATGTGCCTACAATCTTTTTCTGTCCTGTGAGTGTGGCTCATTAGGGGCTTATATTTCATGTTTTGTATTATACCTTGGAATGTCTGTTTTATTCCTTTAGATCCACTCCCTGTTTTTATTACATTTTTTTCTGATACTATGTATCGTTGGGAGGAGACTATTTGGAATGAACAACTGGTGTTTTTTTTTTTTTCTTTTTGTTGCAAGCTTTTCCTTGGTGCCCAACACATATGGCTATTACAACAGACCTGTCCAAAAGGTTTTCAACTTGATTACAGTCTGAGCAGTCATGGATAGGAGGTCTTAGGTCCGGGATGCTGCCTCACATGTATACGGTGTTTAAATGTAAATGTAAAGGTTTGGTCAGTGCTGGGATGTGTGGTTAAGTCTTCATGAATAAAACTCTGGTTTATGCAGCTGGGTTTCCATGTTGATTCATTGGTAATGTTAGGTAATGTCAGGATTGAAATGAATGGTTCTTCCCTCCCTATAAATCTATTTCCTTTGCACCTGTCTACCTTCAGATAAATGCTACCCCCCATTACCTCTACCTGAGGCTCACTGACCATGATCGATCCTTCACTTCTCACACACTAAATGCTGGCAATGTTTCATCCATCTCCATGGCCTTTGTCAAGAACAAAAACACTGGATTCCTTGCTTTGTCTGGATATTGGAATTGGCCCTTAGGGAGTGCTCTATTGGGATCCCTATCGGAGCCGTATTGTGTATATGCAACTTGTGAATGTCTTGCTACTTTGCCTTTCCCTTTTGGATAAACCATCCACCTCTTTCTAAACCAGGACTGTGCCAAAATGCTCATACAAGTGCTTCTCTACGGCCTTGACTACTGGTACCCTCTTCTCATTGGCCCAAAATTAGCAGTTTCATCCTCTACAATCTAATGAATGTGTCTTCCAGGCTAATCCACCTCACCCCAGTCAGTCTTTGGCTTTCGGTTTCCTTTAAGAATGTAATTCTAAATCCTGGTCCTCCCGTACAACGCTCTTTGTAACTGCGCCCCTGCCTACATCTATTAGTAGGTATATATGTGCCATCCTGATCCCTTCGCTCTGCCAATGCTCTGATAGTCCCTCCTTGTAAATGCACAACAAACTCGGGACTGAGTTGCCTCTCTTATGGATCTCCCTCCCATGCAACATTTAAATCCCACTATGCCAAGTCTTTCATGAAGTCTCTAAAAACGCACCACTTAACTGAAATCAGTTTACTCCATAATCCCCCCTCCATTGAACCTTTCCTGATAGTCAACACAGGCCTCATGCATCCCATTACTTCTCTTACGTGTTTACCCTAGTTTGTGCCAGCCACCTTTTAGATTGTAAGCTCTTAATTTCCTATCATTCTCCAGGAGTTAATTTTATGCCTTTGTCCTACCCATTGTACAATGCCATGGAATAGGTTGGGTGCTGTATCAATTATAATTGGCTCGCACTGTGATTGGATCAGACATGAGGACTAGATTTCAAACCAAAAAAAAAAATGCCTGCATTTCATATTCCAAACACCTTTTAGGTTTTTTAGTACTGTTGAAGTAGTCCCTCATCCGCCGGCCTCCATGCATTTGGGACACAGAATAAGGCTAGGGTCAGACGAACGCATTTTCGCGTTGTCTGTGAAAAAGTGCGTTCGAACGAATGGACGCATTTTTTCACGGAGTACGCGATAGCGGTCATACGATGCGCATTTGCATCCGTGATTTTGTACGGATCATCAATAAAACACTTTGTGCATCTGGACGTTATGTTGGCCGGACATTATCAGTGTCTGACATCTCCAATTCACGCACACACGCCTCTAGCGGACGCAGCGCACTCTGTACAACCGTACTAGAGGTTTTACGTTCGACAAAATGCGTTCGTTTTCCACTTGCGTTGCGCAGCCGGACTTTTGTGCGACCGTACTTCGTATATTGGCCGTCATTGCCTGGCACTTGCTGCTACTACGGCCGTGATTAAGTGCGCCTGCACGCGCGTTCGCACTGCGCTCGTCTGACCCTAGCCTAAGTTGCATAGTTTTTTTTGTTTTTTTTCGGGTTTGCTTTTCTAAATGATCTTCCCAACGACATAAACCTTGTGCCCTTTGCACATCTTGGATATGTGTTTCTGAGAAATGAAGTTCTGAGACAGATGTCAGCAAAAAAATGTATTTAATTTTGTTCCATTGGTTAGAAAAGTAGAGTTTTTTTTGCATATAATGAAGGGACGTTCACATCCTCTGAACAGGTTTTATTCCCAATATGTCGAATCCCTTGGCCATGATGGCCGCAGTTGCATCACACAAAAGCATCCTTCCCATGTTCACTTTAACGATCTTACCTGCAAAACAAAGAAAATACAGGCTTGAGAGTTCGGTACAGATCGCGCACATTGTATGACATCAGAAAATGGATCCGGCTTTGCATGTTTGTTGCTCTCCTCTGAGTCGGACCCCTGAACCCTATTAACAGTAAGGGCCCCCTACTTAAAACAGAATAACGTTTTGGCGTATATACAGTGGTGTTCAAAATTATTCAACCCCCACTGACTTCACCATGTTTGTAACCACACCAGTAAATGTCTAGAAGGAGCTGAGTATCACAGTCATTTT
Source organism: Leptobrachium leishanense (assembly GCA_009667805.1). NCBI lineage: Eukaryota > Metazoa > Chordata > Amphibia > Anura > Megophryidae > Leptobrachium > Leptobrachium leishanense. Next base: position 297,852,995 of record CM019065.1, on the reverse strand, counting down.
AAAGCTGCCTAATTGGTGCTTATTATGCTTTATTGCTGCTCCGTGACATCCACAGGTGTTTTCAATACCCGATTGAAAACACTTGAATGAACCTCTGTTCTTCAGAGTGGTAGTCTTTAAGGGGTTGAATAATTGTGTCAATGAAGAATTCACAAAAGAAACATTTACTACTGTATTACAAAACCAATTGATGTCATTTTAGTTGCATATGGTTCTTTAAAAAGTCCTTGTAGGATTTCATTCTGAATACCATTACAAATGTACACTAAATTCCCTAAAACCCTTTACAGCATTGGGGGTTGAATAATTTTGAACACAACTGTAAAAGTAGATGCACATAAACATATGCATGTTGGCTCGCCTTATCCGGAATTCTGAACACTAGACTTTTCAAAGTGTTTCGGATTTTATTTTTTGTTTAATATATCAGAGATTGACATATATTTTGTGGATATACTGAGAGACGTCATGGAGTTGGCTGGCTGAATCAGCGGTTTGCTCCTTAAATTACATCTGTGCTGATATGTCTCTTAATGCATCCAATAACTGGAAGGTTGTACAGTGGAAGATGGTCGATGGCCCTCCGTGACCAGAGATGACACACACTACCATTTAAAGGGAAACTTTAGCCACCAAGATCATCTAATGTTACACTATAACCCAACCAAAGTAAAGGGATTTAGATACTGATGAGAAACTCAGGTGAAATGACTGGTGAAGTGAAAATTCTAGGTCAAAACTGCCAAACCAGAAAAATTCTCCCATTTATCTCACTTTCCAAATCGAATATTTGGTCTAGATTGTTCTCTTCTGTCAGTTCTCCTGATTTTCACCTTTTTCTGTGAATAACCCTGTGTCACATCTAAAAATTATGCACAAAAAAGTGAAACACGCACAGGGTTATTCAGAGAAAGGTGAAAACCAGGAGAATTAGCAGGAAAAGAACACTCTAGACCAAATAGCCAATTTGGAAACAGATAAATGTGAGAATTTTTCTGGTTTGGCTATTTTGACCTAGAATTTCCACTTCTCCAGTCATTCTCCTGAGTCACCTCTCTTTGAATAGTTTGTCATTTTTTTTCTACATGTTCATCAAATGGCTTTAGATTTGCTACATATAGTACAAATAAAAAAAAACCTTACCAACAGATATTGCTAAATTTGAGGGATACAAACAGGCATTACAATTCAATGAGGTTCACGTCTTTTTTACGCAACAGTGTCTTCATTTTAAACAGGAGCTACACAAATGTTGGCTAAGGTTTTTTCCACATTAATATTTGTACTATGTATTTGAAATCTATGATGTGTGCGTCACTTTTAGAAATCAAACAGGATTACTGTTTGTATCATTTCGACATTTTGCTGTACTGTCCTGGTCTAGGTGGGATTTCCAGACGTTCAACACGTTCAACACGTTTTGATGATGCACCGCAAACACCATACATCATTCCAATGCATGCCGTGACCTCCAAACATTGCATGAAGTCTCCAGGTGTTAGGGGTGAGAAGGTCAAGGGCTGTAGAGCAGTGCTTTCCAAACCTGTTGCCAGGATCCACTAACAGGATGGGTTTTACGATTACCCTGTGGAAATGCTGAATAAGGCAATCACTAAGCAGCACATCCAAGAATACGTGCTGTGTTTGCCAAGCTTGACCTGTTAGGGGTTCCTGGAGACATGATTGGGAAACACTGTTGTGCAGCATTGGTGGTAGAGTTCACATTTCATTAGAGAACATCACATTGTAGTTCAAGATTATAAACATCAGTGGTGGATCCAAAAAGGAATCACCTGCTCATACTCATGGATCTTAAAGTGCCCTTTAATGCCCATGTGGATTTCTCCTACAGATAAAGCCCTCAGTGGTGCTGCTGCGAAAGAGTACACGCAGATCGAGGGGAGAGTCGTTCTAGTGGATAGTTCTCTCAGAACTCCCCCAGTCGCATGCCGCAGTCACATGAGGGACAGCAAAACTTTGAAAGGGTGTAACTTTCTTTTTTCAATTATATATATGTCATGAAAGAAGAAAAACCAAAACACTGACATATATAAAGAAAGGGATTACTTTTCAAATGAGGGCAACCTGTTTTGGGTGTAACAGGTGCCCTTTGAAATCTGAAAGTCCCTTTTATAAAGACCCTTACCAGTTTGTCTGTCTTTCTCAACACAATAGCAGTTGTCGTAGAACTCTGTGAAAGTGGTGGCAAGTTCATACAGGTAGTCGCACAAGGTGTGTAGGAGGAGGTCATCCAGGATCTTCTGCAGGATTTCAGGGAACCTCAGAATGCACTTGCCCAGCTTCCACTCTTTCTCATGCTCCAATGTGATTTGAGTACCCGCGGCAGCATTACGCAAAGCTTCATCGCTGATCTCTGCCAATCTCGCAATAGACCTGAAATGGAGAAAATACCCCTCATTAACCAAGAATTTCTTAGAATATTCTATTTAATTAAAAATTAAGCATCTTTATCCTTTGGACCCATGTATCTCTGGACTCATAGAAACTAAAGGGTCAGGTGAGGTATCATTGGAAAGACCAGAGTATGGCCTTTCCAATGATATACAACATGACAAGGGTCCATGTAACAAATAATTAAATTTTTCTAATTTCATTTTATTTTCCTATTGCAGCACTATTGTTCACTTTTCCATTATAAATTGAACAATGAAGCTGCACTGTGGGGCTCTGATACCTCATACACACACCACATTACTGTGAGTTTTATTACTGTGAAGCTCTGGGATACGTTCATACACACAGTGCACATTGCTGTGGTATGCTCATACACACCGCATATTACTGTGAATTTTATTGCTGTGGAGTTCTGTATTAAGAATGGGTGTGTATGGTGGGAATAGTTTGAGGGGGCCACAGCATTTAATCTTTGGCCCTAAGCAACACAATGTCATGGCCTGGCCCTGGCTGTATACATTGGCTGCACGCTAGTGTGCGCCCTCCATTTATTAGTTTTGCCATAGAAAATAATGTAACCATATCGCTAGCCCGCATCACACAGGCAGCGCAAGGGCTTACAGCGGGTAGCATGGTCTCATTCTACGGCCCCGGCACCTCGCCACACACAGATAAGCACAGGAGCCCTTGCTCTGCTGTAAGTCCAGGGCTGAGTGATGCAGAGCCCTGGAACGTATGAAAATCCCTGCAGGCTTCACATACATGAAGCCTGCAGGGCTATCTGCAGTGATGAAAACCCTCACCACTATCCAACTATCCATTCTGGATCCTGGGGGGGGGGGGGGTTTAATCAGAATCAGAGGGGGTCTCAAATACAGACCCCTCTGTATAATACCTGTCATCCACCGAAACAAACATTCCTTCAGTGCCATATATCCTTTACATAGGGTCTCCGCTCTATCACTGCAAGGAAACTGGGCAGCATGGGACTGGGTTAGGATGGTTAACTGATGGTAAGCCCCCTGGGAGTATGACTGTTTATGTGATGTGCCTTTCAAGAATCAATAGTTACAGTTTTCTGTAAAGTTGCCTGTGGTTTCGTGTGATTGGAAAATACATTTAAAAAAAAAATCTAAATACAAACCTTATTCTGGTGAATGCGTAAAGCAGGTAGGCAGCGGTGTTTCCACGATCATCCAACATCTTGTCGAATGAGAAGATATAATCATTCATTCTGTTGTGGGATAAGTCAGCGTATTTAATGCAGCCAAAGGCAACTGATGTCTGAGCCGCTTTCAGTTCCTCTGGAGTCAAGACCTTCAACATAAATAGACTTTCATAAGTGCCACGCGGGTACACACAAAATAACACTGAATTCACTATACTAGGGCTGCAACGAACGATTATTTTTTCGAATAATCGATTCATCGGATAAAATAAATAAAATAAAAAGGAATACAATGTAATAATAAATAGTAATCAACCCCTCCCCCCTCCTTTTTTTCATAAGCAATTTGCGTAGTGTATATTACTTTTGTACGCACATATGCAAATTACATACCTTTCACACAGAAGGTGCACGAGTGCTTGGTCAGACTGGTGGATTGATGTTATATGGCAGCTTAAGCCCATGTCGGCTTTTTCCCCAAACGAACACTACTGCGAGCGTTCAGATAGACATTATCAGGGTAATTCAAAGAGATTCGAAAAGTCACCGCACGTTCGGTGACTTTTCGTTCTCTTCAATTCGGTGCAAATCGGCTCTCCCATTTCGGCAACCCTGCGGTGTATTCAGCAAACACCACAGGGCTGTCGAAGTGCAGGGAAAAGCTGCCGAAAACCCGGCGAACGCACGCCGAAAACACGCAAAAACATCTGGATTAACCCGAAGACGCCGGAAAAACCTGAGCAGGAGCCGATCACACGCAGAGCAACTGCCAGAAAAAGCCGACACCGCAGACAGAAGGCAGTGAATAAATTAGCAAAACAGTTTGCTTGAATGTTTGAAAAGTGAAACTCTGTTTGCAAAGAAACTACTGAGCAAAAATGTCTGAAATTTACATATGAGGTCCAGGGAATGATAATAAAAAGGGCTGTTATAGAAAAAATAAGTAAAAGGGAAGAAAATAAATAAATAAAAAATAGGATTTTTTTTTTAAAAAAAAAAATTTAAATCCAGAAAAATGCTTAAAATATCCTAAAAAAAATCTATAAATAAAGAGACTCTTTACTGCAGAATTTTATAATGAACGGTTTATTAGATACTGAATTAAAAACGGGAATATATTTAACATTGAAGCCTATGGGATTCGCCTGAATAAACTTGCCGTTTTAAACCACCGAATGGCAGTGCATTTCGGGAACCTGTCACTGCTGGTTTGTGTTCTCTGAATAGCCGAAGGAGTGCTTTTCATGGGGATTCACTGCCCTCGAACAGGCACCGTATGTTCAGGAAATTCACCAGGATTTGGCGAATTACCTGCTCTCTGGATAGCCGAATGGCCAAGAAAGGTAACCGAACGCTGATCTTTCAACAGGAATTCAAATCTCTTTGGATAACCCTGTATGTCAGTAAGAAAGCAGAGCGAGAAGGGGGGGGGGGCACCCCACGCAGCCTGACCACTTTAACCTCTCTGGCAGTCTAATTTTTTCAAAATTTTGTGTCTAAAAGCGTCTCAATTTTTTTGGAAAGGAAACGTGTTTTTTTATATAGTAAGCCTGTAATAATTAGGAGTAGCGCACTGAGATCCGTGCAAACAAGAGTCTACCCAGGACATACTTGAAAACGAGAGAAATCTCAATGTATCCTTCCTAGTAAAATACTTTGCAAATAAATAAATAAATAGTAAACACACCAAGTCCGATAAAGTTTGAAACACGACATAATAATTTATTATCCCAAAAATAATTATCCAAAATAATGCAAATAAATTATATTCAATAATAAAATCAAACCAAAAACACTGAAATCTTTCAGAAAACAAGACTATCATGGTAATTCAAAGAGATTCGAAAAGTCACTGCACGTTCGGTGACTTTTCGTTCTCTTCAATTCGGTTTGTTTTGCCGATCCCATTTCGGCGACCCTGCGGTGTATTCAGCAAGCACCACAGGGTCCCTGAATTGCAGGGAAAGGCTGCCGCAAACCCGATGAAAACTCACCACAAATCCCAGGCGAATGCACGCCGAAAACAAGCAAAAACATCTGGATTAATCCACCGAAAACCACGGAAAACCCCCAGCAGGAGCCGATCACCCGCAGCGCAGCCGCCGGAAAAACCCGACACCGCAGAAGAAGGCCGTGAATAAATTAGGAAAACAGTTTGCTTGAATGTTTGAAAAGTGAAACGCTGTTTGCAAAGAAACTACTGAGCGAAAATGTCTGAAATTTACAAATGAGGTCCAGGGAATAATAAAGAGGGCTGTTACAGAAAAAAAGTAAACTTAGAAAAAACAAAACAGAAAAATGCTTAAAATATCCTTAAAAATCTATAAATAGAGACTCTTTACTACAGAATTTTAGAATGTACGGTTTATTAGATATTGAATTAAAAAACGGGAATATTTTTAACATTGAAGCCTATGGGATTCGCCTGAATAAATCTGCCGCATGAAACCACCGAATGGCAGGGCATTTCGGCAACCTTTCACTGTTGGTTTGTGCTCTCTGAATAGCCAAAGCATTGCTTTTTTATGGGGATTTCACTGCCCTCTAACAGGCACCGAATGTGCAGGCAATTCACCAGGATTTGGCGTATTGCCTGCTCTCTGGATAGCCAAATGGCCAGGAAAGGCCTTTCTCCAGCCATTCGGATCTCTTTGAATAACCCTGTTTGTATGTATGGTCTGTTTCTGATCCTTTAGTGCCACCTAGTGGCCGTTCAGGAGCAGGTCATGTTATTGGAGATTTCATGAACAAACTGATCGGGAGGAGGCTTCGGAGGTGGAAGGGAGTGGGTTTGATCAAAAGACTGAACCTGAGTGTGGGAGTGTGAAGGGACCGGACCAAAGGAAGAGAATGACAACTCCAGACCAAAGAGGGAGAGGCAGGCAGGTTGGGGTGGTGGCACAGGACTCCAGCTTCAAGGAAGTATAAAACACCAGCTTTACAGTGCCCATACCCAGAGGCAGTATCCAGGGGTTTGTGCTAGAACGCTGCTACAGTTGTAAACTGAATAAAAACAAATGGGTTATGTCTGACATAACCCTAGAACAAAATCATACCGAGTAAAGCAGCGGCACATCTACTGCAATTAGCTCAGAAGCACAGTCCAAGCAAGGTTATAACATTTAACTCAGTCTGAATCTAAACAGTGTGCGCTGTACACAAATCAATTAATCGACAACGGACTAATTGATAATGAAAATAGTTGACAACTATTTTCATTATCGTTTAGTTGGCGATCAATCGATTAGTTGTTTCAGCCCTAGACTACACCTATCAAATTAAACAGAAATGCCTAAATATAAGGGCTTTGTAAAATGTTATTCTTCTGGCAAAATTCCTAACAAATATTTGTTTTTCAAAAAATAACAGGAAAAAAAAGCCCCCGCCACCCTGTCAATCAAATACACTGCATAGGTCATTGTCAATAGCGTAGTCTCTGTGCTATCAATGGATTGGAAGAGAGCATGAGAAGTCATCATCAGTATGGGGGCAAAAGGGGTGGGTAGTTGGGCCATTCAGGGTGTGATCTTCACCACATCACTGTAAGCACAGTACCAGTGCTTTTTCAAAGACATTTACACTATGATGCCTTTATTTAAGTCTCATTAAATGCAGAAATGCCCTACGTCCCCTACTTTGTAAACATATAGACTAGGGGATGCGCCGAAATTATCGGCTGAAAATGGTGCTTTCGACCGATGGCTAAAAAAAATGCCGAAGATCAGTCATCCGAACCATGGCCTGGAGGCCCAGCTGAGCCGGGGGTGCTGCCTGCTCAGCCGGCCTCCAGGCGAGTCCCCGGCTCGGGCTCCAGGCCCAGGTTCTGATGACTGTTTTTTGGTTTTCGGCTGAGCTGATCCCGAATTTTTGGTATCGGCCAGAAATTTTCATTTCGGTGCATCACTAATAGAGATAGTCCATTATGTGACTGTGAAATCCTTACAACTTTCCTGTAAAGTTTCTCTGCACCAGTCAGTGGTGAGTAAGACAGAAAAAACAAATCTTGCAGTAAAAATCGATCTGAGCAATGTTCTTAAAAACATCCACTACTTGTAAAAAATACTGATCGCATTGATAAAACAGTTGTTCATGGTGAGCATCCCCTTCACTACCAATTGGTTTTCCATAAACCCACTGACTGCACCCTACAGATTTCTTAGAAAAAAACATTCTATGTTAACTACAGCTAAAAATCCTTGTTTGTCTGTACAATGCATTTTTACTTTTGGTAGCCCTATTGGACAGGCAGTGGGTGCCACCTTATGCCCAAATAACACTTCTGCAGGTGTACACCCGTTGGGGTTCTGTGATTCAGACACAGAAGTCCCAGCTGTTCAAACAGGTTTGACACCTCAGCTGACATATCCAAGGGACACGTTCTGTCGCACGTTTGCAAATGAGTTTCTTTTGTAATAAACAAAATTCCTTTGCATTGCCGCAGAAAGAGACCAGATTATGTTGACTCGATCTTGGGCTTTAGCAGGGACTTTTAAAGATCAAGTTAACGGATCATGGGATTGAAGGGGTTAAGATGGAAAGCCTGGTATTTTTCATCACATAACGACTCACTTTATCTCTTTCTTTGTCTTTTAACTTGTCCATGGAGCGTTTCAGTCCTTCTTCCAACAGATCCATTAATCTCACAGTGTCGCCTGACCGGGTCTTAAATTTCTTCCTAAAAATACAAATCCACACATTGTACATGAATGGCCCTGGGTATCTTTAATCCTCCCATGCCGGTGATTTGAGAATTAGCTTCCTATTCATCTTCTATGTTAAAAATAGCATGACACAAAAATAATTTTGGAAGCTTTGACATGATAATGAAGTGGTGTCAACACAGCATGGGTGAATGGTGTCAACAAATTTCTAGATTTTGCTCTGTAGTTATGTGTTGTTACTTTGTAGTTTTATACTTGCATGTTCATTATGCTCATCATATGCTCATATTATTTCTTTAACCTGTTAAGGACCAATGGTCTTTAAAGTCAATGCATTTATGACGGGACAGTTTCGTCGTTGGTCCTTAAGAGGATAAAAGTCTCTTGGATTAACTTTCAAATTTTTTTTGAGAAAGAATTTTACCAGGAAGGATACATTGAGATTTCTCTCTTTTTCAAGTATGTCCTGGGTGGCGAGTATGTACCGTTAGGTGTCTTGCCCAAGGACACTTACTGGAGAGGTTGCTCGCTGGGATCGAATCCATGACTCCACAGGCTCTCTCCATGCAGAGCAGTGATGTTACCTCTACTCCACCCAGCCGGTACAATTTAAGAAGCTTCTCACAGATCCATAAGCATGCAAAACTATATCAGTAAATAAACAAACCAGGCTTGCAGCAAGAAATAGAACTCAAGGTGGTTAATTCATCACAAAATGAATGGGAATTCGTTTTTGTTTTTTTAAATAAACTCTACCTCCAGTCTTAAGACTTTTTGCTGATTGTTTTACACATAAATCAGGTATGCAGATAATGCTTACTTGTCTTCTCCAAGGACGACACCAAAGCCAGCATGTTCCACTCGGGTCACCTTGGGATCATACCAGCCCATCAGCCGACCAGCCGTATACACGGTCTCAAAATGTATGCCCTAAAGTAAGGGTAGAGAATGAAGCAAAGTCAAACATTACATGAGATTGAGAGACCATATTCCACCGGAACATGCAACTGCATTTCAAATAAAGTGAACCATTCAATATAACTGAAACAAGGACACATTCCAGGACCTAGATGAGTGCTGGCCAAAATTCAGGTCAGATCTATGATGCTTAATCACCCACAAGACGGAAGAACAATAATGCTAGTTGTATGTCTACATCAGAAGGGGGTGAGGGGAGGATCTATACTGTGGTCAGCCCTGCTTTACATGAAACCTGCTATTGTTATTGGTTAATAAAGAGCTATATGAGAATTGCAACTCTTAAATAGCCTATTAATTGACCAGGCACCCAATCAATCCATGAGATTATGCATTAAGAACTGACAAAATAAATAGAACCCAAAACACTTTTTTGTTACTTGTTTAACAAGGGTGTACAGTGGAAATTCAATGCACAGGTATTGCAGGCAGCTGTCACAGAGAGCTGTCACCTCTCCAGTAAGTGTCATTGGGCAAGACACCTAATGTTACATACTTGCCTACCACACAATGAGCCCTATTCCAATCTTCAAGCAAACGTTTGCGCGTGCGCAAAAACGCATTAACAAGAGGGGAAAAACCCTTTCGCTGAACGTCATATTACAATGTCAGTGCAACAAACGCACGGAATCGTCTACCGCGGGTGAATCTGCGCGAACGCTGCACGAGCTTACTGTACTTCACGCGTCCTATACTTAACATTGTGAGCGCAAATGCGTTTGCGCGCTGGTACGCGGATGGTATTACAATCTATGCTCAAAATTTAACGCAAAGCCTTTGCACGCATAATTTTAACGTCTTTGAAAAGCTGGTGGTAACGGCAAATCTGAACGTCCTGGCCGAACCCAAATACACCAGCACAAAAAAAAAAATACAGCAAAGTATAGTTACACATACCCAAACAATAAAATGGAGAAGTTGTGCGTGTTTTTATTATTGCTGCATCATATATGCTCAGATTGACTTTGGCAGGCGCAAAAACTTAACGTGAGATAATTGTGGTTCTTAATTCTGATTGGCTGAATCGCGTGAAAAAACAGTCCGCACACTGATTTCTGCGCGCGTTTTTACACGTCTTTTATACGCGCTTTTTTTTGACGGATGAAATAATGTGTGAGGATTGTAATACCAGCGTTAATTTACGCGCGTTTACGTTTAACGCTTTGCGGAAACATTCACGCGTTTACCATGCATTTTTGCGTGAAGAATGTAATAGGGCCCAATATCGGCTGTGGAGTCCAGTGGAATCCCTTCGACCGTGGAGAAGCAAGTCACAATCCCATTCAGCACAGCCCTCCAATACAACTGTGGAGAAGCAAGTTTCTACTTTACAAGAAGTGGGTTTAACTTAACCACCAGGTCGCTGATCTACAATCATGGAAAGATGACCCGATCCCACTCAGAAGACGCCACCAGAAAGTGTCCTTGGGCAAGACACCCAACGATATGGATGCGCCAACCTCACAAAATACTTTTTACATCTCATATATAGTATGAGGAAATAGCCAAAATGGCAATGAAGGGGGAAGTTATTATCATGGGGGACTTTAATCTTCCTGATGTGAACTGGAAAACCAAAATAGCTGGGTGCACCAGGAGTACAAATATTCTAAACTCCCTACTGGGATTATCTCTAACACAAGTAGTTGAGGAGCCTACCCGTAAAGAGGCTATATTGGATTTAATACTCACAAATGGAGGTTTGGTATCAGACGTTGTTGTAGGTGAAAATTTGGGATCTAGTGATCAGCAGTCAGTGTGGTTTAATATAAGAACAGGGATGGAGCCGCACCACACAAAAACAAAAGTTTTAGACTTTAAAAAAAAAAGATTTTTCTAAAATGAGATTTTGTGTGAATGAGTCATTATCAGACTGGAGGAGTTTAAAGGGAGTCCAGGAGAAATGGGATTATTTAAAGGAAGCATTATTGAAGGCCACAGGCAATTGCATTCGGCTTGTTAGCAAAAACAAAAAAGGGAAGAAACCACTGTGGTACTCTGCAGAAGTGGCCAAAATAGTGAAGAACAAAAAGACAGCATTCAATAATTATAAAAAAACTCAGAGTGAAGAAGATAGGCAAACCTATAAGATTAGGCAGAAAGAGGCAAAGCAATTTATAAGAGCTTCCAAAGCACACGCCGAAGAGAAAATAGCTCAGTCAGTAAAAAAGGGGGACAAAACATTTTTTAGATACATAAACGAGAAAATAAAAATAAAACAAGGATTAGTTAGATTAAAAACAAAGGAACGAAGGTATGTAGAAGAGGATAAAAGTCTCACTGACTTCCTCAATGAATATTTTTGTTCAGTCTTTGCAGAAGAAAAGGGACCTCAGTTAGGAGGAAACACTAACGAGACATTTACATAGGAGTTTACAGAGGAGGAGGTTCTACAGCAGCTGTCTAAAGTAAAAGACAAATAAGTCAATGGGGCCTGATGGGATCCACCCTAAATTATTAAAAGAGCTCAGTGGTGTAATAGCAAAACCATTAACAGATTTATTTAACCAATCCTTGTTAACGGGAGTCGTCCCAGAAGACTGGAAATTAGTAAATGTTGTGCCCATTTACAAGAAGGGTAGTAGGGAGGAATCGGGGAACTATAGGCCAGTTAGTCTTACGTCAGTAGTGGGGAAATTAATGGAAACCATGTTAAAGGAAAGGATTGTTGAACATCTAAAAACACATAGATTACAGGATCAGAAACAACATGGGTTTACCTCAGGGAGATCATGCCAAACTAATCTTATTGATTTTTTTGATTGGGTAACAAAAATAATAGACACAGGTGGTGCAGTAGACATTGCTTATTTAGATTTCAGTAAGGCTTTTGATACTGTTCCGCATAGAAGGCTTATCAATAAATTGCAATCTTTGATCTTGGATTCCAATATTGTTGAATGGATTAGGCAGTGGCTGAGTGACAGGCAACAGAGGGTTGTGGTAAATGGAGTTTATTCGGGGCAAGGTCTTGTTACCAGTGGGGTACCTCAGGAGTCAGTACTTGGACCCATTCTCTTTAATATTTTTATTAGTGATATTGCAGAAGGTATTAATGGAAAAGTATGTCTTTTTGCTGATGACACAAAGATTTGCAATAGGGTTGACGTTCCTGGAGGGATCAGCCAAATGACAAATGATTTAGGTAAACTAAAAAAATGGTCGGAGCTGTGGCAATTGAGTTTTAATGTGGATAAGTGCAAGATAATGCACCTGGAACGTAAAAACCCAAGGGCTGAATATAGAATATTTCATACAGCCTTAACCTCAACATCTGAGGAAAGGGATTTAGGGGTTATTATTTCAGAGGATCTAAGGGTAAGTAGTCAATGTAATAGAGCAGCAGGAAATGCTAGCAGAATGCTTGGTTGAATAGGGAGAGGTATTAGCAGTAGGAAAAGGGAAGTGCTCATGCCACTGTACAGAGCACTGGTGAGACCTCACTTGGAGTACTGTGTGCAGTACAGGAGACCGTATCTCCAGAAGGATATAGACATCTTAGAGAGAGTTCAGAGAAGGGCTACTAAAATGGTGTACGGCTTGAAGGAGAAAAGTTACCAGGAAAGGCTTAATGATCTTAACATTTACAGCTTGGAAAAAAGACGAGACAGAGAAGATATGATAGAAACATTTAAATACATAAAGGGAATCCACAAGGTAGAGGAAGGGAGTATATTTAAAAGGAAATAAAGTAGCAAAACAAGAGGACATATGTCATGGAGCTGATGTAACGCTCCATGCTTCAAACCCCAAGAGACTGTTATGTTCATTTATATCGTGTGATTTTAGATATATTCTACATCGTTTGGTTTTAGTTTAATTTAGTTTAGTGTAAAATGGCGTAGCTTTGGTTTTAAAAATACTTATATTCCTGTAGGTAAATGTGTTTTTGTATATACAGTAAACAAGCTTTACTGCTGTGTAATTTATGCACCAGGGCTTTTCCCATTATCTAGCTGCATGTTTAATTCAAGGGATCTCTGATAGTGTGTGTTTAATCTGATGTATTAGAACAATGGATATACAAATGTTGTGTGAGCTGAAGGCTAGAGAATGCAAAGAATGTTTATTGTAAATAACTGACATAATGTAATTAGTATGGGTATGCAAATTATGACTGTTGGACTTCAGCATAAATGGTGGCGTTTTGTTCATTAAAAAGTCAGAGAACTCTCAGAGCCCAGAGAGAGAGGATCCTGTTTTAAAGCATACAGCCGCGCCTGTTGTCTTTATTACAAACTACGCTACACTCCACACTCACCCTCAGAAGGCAGAGAGCGGCCTTCTGGAGATTCCTAACGGCTCCAGGGCAGAGGAACAGAAGCAGGCGGGTCAAGCCGCTCGAGGCGCTGAGGACAGCGCTCCCAGTACCCGGGCTGACCGCAACGAAGGGGTGTCTGGAGAGCCAGGACAGACGGAAGGGAACGGTTCCTTCACAACATAGTCTTAGATTAGAGGGGCAAAGGTTTAAAAGTAACATCAGGAAGCATTATTTTACTGAGAGGGTGGTGGATACATGGAACAGCCTTCCAGTTGAAGTGGTAGAGGCCAAAACAGTGATTGAATTTAAGCAGGCATGGGATAGGCATAAGGCTATCCTAAACAAAAGATAAATCCAGGTAAAGTATCCATGTAATTGGGCAGACTAGATGGGCCGAAAGGTTCTCATCTGCCGACATTTTTCTATGTTTCTATGTTCCCTTGGAAACAGGGTCTCCCTGAATCAGGTCATCATCCATATGTGGTATTCTAATGTATCAACCCTTGTACACTGATCTTGTAAAACGCTGTATAAATAGGATAATAACTTAACCCTGGAAAAGTCAGATTTGAACATAACAGCTCCATCTAGAGGAACAGGTTAGCTTTAAGGGCCAGAAGACTAAAAGCAGGCGCCATCTACAGGAACATTACTGCAATGACTTGGAAGTTTTGCACTGTTGGCTCCAACGGATTATAAAAAAAAAGGATTGCTCCAAATTCTGGTGGCTATGATTTATCTTTATGAGTGGAATTTAACCATGGACTTGAAAGGACTTTTTACAGCAGAAATAATTTTCAAACTATATTCCAATGCCTGTCTGGCAATAAACAAACTTGCCTAATAGAACGTAGCACAGATTATATATGTTCTGCTCCGGATGTAAAGTCCTTTGTGCTGTGTATGAAGAAACCTAAAAAAGTTATAAAATGATGGCTAGATTCCATGTCACTTGCAAACTTGACCACAGCTCTGGTAAACGTACCAACTCCGTAGACTTTAATGGCTCTGGTACGTTTACACCTTGCCTTGGAATCTGGCCCTTAATGTTTGCTTACAAAACATGCGCCAGTGCTTATGACAGTAATAACATAGCAAATTTAAACATACAACACATATAAATGTTTTATTATTGAAGAAGAAAAAAAAGGATTGTTCTCTAATGCATATAGATAAGTAAATCCTTTTCTCAGTGCTTGCTGTTATCCTTCTAAAGGGAAACGGCCATATTTAAAAAGGATTTTTAAAAAAATGAAAATAAAATGCCATTTTCTAATTGTTTAGTAACAGAATGTTGGCACCTTGTAAATGCATCTATAAACTATTCAATGAAAACTAAGTTGATTTGAAAAAGATGCTCCAATCTGGATCTTTCTCAGGTAGACGTCTTGCATTGTGTTCAGAAGCGGTTTTCGGGTGAAGTCAAACATTTTTGGGTGAAGTCGAATTGGAGCCTTTTTCGGAAGGTTATCAAATCACAAAACATGTAACTTTAATAGTTTTGTCACCAAAGTTGGATTAGTATTAGGGTTATTTTACCATTTGTGTTTGTTTTAGGGTTATCTTACTATTTGTTTGTTTTAGGGTTATTTTACCATTTGTGTTTGTTTTAGGGTTTGCGTACCATTTGTTTTTGGGTTAGCTTTCCATTTGTGTTTATTTTAGGGTTAGCTTACCATTTGTGCTTGTTTTAGGGTTAGCTTACTATTTGTGCTTGTTTTAGGGTTACGTTATCATTTGAGTTTGCTTTAGGGTTAGCTTACCATTTGTGTATGTTTCAGGGTTCGCGTACTATTTGTTTTTGTTTTAGGGTTAGCTTTCAATTTGTTTTTGGGTTCGCTTTCAATTTGTTTTTGGGTTAGCTTACCATTTGTGTTTGTTTTAGGGTTACCTCACCATTTGTGTTTGTTTTAGGGTTACCTTACTATTTGTGTTTGTTTGTTTTCTCTGGCTTTTTGTACTGTTGCAGGGCTTTCAAAATAAAATTTTGAAATTTGAAGAAAAAAAAAAAGATTTGTGGGTTTATTCACAAGGAGCAAACTATACAGGTCACCATTTGTGCTGGATTTAGGGTTAGCTTACTATTTCTGTTTGTTTTAGGGTTATCTTACCATTTGTGTTTGTTTTAGGGTTTGCGTACCATTTGTTTTTGGGTTAGCTTTCCATTTGTGTTTATTTTAGGGTTAGCTTACCATTTGTGCTTGTTTTAGGGTTAGCTTACTATTTGTGCTTGTTTTAGGGTTACGTTATCATTTGAGTTTGCTTTAGGGTTAGCTTACCATTTGTGTATGTTTCAGGGTTCGCGTACTATTTGTTTTTGTTTTAGGGTTAGCTTTCAATTTGTTTTTGGGTTCGCTTTCAATTTGTTTTTGGGTTAGCTTACCATTTGTGTTTGTTTTAGGGTTACCTCACCATTTGTGTTTGTTTTAGGGTTACCTTACTATTTGTGTTTGTTTGTTTTCTCTGGCTTTTTGTACTGTTGCAGGGCTTTCAAAATAAAATTTTGAAATTTGAAGAAAAAAAAAAAGATTTGTGGGTTTATTCACAAGGAGCAAACTATACAGGTCACCATTTGTGCTGGATTTAGGGTTAGCTTACTATTTCTGTTTGTTTTAGGGTTATCTTACCATTTGTGTTTGTTTTAGGGTTTGCGTACCATTTGTTTTTGGGTTAGCTTTCCCTTTGTTTTTGGGTTAGCTTACCATTTGTCCTTGTTTTAGGGTTATCTTATCATTAGGCTTTAGGCTTTAGGGTTAGCTTACCATTTGTGTTTGCTTTAGGGTTAGCTTACCATTTGTGTTTGTTTTAGGGTTAGCTTACCATTTGTGTTTGTTTTAGGGTTATCTTACCATTTGTGCTGGTTTTAGGGTTATCTTACTATTTGTTTGTTTTAGGGTTATCTTACCATTTGTGTTTGTTTTAGGGTTTGCGTACCATTTGTTTTTGGGTTAGCTTTCCCTTTGTTTTTGGGTTAGCTTTCCCTTTGTTTTTGGGTTAGCTTTCCCTTTGTTTTTGGGTTAGCTTACCATTTGTGCTTTTTTTAGGGTTATCTTACCATTTGTGTTTGTTTTAGGGTTTGCGTACCATTTGTTTTTGGGTTAGCTTTCCCTTTGTTTTTGGGTTAGCTTACCATTTGCCTTGTTTTAGGGTTATTATTATTATTATTATTCTTTATTTATAAAGCGCCAGCATATTCCGCAGCGCTGTACAATAAGCACAGTATAGACAGGGTTACAATACATTGAACAACATTTGACAAACAGTACAGGAGGAGATGAGGGCCCTATTCCCGTAGGAACTCACAATCTGGGTTATCTTATCATTTGTGTTTGCTTTAGGGTTAGCTTACCATTTGTGTTTGCTTTAGGGTTAGCTTACCATTTGTGTTTGTTTTAGGGTTAGCTTACCATTTGTGTTCGTTTTAGGGTTATCTTACCATTTGTGCTGGTTTTAGGGTTATCTTACTATTTGTTTGTTTTAGGGTTATCTTACCATTTGTGTTTGTTTTAGGGTTTGCGTACCATTTGTTTTTGGGTTAGCTTTCCCTTTGTTTTTGGGTTAGCTTTCCCTTTGTTTTTGGGTTAGCTTACCATTTGTGCTTTTTTTAGGGTTAGCTTACCATTTGTGTTTGCTTTAGGGTTAGCTTACAATTCGTGTTTGTTTTAGGGTTAGCTTACTATTTGTGTAGGTTTCTGGGTTCGCGTACCATTTGTTTTTGTTTTAGGGTTACCTTACCATTTGTGTTTGCTTTAGGGTTACCTTACCATTTGTGTTTGCTTTAGGGTTAGCTTTCCATTTGTTTTAGGGTTAGCTTTCCATTTGTTTTTGTTTTAGCTTTCCATTTGTTTTTGTTTTAGGGTTAGTTTTCCATTTGTTTTTGTTATAGGGTTAGCTTACCATTTGTTTTAGGGTTAGCTTTCCATTTGTTTTTGAAGCAGAATGTTAGGGTTAACCCTAAAAACATGCACAAATAGTAAGATAACCCTAAAACAAACAAACAGTGAGAAAACCCTAAAACAAAACAAATACTAACCTAACCCTATTTACAAACCGAAATACTAACTTAAATCTAAAACTAACCAATTCATCAAATTTGATTGCCCCCCAAAAATTTAAACGGATTTAAAAAAAATAAAAAAAATGCTCCTGAAAAAAAAGTCAAATTTAGAACATCTTTTTTTAAATCGGCATTGTTTTTAATCGAATCATTTTAAAATGCGTCTACAAGGTTGCGATTTTCACGAAGGGTAACCGGCTTGAATAGAGCAAATTATTTTTACTATTAATATCCTGTAGAAACTGTGATACAGTAGCCCTGCAATGGGCTATCATAGCCCAGTACTACAAGCACTGCAGATCCAATCAGTCAGTCAAGCAAAATACAGAGGAATCACGCTTGATATTTTGAAATTTATTTATTTATTTATTTATAAAGGATTTTAGCACTGGAAATTGTGCCCTTCATAGAGGTCTAACACATGCTGCCATGAGGTACTAAACCAAAAATACAAGGGGGACAGGGGATAAACTGTAACTCAGCTGACCCCTTCCTGTTTTAGCCTTTAAGAACATTTTAAAAAGTGCCCTCTTTCCAACACAGTGCTGGCTCTCCAATCCTCCTTTTGGGATATGCTGCCGGCTTCCTGCAAGCCAAAGCATGTCAAATGGCCAAATTGAGGGGTCTGGATGCTCCAGGGCCCATCCAATGAATCCAATGGACCCACATTGATCCCTGCTTAATGGTCCCAATGCCTGAAGTTTAGTACAGCTCTCACGGAACTGAGCTACTGGGAGTAACTAATTCCCTGCACTCGGAGGGCTGAATTAGCCCTCCAAAAGCCCTCTTCACAGAGGGCGGAGGACAATGAGGGTCATTGTCAGCACCCAATTTACATTAAGCTGTCACAGAGCATGGCTTATCCCTTTAAGCAAATAGGTTGGGTTATCAGTGTAAATATGTTAAATTTACAGTAAAAGCTGCAACACTGTGGTAACACCGTAGAATGCTGCATCACAGGCGTACCACTACCCAGCGTGCATTACAACTTAGGAATTCTCCAAGAAATCTAGCACTGGAAAATGTTGATTAAACCCACTGACATACAGAATCGACCATGAATCATACCTGTCCACTGTCAACCACGTAGATGATAATATCGGCTTTCTCCTCCTCCATCCTCTGCTTTAGGGCAGCCAGATCAGATGTGTCATAGGTAAACCCTCCATCAGATTTCTGAATGGTCAACGGTACAGAGTATCCAGGGACAAACACTATTTTTCTGCCTTCATCTATTTCAACAAAGCCTTTAGAGGAAATTGAATATTATATAAATTAGGAATAGAAATAAAGCAAGGTAAGAAAGAGAAGCTGCAGTAATCATTAAAGGGTCATTGTTAAGATTATTAGAAAGTCTGATCGAGGATTGGCAGAGCTTAGTGGATAGGTTCAGCAGATGACTTCGAAACCTGTCGAGCACTCCGTCAACTAAAAAATCAATTTTTTAAAAAAAAAATTGCTTAAAGTTCCTTTTTACCTTACAAAAAAAACAGCAACACGTTCCCCATTTCTGACTTTTTTGTAAAAAGATTGCCCCATAGAATATGTACTGTAATCGCAAAGTTTTGGATAATAAAGTGAGGAAAAATTTATTTACATGCTGTCGATTTACACTTTCTTTTCCCCCATGTGACATGACATATGCATATAGTAATGATCTATTATGGATCTGCTGAAAAAAAACCAAACAATATATAATTTGTCTGGGTTCTACAATAAAACATGACTTCAAATGCTGTTTAAACAGGATGAGCACAAAAAGGAGAAAAATGAACTCTGTACATGGGGGTGCAATAGTTCAGCAGCAAAGGAGATAAGAAAGAGGACAGAAATGGTGTATGAAGGCAAAGCCACCTCTCGTAGCCCGGTGCCACATCTGTGAAAGAGGCGTATTAGAATTGGATTCCAGAAGCCAATTTCTTTCCAACAATCTAACCATGTCGGGAGCCACTGAACACATTACTCCAGATAAAAACACAATGTATGAAAAACAGTTAAGTATTCTGGAAGTCCCACATCTTTTATAAGTGGGAAACCAAGATGATGATGCTATGGTGCCCAAGTCTGGTCCTCAAGGCAAGGTTTTCCAGATATTTGAAGCACAGCACAGGTGATATGATTTGCTGCCCAGTGATTGCAGGATTCAGTCTGCATTTCCCCATGATAATCCTTACAGTGTGGCCTGTTAGGGGTACTTGAGTAGGGATGAGCCGAACACTCCTGAGTTCGGGTTCATACCTGAACCCGAACTTTCCAAATGTTCGAATCCGAATCCGAACTCAATGCAAGTCAATGGGGCTGAAAATTCGGTTTTTAGAGTGCCCTCCAAGAGGGCATATATGCCACATATTTGCCATAAAAGGTGTATGGGGGTCCGGGTAGTGCCCTGGGGGACAGGAAACAAGGACAAAACGTTTTAAAAAAAACGTTTTTAAAGGGACAGAAATAAGGGTTAAAAATAAAAACGAAAAATTCCTTCAAATATCGTGCCTAGGAGGTCCCCATAACCTGCCCATGAAGTGGCGGATTTCTAGGATGTATAGAAACAATTAAAAACAAAAAAAATGACGTTTCAAATGACGGTAAATGCTTTTCCTTTAATCTATCCATAAACAACTGCTTGGGGCGGCAGTCTGTATGAAAAGAGGAGACATTTTCGTTCGAATCATCAGGAAAGCTGCTCTGGAGATCCATGTCCAATTACCCGGCGTATCCAGAGTTTTCCATGAATGGTCAGAGTGGGGTAACTACACACAATTGATGTGCCTAATACTATAAATATCTTGTGAGTGCGATTCACTCGGGGGGGCCTTAATTGAACATTGCATTGTTTTGCAGTATAACGCTATGTTGTGTTAATTTTTTGTGTGTCTAGATTTGCTCAAGCTGTTTTTACATTTTCTGTCTATTTCGAACGCCAAGAGGAGGAGACGTTCTTTGAGCAATAAGATACGTATATTTGGTGATTAACTGGGCCTGTGGAGGGTTGTCACAATTTTTGTATTTTGGACCTGTTACATATCTGGTGGTCATGCCCCCCGATTCAAACGTTCTGGACTCCGGTCCATGCCGCTATCTGTACTGTCTCAGCATCGCCCCCGGCCTATACCCCAGCTGCCATGCTACTACACACCCCTATGGCTGTAAATGCTTATAAAAACTCCCTGGACATACGCCTTCTGAATGCCGCCAAGGCAGTCATTCCAAGACACTGGAAATCCCCGACCGCCGAGACGATACGCAAATGGTATGATGAAGTTCAACGCACCAGGGACATAGAAGACCTGATACATCAGTCTTCAGGTACTTTTGTTAAGCCCCCGAGGCGCTGTATTTACTGGCCTGGCACGCCACCTCCCCCGAGTACCCACTGCACCCCACACCCACCCCTCTACCCTAATAACATGGCTAAATGTTTTACCTTCTGGACTCACCCCGATGACCTTCACCCCCCCCCTTTTTATGTTTACCGTTTGCATTATGTTACGTCTTACTGAATTCAGTGTTGTAGACAATTGGCTACTGATATGCAAAATGATAGCTCTCCATGCAAACTTAGATCACTGTGCTCACCCGGGCCATGTTTTTGTTTACACATCTTGCACTGACCGGTTACCCAGTAGGACTTTGAATATTGTTATTGTATGCTGTCATTACATTACTTTGCCGATTTGCTATAATGACATGTAAAATGTAAAATTAATAAAAACTCCATTACAGTAAAAAAAAAAAAAAAAAACACGGGGGCCCTATTACATACTTAACATCAACGCTCACAACGCTAACGTTAGATTATGTTAAGTGGCCTTAGCGTATAAGCACCATATTACATTCTGAACACTAAAAACGTTAAAAAAACAGTTAGCGCATCAGAGATTGCACTTTTCAGCGTGAGGTTGCTGTACTTTGCGCTCCCTATGTTTAACATGGGGAGCGCAAAGAGTTAGTGTTAGGATTACAAAGTCCTAACGCCAATTACGCCCTGCTGCAGTTAACTGAAAAGTTAACCACCAGCTGGGGGGAAAAAAAAAAAACCTCACACACCCATCTCTTATCCTGCGGCAAGAACAGCGGTGCGATCTGCTGCTTCTGGCCACTGGGAGCAGAGAGAGACTTGGGGGGGGGGGGGGGAAAGAGTCCCCAGTCTCCCTCCACAAATCAGTCCGCAGACCTGCAGGATCTCACGAGAGGAGAGAGAGAGCCGGTCATGTGACCGGCAGTTGAAGCCTCAATGGAATTCTATGGACTCTATGGAGGGGATGCTTACAGCAGGGCTTAACGCTGCCTCAAGCATCCTGAGGCTTAGCGCTACATCATAGGGAGCAGGCTGCTGAATCGGCGCCTCCACCATAATATCACGCTAAAACAGGGACACTAAAAGGAGAAACCTACAGGTGCCAGGTTTTCCTCCTTAGCGTCCTCGTTTTAGCTGGCAGATCGTAATACTGCCCAGAGACTGTGAGACTGAAAGCTAAATAAGGTATTTGGTATTGCTTTATATTGCCCTGTTATTTAATATACCATGTAAAACTTACCCAGTGGGATAATAAGGTGTTTTTAAGTAATCAAGTCTCCAACGCGAGTAGGACTTTGAACTGTATTTTGTTGTTTTTGATATGTTTGTTATGTCCTAAAGCCTGCTGTACGGCCAGCACGCTGAATAAAGTAGAACTTATTTTGGGTACAAGTAATCTCTGAGTTTATGAACCAAAGATTATGCAATCTCGGCATAAACCTATACTACAGAAACAAAACATACATACAGATGATGGTAAACTGCAACCGTGCGGATTATAAAATGTTAATAAAATTTATTAAGAACCTCTATCTTCAAAATCCTTCACGATCCCGATCATCCTGTCCTGGTAAAACGATTCTCCTCTGTCAATGATACGGATGTCCAAGCAGTCGTAGATTTTCTGAAATTCTTAAAGAGAGGGAAAAATGACTTCTCAAAAGAAGGAAAGCAAGAGCGTCGCAGTTGCCTAATACAAGGTAAGTAACTAGTTAAGCTTTCATGTTATAAAACCATAAATGCAAATGAGGTTTAATTCTGTGCTGGATACAAACACATTATTTATTTATAAACGTATTTTACGAAGAAGGATACATATTATAGCATTATAATAATATTAGGATAAGTAAATAACCCCCCCCCCCAAAAGGTGCTATTTACTTACTAATCCTAATATTATTATAATGCTGCTATTATTTATAATACAACCTTAATGCGTGCGCATAAACCCTTTGCGCAGAACGTCGTATTACAATGTCCGCGCAAAAAATGCGCATTAACGTCTACCGCGGGTGAAGCTGAGCGAACCCTTTTCGAGCGTAATGTACGTTGCGCGTCCTATACTTAACATTGTGAGCGCAAATGTGTTTGTAATTCCATCCGCGTACCAGCGCACAATCTATGCGCAAATTATAACGGACAACGTTTGCGTGCATTATTTTAACGTCTTTAAAAAGCTGGTGTTAAATGGCAAATCTGAACGTCCTGACCGAAACCAAATACACCAGCCCGAAAAAAAAAATACAGCAACGTATAGTTACACATTCTACACATACCCAAACAATAAAATTGATAAGTTGTGCGTGTTTTTATTATTGCTGCAGCATATATACTCAGATTGATTTTGACAGGCGCAAAAACTGAACGGGAGACAATTGTGGTTCTTAATTCTGATTGGCTGAATCGCGTTAAAAAACAATCCGCACACCGATTTCTGCGCGCGCGTTTTTGTGCGTCTTTTTTACGCGCATTATTTTTTGCCGGATGAAAAAATGCGCACGGATTGTAATACCACCGTTATTTTTTGCGCGTTAACGTTTGACGCTTCGCGCAAAAAAAAAAAAAAATAGCGCTGCGCGTACACTTTTTCGCGATGAATTTAATAGAGCCCATAATGTTTTATGGCCACACAGGGAATTGAACCAGAAACCTTGTGTTTACTTATCAAGCAGGGGCTTAACACAATGTGCCACCAGCTCGGGACTATAAGGCAGGGGTCTTTCAGGGCTCTTATCACTGCCCTGCAGCCGGCCATGGAGGGCTGTGACCAGCTACAGCTCTGGCTGAGGTGGGAGGGCTAGGGGAGGGGCTCGGGGAGGAGACGCTGGCTGTCTTTTGCATGCGTATGCAGAAGGAAAAAAAAAAGCAGATCGTCCCCACGAGTCAATTTGTTTACCAGCGGGGCTCCGTAAAAACAAAATCATGCCAGAGTTTCACATGTCGTGTGCATAAAAAAAAGTGTACCGGTACTTGTTAACCTTTTATATGCCGACACATCACACGTTGTGGTATTGATTCTATCGATACGTCAGCAGGGGAATTTTGTTTTGTCTCCCTCATTGTATCAGTTACATTTTAAACACATTTACCCCAAACGGCTTATGGTTACCTTGTCGAGATACTTCACATATCAGATTCCAGGCTTTGATAATGTCTGGGGTCTTGCTCTGTAGTAATACGACACACTTGTATGCCCGTTTCTTAAACTCTTCCTCTTCATCAAATCTCTTCTTTGATTCCTATATGAACAAACAGAATGGATGAAGAAAAAAATAAAACCCCTCAGAAACGTCCCTGTCTGAACAAAGTGAATTCCCGCTTTTCCTCGCTTGTGCAAGAACAAATTTTGGCTCGTTTTAATTTTTGTTCAATCACAATACAGCACAAAAAAGCAATTACAATAGAAAGGAGATCGAGAATATTCTTTGTATAGATGGAGTAATGAGGTTTGTATCCAGGGATACAGACAAGAGAAGTAATCCTTAGATCATGTGGGGGTAACCCAAACTTTATTAGAATGGTATCGACCGATCAGAGGACAAGTGACAAATTGTAGCTAAAACTTAACATTTATTCAGAGGTGTTAAAACAGGGGAAAAAGCACACACAGAGCCCACATATCATAAATTGGATCTGGGCTCACAATTGAGGGTGGGACAAGTATTGCTAATGCTACAATTGCTGGCTATCTACCTACCAATAGAGAGCTTCTACTGTCTATCTGAAAAGATTAGAAAGCGAGCCTTCGAGGGTTCGCTGCAATAGGACATGTAGAATATCAAGAAGGGATATCTATGGTAGACAGCTATAGGTAGAGAAAGCACGCCAATGGTTAGTTCGTTAGAGGAGTCTTGTATTCAGAGCGCTCATGACAGAGAGTTATCTCCCTGAACCCAAAGATGCAGATAATAGCAAATACTTAGTTATAAAATTCAGTTTGGCGTTCAGCACTCCATAACAGCTCTATGCGTTTCACCCTTAGGGCAACCTCAAGAGCAGTATGGATTGATGCTAGAGAGAAATTGCTAAGCAAAGGCTAGAACCCACTTACGTGTTTATATACTGAAGAAGTAGTAGTAGCCATTCATAGGTGCCAGGTAGAGGTAGCTTGCATCTGTGTGGTCCACCCCTAAAGGGTGTGGTCACTATGTGCTGTTATTGAAGGACTCAAGGGAGATAAAGCGGGGAGAAATTCCCAGTGAGGGAGGGATGTGTGACCTCAATGGACATAAGTTCTGTCCCTCTGTTGGCTATATGGCGCCAAATCTGAGGCGCAAACGCGTCTGCCGGAGGTGGACATCTCGGTTCTGTGCATGCACGGTGACGTCATAGGGGGAGGCGCCTTACTACAGATGCCATCAATGGAAAGGGCACTGTGTCTTAGATGGTGCATGCACACTGCCGTCTTAGAAGTCGACCTTCCTGTGTGGGCATACCTATTCTGTCGAAAGGAGGACTGCCCTATGTGCAGATCAGATGATGCAGTGTGCAACCAGATCAACCACAACCCTACGCTCTGGGCATGCCCGTCACTGCACCCAAGTTGCACGTTTACTGCTCCTAGTGAGATTTGAGAGGAGAAAAGCCAAGCAGGTGGGTATTTACGAGACACAGATCATGCCCAATCTCCGTACGCATACGTACGAAAAGGAAAAAGGTTGAGGCACTCCACTTGGCTACAGATAGCGTAGATTTATTGGGGAAACAGCAATGTTTCAGCCATAAACTGGCCTTTCTCAAGACAGTTTAGAAAGGTCAGTTTGTGGCTGAAACATTGCCGTTTCCCCAATAAATCTATGCTATCTGCAGCCAAAGTGGCGTGCATCAACCTTTTTCCTTTTTGTATGAATACAGCACAAAAAGCTGAAGTTTTTAGGGTTTTTGCATTCAGGAAGCAGTATCTGTAACACTCCTCAGACTTTGCCTGGCAATGAATTCATCTCTGAGCCACACTCGGAGGGCTGAATTCGCTGCCAGACACCGTCCGATATGCTTAGTCATGCCCAGAGGCTCAGATCAGCAATAGCTGACAAGAGCTTCAGTACACCAAGGGGAGAGCTACAAAAACAACACCATCACTGCTTCACAATTTAAAAGACATTCATGGTTTTCACTGGATTTTGGCAAATTTTCCCTACAACCTAACTAGGTAATAAATGATGGGAGTTTAGTTCACAAAATATGATATCTTGCTTAAAGGGCCACTACCACCAAAAAAATTAAATGTCCCTACTGTGTTTATTTTTTGTTGCTGATATCTTACATGTGCTTTGCTTTTCTCAAGTATGTTTAGTTAAGAATATAGTTCACTCTATATGTGTCACTGGGTGCATCCATTGTGTGATCTTCCTTGTTGTAACCCCCCCCCCCCCCCCCAGTATCTTTACATCACTTGCCCCTCACTGTGTGGGCTTTGGCAATAGAATAGAGTCTATTGGTCGATCACGGACTCAAGTCATTTATGGAGTTTGTGGGAAGGGACCGGACCGGAGGGAGAGAATGGCAGCTGTAGACCAAAGAGGGGGTGACAGGCAGGTTGAGGTGGTGGCACCAGACGAAACAGAATCTGAGGTTATGACGTTTAACTCAGACTGACTCTAAAACAGTGTGTGCTGTGCACAAATCGATTAATCGATAATGAAAATAGTTGACAACTATTTCCATTATTGATTAGCTATTTCAGCCTATTTATAGGATTAACTCACTGAGGACAGAATCCTTCCTGGGGCTCCCATCAATTCAAGATTAAACAGAACCTGCAAATGGGACACCTGTGGCCAGGAGGGGTGCTTCCCAGAGGGTTGTTAACCCTTTTCATAAATACACCTCTAGGTCTGTATTCTGAACTAAGCTTCCGGCATTGGGACCGGGAAGCAGGAATTAATTTGAGCCCCCCCCCCCAGCCATTGTTCTGGCTGTAAACTGGTGGCATTTCAAGTCCAGAGGATTGCAGAGCCAATACTGCGCTGGAAAGGTGCATTCTAAAATGATTTTATGGACTAATGCAAGAGGGAAAAGTGCAGTGGAGTTTAGCAAAAGTTTATGTTTAACCCCTGTTTTCCCTCTGCTGTTTTAAAGCCAGAATGATCCTTTAATAGCATCCTTTTATTCCATGGAGGTAAAGGTAAAGATATCGGCTAGGTTGTTAAACTGGCAATTCAACAGTTAATCCTAAGTAAATGCATTGTATCTTATGTCCCAACATATTCCTTCCATACCTTGTAGAATGACTGGAGATCTCCGATTGGTGGTGACACAGTTAAATAATTTGGGAACTTGTCTTGAAGATGAGCAATCAGCATGCCGAACTGAGTACCCCAGTCCCCTAAGTGGTTCAACCTATTAAAAAATAAATTTGAGAAATGAGAAAGTCCATGCTTGCTTGATTAGGATATGTTTGCAGAGCGGCTCCTGTCTTTTTTTGACTTCGAGAAGAACTGGTGCAAATGTGACCATGGAGGAGTTTCAAGAGAGTAAATTAGTGAGAGATAAAAAGAGTAAAATAATGAGATAAAAACGAGAGTAAAGAGTAAAATAATGAGATAAAAAGACAGTAAAGAGAGTAAAATAATGAGAAAAAAAGAGTAAGATAGTAAGTGATAAAATTATCATTAATATTGGGTTCATAAAAGAAAAAAAAAAACATTGTCAGATTATAAAACCTGCCATATACATGTTTAGAAATCGTCACCTGTCACATGAGTGTACAGCTAAAATGATGAGCTCCTGCACACTTTTCTGCCAGACAGACAGACATGTTTGCAGACAGTGATGGAAAAAAGGAAACCAGGCAATCCAAAACGGTTACTGGCAATTTATTCAGGAGACCAGCAATGTGTGGACTGCTTAACTTTATACAGTCTTCTTCAAGCCTAATATACATCTAAAACATCTCTGGTCTCCTGACTCAATCACCTGATTGGAGTGCGTTTTCTCCAATGATATTTATGTGGATTTAGTGGTTGCTCTGGTTTCCAGGAGCACCCATCAGATTGAAGGTTTGATGAGATTTTCTCCTTGTACATTCCCTCTACTTCTGTGGATGCTTGCAGACAGTGGCAGAGAAAAATTAAAGCATAAAAGGCATGGGACTTTATCCATTTGTGAAAATTATTGAATGGGAGAAGAAATAAATCATAAAATGGTCCCATTAGAGTTACATGGCACAGTTGGTCCAAACCCTGGTCCTCAGGTACCCCTAACAGGTCAGGTTTTCCAGATATGTGAAGCACAGCACAGGTGATATGATTTGCTGCTCATTGATTGCAGGATTCAGTCTGCATTTCCCCAAGGTGATCCTTAAAATCTGTCTTTTTATAGGTACTTGAGGACCAGGGTTGGGAACCACTGACATAAAGTAATGAAAGTAAGGTTTTTGAAGACTCATACTAAATAAAGGAGGACTCCAAGAAGCCCTCATGTCTCTTGTACAAATTAAGGTAAAAAATGGTGCTCAATTTATAACAGCAGGAACACTGACGCTAAAAGGCTGCCGCGCTCAGCAACGAGTCACAAGGGTGAGCCGTGATTTCTCATCCAAATATTCGACTGAAGTATATAAACACATTCAAGCACCCATCCTCACGGATAGGCTTCTTCATAACTTGACGTGAACCAGTCACATACTTGGTTGTGTAGGGAGAGGTATTAGCAGTAGGAAAAGGGAAGTGCTCATGCCACTGTACAGAGCACTGGTGAGACCTCACTTGGAGTACTGTGTGCAGTACTGGAGACCGTATCTCCAGAAGGATATAGACATCTTAGAGAGAGTTCAGAGAAGGGCTACTAAAATGGTGTACGGCTTGAAGAAGAAAAGTTACCAGGAAAGGCTTAATGATCTTAACATGTACAGCTTGGAAAAAAGACGAGACAGAGGAGATATGATAGAAACATTTAAATACGTAAAGGGAATCCACAAGGTAGAGGAAGGGAGTATATTTAAAAGGAAACAAAGTAGCAAAACAAGAGGACATAGTCTTAGATTAGAGGGGCAAAGGTTTAAAAGTAACATCAGAAAGCATTATTTTACTGAGAGGGTGGTGGATACATGGAACAGCCTTCCAGTAGAAGTGGTAGAGGCCAAAACAGTAATTGAATTTAAGCAAGCATGGGATAGGCATAAGGCTATCCTAAACAAAAGATAAATCCAGGTAAAGTATCCATGTAATTGGGCAGACGAAAGGTTCTTATCTGCCGACAGTTTCTATCAGGTGAGTAGCTTTTATTTTCTTTTGTGAAGTTACATAAAATATGAATCATTTCCAGCCTGGAGTGAACCTTTCCAAGATCTAAGTACCCACCTCAGCACGTCATGGCCCACAAACTCAAATAGCCTGCATATGCTGTCACCGATGATCGTGGAACGCAGGTGACCTACATGCATTTCCTTGGCAATGTTTGGTGAGGAAAAGTCTACCAAAACCTGAAATGAAGAAAAAATAAAATGAAGGGAAAAGATTTTAGGAAAAAGTCACATGCTTCATGCTTATCAACTAGAGCCATGGGTTAACGGGTATGCAAAGTCCTATCAGTGAGAAATAGATACAATCTTCTACCTTTGTCCACTAAAAGTAAATTTCCATGGAAATAGGGCCCTCATTTCCTCCTGAACCTGTCAAAATTCATCTGGTCTAAAAGTATTGTCTCAGCGTCTTTCTTGTACCCATGTACAGCACTGCATAGTATATTGACACTTTTATAAAATAATAAGAGATCCGGGTATTTATTTAATATGAAGCAGAATTCTACAATGGGACAACCTGTCGCTTACCTGTTCCTCTGTTTCCAAAGCTCCATGATATATGACACACACACACACACATATATACATATACACAAATATACTAGGGATGCATCCAAACCAGTTTTTAAAACAGAGTACGAGTAGTGATGCTTTTTTCAAATACTCACCGATATGGATACTTTAATGGCATGTGATGCTTTCCAATAAATAATTAAGGATTTTGCTGAAAGCCTGTACAATTTATGTTAATATAGAAATGTCTGGCCAGACACCCCATTTACCCACTGCACAGCCTGCACACACACCAGACCTCAGATACAAATATACACTAGGGATGCACCGATGCCGTCATCTGCACGAGTACTTGGTACTCATGCAGATGCTCCCGATACCGGAAGCCAGCGCTGGGCTGGCTGGCATCTGATGCACAGCTGGCAGAGTGCTCCAACAGCACTCAGCCAGGCCCCTCCGGTTGGTTTTTGTCCTTCTTCGAGTGGCCACCGGTAAAGATTGTAGCCTGGCCGCTCGCTGGGAACCACCAGCCCCATCTCACGGGATCACGGAGTTCACAAGATCACATGAACTCCGGGATCTCGCGAGGTTGCGGCTGGTGGTTCCTTCCCAGCAAGCGGCTACAACCTCCTCCCCGAATATTCACATCCTCTGGCATTCCATTCTTATCGGTACAGGGCTGCAGGTCACTGTGGCAACCTCAAGTAAACGTCTTTTGCTACATTGCTATTCTATTGAGTTTAGCCCTTTAGTGGCAAATGCTGGTGCCTTAAAAGCACCTAATGATAAACCCTGTGCCAGGTTCACTTACTAATGCCCAGGGACCCTGTATTGAACCATGCAACCCCTGATTTTCATATTATGTAATCCCGCTCTCAGAGAAAACCATGCAACAGCGATCATGAAAAAGGCATGTGGAAAAAACAATATCTGAAAGGCATTATAACACGAGATTATATTACGATTTGATAGTATTCATTATATATTGTTATATATTTTGGTAAAATAAGAGGTGTATTCAAAAACTATTAAATTATGCTTTTAGTATAACCACTTGCATTCTGCAGCCCACATTGTACCTGCCAGCCGCCCCAATGTCTGTATCTGAAATCTGTAGAGTGTTTGTGTATACGCACACACACACGTCTGTGGAGATATATATATATATATCGATCTCTATCTCAATCTCTATCGCTTAACTGTCTGCCTGCAAAAAGCAACCCAAAAAAAAAAAAGAGAACCAGAGTGCACAGTCCAGGAGAAATGTATATCCAAAACAGATGGACGCACTCAGGGTCTTGAAGTATAAGATAAAACACAATGCTTTATTGATTCATATAAAAATTTAGGGATAGACCGATATCGGCTGCCAATATTCAGAAAATTACTGATA
Organism: Leptobrachium leishanense; assembly: GCA_009667805.1. Taxonomy (NCBI): domain Eukaryota; kingdom Metazoa; phylum Chordata; class Amphibia; order Anura; family Megophryidae; genus Leptobrachium; species Leptobrachium leishanense. The sequence continues at coordinate 297,822,012 of CM019065.1, read as the reverse complement.
ATCGGTATCAGCATTTTATTTGCCGATAATTGGACAAGTTGTTTCCCTGCAGCTGCGACACGCAAGATCCCACAGAACTGTGCGAATCCGGGGCTTCTCCCACATCAGGCTGTAAGCCCTCACTGCAGAACGACCCCTGCTCACTGACCGTATTGCGCATGAGCGTGATGACAACAGAAATGGGGCTTCCATCCCATCTGGCAGGGAACTCCTTATACAGGCGATGCAGGGTCTATTCCCTGCAGCAGGGGTCAGCATCCTGGGCCCTCCAGATGTTTTAGAACTGCATTTCCCATGAGGCTCCAAGAACCTAATGAGAAGCTGAGCATCATGGCAGGTGTAATTCCAAAACATGTGGGGCAATACTACAAAGTCACTGCTAACTTAACCAGAGCTGTTGTAAACTTCCCAGAGCCATTATAGTCTATGGGGGTGTTACGTTTACAACAGCTCTGGTTATGTTAGTACCAAGTTTGTAATATAACTCTTGGAGGGCCAAGGTTGCTGAACCCCTTACATACAGGGTCATATGAGGGATCTTTAAGAAAGCCAAAGACACGGTCTTATTGTATGTAAAAATAAAACCTTAAATGAAAAAAAAGAATCTTATTAAATTGAATAAATGAAGTGGACATGGTGCAATGTTTAACCACTTGGCTAAGGACGCGCTGAGCGCGTCCTGCCAAGTGTTCCTACTGTGCTACGGACGCGCTGAGCGCGTCTTAGCACAGGAGGCAGCAATCAGCCGGGATTCTGGCTGATTGCTGCCCCCCCCCCCCGGTGCGGGCTGACATCTAGCATGTCAGCCCGGCACTCCGGGACACCCGGCACTCCGGGGGAATAAAGAGGTCATTGCGGCGGTGCGATGACTTCTATTTCAGGCGCCAACCCCCGGCGAGTGCAGAGGAGGTGCCTGAAAGGGAGGGGGGGGGGGGGTCCTTCAGACCTCTCTTCCTCCCGATCGCGGGGGACCAGAGGCTGAAGGCAGGCACGGTTTGGAAGGGCACAGCCTGCCATTCCAAACTGTGCCTGCCTTTAACCCCTTGGGTGCCGGATCACGATTCGGTGCCGAAAAGCGCCAAATCGTGATCCTCTCCCGGAGTTGGCCGACATCTTGGATGTTGGCCATGCTGCTTCCGGGAATGCCCCCTGACGACATAGTGCATAGCACGATGACGCCAGTCCTGGAGTTAACCCCTAACTGCCACCAATGGTGGAGATAGGGGGTTCCAATCCGTGGCAGCTAGGGATTAATGTTTGGTATTGCTGGATCGGCCAGAGCATGGCCTTTCCAACGATACCAAACATGACCATGTAAAAATTAAAGAAATAAAAAAAAAAAAAGGAACAAGTTTTTTTTGTTTTGTTTGATTTGTTAATGCAGCAATATTGTTCCCATTTCAATTATAATGTGAACAATGATGCTGCACTAACGATTTTTGTGTGCGGTGCGTTTGTTAAAAATAGCGACATTTTCCCAAGAAAAAAAAATGTAACAAGTCCCCATTTCCAATTTTTATAACGAGCGCACCCCATAGAAAATATAACCGCAAATGCTCGCATGTTAAAATGTGAAAAAAAAACCCACTTTACACATTGTAAATTATTGAAAATTCGAGCGTGATTGCCTTTTAATTGCTCCTGCACAGCGGATCAGTGAGCGATGGTGAAGGGAAGAGCACGGGGGACGACTTCTGCTACCCCAGGGACCCCCAGACCAACTTTACAGGGCTCCATGGATACATTCCTGCAAGTGACAACAACTTCGCAGTTGGGGCCTAGTGTGTCTGCGGCAGCCTCCCCGTCGCAGTCTGAGGCCTCGTGGAGTGAGGAACACCCGCGCCCACGACGGATGGAGGAGATGATGGCGTCTTTACCCTCTAAACAGGACCTCCTTGATCTGGCGGCGACGTTGGGAGAATCCCTGCGGGGAGAGGTCTCCGCTATCAAAACGGGCCTGGTTGACCTGGAAACCCGGGTGCTCCACCTTGAAACCAGAACACAACACACGGTGAGTGACTTGCAGGTGGCCCCTGGTTCCTCGGTTCTGTCGGCGCGGCTTCGTCGCCTAGACGATTTGGAGAACCGGTCACGCCGCCAGAACATCCGCATACGAGGGGTGCGGGAGTCGGAGACTGAGCTGACTGCTTATTTGGCCCGGCTATTTGCCTTTATTATATCGGATGGAGCCGTCGACCCCTCAGTGATCGATCGAGCGCATAGAGTCTACCGGGCACCAGGGACGGCGAGCGGACGGACCGAGGGCTGGGATATACTATGTCATGTCACTGACTTTCAGCTGAAGGAGAGGATTATCAAAGCGGCGAGGGCGCATCGCTTCTGGGAATTCAGAGACGATAAGGTGGAACTGTACAATGATCTGTCCCGCTTCACACTGGCAGCCCGCAGGGCGCTGCGGCCGGTGACTATGGCACTCCAGGAGAAGGGCATCCTGTATCGCTGGGGCTAGCCATTCTCGCTATTTACCGTTCATAAAAATAAATCGAAATTATTAACTAGCTTGCTCTAGATGAATCCAAATAAATATGTATATAATAGCAGTATGATTCAGGAAACCATCACAAGACTGCAGGCAATCCGGCTCATATATGCGATTGATGAGTGATTTAATTAATCATTTCCCATCATGGTAAAGAATCAAGTCTATTGTATGACCAAATTTTACTATTTCTCAAATATTTCTTTATCTGAATTGTCGAGGGATTTGTTCAATTACTGCCATTATACTGTATGCATCTTTATCTGGATTCATGTAGCGCACGCTTTAACAAAAAAAATAAAAATTTTTTTTTTTAAATTGCCTATTTACTTGAAAAAAAAAGCAGTAGCAGGTTCTCCAAGAGTACCCCATAGAATATATATCAATAAAGTTTTGGATGATAAAACATGAGCTTTTGGGATAGGGGGGTTATTTCAAATGGTCATTACGGCAGTGATTACAGGCTGAGATTTTGGGGTGACATGTTTAAATTGAGGAAATTAAATGGGCATGGTGCAATGTCTAAAATCGTATTAAATACATTCAGTTAATGGCATAATGTCAGATTTCTGTATAAAAGTGTGCTGCTTATTTAAGACCTTAAAATGTACAGAATATCGGCACCAGATAGACGACCGATAATCAGTATCTGTTCTGAAAAAAATGATATTAGTCTATCCCTAGTCGATAGATCTGCGGTCAGACACACTGCCGTGTAGATATATAGGGCCCTATTACATTATTGGAGCTAAAATGGAGACACCAACGGGTAGCCTTTCTCTGTAGCATCCCCAATTTAGCACCATATTCCAGGGCAGGTGTTCATTTATCAGCCTGCTCTGGAAAGCAGCACTACCCTTGGGATACCCACGGCAGTACTTCCACGCCGCTGCGAGTATCACCTCCTAGAGTTCGTAGAACTCCATGGAGGGTTGCGCTGCTGGGCTGAGAGCCCTGCGTGATCTCGCTCTTGTGAAATCGTGCTGGACCATGTAGTGATCACTGAGGGACACTGGGGACTATTTGCCCCCAGTCTAACTCTGCTCCTGGTGGTCAGAAGCAGCGGATCAGGCCACCGTTCTCACTGGGAGGATGTGAGGGGAGGATCTGATTAATGGGGGGGGGGGTTTTAGGGGGTGCTATATGATTCTGCAAAAGTGGAATCAGTTAACACCAGCCTCTGGGTGCCGGTAAAAATCTGTTTAACCCATTGGTGTGGTAATTAGCGGTAGGATAAGTATGTTATTACAAAGTCCTAACACTAAATACTGATTACGCTCCCCATGTCGAGTATAGGGTGCGCAATATACAGTAAGCTCGCACAAGTTAGCGCAATCACTGATTCACTAATGGATTTTGACCCTGATTAGCATTAGGAAATACTATGGGGGCATGCGTTAAAGTCACTTATCCCAAAGTTAACGCTTACTCACCCGAACGCTAACGTTCGGTATGTAATATAGCATAGGCGGTCAGATATACGGTCATGTAGGTATATAGGTGGTCAGATATATGGCTGATATATACATATATAAACACACACACAATTTAACCAATTACTGCAAACTTTCAGGGCTCTGTGAGAGTGTACTCTAAAAATACAAATAAAACAGAATGTAACCAAATGATTTTGCAAGAGATCGGTGACAAAAATTGATCCACTGGATCAAAAAGTATAAAATGTTGCTGCGCCTTTAAAAGGAATACACAAGGAAAACTAGAATTTTTGAATATAAACAGTTCACATGACAAGGTGTTCAATACTAACAGTGTACCCTGCTGTCCAGGAGTAGTGTGGGTAAAGCGCTGGACTGAATATATGTGTTTTTATACAGACCTATAGGTCGCAGAAAACAAACTTGCTGATACCAGAGTTGAATAGGTCAGCTGTTTTGTAACCTTTTGAGAAGGTTTGTTGGGATTGAAGGGCCTCTCACAGCCTGTCGTGGGCCTATTTCAGCCAGTGAACCTGGAGCTGCAACAGCCCCCATGTTAAACGGGCCCCTGATCATTTGTATAAATCCAAACATCGAACCATGGAATTCTTATAAATACCACAGAACTGGCAAAATCTGCCACCCCCCCAGATGTCGTGAACTACAACTCCCAAGTTTCTCTAGCCAGTTATTACATTCAAATATTTCAGGGAACTGTATGACAACATTAGGGGGCTGGGCTCTGACATCACGGATTTAGCCAAGTAGAGTTGACAGTTAAGTCTTATTTGTACTTAACCCTTTTCTTCTCGCCGATTACAGGAGGCTGGACGCCATTCACCAGTAATTTGGTCAGTTGTTTTGAGATGAAATCCTTCCGTAGATGAACATTGATGAAACCTTTAGAACACATTAAGAACAATGGAATAAACAATTACAATGACAACATTTATTTAATGTAAAAAACAGAGCATTAGAACTTAGTTGAACCACCTAAAAGTTTCTAAAACCCATAAAAGGTAAATATACAAACAGGACACTCTGCCACATGAGAACCCTGGAATCACGGACTCCTCTATCCATGCTCTACTTTTACAGGTACGCCGATACCTCCACACCAAAGACAAAAAGTAGGCTGCAAGGGTGTTAGAAGGCAGCGTAGTTTATTATGGAGACCTCTGGGTTAAACAGCAACGTTTCGGCTCTCCGCCAAAGCTGCCTTCTGACATCCTTGCAGCCTACTTTTCTTCCATTTTTTTCCCTTTAAAATCCATAAAGGTGCTGCATGCACAAGCCTACACCTACACGCAGCCATCAAAATGTATAACAGCTTTAAATGAGGATTGTAGCAAGCACTGGGGAAAACAAATTACGCTGAACTGACGATGGTTTAAATGCTCAGTCCACCTTGAGCCCCAAGTGTCAATAAGAAGAACTTATTCAAACATATATTTGCTGGTCAAACTGACAGTGAGTGTACAGATCAAACAATATTCTAACCGAACATTTGATTCATACTAATTCTTCCCGAACTACTAACAAAATAAAAAGTGACAGGAATCAAATTACTCACCGGGACCGGCAATATCAGTTTTTGCTATCAAATCATTGTTTGGGATATTTTTAACAATGTTCTCTGCGATCTCTCTCGGGCTAACTTTAATGTCCTTTGCCTTTAAGATCTGTAAAGCAGAGTGTGGAAGCACATCAATAACAAATCCTAAAAAGGATAATAAAACAAAGAACATGAAATATACTTTGATGACAAAGTAAAACTAGAAAATCCTGCAAATGCTGTAAATTAGGAATATATGCTAACCTGGAACAGACGCGTAAACTAATTTCCTGCAAATAAATAAGCATTATTTAATTGGTACAAGCCTTTTTTAGTGTGCAGGTAATTTTCACGTTACCTGTGTAATAGCCATGGCACTATTGCATTGGTAGTCGCCGAATTTTGGCTGCTGGTTTGGTGTAACTGCCAGCGGGGCATTTTCCAAATCTGGGTAGGCACTTCTGATGGCGACGCCAAAGACCTCTTGAAGGTGGGCATTGATGTTCATCATGCTTTTTGAAGACTTGTTTTTCTCTTCGTGAAGACTCTACAAAAGGTGAAAATATACACAGAGTGATGACTATACACAATTACTAGGGATGTCCTGATCCGGTGTTAAGGAAAAGGGATTAGGATTGATCAAGCCATTTTTTGGGGATCGGCGTTTTAAAGCTAATCCAAGTCTGTGGCATCGCAGCATCTGTATGCACCGCAGCACCTTATCTGTGTGCTCACAGAAAAGACGCTGCGGGTGTGCGCAGAGCCGCTAGTTGCAAATTAAATCTGCACACTGCGTAGAGCAATCTCCATCCATACAACACAAACAGGGTTTGTACTTCCCCAGTGTGAGTATTGGCAGTATTACAGAGATTGCCAAAAAACTGTGTTCAGATTTCAGAGTTTTCAGTAACAGCCGGCGGCACTACACGCATGCATAGTGTCTTCCCTGCGAGCAGGCAGGAAATAATGCACCCCTGTAAAATTCAAGGATCTGTCATTATTTAGTCACCGAGTCGGAGGTCGTGCAGTATCGGCCAATCCTGATAGATCGGTGGACGAAAAAGGTCGATCGTGATATCCAACAATTATGTTTATAAATAATGCCCTAATGTAAGCAAGAACAGTATTCCTGAAACGTACACAAAAAAAAACATATTGTTTGAAATTATTACCTCTGCTCCTGTTTGATAAACAAGCTGTTTCAGAGAAACTTTATTATCCGTTCCCATATCTGATGCAATCTTACTTCAGGCTTGCTAATAACGTAACATCAAGTACCCTTTAACCCCTTCAACGCTATTATAATGATAATTATATTCATATAAAACCACTGTCAGGAAACCGTGATGTTTTTTTTTTTTTTAATCACTTTCATCTTTTGAAGCAATGTTTAACAGTGTTTTAGCAGCTTGGGTGTCACGGTGATCACAGTAATAAAGAGGTTAATGATAGGGTTCATTCCCCTCAAAGATAAATGAATAAATGTTTATAAAACATTTTACAGTGTATGATATATTTTGGTCTTTCAGTAATTAAAGGGTTCAGAGTTTCACAAACAGCAATGAGTCATTTTTTTCAGCTGCTGACATGTACAATGTGACCCCAATGAACACAAACACCAACTGCAAAAGCATCTTGTGAGCTAAAAGGCGGCACATGAAACTCCATTCTGACACTAATGAGTCAGATTTCTCCTTGGATTATTATTTATTTCATATGTACGTATCGTTTGTACTGTGCCAACATGCTCCACTGCACGGTACAAGGGCTACACTAAAGGCCTTATTCTGAGACTACCACTAAAAGTGAGACAAGTAAAAAAATCTGTGCCTGCAAAGGTTACTTGCCATCTCCCTTTTAGTGTGTCTGTTCAGAGATAAGACGCTTTGTTAGCGCTTAGCCTTGGAACGAATAGCAGTAAAAACGGATACTTGCAGCAGTGTGGCGCCGTATCACGTATATCAACTCCTGGAGTCTGTAGGGCAAAGGTAAGAGCGTCAAACACTTGCTTTTTAGAAGATGCTAATACTGTAACGTAAGACCGAGCTACCTCGGAACAGCTCATGCTTGCATCCCGAGGGGCAAAATAACACCTCCTTTACAAAGTATACTAGACACTAATTTACAGTAAGGAGCTGCAGGGAATCCCTATACTCGAGGTGCAAGCTCAGCTTAATCCAAGGGTGGAAAAGCGATTCCAGCCGATAACTTCTTGAGACGGTATATATATAACGTCTCAAGGTTTTCTTACACCAGCCACGTAATAGGGCCTTAAGTTTGGGGTCCTTAGAAAGTAAGCTCCTTTGGGGGTAGGGTCCTCTCTACCTCATTTCTGTATAATTATTTAGTACTACCCTAACTTGGTGGAACCTTGTACTGCGCTGTGGAATTTGTTGGCACAATATAAATAAATGAATGATAATCCAAAGAGAAACCTGTCATTAGAGTCACAGTGGATTTTATTGAGCCTTCATTCGGTTTAACCAGCACACAAACGCTTCTCATGTATAATGTAAAAGGGATTGTGGATTACATCAGCCACACTATCGCATATTGCTTAGGAACACTCTACTCAAAAATCACCCCCCCCCCCCGTTTTTTTATCCTAGCCTATCCCTACTCCCTTAATAAATCTTTAGGTTTTTTTTTGTAACTGTAATACTTACCCTAAAATCCACTTCTTTCCAGCGGCGTCTTTTTTTTTTTTATACTCACCTCCCTCCTCTTCCGCTCCCGTCCTTCTTGATGCTTCTTGGCTTCTGGTTTACGTGAGAAGCGCGCATGCGCGCCTCTCACATAAGCCAGCCAATCGACAGGCTTCCTCCCGGCTCCCTCTGAGGATTAGTGTTGCACGCAAGAGGATGCGCGCAACACTAACCCTCAGTCGCTGCCGCCAGCTACTGCGGCGAGCTGGAGACGTCATCGCGCTGAAAGCGCGATGACGTCTCCTACTCGGCAAAAGTCGGCAGAAGCGGGAAATATGATTCCCGCTCTGCTGACTGACAGCTGAGAGGGCGGAGTAAACTCCTCCGCCTCTCAGCTGTTTTCAGCTTTTTCAGCTGAACTGCTGAGCGGAGGGAGGGGAGACAGAGGGCAGCATACTCCGGTCATCATGACCACCTAAAAAAGCTTAGGTGGTCATGTTGCTTAGAGTATCCCTTTAAATCGGCGAGCAAAAAGTGCTGTCTCGCTATTTTCACATTCACAGTGGCGTGTTGTGTGAAGAAAGGATAGAAACTTTTGCCAAGTGTCGTTATATGTCAGCATTCTATTCTATAGCCTCGAATATCTTCTTGCACGGGTGATGATGGTGTGGTTGAGATTCCGGGTTCTTATCTGCTGTAATTGTGCTGTGAAAAAAAGCACAATTCTCATTGTCGATTAATCGGTCTGTGTACAGCACACACTGCTTAGGCCCGTGTCAGACGAGCGCAGTGTTCACGTCTGTGTTGCCGCACATTTTAACGTCTGTCGTAGCATAAAATTATGATCAATAGAGACCCATGCACGAAGTACGTCCGCACAGAAGTGCGCACGCACAACGCACGTGGCACCGGACACAATTTAGGCAAGAACATCAAACCGCTAGGACGGACGCGCAGAGTGCGCCACGTCCGCGAAGCTTTGTGTGTGAGTGATGGAACGTAGTCAGACGGACTGCATTTTTGACGTTCAGTATTTTTGACGGACAAAATGTTTTTTCATATCATGTATCAATTGTTTTCATTTATTTCCCATCTACATCAGTCAAAAAAAATACTGTGTCTACAGTATCATCAGTCAGAAAGTACGTCAGTTGTGCACGGACGCACAGTGTACTCAGAATGCGTTCGTCTGACAGCCTTTAGAGTCAGATTGAGTTAAACATTAATAACCTCAGACACTACTTCAGAGCTGATTGGAGAAGACGTCCCACCGTTTTACTCACTATGATTTAAAGTTCTAGGATTACGTCCGACATAACAAGTTTGTTTTTTATTTTGTTTACAACACCTACATTGGGGTATCAAAACTGGGTGAGAGTTGTACTGCCAGTGGCTTTTCCTTATTTGGTACTGGAGTCCTGTGCCACCACCCCAGTCTACCTCCCTTTGGTGTGGCCCCTACCACCAAACTCCCCCCCACAGTCAGGTACAGTCTCTTGCCCAAACCCACTCCCTCTCACACTAAGGTCCAGTCCCTTGCCCAAACTAACTACCATATATGGTCACCACACACCCACCCACACTCAGCATACAATTGTGTTAAATGGAGCCCCACACACAAAGTACGTCCGCATGACGGACGCGGCAAACGGACGCAGGTTAGGCAAGAACATAATACTGCTAGAACAGACGTCCGGCATGCGCCACGTCCGCATAGCTTTGTGTGTGAGTGATGGAACGTGGTCAGACGGACTGCATTTATACGTCCAGCATTTTTGACGGACAAAATGATTTTATTTTAATTTATTTTCCCTCCTACATCCGTCAAAAATAATGTCAGTCACAAAAACAGACTGGTGTGGCCACTACTGCGTCTTCCGTCAAAAAGTGCATCCGTGACGCAGTCAGTAGAAAACGCACTCGTCTGACCCTAGCCTAAAATTATTTTAAAAGGGACACACTACACATCACGTCCACTTTAGCTTATTAAGGTGGTCAGGCTGCTTTGAGGGAGTACCACCTTCTCACCCCACTTTCGTGCTGACATCATCATGTCTATCCAAGCACTCGTAACAGTGTTCATAGCACAATCCATCGGACTCTGCACTTACATACCTTGTGTGCAATAAGTACACAAGTTACGTGACAAACGCAATTTACGTATGTATGTATGAAAGATATTACGCAAGAAAAAAAAGAGGGAGGGGTTGATTTTTACATAGTGTTCCTTTTTTTTTTTTTTATATATTTCAAATTTTTATTTTGTATATAAAAGTCAGCGTACAATCAGACAGATTACAGGAAGGGTCACGTAGGACCACCCAAAACTGACAGCATAGGTGCCTCGTATAAAAAATAATAAACATCCCCAGATAGGGGGGGGGGTCTCAGCGAGAAATAGTAAGCAAAAAGACAAATATAAAGGCATCAAAATAAGTCTCTAAAGTGTCTCGAAAAGGGGGGGTAACCCCATCATATATGTCGCAGAAAAAGCCAGAGTGAATCATCCCCGAATGGGGGGTCTCTCCAGAATAAAAAATAAAAACCTTTAAAGAAAAGGCAACAAAAATGTCTCAATAAAGGGGGGACTCTCGCAAAACATCTCAGCTCATGGGGGGTGAATACATCAAAGGGGTCAAATTAAAGATAAGAGGCAGCAAGAGGGGGGGGGGCCAAAATGAAAAACTCAGCCGGGGGGGTCTCCGTTGTAAAATGGCACCGATCAGCAACAAAAACTAAGACTCCATAGTCCGCCTCAGCCTGTGTCCAGCGGGAATGCTGCGTTTTCAGCCTCCCTGTGCTGAATCAACCCTCGGGCGGCGTGGAAAATCGGCATCCTCCAGGTCGCCACATAGTGTTCCTTTTACGCAAACAAAAACTACTGTATTTTTTTTATCAGATGAATCATTTAATCGAAAAAATAAATCGGTCAACTAAATGATTATGAAAACAATCGTTGGTTGTAGCATTAGAAAATAGAATGTCCTAAATTAGTGGTCCAGCATTCCGATACTAAAATCTTGCTCCTCTACTCCCTGGCACTCATGTAACCATCCACATGGTTTAAAAACAGTTTACTCCTCCTTGTTAATCTGTCATGCTCCAAAATTTACATTTGCCAATTCTTTCCTCAACTCTTTGGAAAAGGGAGGTGGTGTGTGTGTGTGCAGGAGATAAAAGCAAATACATTTATCATAATAAACCTTGGAGCTTTGCTGATGGTGCAGATTTACAACACAATAATCTTCTAACACACCAAGTTTGAAGATCTTGCCACTACACAATCCGCACTCTGGATCCTGTGCCTACACAAATCAGAGGCCACCAAGGAATAGAGAGAAGACAGTAGAGGGCCCCAGGCCAAAAGCCACTGGCGGTACAGTAAATACAGAGCCAGAGCTCAGGGTGACTTTGACATCTCACATTAAAGCTGCACCTTTGCCGTGACCTGCCCTAATTCTATGCGAGATGACAGCAGCTCAGGGCAAGAAGAACAGCTGAGGAAAACTGCGCTCACACAAAGGGCCCTATCACCTCCTTATTGCTAGGCTCACATAAATGAGCGTTAGGTTAATTGAGGTGCCGCAGAGATCACCTCCTGATCGCTAACGGGTTAAAAAACCCATTAAATGAAACGGTATTAGCACAAGCTTACTGTACTTTGCACTCCCTATGCTTAACATGGGGAGCGCAAAGAGTAAGCAGAGAGTAATTAGCATTAGGATCACAAAGTCCTAACGCTAATTACGCCCCGCTGTCGCTAACTAAAAACGTTTGCTACAGCTTAGAGATCTAGCTAACTGATCCTGCTTCTGTGGAATTAATTAGTTGCAGCTGGAACCCCCAAAAATCAAACACTCATCTCTCATCCCACGGCGAGAACGGCGACTTGATGCACCGCTTCTGGCTGCTAGGAGCAGAGCGAGACTGGGGTAAAAAAGTCCCCAGTCATCCTCCGCCATCACTCTGCCGACCTGCAGGATCTCGAAAGAAGATCCTGCCGGTCATGTGACCCAGCAGCAGAAGCCTCCATGGAGCCCTATGGACTCCTTGGAGGAGATGGTTGCGATGACGCTTTAGCGCTGCCCCAAGCCTCCTGGAGCCTAGCGGCCACTACCAGGCAGGCTACTGGACTCAACGCCTGCCCCGTAATCTACTGGTAAAACAGGGGTGCTAGGGAGAGATTATGAAACGCAATTTTTTCCCCTTAACGTCCCTGTTTTAACTCTGGGTGAGGCTCCAATCTCAAACAACTGGAAGAGGATTATACATATATACACACACCAAACTAATGGAAGAGCGCTCCACTACACAAATCTCAAAACTCACAAAATTTAAAGATTAAATTATGCGCGCTTTGCGACAGTGTGATCTGTGAAATGGAGTGCTCTCCCTTTGGCTTGTTGTGCCTATTTGTCTGGAGAAGCACCTGCACCTTATGTTCCGTACAGGAAGAGTATAACTTACCTGGTTGCTATATACACACACATACAAGTGCAGGTGGAGTATCCCTTTAGTGAAATTCCAAAACCCGAAAAACTTACTTTTCGAGCATCAACATGACACCACAGGCGGAAAATTCCACACCCGACCTTGTGGCAAGGAATAATTCTTTTAAGAATATTGTGTTACAGTTACAAGTTTTTATAATGCGCTAACAAATTCGGTAGCGCTGTACAATGGGAGGCAGAATAACAAATATACACACAGGTTCAACACACAAAGAACAGTAGGAGAGCAGACCCTGCTCAAGAGTTTACAATCTAAGAGGATAGGGGTGACACACTAGGTGAGGGTTAATAGAGAATGTAAAATAGCGGAGTGCATGTGGGCAGATGCAGTAAGAAATGAACTAAAGGGGATTAGGGAGTGAGATGATAGGCTTTTCTAAAGTACTGGGTTTTCAGAGATTTCTTGAAGGACTGGAGAGACGGGGAGAGTCTGATGTTGCGGGGGAAGGAATTCCAAAGAAAGGGAGCGGCTCGGGAGAACTCCTGAAGGCGAGAGTTGGGGGTGCGGGTACGTGAAGCTGAGAGTATCAGATCATTGGCCGAGCGAAGTGGCCGGGATGGGATGTTCCTGCTAGTAAGGGAGGAGATGTAGGTAGAGGCAGCAGTTATGGAGAGCTTTGTATGTGAGTACCAGTGTTTTGAATTGGATTCTATAGGAGACAGGAAGCCAGTGTAGAGATTGACAAAGGGGGGAGGTGCGGGAAGGAGCCTGGCACTGGCGTTCATAACAGACTGCAGAGAGAGAATCTGGGATCTCTTAAGGCCAGAGAGAAGGAGGTGCAAAATTCCCTTTAGTCTATGTGTGTAAGGTGCTTACAAAACATAAGTGAGGAATGTGAGGTGGAGACGGCAGGTGAGCTGGTAAAGTGACATGAAACAGTAAAAGGGAAAGTCACTAGTGATAAGGTGCAGGGGGTCTTCTCATTTCACTAACCTTCACGATGACGGACACACTGATCCCCTGGCTGTATTTGTTCTTTCAATACAAACATACACATTCCACTCACATATATCCTCGTATTCAGACAACTGAACCTTCTACACAGACTCCCCAGACGTCACACTAGCAGGCTTATTCAGAGAAAGGTGAAACTCTGGAGAACTTTTGGAGAAGTGAAAATTCTAGGTCAAAATAGCCGATTTGGAAAGTGAGATGAATGGGAGAATTTTTCTGGTTTGGCCATTTTGACCTAGAATTTTCACTTCTCCAAAAGTTCTCCAGAGATTCACCTTTCTCTGAATAACCCTGATAGACTCTGTGCCATCGGGAGCGGGGGAAAAAAACCCCAAAGAACTAAATAAAGTATGAAAACATGCCACTCAGAATGCAATGAAAACATGTTTCTAGGACAGCTGGTCCAAATCATAAATCCATTAATAGATTTCTCTTGAACTTTAGAAAACATGTCATAATATGCTAAGCTGTGACCAGAGCGTGACCCTATGCAAGCGACAAGCCCAACATTTTCTACATACCGTGCATTTAATACTTGTTTCACTTCTTTTTATAAGGATGCCCTGTGTCACCAACTCACCTTACGGAGGATGTTCAGTCGATATTTCAGCTTTGCGTTCTCTTCCCGAAGCCCCTCCAAGCTCGGCGTCTCCCCGACAGATCCTGCTTTTTTAAGGATTTCTATCTCAGCCACCAGAGACTTGATCTCCGTTTCCTAAAGTAACAAAAGTGTCATGTGATGTCGACGTGACAGCAAAGTAGGCATCTGTTTTGCAAACCAAGTATTACATTAAAAAATGCTATTTCAAGTTATTCCTGACTCAAATATTTGACTCACTTTTCTTCTTTTTTTTATGACAGCAAGAAGCCAAACCTACAGTGAATGATCAAAGGTTCCACTGCGACCAATAGCAGGCGAGGAAGAAAGGAATAGAAACTAAATAAGTGTCACCCTGCCAAGGCAACTTTCAGAGAAGTGATTGCGTCAGATGAAAATACTGCCTGTACAAGTCTGATAGAACAGGGACTTATTCACTAAACGGTGAAATGACAACTACATATTTATCGCACACCATGGCATTTCAGATGGCCAAAGCTGGGAAAAAAGATTCAGGAAAAGTCCCATGAGGCATGGAAAGAGGGGAAGCACTCTAGACTTAGATTGTTTATATTATCAAAATAAATAGCCCATCTTATTTCTACCTAGTGATTTATAATATAAATATTGTATCTTAATCACACCTTTTGATTTACAACCTAAACAATGTATCTTATTTACAGCCAGTGATTTCAAACAGCATTTATTGAGAGACTGTGTGTGTGATGATACCAGTACCCCCTGAATATAAGGAAGAGTCTCTAAAAAGACACTCATACACCCCAAATGTATGGAGGAGTCCTTAAAAAGAGGGCATTAGTAAAACTGGAGCTTTCGGACATTTATTTTTATTAAAAAGTAAAAAAAAACACAAGGAACCCATTGATCTACAAAACATTCTACAGGTTGAGTATCCCTTATCCAAAATGCATGGGACCATATGGACTTTGGATGCTTTTTGGATTTTAGAATATTTGCATATCTATAAAGCTATAACTTGGTGACTGGATCCAAGTTTACGCATGAAATTCATTTAGGGTTTACTTCCTATCGAGACGCTACAACGGAAGGCAGACAGGTCTACAAAGCGCGATCCTTCCACCAGAAGGATAACATTTGCTAGAGTTGGGCACACAGCAAAGTGGCCGCAAGGGCATCCGACGGAAAGAAATCAGATCTATACTGATGTATTTTCCGTGTCCGCCTGACATGCATTGGTTACTCCTTTAGCTGGGTGTCAAACGGGAGGGTTAGATGTGAATTCTGTAGGTTTGTGTGATTCACTGCGTATTGTTTTCTCTTGTCCCTTATATACGCTTTATTATGTCTCATGTTTGCGCTTCCCCATTGTACAGTGTTGCAAATCCATTGGCACTATACAAATACTGTAACTTATACCTATCTCCCACATGGACAGAGACAAAAGGGGCTCCCAGCATGCCATGCACCTGCCTTCCATTCTATTTATGGTTAATCTTGACACCTGTGAGGTTTTGGACCTATATGCCCCTCCATGTGATTTGACATTGAGAAAGCTCTGGCGTGCCAAGGGGAGCCCTGAAGGCTATGGTGTGTTAGGGAGACCAGGTCATTAGGTTTTCCTGGACATACGTCACTCCTGATGGGCAGGCCAGGTAAAGTGCTGCACTGCACACATAACTAAGGCTGGGGTCAGCAGCCTTGCCCCTCCAGATGTCTTGGACCTACATCTCCAATGAGGTTCGGCCAACCAAAAAAGTGGCTGAGCATCATGGGAGTTTTGGTTCCAAACCATCCGGAGGGACAAGGTTGCTGACCCCTGCACTTAGAAAAATGTCCTTGCAGGTGGGTGGAAAGCCACCATACAGAAAGGAGGCAGCAGTTATCAGCTGTTGCACAGCAGGGTGAATTATGGGTGGGCAGACTAATGTCAACTGGCCCCAGCGTGTGGCACACCGCCTATACACGTCACAGTCAGACAGGAAACCGGCCGGCTGTGGGTCATGGGGACCGGCAGAGACGGATCGGAAACGCTATGTATGGCTTTTAAGCGGTGGGGAACATCGGGAAGGCTGACCTGCTGCCGCAGCCTCTCCTCATAATAAGCCAAAGATCCCTCCATGCTGTGTACACACGGCCAGCCGGCGAGAAAGCAGGAACCGGAAGAACGTCATCAGAACGCGACACTAAGGCAGCGGATGTGGTAGCTGAAATGTATTGTACGGTGTGTGCCCTTCTTGTCCACAGAACACCGGTGCTTGGCGGGGCGAGGGGTGATTCAAAGGAAGAAATGGACAGCGTCCGCGTTAACTTGCTCTATCAGCATCATTGAGAAGTATTGCAAGGCATCACGGGAGTTGTAGTTACTAGTTTGGGCAGCTGAATCACAGATGAAATAAATAGACATGTCAGATGCTTTCCTGCTTTTGTTTATGCCCGGTACTTTCCCTGCTCCGGTCCCTCCTTTCTTTCCTAACAATCTTTTTATGAGGCTGAAGTAATCATATGATTCATAAAAGTATTTATTCACTGAACAACAATAAAAAAACATCTGTAGTAAATTAATATCCTGAAAACTGACACAAAACCTAGACCTTGCACCCTGGCATCCATGCATTTCAATGGAAAATTATGAATAAATAACCAACCATCAGCTCGATGCCAACCAAGCCTTCGCTACTCACTTTGACCGCTTTATCCTCTTAAACCTTTCACTGCTGAGCCATTTCACCTGTGTGCTGAGCTCATTTTTGTGCTCATCATGTAACACAATTTGATGTCATATCTACTGCGTATATAAATTTTTCGGCAGATTAATAAAATATCATTATTATATGTAGGGCTGATACAACTAATCGATTATTAAAATAGCTGTCAACTATTTCCATTATCGATGTTGATTTAATCGTCCTGTGTATAGCACACACAGTTTAGAGTCAGACTGCGTTAAACGTAAATAACCTCAGCTTCGGAGCTGATTGGAGAAGACGCGTCGCTGGTTTACTTGGTATGATTTATTTCTACGGTTATGTCAGACACAACCAGTTTGTTTTTATTCCTTTACAACAGTAGAACTATAACACAAACAATAGGATACTGCCACTGGGTGAAGGAGCTGTACGTCTGTTTTTTCCTTGAAGCTGGAGTCCTGTGCCACCGCCACACCCTCCCTGCCACACACTCTTTGGTCGGGAACTGCCATTCCCTCCCTTTGGTCTGGTCCCTTTCCCCCAAACTCACTCCCACACTCAGATCCGGTCTTTTCTCCAAACCCACTCCCTCTCACACTCCGGTAAAGTCACTTGAGCAAAGTCACTCACTTCCACCTCCAGTCCCTCCCACTCAGTTTGTTCACAAAATTATTTTAAAGGGACACGCTACGCACCCTGACCACTTTAGCTTATTAACCCCCGATTTCATGCTGACATCATCTTTGACCAAGTGCTTGTGGCCACGTTCATTTGAGAAAAGCAAACATGGGGTTAAGCTACGCCTGTAGCATCAACCCATCCCTCTGTCCAAGCACACGCATACCTTGTGTGAAAAGTATGCAAGATACGCAATTTGCATATGTACGTACAAAAGTTACGTACACTATGCAAATTGCTTGTGACAAAAAGGGGGAGGGGTTGGTTATTTATTTTTTTACATAAATTTCTTTTTAACCCTTTCGCTGCTGAGGCTTTTCCCGCCCCTGTGCTGAGGTCATTTTTACCGGTTTTGCTCATCATGTTTAAACGTGTTTTGAAGGCTTATTTTAGTATATGACCCAGACATATTATATATCGTTCTTTCCGTCAGACTCGGTAGATTCATAATATGTCATTATTATATGTATACGTTATGTCATGTCTGTATATTATAACAAAAAATGCAATAAAATATGTATTTTCAATAATTTACAATGTGTAAAGTGTTTTTTTTCACATTTTAACATGCGAGCAATTGCGGTTATATTTTGTATGGGGTGCGCTTGTTAAAAAAATTAGAGATGGGGTCTCGTTACATTTTTTTTTGGGGAAAATTACACTATTTTTAACAAACGCACCGCATACAAAAATCGTTAGTGCAGCATCATTTTTCACATTATAATTGAAATGGGAACAATATTGCTGCATTAACAAACCAAAAAAAAAAAAAAAAGTGTTTATTTTTTTTTTATAATTTTTTTTTTCATTTTTTTTTATTTTTATTTTTCATTTTTTTTTTTTTGACAAACTTTTTCACTTTCATGTTTGGTATCGTTGGAACGGCCATGCTCTGGCCGATCCAACCATACCAAACATTAACCCCTAACTGCCACGGATCGGGAGATAGGGAGTTCATTGGAACTCCCTATCTCCACAGTTGGTGGCAGTTAGGGGTTAAGTCCAGGACTGGCGTCATCGTGCTACGCACGAAGACGCCAGTCCTCAGGGGGAGTTCCTGGAGGCTTGGCCGACATCCAAGATGTCGGCCAGCTCCGGGAAAGGATCGCGAACCGGCGCTTTTCAGCTCCCCAGGGGTTAATGCCAGGCACCATTTGGAAGGGCAGGCTGTGCCCTTCCAAATGATGCCTGGGTTAACTCCCGCAGAGCCGCCGATCGGGGGGGGGCGCGGCACATGCGGGGGGGCGCCTGAATTAGGTGTCATCGCGCTGCCGCGATGACACCTAATTCCGGCGGCTGCGGTCCCGGATGCCGGGCTGACATCGAGGATGTCAGCCCGCACCGGGGGGGCCAGCGATCGGCCGGAACCCGGCCGAACGCTGACCCCAATGGGAGGACGCGCTCAGCGCGTCCTCCGCATACCAGCGGTAATGCTGAGGACGCGCTGAGCGCGTCCTCAGCATTGAAGTGGTTAAGTAAACAATTATTTTTTTGATCCGATTAATCGACCAACTAATCGATTATGAGAATAATCGTTAGTTACAGCCCTAATTATATGCATACGTCATGTCCTGTCAGAATGCTGTAACAAAAAATGTAAAAAAAATAAATAGAATTTCCATTCAAATTCCAATCATCTACAGCGTGTAAAATAATTTAACATATTATAATCCATGCTTTTTGCGGTTATGTAATGACGCCAGTGGGTGGTGGAGGCCCCAGAGGCTTGGCTGACATCCAAGAAGTCAGCCAGCTCCGGGAGAAGTCTGCGATCTGTTGCCGCTTGGTGCTGGACCGTGGACTGGCACCTAAGGGTTTAAAGAAAGGCATCGCTGGAAAGGTCAGACTGTGACCTTTACTGCAATGACTCTTTTTTTTGTCTAGCTTCTCCCAATCGGGAGGGAAAGGGGTCCAAATGACCCCCCTCCCTTTTAGTCACTCTTCCGGCACTGAAACTGAGGCGATGACCCCAGACAGAGAGGTAAGTATAGGGAGAAAGGGCCAGGAGACTGGACGACATGTGGGGATGTCCTCCGTACACAGTGGTGACATATGAGGACATTCCCCACACGTAGTCCGCAGATAAAGGGTTAATTTGGTCAGATCGGCAAACTGCACCATATTTCCCTGCCAATTCGCCAGTATTTGGAGAATTGAGAGCTTTGTGAATAGCTGAACTGCCCCGAAGTTTCACCGTACAGTGAAATTCACTGTTCGGTGGTAAGTCCGGTGCTTTGTGAATAACCCCCTTTGTCAAGAGAGTAGAGAAACGTTAAGTAAAACTTAACTTTTATTAGTGTCGATGCACTAAAAATACCAAAATAAAGAAAAAACAGAGATCACAAACTAGTACATAAAATCAGGCTAGCGTTTTGGGGACAAAGTTCTGGTGCCAAAAGAACAGAAAGTATGGAGCGGTAGAAATTTAGGAGAGAAAGCTAACTGAAAAAAACACAAGTTCCTGGAAACCAAACAAGCACAGTGTCTTGTTAATAGATGCTGGCTGAATTGCAAGCCCTATTCTCGGGCACTATTCTCTAGTGATTGCTAGCATCAGCGTTTGGATGTGTTAAGCGTTACCGCCAGGATAAGTGACTTTAACACATGCCCCCATATTACATTCCTGACGCTAAACCCGTGAGAAAAGCACTTAACGCATCGGTTTTTGCGCTGGCTTCTGCGAGCTTACTATACTTTGCACATCCTCTACTTAACATGGGGAGCGCAATCATTAATTAGTGTTTCGATAAGTAAGGTATTACAAAGTCCTACCGCTAATTACCGCAGGGACGCGCAAAGCAAAATTTTAGCTACACCTAAAACTTGCCGCTAAATGATTCTGCATTTGCAAAATCATTTAGCGCACCATAAAACCAATGCTCACTTCTCATGCCGTGTCGAGAACGGTGGCCCGAACTTCTGCTTCTTGTCGCCATGAGCAGAGTGAGACTGGGAACAAATCGTTCCCTGTTTCCCTCTACGAGAGCTCGCAGTCCGGAAGCGCAACCGTCCATGGAGTCCTATGGACTCCAGGAGGGGATACTCGCGGTGGTCTGGAAGTGCTGCCCTGAGTATCACTGTGGTTAGTGCTGCGTTCCGGGCAAGGTGCTGAGACAACACCTGCCCTGTAATATCACGGTAAAATGGGGATGCCACAGGAAAACCTGAAGATGCAGGTTTTCCCCGTTAGCATCCCCATTTTAGCATGAATCACGGAATAGGACCCGTAGAGTCTACCCTTTTATCCCATTGCTCTTTACACACTCGACAATACTCCTAATGACGCTGTATTCCCAAACGTGTAGCGTGTTTAGCGCTATTTTATGATATAATTTTTTCACTTGAATTATTATTATCATTTATATAGCGCCAACAGTTTCTGCACACAAAAAACAAAAATAAGATGGAGACGTGGTGTAGAGGGTCCTGCTCATAGTAGCTTACAAGCTATAGGGATGGAGGAAGACAAGGGGAGTTTTATTGGCTGTCAGGATCACTAGTGCCAGTGGTTCAGGAATGGTCAGGCCACGGAAGTTATCTCAATCATGACGTATGACTAGGTGAGCAGAGGGATGAGTTCCATCAGTAATGTGGTATGCTAATCTGAAGAGATTGGTTTTGAGGAACTTCTTGAAGGTCTGAATAATAGGGGAGAGTTTGATAGGGCAAGGTAAGTCATTCCTCAGGACCAGAGCTTCCCTTGAAGTCTTGGAGGCGAGAGTTGGCAGCACGGGTGTAGACAGAGGACAGGCAAAGGTCTCCCGCTGACCGGAGTGTCCCCGATGGGACGTGCTGGCGGAGTAATGAAGATGTAAGGCGGGGTCGAGTTATCGAGCGAAATGATCGTGAGCATCAGTATTTTAAACTGTATCCAGAAGTGTACAGGAAGCCAATGGCGGGACTGGCAGAGGGGGGAGGTATGCGAGGAGTGTCACGACCACTACGCGCGCTGCTGCGCAAAGACGCCGGGTTAAGCCGCGCACTATCTATCCTAGACCCAGATAATTACGCGCGCTTCTCTACCCGTCCCGGCCACACTTTCTCTCACAACAGGCATGTAGAGCGTGATATACTGATCCCAGGATTGCAACGCAGTACAAGTCTTCTCCTGAAGCGCGTACTAACTACGTCTCTCACAATCCCAGAGCTCACTTTCTTATTCTATTAGTAACGCTGCCACCAGTCCTCATGGACACTACGCGCGTCGCAACAGGAGACGCAGGGCTTAGCAGCCGCACTATCCTAGACTCGGACAGTGACTACAGATCCCACAATTCCCTGCCGTTTCCTGACAACCGCAACTACAATTTCTTATATATAACCGAGGTTAAAGCAAATAGCAATACTCCCAATCTCTTAGTTAGCGTGGATTTCATCAGCCAGAGTCAAAACTTAAATATTTTTTGTTTATTTATGATAGAAAAATCACAGTGCTGTCACATAAAAAATTATAACTAGAATAAATCAATTAATTACACACTACACAGCAAATAAAAAGAAAAGGGGTTAATCACAGAGCCTTACTTACAACAGACTAATCAGTAGCTAGCATCGGTGCCTCCTGGAGCCTGGAGATAGGAACATGGACCGATCAGTCCTCTTTAGAAGGTACCCCAAGTGATCAGCCCTAGCACATGGCCAGTTTTCAGAATTTATACACTTCCTGATCTTTCCAGCCCACCCCCAAATGGCCCAGTGTCCCGGACTACATTTTCCAGAGTGCCCTTTGCTACAGCGCATGTCAATTAATCTTTAATTGCCCAAAGGCGTCCCTCTTCCCTCCAGACCCCCCTTAGAGATCAAGGATGTGCTTCCTGTCTTTGAAGATTGTGTCCAAATCTCTTGGTGCCGAGCTGGCTGCCAAGGTGTGATTTTCTAAGTTAGTGTACAAAAGAAATTCCCTTTTTACAGCTACGTGTTATATCCTCCCCCCAAGGGAGAAAGCTAACCATGTTAATTACATTTCAGCTGTGAACACAGGGATACACTTACCAAATGGCCAGACACAAATATGAATATACTCTATATGGAGGAGATATGTATAACCAGGCAGATAGACACATATATACAGGCAGACCCTTATATAGATAGAAATACAGATCTAGTCTGCCACAAGGAGCGTCAGGTGAAAAAAATACACCTGGTAGCAGCATTCATTACAGATTGCAAAGGGGCAATGCGGGCATCGGGGAGGCCAATAAGGAGTGAGTTACAGTAATCAAACCATGATATAATAAGCGCATGAACCAGCACCTTTGTGGTGTCTTGCGTCAGAAAGGGGCGGACGCGTGCGATGTTATGGAGATGATAACAAGATTTGGTCACTGGACGTGGGGAGAAAATGTTAGGTCAAAATCGATACTACATTTGCATGTGTCAGGTTCCTGAACCGTGACTTGACAGCCCACGTCAAGTGTTGT
Source organism: Leptobrachium leishanense (assembly GCA_009667805.1). Lineage (NCBI taxonomy): Eukaryota > Metazoa > Chordata > Amphibia > Anura > Megophryidae > Leptobrachium > Leptobrachium leishanense. The sequence continues at coordinate 297,799,045 of CM019065.1, read as the reverse complement.
GCATCTCAGAACTAGCTCTGAGATCCTGCATACAACTGGTTAAAAACCATTGAAACACTATGCCACTTGACACTCGCTTACCTGAATAAAGGGCCACACCCACCGCTCCTACTTGCTCCGGCATTTACCAAACCACTTCCAGTGAGAGAGGACCTATGCTGTGGCTCTCCTGTGTTATCCTGAACTTTAAACCTTGCTGTTATCAGCCTTTCCTGTGTCTCCATACCCTCCAGTCTCCAGTGTGTCCAAGATCCCATTGTCCTGGTTTGTTTCCTGCTTCCCTATTGTCAAGCCCTATATGTGTCCTGTCCCTCTACTCCAAATCAATTCTTCTGCTGCCTCCTGCAGCAACTCACCGCTCACCACACACCCCTGGACTGGTGCATCAGCGCATCTTGGGCTCAGTATCCTGCCACCTCGGTACCACCGTTACGATGCCTGACAGCATGTTTGTCGGGAGAAGGAAAGACCCCAGAGTTTAAGAACAGATTTAAGGTTGGTCAAGGATGATACAAGAGAAACAGAAGGTGTTTTGGTAAGATGTGACAGAATGGGGTCGAGGAGGGAGGTAGTGGAGTGAAAGGACTGTAATATCATAAAGACCTCTTGTTCAGTCATAGGAGGAAATTAATTCTTATCTGTTCTATTTTTGCAATGAAAACACACAGGGTTACTTGCAGCTAAACACACAGGGTATCTGAGGAAAGCCACGGGTCAAGTCGCCAGAGAGAGTCAGCCAGATGCCAGTGGTCATATGCCAGAGAGAACGTCAGCCAGATGCCAGGGGTCGTATGCCAGAGAGAATAGTCTGGACGGAAACCAAAGGGTTAAGAGCCAGGAGAGTATGTCAGACAAGCAGGGGTCAGTAACGAGTAATTTATTTATTTGCAAAGTATTTTACCAGAAAGGATACATTCAGATTTATCTTGTTTTCAAGTATGTCCTGGGTTCAAGAACATTGAAATTTTACAGTTGTTACAGAAATACAAAGTAATAAATGCAAGATATTAAAAATAACAAAACACAAATATACAGATTAACACAGAAAATAAATATGTAGGAAATAGTCATTATGTTACATGTTTAAAGGTGCATTCTGTATTGAGGTATGTTAATAGGGAGCTCTTGCGTGACTTAATACTGGAGGAAGATTTGATGGCGTCTGGGAGGCTATTCCATAATTGTGGAGCTCTGTAGGAAAATGAGGATCGAGCCACTTTCTTTTTGTATTGTGGAATTGCAAGTAAGGTGCTGGTCCTGGATCGGAGGTTATAGGATGAGGGAATTGCTAGGGAAAGCAGCCTATTCAGGTAGGGTGGTAGCTTCGCAGAAATTCTCTTAAACACCAGGTTGGAAAGGTGAAGAGTGCATCTAGATTCCAGCGACGGACAGTTTAGCTCTTTTAACATGTCACACCGGTGGGTCTTGTAGTCTTGCCATGGTCTACTGTGTCAAAGGCCTTAGCAAAATCTAGGAAGATGGCTCCAGTTAGGTCTCCTTGTTCCATGCCAGCTTGGATATCATTGCAAACTTTTAAAAGGGCGGTTGTAGTGGAATGATTTGGACGAAAGCCGGATTGATCTGGAGTTAAATAGTTTGAAGATTGATAATAATCACGTAATTGTGTGTACACACATTTTTCCCAAATTGTTGACATAACAGGGAGCAATGAGATTGGACGGTAGCTGGATACCAAAGTACTGTCACCACTTTTATAGATAGGTACCACTCTCGCAGTCTTGCAGAGTTTGGGTATGTATCCAGTTGCCAGGGATTCATTGATTAGGGTTGTGACAGGATTTGCAATTGCTGGCACAATGATTTTCAGCAGCATTGCTGAAATTTGATCAGGTCCAGACTGGTATTTCATATTTTGAGTACGGAGTTTAGTAATGACACTGACAGGCACTGGTCTAAAACTGAATTTCTCTGCAATACAGGGTCTCTGCATGGTTGGAGGGGCCTGACCTGTGTGCGGCCTTTATGTAGGTGTGTCATTCGTTAGCTTAGCAATCAGGGTGGTGGCGCATCCAACAAAATAATTATTAAAAGCATTTGCTACAGCTAGGGGGTGTTGCAGGGTTTTGCCATTTACTTAAAGAGCAGCTGGTTGGGAGTGGATGAGGGGTGCTTGTTTGTTACTTATGATTTTCCAAAAATGTCTAGGGTTTGACATTGTTATTGTTTAGATTTTCATTGAAGTATTGGGCTTTAGCTATTTTTGTTTGTTTTGTGCATGCATTCCAGAATTGTCGGTATTCACAGTGATCGTTCATGGAACTGGTACTCTTGAAATTTCACCACAGTGAATCTCTTAGCTGTTACATTTGTGTAAGATCAGCTGTAACCCGAGGGAGATGAGCCCCTTTGACTCGCACTTTACGCTTGCAGGACATGGGCATGCCAGACTTGCAGGAGCACAGACTGAAAGTATTCAATTGCACAGTCCAGGTCTGGGATTAGGTTTAGTCTCTACCATGGGAGCTGTTTGAGATCACTTAGGAAGGATTCAAGATTAAATTTCTTGAAAGACCTATAATTACCTTTTTTGGGGGAGATTTTGTGGCCTTTATTTTGCGCACACAGTACACTAGACAGTGGTCACTGAAGCTGTTAGCGAGAACGCCTGCCTCCTGTATTCTATCAGGACATGACAAGAGTATCCAGTCCAGCAAGGTATGGTTAGGGCTCTTCAAGTTAATGCGAGTGGGGGAGGAGATTAATTGAGTTAGCTGCAAATTTTTAAACAGTGAGCAGTGTTTATTGGCTTTAGGATTCAGCCAATCTATTAAAGTTTTTGGTTTTGTGTAAGTAATAGCAGGAACAAATTAATAATGAGCACTGAGAGGAGGTACAACCATGTCAGGGCAAGAGCATAATTTAGAGGAGTGGTTTCAATCCCGACGGGCGCCGTGTCATCACACTGTGCCCTGCCCAAAGCTGTAATACGTGATCACGAGTGCCCTGCATTTAATTCGGCGCCCGGCCAGCGAGCAGCGAGGAAGACTAGCGGGCGCTGAGGGACCGGAACGGCGTGGGACATGACACCTTTCAATTAAGTATTTTGAACTTCATTGCACAAAAACCTATAATTTGAGAATCATGTCCTTCTTTGAAGGACACTGGATAATTGTACAGATGGCCTATCCCTCACAGTATCTTGCTGGGCAGAGTCTGCATATGGAAGATCTAAGTTTTTTTTTACGTCTTTCTATAAAACGACTTCTTATTCTGATTTGGTGTGTCAGAGACCATTGGTGGCACGTTGCTACTGGAATTACTTTACACTGTCGATTGGATATTAAAAGCTGGTTTCCACTGGCAAAACTGTGTTCCTACACACCTATGTTTTACCTTGTACCTCCATATATTCCATTAGCACTGTTTCCTTATAATGTAAATCCTTCCTTAACGATTTGGAAACAGCCGATTCTTTAATAATTCTGATTTCCTCTAGTGACATACTGTTGTTTCTCAGAGTTTTACAGATGGATCCCTAAACTTGTCACCTCATATTGGAAGGGCTTTACATTTGCTTTCAACTATTTCTGATACAATGTCCTATTTTCGTTTAACTTAACCATTGCCTGACGTCACTCGCTAGGATTCCATAAATTATGCCGTAACAGTCAGGGTTATTCAAAGAGATCCATTATAGTGGCTGAAAGGTAACCGAACACTGAAATTCAGCGTACGGTAATCTTTCCTGGCCATTCGGCTATTCAGAGAGCAGACAGTTCGCCAAATCTTGGTGAATTGCCTGCACATACGGTGCCTGTTCGAGGGCAGTGAAATCCCCATAGAGAAGCAATGCTTCGACTATCCAGAGAACAAAAACCAGCAGTGAAAAGTTGCCAAATTGCCCTGCTGTTCGGTGGTTTTATTCGACAGGTTTATTCAGGCGAATCCCATAGGCTTCAATGTTAAAAATATTCCCGTTTTAAAGGCAATATCTAATAAACCGTTGATTATAATATCCTGCAGTAAAAAGTCTCTTTATGTATAGATTTTTTAGGATCTTTTAGGCATTTTTCTGCAAAAACATTTCCGTTTTTTCTGTAACAGCCCTTTTTATTATAATTCATTGGATCTTATATGTAAATGCCAGACATTTTTGTTCTGCAGTTTCTTTGCAAACAGCGTTTCATTTTGCAAACATTCAAGCAAACGTTTTTTTTTTCTTTCTCTCACTCCATTCGTCTGCGGTGTCGGGTATTTCCGGCAGGCTGCTCTGCACTGTGATCGGCGGCTGCTCGGGTTTCTCTGCGTGTTCGGCGGGGTTAATCCAGATGTTTTTGCGGGTTTCGGTGTGCGTTCGCCAGGTTTTGCTGTGATTGCTCGGCGGCTTTTCCCTGCAATACAATAGCCCTGTGGTGCTTGCCGAATACACCGCAGGCTCGCCGAAATGGGATCGCCAAATCGCATCGAATTGAAGAGAACGAAAAGTCACAGAACGTGCGGCGACTTTGATCGATTTAATTATTTCAGCCTTTTTTTAAGGCTGATAGAGTTTCAATTCTAATTTTTTTTTCAATATAATTGACGGATTCAAATTAAATAAAAAGTCAGACAAAAAAAAATACACAATTGAAAAATTATGCTGCTCCGAAAGAGAATGGGCTGGTAAAATACCTGAAAAAGCCAGCTTCATATAGATTTTTAAAAAAAAATATGATGCCTATTAGAAAATCCAATGTTTAAATTAGGATTTCAGTTTAATTTTCCCTGTTTAGGCTAGGGTCAGACAAGCGCAGTGTTCACGTCCGCGTTGCCGCACATTTTAACGTCCGTGGTAGCATAAAATTATGATCAATAGAGACCCACACACGAAGTACGTCCGCACAGAAGTGCGGACACAACGGACGCAAGTTAGGCAAGAACCTAAAACTGCTAGAATGGACATGCGGAGTGCGCCACGTCCGAATAGCTTTGTGTGTGAGTGATGGAACGTGGTCAGATGGACTGCATTTATACGTCCAAAATATTTGACAGACAAAATGTTGTTTTTTTCATTTTAAATTTATTTTGCCTGTTACATCAGTCAAAAAATACGTCGGTGAAAAAAACGGACTGCGTGGCCACTACCTTGTCAGTCAGAAAGTACGCCCGTACTGCATGGAAGCACAGTCCGTACAAAATGCGCTCGTCTGACCCTAGCCTTACCTGCCAGAAAATATTATCAACATTTTTTTATCATCAACCCATTTCAGCACTTGATATTTTGTTTGAAAATTGGCTTACCGATAAATGCAAATTGAATCACTAAAGCCAATATTTCTATTAGCAAGTACAGGTGTAAGTGCAGATACCTGAGCGGATTTTTTTAATGGTAATGGAAATGCCAGTTTGTGTCATGTGTAGGCTGTAATCTATGCATACATACAGAAAAAATTGTCGTGCCTGTACTCACCAGAGCGGATGCAACAGCCAGGAGTAACAAACCAGTTCATGTATAAAACATAAGAAAAAACAAATATGTCATCTGCGCTCATTTCTGTATATTTCCATGTGCAACAAAACACTGTCAGAGATTTTAGTTTGCTTTAATGGCCATTGAAACGTAAGCTCACTCGCCTCATCAAGGCACCTCTTTGTAGAGTGAGTCGTAACCAATGTACCAAAAGCTGCTCTTATGAGCAACAGCATGCCCTCCTGCTGCTTTTCAGCTAAGGAGAGGCAGAAAAGTGGTGGGTTTTATTTATACACGCACCAAGCACTTCCCATTTGGGGTTGAAAAGAGAGGAGCAGCTTTTGGTACATTGGTTAGGACTCACTCTACCGAGAGGTGCCTTGATGGGGCGAGTGAGCTTACGCTTCAATGGCCATTTAAGCAAACTAAAACCTCTGACAGTGTTTTGTTGCTCATGGAAATATATAGAAACTAGGTGGAAAGCCTGCCCAGAGGGCAGTCTATTGTTAAGTGAAGCAGCTCACATGGATATATATATTTCCCCCAGCTCACATGGGTATATTTGCCCCCAGCTCACATGGGTATATTTGCCCACAGCTCAAATGGGTAAATTTTCCCCCAGCTCACATGGGTAAATTTACCCTCAGCTCACATGGGTATATTTTCCCCCAGCTCACATGGGTATAATTGCCCCCAGCTCACATGGGTATAATTGCCCCCAACAAACATGGGTATATTTGCCCCTAGCTCACATGGGTATATTTGCCCCTAGCTCACATGGGTAAATTTGCCCCCAGCTCACATGGGTAAATTTGCCCCCAGCTCACATGGGTATAATGGCCCCCAGCTCACATGGGTTAAAGTGCCCCCAGCGCTGGATGTGCGCGCAGCCTCTACCTGTCGGCCACGCGCGCATCCAGGAGAACAGGATGCGCACGCAGCAGCTGGGTAGAGGCTGCGCGCGCATCCTGTCTACTGGATGCGCGCGCAGCCTCTACCAGGCTGCTGTGTGCGCATCCTGTAACCGCCGCAGTGGATGTATGCACGCGCGACAGCCGGTTAGACGCTGCAAGCGTGTCCGGCTCTACAGGATGTGCGCGCAGCCTCTACCCGGCTGCTGCGTGCACATCTTGTAACCGTCATGGCACGCACACAGCTGGCGCGTGCCGCGGTGGTTGCATGCTTGCGCAGCCAACCGCCGCTGGTTGCGCGCGCATGCGCAGTACAGGCTTGGCGACGGACACGCCAAGCCTTACTGTATTATAGTATAGATGAGCGCATATGACATTTTTTTTTCTTGTTATGTAATCTATGCAGCTGGTGTTTTTTGTGAGCCCAAGATGCAGTGAAGGGAGTGATAGGCAGGTTGCGGGGTAACAACAGAGTTTATTAGAATAAACACAGGAACATAAACAAGAGATCAGAACTAGACAATGGAGGAGACTGGGCACGATGGGGAATACATTTAGGGAAGGAGAGGAGATGCAGGAAAAGGAGGTTGAGGCAATACAGGGATGGCTGAGAGTAGTGGGAAGGGAGGTTACGGAGAACTGAATAAGGTTGTAGTTAGGAAACAGGAGAAACAAGGAATAACAAGATGAATATAGGATAGAAGGGGCAAGAGGAGAAATAGACACAAGAGGAAACTAACAGCACATAGGGGCAGACACTGTATAAACAATAAAACACAGATAACACAGGTATTCCAGGCAACGGTACAGTTAAGGATCAGGCAATAGAATAGTCAGTATATTGCAGGGGTCTAGGCAATGCGGCAGGCAGGGTGGTCAGAGTCCTATCAAGGGGTACGGTAAACGGGGATCCAAGATGGTGGGTACAGGGAGCAAAAGGGGATTACCGGTATTTAGGTAGAAATGTCCAGAAAATTCAACAGAGGATCAGCAATGAGGTTATAATGGAAAGTCATAATTTGAGGAGGGTCTCAGAATGCAGGTCTGCTCCGATTGATATCCAGGGACTTCAATGTGGAAGCATCCTAAGGAGGGCGTAGCTTCCTCTTATGCAGGCCTCATTAACAAGATGGAATTCAGGTGAGGCTGCAGGGTTTGAAGTCAGATCAGTTTATCAGAAAGTCCGGGAACCTGTATAGTTCATGATTACAGGGATTAAAGGGGGTGCCAGGGGCCAGAGTGTGGTGACCCTGACAGTATGCTTTATTTAAATCTCTAACTGAAAAATGTCTGAATTGCTTATGAAAATACCCAAAATTCGCTGATCAAGCTGAATTAAATTAAGATTTATGTTAGGATTAGCATTAGATCTACAGTCATGGCCAGATAATGCACCATTTTGCCCAGAAAATTGTTGCAATTACAAATGTTTAGGCATTCTCATGTCTATTTATTTTATTTGTATCGGTATGACTGAAAAGTGGGGGAAAAAAAGGCAAATCTGACACATTCCACACAAAACTCCAAAAATGGACTGGACAAAATTATTGGCACTCTCAATTTAATATTTGGTAGCACACCCTTGAAAAAGATAAAAAAAAAACTGAAATCAATCGCTTCCTCTAACCATCAATGACTTTCTTACATCTCTCTATTGGATTTTGGACCACTCTTTGTTCGCCAACTGCTCCAGCTCTCTCAGATTGGAAGGGTTCCTCTTCCCAACTGTTGTTTTGGAGATCTCTCCACAGGTGCTCTATGGGATTTAGATCTGGACTCATTACCGGCCAATTCAGTGCTATTAGGAGAATAGGATACCTTCTTTTTTTCAGTTGGATGGAATTCGCCAATGCCAATTTGACAGCGGTTGTCGCCTGTCACGGAGCTGACGTAGCGCTCCATGCTTCAAACCCCAAGAGACTTTATGTTCATTTATATTGTGTGGTTTGAAATATATTTTACATCGTTTGGTTTTAGTTAAAATTAGTTTAGTGTAAAATGGCGTAGCTTTGGTTTTAAAATACTTGTACTCCTGTAGGTAAGTGTTTTTGTATAAAGCTTTACTCCTGTGTAATTTATGCAACAGGGCTTTTCCCCCTTATCTAGCTGCCTGTTTAATTGAAGGGATTGGTGATAGTGTTTGTGTTTAATCTGATGTGTTAGAACAATGGATTATACAAATGTTGTGTGAGCTGAAGGCCTAAAGAATGTAAAGAATGTTTATTGTAAATAACTGACATAATGTAATTACCGTATATACTCGGGTATAAGCTGACCCGTGTATAAGCCGACCCCCCTACTTTTTCCCAAAAAACCTGTGAAAATTTATTGACTCGATATAAGCCTAAGTGGGATATTGCCCCAGCTCACACATGGATATTGCCCCAGCTCACACATGGATATTGCCCCAGCTCACACATGGATATTGCCCCAGCTCACACATGAATTTGCCCCAGCTCATGGATTTGCCCCAGCTCATGGATATGCCCCAGTTCATGGATTTGCCCCAGCTCATGGATTTGCCCCAGCTCATGGATATGCCCCAGCTCATGGATATGCCCCAGCTCATGGATTTGCCCCAGCTCATGGATTTGCCCCAGCTCAGGGATTTGCCCCAGCTCATGGATATGCCCCAGCTCATGGATTTGCCCCAGCTCTCACCTGGATATTGCCCCAGCGGCAGCCAGCTCTCACATGGATACAGGGGTCCGTCCGTGTTGAAGGGGATGCGGCTGCGTGCGTGCGCAGGTCACGCGGTCCGGCCAGTCAGGTGGTACAGAGACTCAGTACCACCTGATTAGCCGGACCACGTGACCAGCTGCGCCTGCACGCAGCCGCATCCCCTTCAACACGGACGGACTCCGTTTTCAGGACCTTGACTCGGGTATAAGCCGAATTGAGTTTTTTTGACTCAAAATCGGAGTCAAAAAACTCGGCTTATACCCGAGTATATACGGGTAGGATTGGTAGGACGAGGTGCGTCATTTATGCAAATTATGACTGTTGGACTTCAGCATAAATGGTGGCGTTTTGTTCATTAAAAGTCAGAGAACTCTCAAGCTCAGAGAGAGAGAACCCTGTTTTAAAGCATACAGCCGCGCCTGGTGTCTTTATTACAAACTACGCTACACTATATAGTCAACATCAGAAGGCACCGAGCGGCCTTCTGGAAATTCCTAACAGCTCCAGGGCAGAGGAACAGAAGCAGGCGGGTCAAGCTGCTCGAGGCGCTGAGGACAGCGCTCCCAGTAGCCGGGCTGACCGCAACAAAGGGGTGTCTGGAGAGTCAGGACAGGCGGAAGAGAACGGTTCCGTCACATCGCCGACATCCGATAACTGTTTTCGGCAACATACGGTGACCATTTGATAGTGAATTCACTGAATTTTCGGCAAAATGGAATCACCGAATTGCAAAGCACCGAAATTTCATTAAATTTTAGTGCTTTGTGAATAGCCCATCTAGGAGACCTGAATTTAAGTCAGCTCGTGCAACAACCCGGGGCGCAAGAAGGTCTTTCGTATCTATTGTAATGGCTCAGGACGATTTTAAGCTAACGTCTGGCGATTTCCTCTCACCCATCCAGATGTTAATCTACCGTGCCTGTTGGAATCGGCCCCTATGTGGCAGACAGATGTCACCATCTGCTGGTAAAAAGGAGTTACCGCATTTCTGGCCTCAGTACTATACTGGATCAGCAGGGGAATTGGCAATAAGGAAGACACATACCCAGCTAGTTTTAAAAAGTGTTAGCACCTTGGGTAGATTGCTAATGGCTGATGTGATATGACCCAGATATGAAAAGCCATTCTGTGCGTCAAGGTGCTGGATGTCGCAAATGCGCTGCGTCTGACATCTCATCACTCACACAGAACGCTACGCGGACGTGGCGCACTCTGCGCATCCGTCTAGCAGTTTTACGTTCTTGCCTAACTTGCGTCCTTTTGCCACGTGTGTTGTGCGTGCGCAGTTCGGTGCGCATGTACTTCGTGTGTGGGTCTCAATTGCTCATGATTCTATGCTATGACGGACGTTAAACTGTGCGGCAAACACGGAAGTGATAACTGCATTCATCTGATGCCGGCCTTAACCTCATCCTGTTCTAAAAATGAAGCAACGCTAATTTAATATATTACATTTTCACAAACAACAACACAGGAAGAAGATAAAGAATGATTTTATTATAAAAGTTGATTTTTGACCTTCACTATGTCCCTTTAAAATGTATTATGTTAGTTGTTGTGTTGACCAAATGAATGTACAAATTGCGTTTTTATTTTCTTCAAAATTGCAGCTTTTTTAATCAGTACCACAACATACTAAAGTACCTCTAAAAATACACGACAGCTTTCCAGGTCATAAAAATTTCTATACACCACTTTATAATCTAGAGAGAGTTTTCTGAACATTTGGTACAAAATACTTTGCGCCTCATTATTCTAACAAATGTGAAAAAATATCACTGTTCTTATGAAGCTTTATAGCATGTATATGTCTTCTGGTAAGAATATACATCATTTTATTTCTGTGCCACTCAAGAGTTATTTAGGGGATTTAAATTACATTTTTTTTATTGCATTATAACCTTTCTAGCGTAAATCTGTACAAAATTTTAAATTCACCAATAGAACAACATATGATCTGAAACCTTTTTTTAGCTGTCAAGATAGGACCCTAAATATACAGGCTATACAAACTCGAAGAGTTAATGCTGGTTTCGAAGTAGTGATAGGACAAAAAATAAAATATATATAAAATACAAACATAAAAAAATACAATGGGGTGGGTGTCGGACAACATTTGGAGAATCACATGATATTCCCATCGCTGAAAAAGACAAAACCGATAAAAAGATTCGAAGATGAACTCTGTACCTTCATAACACCACCACATTTAACTTCACCTGCACCCTGCTGTGTCTTTACTTACAGTGGCGCTCAGAACAGAAACAAAGAAGAAAAAAATACTTTATGGTGATGATTAAACATAATCTGCTGTGAGAGTCGGGATGTTTATTCTTGGCCGGGTGAAAAATGCCATCTTCTCCCTGGAAAATGAGAAAATTTTTAAAGGTTCATAGCTGTTTGCGTAGAGTTTTGTTGCGACACATAAACTATATTTATGCACAGTGTGCATGTTTATTGCTTTCAATATCGTTTTCTCTTCTTTTTTTTTTTTTTTAACCATTTGGTTTTTTTTTTCTACTTTTTACAATTTTATGAAAAAAGAGCTGTTAGGATTTAATTTGTTTGTAATGTGTTTATTTTTATCCATTGTAGTGTTCGTTTTGTAGACTTTCAATTCCAGCTTGTGAGTTGTACAGGACTGAAAACAATGGGGGCTTAGAATGCAAAGGGAACAGAAATATTCGAGTCCATTAAACACAGTAGAGATCTATAGAACTGCTGACGTTAAATGACCGGAGGATTCGCATTGCACAGACTAGATTGCTGCGGAGCAATGAAAAAAGTAACCGTGTAGGGATTAGGTCATACTATTAATTAAATTGCTTTTTAGGTATCTTCAAGTGAGTTTCCTTAACCCCTTAGGGACCGGGCGATTTTACGCAAATCCGTCCTTTAGTGACCGCTGCTGTTTTTACGTTTCTGCGCTGTTAGTGTTTATGTCAAATTTTCCTCTTAGGCCAGGGTCAGACTAACGCATTTTTCGCGTCGTCCGTGAAAAAGTGCATTCGAACGAATGGATGTATTTTTTCACGGAATACGCGATAGCAGTCATACCATGCGCATTGTCGTCCGTGATTTTGTACGGATCATCAATAAAACACTTTTTGCGTCTGGATGTTATGTTGGCCGGACATTAGCAGCGTCTGACGTCTCCTAATCACGTACACATGCTGCTATCGGACGCAGCGCACTCTGTACGTCAGTACTAGCGGTTTGACGTTCTCAAAAATATGCGTACGTTTACCACTTGCGTTGTGCGGCCGTTCTTCGTATGCTGCCCGACATTGGACGTCATTTGCTGCTAGCGCGGCCGTGATTAAGTGCGGCTAAACGCACGTTAATACTGCGTTCGTCTGACCCTAGCCTTACTCGTTTATTCAACCCACACATATTATATACCGTTTATCCCGCCATTAAATGGACTTTCTAAAAATATCATTATTTCCATCATATCATATAATTTACTATAAAAAAAATATGAAATGTGATGAAACAAATGGTAAAAAACACACTTTTTCTTAATTTAATCCCCAAAATCTACAACCACCAAAAGAGACCCGGCTAAGGCTGGGGTTAGACGAACGCAGTGCGAACGTGCGTGCAGCCGCACTTTATCACGGCCGTAGTAGCAGCAAATGACGGCCAATGACAGGCAATGTACGAAGCGCGCAACGCAAGCGGCAAACAAACGCATTTTTTTTCGAGAACGTGATACTGCTAGTGCTGACGTACAGAGTGCGCTGCGTCCGCTAGCGGCGTGTGTGCGTGATTAGGAGACGTCAGATGCTGCTAATGTCCGGCCAACATAGACTAGGGTCAGACGAACGCATTTTTCACGTTGTCCGTGAAAAAGTGCGTTCGAACGAACGGTCGTATTTTTTCACGGAATACGCGATAGCGGTCATAAGATGCGCCTTTTCGTCCGTGATTTTGTACGGATCATCAATAAAACACTTTTTGTGTCTGGACGTTATGTTAGCCGGACATTAGCAGCGTCTGACGTCTCCTAATCACACACACACGCCGCTATGCGGACGCAGCGCACTCTGTACGTCAGTAGTAGCGGTTTGACGTTCTAGAAAAAATGCGTTCGTTTGCCACTTGCGTTGCGCGGACGAACATTCGTGCGGCCGTACTTCGTGTGTTCCCCGGCATTGGACGTCTTTGCTGCTAGCACGGCCGTGATTTCGTGCGGCTAAACGCACGTTAATACTGCGTTAGTCTGACCCTAGCCTTAATGTCCAGACGCAAGAAGTGTTTTATTGATGATCCGTACAAAATCACGGACGAAAATGCGCATCGTATGACCGCTATCGCGTTTTCCGGGAAAAAATACGTCCATTCGTTCGAACGCACTTTTCACGGACGACGCGAAAAATGCGTTAGTCTGACCCTAGCCTAAATAGTTTCAAAATTTTGTTCCGAGAATAGAAATACCCAATTGTTACATGTTTTTGCTTTTAACCCCTTCACTGCTGAGCCAGTTCACCTATGTGCGCTGTGCTCATTCTGACCATTTTATGATAATTATTTTTAGATGACACTAGGTACTATTTAACTACACCCCCCCCCAGACAATTTTTTTTTTTTAAAAAAAAGCAATTTTTAAAAAAAGAATTATTTATTTTTTAAAATGTTATTTTTCCACCAAACCTGGTCATGTTTGGTATCATTGGAAAGGCCATGAAAGACCCTCTAGCTGCCAAAGGATCCCCCTATCTCCACATGGCAGCTAAGGGGTTAACTGGCCCACTGACATACTCACACATATGGTGAGGATGTTAGTGGGTGGGGGGTGACCTGGAGGCTTGGCTGACATCCAAAATGTCAGCCCCCTCCAGGATTGAATCGCGATCCGGCAGGGAGACAGTTAATGCTGTACACCGCTGAAAATGGGAGACTCTCCCCTTTCCAGCGATGCAACTTGCATCACTCTATCTTAAATGGTTGGGGAGATAGAGGGCTCCAAAGGAGCCCCCCTCCCCTTCCTGAATTGCGCCTGCCGATGACGTCATCACGCAGCGTGATGACGTCATCGGATCTGCCGGCCCCCAGGAAACGGTGAGGCAAGCTTCCAGCTTGCCATAGACGCCGTGGGACCCGGCGAGGGTGGTAAGTATCGGCGGGAGGGAGGTTAGGAGGCCCGCGGACGTACTACGTACGTCCGGGGGTCTAAGGGAGACCTGTGAGCTGGACGTATATGGTATGTCAGCGGTCGGAAAGGGTTTAAAAAAGAAAAAAAATACATTTACAACCAAAAAATGGCAGTGAGTGGCACCAAGCAACTACTTTTTTGTGCTGTCATTTAAAGAATAATATCACTATGAGTCAGTGATAAGTAGTGAGAAAAAAGAGGTTTGTGAGGGTGCTGAGGACGAGCAACAGCACTAGTGGCCTACTCTACGGTGGGTCCCTCTCAGGTCTCACAGGGTTTTAGCTTGATTGTGCCATTGCAAGGATGAATGCTCCATATGCAAATCAGTCTGCTCTCACCCAATGAGGGTGGCCAGTACTGATTGCCAAGGACGTCATCCCTGCACGAGAGGTGCAGCAACCCCCCGGCGATCGTTTTGCCCTTGTTAGGCGGGTATAGCTGACACCCCTCTAGGCACCTCAAGCAAGGGGTCCACGTCTGGATTACCCTGTATACTTGTAGTGAGAAAAAAAATAGGTTTGTGAGGGTCCTGAGGACGAACAACAGCACTAGTGGCCTGCTCTACGGTGCGGCCCGCTCAGGTCTCACAGGGTTTTTTCCTCGATTGTGACATTACAGGGATGAAAGCTCCATATGCAAATTTTCTGCTCTCACCCAGAAAGGGTGGTCAGTGATAAGCAACATGTAGATATGTTTTAAAGGGACATTCTAGCCACCAAGACCCCGAAAGCTCAATTGGTCATAGTGATAAAAGACATTCTTCCCCTGCTTTTACTACTGTGACAGCTCTTCAAATTGTAGGTCTTCCCTCTGATTTGAAGGCTGTCAATCAGTGGCTGATGTACATGTGTGTGGTTCCCTCAGTGTGCAGTCTTGTGTGCAGGGTGCAGAGGGAGGAAGGTAAATCAAATTTTACTTTTATAGATTGGCAAACAACTTAGCCATTCACCATGTTAGGCAGGTCTGTTCCAGAGTTTAACCTCCTCATCCAGGAGTAGGTGTTTATGTTGTATTTGTTTCATTTTGCATTTGTGAAATTGTACCCTGCAATGGCTGCACAATAAAAAGCAGAAATCTGAAGCAGTGATATTCGTGTCCAGTGATTATATCACAAGGGGTGCAAAAGATTTTAAATTGTATTTTTATTTACTTTTATTCACAGAGCAAGGCACTCCCATATGGTAAGCACCTGTAGGCACATGCCTACTTTGCCTAATTATGAATCCAGCTCTACATGCAAATGGGTTGCGGATGTAAGTGCTCCCCTGCAATATGTAGAATTCAGAAGCTGCAGGAGGAAATCACATTCTGTTAACTGGCCAATTTAATTTCCTCTGGCAGCATATTAATTCCATACAGTACAGGGGAGCATTTTCATGAGCCTCCACTTGCCATATAGAAGTTATATGCATTCCTGAAAGTATGGCCAATCTGGAAACTCTAGTTGTAGCGCTTTTTAAAATATGGCACTTTGACAAATTGTATCTGTCAGTATCGCCTATATAAATTTGGTTTTAAAAGGTTTTTATGCTATGAGACAATGAATGGTAACCTTAGAGAGCTAGCTTCCCAAGTCTCATGTAAACCTACCTAAGCCTTTAAAGTCTATGCAGTTGCTAAATCAGCCAGAGCTTTGGTTAAGTTTACACCAAGCTTGGAATCCAACCCAGATTTTATAAAGAAACCTCCACATATGCTCACCTGAATGACTGCACTTCCAAAGGCTCCTTGCAACTTTGTCCACGCAGTCTATGAACGTCCTTGGCGGCTGCTCTCATCATCTTGTCTGCTTGCATCTCATATTTCTGCTCAATTTTCAGTACCTGTTGAAGAGGAGAGTGCAACAGCATAAGGGACGCGGTTCATCTTAATTTGCATTGGAAAAAATACAGCTGTGAATAGATGTACCAGACGTTTAATGGGATTTTCTTATCATCCAAAAAGCGGAATGAGTAATATCTGATCGCAGAAAACAGCTTTGTTTTATTATTTTAATCACTTTAACCATTTTAGTGCATTATCTGCACAGTGCATTAAACCAGGAGTCATTTCCCATCTGACAATGAACAAGAAAAGATTAATAATAACTATAATAAAGAAACTCTTAGGGCCCTATCACCTGGTCCTTGCCAAAACGAGACGCTAAGGGGAAAAAATTAGCGTTCGCTAAATTCCTCTTTGCGCCCCGGTTTTCCCATTAGATTACGGGCCAGGCGCCGAGTCCAGCAGCAGTGCTAAAACACTGTCCCGAGCATCTCCATGGAGGTTTCTGCTGTCGGGTCACATGATCGGCAGGATCTGGCCTCTCGCGAGATCCTGCAGGTCGACGGAGTGATCACGGATGGAGACTAGGGACATTTTTCCCCAGTCTCACTCTGCTCCCGGCAGCCAAAAGTGAAAGATCGGGCCGCCGTTCTCGCCACGTGATGAGAGGCGAGTATTTGATTTCTGGGGAGGGTTTACAGCTGGTGATAACTGATTCCGCAGTACCAGCTCTAAGCGGTTACAAACATTTTGAGCTAGAGACAGCTGTGAGAAACTAGTGTTAGGACTTGCTTAACACTTTACGCTTCCTATGCTTAACATGGGGAGCGCAAAGTACAATAAGCTCGTGCTAAAAAGCGTTAATACCGATTCGCTAACAGGTCTTTTAACCCGTTAGCGATCGGGAGGTGATGCTGGCGTAACGCTATCACCACAAGTAACCTAACGCTCATTTATGTGAGTGCTAGCGTTAGCTTTAAGGAGGTGAGAGCCCCAAGCTTGCAGCTTGGTTGGAATAGTGGTTCGATCTGTCAAGTTAACAAGTGGAGTCTTTAAGTGTAACAGCCCCAATCGCTTAGTTAACATGAGTTGGTATAGGGACACGGTTTTTGTTTATGTGAAAAAAGAAATTAAACAATTTTAGCACAAGACTGCAACAAAAAACTTGAAAAAAATTAAGGGGGTCTGAATACTTTTTGAATGAACTGTGTGTTATATATATATATATATATATATATATATACATCCTCCACTATGTATCCTGTCTGATTCAGCTGGTACAGCAGCATTTATGAAACAAAATCATGTTTTATCAAGAGCCATTAAGTTCAGGATGTAATAAGATGGAATGCTTCTAAAAGTTACATCAATACAGCGATATTATTTTAGCAACCCAAGGAGAGATAAGTGGAATGTAGCAAATGTCAGAGGCGTATCACCTGCCTGTGTAAGTGCCTGTCTGTCAGGAAAGCAGAAGGGGAGGAAATTAAAAGGGTTTCCATTACTTACCTGTTTCTCCACTTGTCTGAGGAGAAGCTTGAAACTGTCATCATCCTTCACCCGCTGAGGCAGCTCATTTTCACCTTGGCGTTTAGCTTGCTCTAGCTGTTCTTTGAGGTCTTTTAGCACAGAAATCTCTTGAGTTAGCTGATTATGCCACGTCCTTGAAGCCTGCAGATCTAATTCCAAGTCTAGAGATGTGCGAATTAAGCGCTCCGAACCAGAGTACTTCACGGACGGCTGAAACAATGAAGTGCTTGTGAATCACCATTCAAGGCAAAAAACACGACAGGGTTTTGGTTGCTAATCTGACAGTGCAGTTTAAGATACCGTTCTCCTTTTATCCTTTGCTTAGCAAAGAATAGAGCTCTGATATGATGTGCTGTATGAAAACGCTACCTATGCCTAGTGCAAAAACAGACCAGCTTCATCAGTGGGTCTACACAAGAGTGAAGGAGATCACCCAAAAGGTTAATGTAAATCTTGGGTAGATTATCACTAATTCACATTATTATAGGTTCTCAAGTATATTTTTAGCCAAACCCACCTGTGGACCCAATTGTGGGATATGGTCCTACAAGTGGGACTTCAAGATTATCGTTCCTTTAATCCTATGCCTTTCTTAAACCGTTGCTCTTCACATATAGCCATCAAAAAGACATGTGGTTGGCCAACAGTATTTGCAAAGGAACCCGGCCTAAATTTCAGCTCATGATGTTTTTTTGGGGTTTTTTTTAGAAGCCACAATTTGATAAAAAGGTTTGATAGCATTTGCACCTCCGTTATTTCATGCCTAGTGTGAAAGTATACAAAATAAATCCATCTGGAACATACCAGTGATAGAGTGAGAATAATTTGCAAGTAAATTTCTAAAAAAACAAAACAGCCATCAGATATCGATTACACTGGTTCTGATAGACTGTTTTACACAAACTCACTAGAGACTGAAATTTTGTTACCAAACAGGTGAATTTGTTATGACTCATGGCTAATGGCGGCTGGTGGAGCTTAAAGATGTCGGGCCAGGGCACTGGAATTTGACTTCATCCCTATTTCTGTGACATGCATGTTTTTCCGAAGACCAGCAATATAAAACTTATGAATGCATACATCACATTTCGTTGTGTACAGCTTGCCCATAATATCCCTGATAAAGTGGTTTGCACAAGACATTTTGGATATGTTTATATTCTTTAGAAATATATATATTTTTTAAATAGCACAGATTGTGTTTTTACCAATGCACTCTGGGTATCACCTTTATTTGTGGACATTTCACTATTACCCTCTTGTGAGTTACAGTTTAGCACAGTGTTCAATATATAATATTACTATATTGCACTCTGGGCCCTCTTTTCTCTGTTACATAAGCTGAGGCCCTTTGGGGGTTTTTGTCTTTTTTGTTAGGAGTTTTTTTTTTTACACTGGAATATGAAGAGTTCAAGTGGTTGTATACAATCAACATTTTACAATATTACCATTTAAACATGAATTTGCTATCAAGCAGCACACAATATAATGTTCTGTCAGTTCTCCTTCATCCAAAACACACCATTTTCACTGGAAAGCTCGCATCTTCTGAGATGAGGATAAACTCTTCCAGTCATTGGGTTACAGTTAGTTTATCCAGGAATGTTACTTTCTTCATTTCTTTCTGCCCTGAAAATGCAATGTGCCCTCATATTTTTGGAGCAGTGCTCCTGACCTGTCCCAATGCAAAATGAACATGTGACATCACAAATCCCTTCTGGCACCAACTGAGCATGCCTAAAATGGCATCAGAAAGGGCAATTTTCATAAAATTCCCACAATCTTGACATGCTTAGTTTCTTGAAATTAGCTCATAAATGTGAATGTTTGTAATGAAAATTCACCTTAAAAAAGTGTTATTATCTTAATCAATGCCCCTCATATGTCCCCATGGAAGAGCCTCAATTGGTATGGTGGGTGCCCTTTATGATTTTATTAAAGTAAGATCAAACACAGTTTAGAATTTAGGGTTATGCCATGGACACCATTTCCAAAATGTAAGATTTTTTTGATGTCTTTTGCCCTGGCAGCAGATACAGTGCATTTGGAAAGAGGTAAATTGAGAACTTTGTGCTCCTCTCCAACTACAAAGGTCAACTGTATGTAGACTGAAGCCTTGCTATCTTTCATTTGTAGGCCAAAGGTGGCCTAGGATAATAATGATATACTGAATATAAATATGAATTTCATGTACCACAAATGACTGTCCTCCATCCATAGCACAACATAAAGACCGCCTTATGAAAGTGGTGCACACCATATTGACATCCAATGAGCTGAAGAATTTCCAAACAGACATCACTTCTGTTGAGTCA
Organism: Leptobrachium leishanense; assembly: GCA_009667805.1. Classification (NCBI taxonomy): domain Eukaryota; kingdom Metazoa; phylum Chordata; class Amphibia; order Anura; family Megophryidae; genus Leptobrachium; species Leptobrachium leishanense. Next base: position 297,779,275 of record CM019065.1, on the reverse strand, counting down.
TGTCTTGTGCTAGCTTTGAATAAATTCTAGGAAAATGCCCTTGTTTTAGCCGCTGCTCGATCTACCTTTCAAAGCTCGTCTTCCAGCATTGTGCGAAAGAGAATAGGATTGTATCTTAACCTACATGAATACTCATAAATATGCAGCTCAGAGCCTGATACTGTTTTCTATTCCGTAATAAAGTTTTAAAACTCACTGTGATGAATTATTTATCGCACATAGCCTGGGGGACTGATATGCTTGAAGAATCACTGAACTAATGGAGATCTAGATCTGATCTGATATTCCCATAGCTGTCTGTTTCTTACAAAATAATAGAATCTGCGTTGAGTCTCTTGGAGATGGACACCGCATTCTGTATTCATAAATGATCCCACACTAGCAGATAAAACAGAGACTACCAACAGGTAGTAGAGCAGCCTTTTATAGCCTTTTAGTGTTTTGTTCATGAAGTATCTCACCTCTGTAGCATCAATGTAAAGTGAGGGTTAACAGAATTATAACAATATAATCCAAGAGTCTGGCAAGGCGAAACGTCTGCCACATCATCGCGCAGGCAAAATTTCCATGTGCTTAGTTACACATAATTGAGCCTTGTAATATTTTGTCTTTTAGTTATTTTTTTTATAGTGTAGTGGCAATAAACTTTGTATATGTTAGACATTATGGCACCTATTGTGACCTGGGCCTCGATTTAGTTCCCAGTGTTCCACTGCATATGGCCAGAGGACGTGTTCGATCTCATTGCTCTTTGAACTGGGAGACCAAAAATAAGTAAGGGATTTTTAAAGAGTTATTTTTAAACTGCAGAGGATTTTCAGATCCCTTGGTGGAATCAGATAGTGGAGGCTCCTCCAAAGGGACATATGGGGCAGCGTCCCACTCAAAGTTGTAAACGACAATTATAAAGATAAAACTCAACTGACATTGGTAAAGGCCAATAAAAGTTTTTGTTAGGATGGATTTTCATTACAAACGTAAACATTCATGTGATGACTTTATTAAATAGCTGTGTTGTAGCGGTTTCTTTAATAATTGCAGTCCTGGAATGCCTCAGTCCTTCTCCCTGTTCGATGGCTGCAAGGGGAAGATTTTGAGAGAAAATAAGCATGTCAAGATTTTGGCCCTTTTACGAAAACTGTCCCATATGAAGCCATTTTAGGCTCAGAGAATGGATTTGTTAGGTCACATATTCACTTTGCTTTGGGACACGTGATAAGCTTTGTATGCATGATAACTTAGGTGTCCCTTTTGGTGTCCTTATTCGTCTTTTAAATTTCTGTTTTCATAATATTTTGTTTTCCTTTAACCCCCCCCCCCCCCGACGGTTATCCCGAGTGTGTCTTGTGGTTAAATTTCACCACTGAAAGCGGTAACCCCGAGTCACACTCGGGCTGGATACATCACCTCTCCCTGCGCTCCCTCGCTGCAGTCTCCTCCGGCGATCGCAGTGTTTTACTTCCTGGATTCCTTCTCGCGAGGAGGGAACCAGGAAGTATGAGGTCACGATCGCCGGAGGAGACAGCTGGGGACATCGAGGGAGCGCAGGGAGAGGTGATGTGTCCAGCGGCATCCAGAGTGTTGCTCGGGGTTACCGCTTCCAGCATAGGAATTTAACCCCGAGCTACACTCAGGATGCCGCTGGGGGGGGGGGGGGGCAAAAAAAAAAATTGAGCGCTTTGGGACAAGAAAATTTTAAATAAATAGGAAGGTTAAACATGTTTCAAAGATGATTTCACTTCTTTTACAAATGGAGATTGTCTTTATTTAACCACTTTACTACCAAGATTGACTATGCTCATTCTGCAAAGCAAGGCCGAAATGGTCGTCGGGGGTTGCTGCATCTCTCGTGCAGGGATGACGTCCTTGGCAATCAGTACTGGCCACCCTTTCTGGGTGAGAGCAGGCGGATTTGCATATGGAGCATTTGTCCTTGCAATGGCACAATTGAGCAAAACCCTGTGAAACCTGAGCGGGCCCCACCGTAGAGCAGGCCACTAGTGCATCTGGTCGTCCTCAGGACCCTCACAAACCCTCTTTTTTCTCAATCTGCAAAGCACCTGCTGGTGCCTCGATTTTGAGTATAGTTGATGTTATGTACCACTGGAGCAATGAGAGGAAAATTTGGCCTCTTTTCCCCAATTCACGGTAACATGGGGACGCTAACAAGGAAAATCTAAGCCTGCATATTTTCCTGTAGCGCCCCATGTTACCGTAATATTCCGGCTAAAATGGTCAGGGTGCACAGTGTCCGTATAACATAATTTTAATGAACATACTGAGCAGGAGGAGGGTCTGGAGGTGGGAGGGACTGAGTTTGGGAAAGAGACCCGACCAGTGTGTGAGAGGGAGTGGGTTTGGTCACACAGCTGAGTGCTACCGTTAGGGCCCTCAGTGTTTACAAATGAAAATTACCAAGGGTTGCCTGGACACCAGATGAACCATCAGATTTACCTCCCTTTTGCAATTTTGTATATGAATGTAACCGTCTATTCAACAAGCCCCAAAACCATGATCTAATAAGTGTAACTATTACAGCTGAGACGGACTTTGTCCCGGTTTCCTTATTCACAGTGATCCTTGGCTAATTCTGCTGAATACATATTTGACTGAAAAGCAATTAGGGGTTTACTATCTTACTATACATTAAGATGCTAGGGAACAAAGTTGTGTTAGACGCAAAATATGGCACACTCAAATCTATTTTGCATTGTAACTTAGCATGACTGGTGAGCTGCGTACTGGCATGAAGTGTATGAGCAATGATTATGCAGGCACAAAATTTCAAGTCCCAAGCTACTAACCAGGCCATAAGAGTTAGGCAGAGCAACTGGTGGCGAGTAACTAACGCCTACCCAGCCCTTAACTCTGCACAGTTAAAATTACACGGTTAAAGGTTTTATTTAGAATAAAGTTACAAAAATAACATTAATACCCAGACATCAGACCCCAGATACATGTATACACAGTCATCAGACCCCCAGTGTGAGCAGAGCGAGGAGGCAGGGAAGCTCCTCTCCACCCCCTGCCAGTGATCGAGACAAGCTTGGTCAGGTTAGGCAGTTGATCCCTGTCACCGTGCAGCCCGGGGAACGGGGGGGGGGCTGCACAGTGGCACTGCCGGAATACACAGTACAAAATAATTTATTGTGCTGCCTGCTTGTGCATTTCCACTCGCCATCACTCAATTTCTAGTCGCCAAATGCGAGTGGAAATTTTGAGCCCTGGATTATGTATACAAGGCTGCCAGAGAACTTTTATGTGAAACATCAAAAAGTTAAATCTACGGTGACCGTTCTATATAGTGATATTTTGCACCGTGTTGTATAACTATCTAAAGATATAAAGTCACAAACAAGCTTACCTGCTTCACTCGCACACTTCGCCTTTCCATAGAGTTTCGGACAAACGGTGGCTTTTTTGATAATGTTGAACTGTCACTGTCACTGCGGTTTAACTAGGAAACAGTAATATTTGAAGAGTTATGAATACACCACGTGTGCTTACTTACTTCGTTAAGGTTCCTTTCTGTAATGTCGGTAGCACATACAATTAACGACACTTTGTATGGACATTTACATGTAATTTGTTATGTGCCCTAGAGTAGAACAGTGAAGAACTATTCCGAAGTAGGGCCCGATTCCATCTGAGCCATTAAAGATACACTACCACCAAAAATGAAATATCCTCATTGTGTTTATTTTATGTTACTGATATCTTACATCTGCTTTGTTTTTGTCTTGTTTGTTTAGTTAAGAAAATATGTTACTCTATATGTGTCACTGGGTGCATCCATTGCGTGATAGTTTGTGTTGTTAACTGCCCCTACACAGAATCTTTACCTCACTTGGTCCTCACTGTGTGCAATGGCCATAGAATGGAGTCGATCGATCATTGACTCAAATCATTGTATGGTGTGGGATGTATTCAAAGGACATCACCATTGGATAGATTAGAAGGGCCATATTACAAAGTTGGCGCTAACTTAACCAGAGCTGTTGTAAACTTAACAACTCCATAGACTATAATGGCTCTGGTAAGTTTACAACAGCTCTGGTTAAGTTAGCATCAGCTTTGTAAAACTGCCTGAAGTCTTTTAAGCTCCCTGTCTTCTCTCATTCAGCTGCCATCTTTTATCTCATTTAGCCAGGAGAACGCAATACACCCTCCTGCTGCCATATCTAAACATTCCATCCTGTTAAATAATGTAGATTGAGCAAACATGAGCCACAAAGCAAAGGTTTTGGTAAATGTTGCATCAAGGGAAAAATACATAACATGGAAACAAGATCAAAACCTCACTTAAGGCTGGGGTCAGACCAGCGCACTTTTAACGTGCGTTCTGGCGCACATAATTACGGCCGCACTAGCAGCAGGTGACGGGCAATGACGGCCAATATACGATGTACGGCCGCACAAAAGTCCGGCCGTGCAACGCAAGTGGAAAACGAACGCATTTTTCTGAGAACGCTGAACCGCTAGTACTGACGTACTGAGTGCGCAGCTGCGGCACAGCAGCGTGTGTGCGTGATTAGGAGATGTCAGACACTGCTAATGTCCAGCCTACATAACGTCCAGACGCAAAAAGAGTTTTATTGACGATCCGTACAAAATCACGCCCGAAAATGCGCGTCGTCTGACCATTTTTGCGCATTCCATGAAAAAATACGTCAATGCGTTCGGACGCACTTTTTCACGTTCGCGGGGAAAAATGCTTTCGTCTGACCCTAGCCTTATTTTTCCTTTTTCCATGCAATTACTTCAAACAAAGAAAAAAAAAACAGCAGCATGCGTCCTATAATGTGGTTTTATTTGTATTGCACAAGTAATCTAGTTACAGCTTATGTAACTGGTAGTGTCCCTTTAAAAGTGGCAGAAATGGATAACTTGTGTTTGAGCCAGAATACCAGATCGATCCGAGAACAGCGAGCTACGTTGCAATAGCTAACTGTTTTCACTCTGAGCTTTTATTAATGGATTATATTCAAAGAACACCTGCTGTTAACAGTAAGGTAAGTAGCTGCAATGTCCAAGCGGCACGCAAAACAGAGCTTCCGACTCTGCTGTAATAGCATCTCAAGCTGTTAATCTAACGACTGTTCGGTTGAAATTTGGCTAGCAGTCAGTAACTGGGAGTCGCTAAGGGAAAATAATGGATACGGTATTATAGTAATGTGACTCCCATGGTCTAGAATTGGAGTATAGGTCAACATATAATTTTGCCGGGGGTTAGTCATATGTACGAGCAGTGGGTTCCAACCGCGATCCTCAAGTACCCCTAACAGGCCAGGTTTTAAGGATTAACTTGGAGAAATGCAGACTGAATCCTGCAATCACTGAGCAGCAAATCGTATCACCTGTGCTGTGCTTCAGATATCTGGCAAACCTCACCTGTTGGGGGTACTTGAGGACCGCGGTTGAGAACCACTGTGTTAGACTAATGCAATGACACTGAGAGACACCGCTGAGTGTGAAGAATAGTTACTAAAATAACATTTGACCTTAAATACAAAAATAAAAGCATAAGTGTTTTTTTTTTCTTCATATAGCAGAATGGATGAAGGTTTTTTTACTTACCCGGCAAATGTATTGACTTTGTGGCCCTGGAGAGAAGGTCTTTGACCGTATGATGGTACTACCTCTCAGGAATGGTGCCTGCATTGCATTGGCTACACGTTTGTCTTTTGGACGTACGACAGTAGAGAGCTGTACCAGACCTTCAGTGTTCGTCTCTTTATCCACCTAGACAAATAAAATTGTTAAACATTACTTTAGGACTCTGAAGGTGATTTTGCTTGCCAGATGTCAGTAGTTATACGTGTGCCAGCCTGAATGGTTAGGTTGGAGTGTGTGCATTGGTGTTTGTGAAGGTTATTGTGCACATGCATCTGCATGTGCGTTTGGGTATCATTATGTTCTTGAGCTATTCTTAGTGACCTCGTGTTAGTATTTTGAGTGACTATAGGGGGTTCTTCAAAGAGTACCGAAATTTCATTCGGTGCACTTCGACAAGCTCATTTCGCCGACGCTGAAATGCGCTGAATGGATCCGCCAAACAACCAACGAACACATGCAATAAGCCTGCCGAAACGCAGCCGACAATCTGCCGAATGCCACCGAAAAAGGTCAACCAGCTGCAAAAAAGGGTAAAAAAAACCAAAACTGCAATTTGTAAAAGGCGTTTTAAACAAAAAGAATACATGGAAATAATACATAAGGTTCTATGAATAACAATAAAAAGTAATTACACTACACTAAAAAAATTAATTATAACTTTTTGCCGCAAATGAAAAGAATAAACGGTTGAATTTTTTTTATAAACGGGGATTTTTTTTTTGCATTGAAACATATGGGATTCGCCGGTATAAACGTTTTTTTTTTTTTTTGGAGAAAGGATTTTACCAGGAAGGATACATTGAGATTTCTCTTGTTTTCAAGTATGTCCTGGGTGGCGAGTATGTACCGTTAGGTGCCTTGCCCAAGGACACTTACCGGAGAGGTGCTCTTGCGATCGAACCCATGTCTCCACAGGCTCTCTCGAATGAAAGCACCAAAACAATCTGAGCATTTTGCCAACTTTTCACTGCTGTTTTCACCATTCGGTGGCCAATTCAGCTCTCTTTGAATAACCCCTTATGTGAATGTATAATACTTCCACTTCCCGGATCATATGTATGTGTATTTTGCACTCAGAATGGAAAGGGGGACGGGGGTCCAAATTACAGCCTAATTTTCACTTCGACCATCATAAAAATCAATAAAGAGCAAATTCTAATTATTACCATCATCATTTATTTAGTCAGCATTTCCTGCACAGTTTGACAGATCATGGAAAATGCCATTTTTGTAGGAAATTAATCTAACAGGTAGTCAAAGGCCCAATTATATTGGTCTCTGTTTTTGTACTTTATAAGCGTATGCCTCCCGCTACGTGTCACAAAGGAATGTTATTGCTCCCCGTGTGGAATAGGACACTCCTGGTCTGTCATCCTCACAAATTTAATCTTTTATGTGATGTACACAGGGGTGTACCAAGCTAGCAAAACCCTCTATAGAAATATTTTAGGCTTTTTTGCCTGCTAATAAATTCCCCGCTCACTTTCGCAGGTGCCGGCTCTGTGTTCGATTGTGTGGTGTCTTCTCTTTCACTTTGGATATTTTCGTCATACTCATCCTCTTCTTCAATGTCGCTGCCAACCTCTTCACCCTGTCCGAGTTCCTGCTCCTCAGGCCTGTTCCTATCATTAAAACGTATATATGAACACTGAAGGATTCATGAAAAGGACAGCTTTTGCGATATATTTGTAACCAGCAGGTGGAGCAATTACACAGTCTATACGAGTCTACGAGTTTGTGTGAAAGCTAGGAAAGCACACTATGGGAGTTATTAAGTAACTGCTGGAATTTCACGCTGACAAACCTAAACTTAAAAAACTGACAGGAGAGGTTTCTCCATGCAGCGTCTCCTGACTCTTCAGATTTTACTTTTGTGACGCAACGTTGTATGTCAGCATGGCGACACCAGCAGTTACTAAATAACCCTTTATACAACTTAACAGCTGTACGTGCGGTGAGGAAAGAACAACTGGCTGACTGGCAATGGAGACCATAGCTTACTGCTCGTGTCAGCACCCTATAGCATGCCTGCTATGCATGGAATGAGAAGTGTCTGAACTTATGGGGTGTTACCGTGAGTCAGAAATCATTTTAAACTTCAGAGCTCCACAGACAAATTGCAGTCACACAAACAATCGCGAGAATACCCACCCTCCTCACTGTCAATTCACATATACCCCTTCACAATCGCACAAAATAAATACCTTTGCATCCAAACACAAATACATTCACCACACATGTACACTCTGCATTCACAGTTCACCCTACAGTACATGCTGTATTCAGATACATACCACAGAAAATTCTAGGTCAAAATAGCCTATTTGAAAGTGAGATAAAGGGGAGAATTTTTCTGGTTTGACTATTTTGACCTAGAATTTTCACTTCTCCAGTCATTCTCCTGGTTTTCACCGCTCTCTGAATAGCCCTGTCAGGGTTATTCAAAGAGAATCGAAAAGTTACCGCACGTTCGGTGACTTTTCATTCTCGTCAATTCGGTGTGATTTGGCAATCCCATTTCGGCGACCCTGTGGTGTATTCAGCAAGCACCACAGGGCCGTCGTAATGCAGGGAAAAGCCGCCGCAAACCCGACGAAAACTCACAGCAAAACCCTGCCGAATGCACACCGAAACCCGCAAAAACATCTGGATTAACCCCGACGAACACGCCAGAGAAACCCAAGCACGAGCCGATCACAGTGCAGAGCAGCCGCCGGAAAAACCCGACACCACAGACGAATGGAGTGAAACAAAAACAGTACGTTTGAATGTTTGAAAAGAGAAACGCTGTTTGCAAAGAAACTACTGGATGAAAATGGCTGAAATTTACATATAAGATCCAATGAATGATAATAAAAAGGGCTGTTACAGAAAAAAGAAGAAACGATTTGAAAAAAAAATTGAGAAAAAAATCCTGAAAAATGCCTAAAAGATCCTAAAAAAAATCTAAAAAATAAAGAGAATTTTTACTGCAGAATATCATAATAAACGGTTTATTAGATATTGAATTAAAAGGGGAATATTTTTAACATTGAAGGCTACTGGATTCGCCTGAATAAACCTGTCGCATGAAAGCACCGAATGGCAGGGCAATTCGGCAACTTTTTACTGCTGGTTTTTGTTCTCTGAATAGACGAAGCATTGCTTCTCTATGGGGATTTACTGCCCTCAAACAGGCACCGTATGTGCAGGCAATTCGCCAAGATTTGGCGAACTGCCTGCTCTCTGAATAGCCGAATGGCCAAGAAAGGTAACCGTACGCTGAATTTCAGTGTTCGGTTACCATTCGCCAGGATCTCTTTGAATAACCCTGTGTAAGTCTGCGTTCACACGTAACATCCTGCATTAACACACAAAAACAAATGATGGGCTTCTAGTGAGTTCCAGAAAGCCTACATCCTGCAAAACCCTGAAAAAGCAAAGTAAACGATTTGGCGGAGTAGAATAACCTACAAAAGAGCTTATGTAATCTTTTCATCATGAAGAAATATATAATAAACCCAGTTTCACTAATGGGTAAAGACAGGAAGAAGGAATGGGGTGAGGCAAATGGGAAAATTATGAATGGAAAAAGCTAACAATTAAGAATGATGACTATGGAAGGCAAGAATGTTGACCAACAAAACCGTATCTTAAAAGAATTAATCCCCAAAACTGTTTGCGTGGATCACACAGGGCGGCGGTATGATGCTGCGGTTTGATCTCTAGTACGTTGTACTCACCAGGTCTCTCCTTCAACTAATCCAATTTCTTCAAACTGTTTTTCCACAGCTTCTAGTTCCACCGCAGTCTGTTCTAAAAGTGCACTTACAGGGTCCTGGAGAAAGAGTGTATCACTGGTCTTATTCTTCCAAAATACAACAAAACCAACATTACAACCACCTCCATGGTCTGCAACAAACCGATCAAGGGCCCTACTCTGACCTCGCCGTTAACAGGTATCAGCAGCTCCCTTGTGTTATGAGCCAAGCTGCTAATATAGCCGTTTGTTTGTAATAGAGCTAGAAATGAGCTGCTAAGGGTTACTGGCTCACAACGTTTGTGTCTTTTGATTACCGGCTGAGTCACAACCTTACAGAGTGTTTCTATAATCTTGCTACAATCAATTCAGCATGTTAAACCAAGCATTTTCCTAATGCACACCCTTCATTTATTGTATCCGATGTATACTGGGTTATTCCTGTTTTACAGTAGCGCCTGTGAACTTCTCTCCTGGTTTTAGATGTATGCCCTTTAACCATATTAACCATGTCCCTGTGAGGTCTCCTGCTTTTGCGATCCACTACTATGTGACTCATCTATCAAAGCAGTGAATGACTCACATAGCGGTGCACAGCAGAAGCAGGAGATGATGCAGATACAACCGGTAAGTAACGCACATATTTTTTAGGTTAGGAGTGAGAAATCACCAGACTCTTATTGTAAATAAGAATAATTAATTTAAGACAGGAAATTAAAAATGGATGTAAATTAGGTTTGACATGCTGACTCGATTAAGGTACAGCTCCTCGTGTGACCCATTTAAAGAGACACTACCACCAAAAAAAATAAAGGATTTATTGTGATTATTTCACGTTGCTGATATCTTACATGTACTTTGTTTTTCTCATGTACGTTTAGTTAAGAATAGATTTCACTCTATAAGTGTTACTGGGTGCATCCAATGTGTGATCTTTTGTGCTGTAAACTACCCCCCCCCAACAGTATCTTTACACTACTTGCTCCTCACTGTGTGACATTGAGCACAGAATGGAGTCTATAGGTCAGGCAGCCGACTCACTTCAATTTATTGTGTGGGATGTATTCAAAGGACATTATCAGGGGGTATATTAGGCGTCTTTTGAGATCAATGTCATGTCTCATTCAGCTGCCATCTCTTATCTCGGGTAGAGTACACAACACAATACACCCCCTGCAGCCTTATCTAAACATTCACTCCTCCACTCCACTGACTCTTAAATACTGTAGAAGCTAAACCACAGCTGTAAAGTAAAACATTTGCACAGATTTTGGTAAATGCTGGATCATGGGAAAAATACATAAAATGGAGACAGGAGATAAAAAAACTAATTTTATTTTTCCTTTTTACATAAAATTACTTCAGACAAAGAAAAAAAATCAGCAGCATGTGTTTTAGGCTAGGGTCAGACTGAGGCAGTGCGAACGCGCGTTCTGGCGCACTTAATCACGGCCGCACTAGCAGCAGATGACGGGCAATGACAGCCAATATACGAAGTACGGTCGCACAAAAGTCCGGCTGCGCAACGCAAGTGGAAAATGAACGCATTTTTTCGAGAACGTTAAACCACTAGTACTGACGTACAGAGTGCGCTGCGTCCGCTAGCAGCGTGTGTGCGTGATTGGGAGACGTCAGATGCTGCTAATGTCCGGCCAACATAACGTCCAGACACAACAAGTGTTTTATTGATGATCCGTCCAAAATCACGGATGAAACTGCGCATCGTATGACCGCTATTGCGTATTCCGTGAAAAAATACGTCCATTCTTCGAACGCACATTTTCACGGACAACGTGAAAAATGCGTTAGTCTGACCCTAGCCTTAAAAAGTGGTTTTGTTTGTAAAGCACATGGAATCTAGTTACAGCTTATGTAAATGGTAGTGTCCCTTTAAAATACCTGGAAGGATTGTGCAAGCCAGGGGTAAGCCTTGCCCCTCCAAATGTTTTTGTTACTACACTTCCCAAAATCCTTAGGGCCCTCATTAGATTTCCTGAGACGCAAGGGAAATATACAGGGTTATTCAGAGAACGGTGAAAAGCAGGAGAATGACTGGAGAATGGCTAATTCTAGGACAAAATAGCCGATTTGGAAAGTGAGATGAAAGGGAGAACTTTTCTGGTTTGGATATTTTGACCTAGAATTTTCCATTCTCCAGTCATTCTCCTGCTTTTCACTTCTCTCTGAATAACCCTGATAGTCCCAAAACATTGAGATGGTCAAAGAGGGTGACTCCCTGATACAAGACTTTAAACAACAGCGTGCCTTTGGTCGAAGACATAAACAAAGTGTATTGTGGAGTTGAGGTGATTGCCGGGATTTGTTAATGGTTATGGGCACTATGGAGGGACTACCATTAATATACACAGGAATACAGGATTATACATATACATGTAGAGTGGAGCATAATTATAGTATTTGTTGTCAACCTAAACTTTTCTTGCAAGGAGGTGGTTACTTTTTAATTGGGTGAGGGTGGGGAATCTACCGTATTTTCTGGAGTATAAGACGACCGGGTGTATAAGACGACCCCCTAATTTTCCAGTTAAAAAATAGGTTTTGGGCTATACTTGTCATATTGTATCATATATCCCACGTATAAGACGACCCCCAATTTTCGGGGGATGTTTTTAAGTATAAAAAGTAGTCTTATACACCAGAAAATACTGTATATATTTGCTAGTAATTTTTCCAGTGCAATTTATATACATACAGTGTTATTCAGAGAAAGGTGAAAACCAGGAGAATTGGCAGGAGAAGAGAACAATCTAGACCAAATAGCCAATTTGGAAAGTGAGATAAATTGAAGAATGTTTCTGGTTTGGCTATTTTGACCTAGAATTTTCACTTCTCCAGTCATTCTCCTGGTTTTCACCGCTCTCTGAATAACCCTGTCAGGGTTATTCAAAGAGAATCGAAAAGTTACCGCACATTCGGTGACTATTCGTTCTCTTCAATTCGGTGCGATTTGGTGATCCCATTTCGGCAACCCTGCGGTGTATTCAGCAAGCACCACAGGGCCGTCGTAATGCAGGGAAAAGCCGCCGCAAACACGATGAAAACTCACCGCGAAACCCGCAAAAACATCTGGATTAACCCCACCGAACACGCCAGAGAAACCCGAGCAGGAGCCGATCGCAGCGCAGAGCTGCCACCGGAAAAACCCGACACCACAGACGAATGGAGTGAAAAAAAGTAATTCTCCTGGTTTTCACCTTTCTTTGAATAGACCTGATAATCTTCAGTTAACCAGTACACATTAAAACGTCTGGGAGTCCATGTTATGAGCTCCAAAGGAAGTACGGTAAAATTTGTCTTACTTGATTTTCCGCGTGTTTCTGTTCTGGCGCGCTGTCACTCTGCTTAGCTTTCTTCATTTGTTTCTTCAGGAACCTGTAGCTCAGCAGATTGTACCAGAGAACTTCTTTTTCACCTGATCTACAGGTATCGGCTAAACTGATTTGTGCGCCTCCCTGTGGATTGAAAAGGAAGGTAAAATTGACTTTTCATATTTGCCAGTTTAGGCCGGATGCACACTAGTGTTTTCTTCTGCGCACTAGCGCGAGTTATGACGCTCTTTATGACGTGCGTTGTAGCATATACCTGTAATTACGCGGAGAGAGAAGAACACACGTAGTACGCGCGCAACGCATAACGCGCGCTGAAGACGTCCGTCATGGAAACACTTTTGCGCTAGGATTGAGGCGACGTTGGCCGTGTGCTGAACGTCAAATGTCAAAAGCCCAGCTTTTTTTTCTTTCATTCAACTCAAATTCAGTTTTTACGACATGCATCAAAATTAACGCATCGTCTGGCGTCTACCAATCTCTTCCATCATAAAGTGCGTCCTTTTTAACGCACACTAGTGCGCAGAAGAAAACGCTAGTGTGTGCACCCCGCCTTAATCTCACGCAGGAGGTTATTCAGGTGCCGCTGGTGTATGTTGTGTTGTAAACACCAGGTAGACTGCAGTGTGGCAACTCCGAAAAACACTGGCGTTTCACAAAAGGTGGATCCAAATAACGGCAGGAGGAGTTTCACAGTATAGCTTCTTCTGACACTCTTCAGATATAATTCTTGTGACGTGCCCACGCTTTTCGGCGTTGCAACACTGCAATTTTTGCTGGTGTGTGTAACGTTGTCAGACGCAGGTGGTACCTGAATAAATGTCATTGTGTGGTTTATGTACGAGCAGCCATCAACATGGAAGCCTGCTAACTGTGCAATTTCAGATTGTCGAGTCACACATTTATATATATATATATATATATATATAAGTTTTGTGAGGGTCCTGAGGACGAGCAACGGCATTATTGGCCTGCTCCATGGTGGGGCCTGCTCAGGTCTCACAGGGTTTTTGCTCGATTGTGCCATTACAAGGATGACTGCTCCATATGTAAAGCAGGGTGCGATCACCCAGAAATGGTGGCCAGCACTGAAATTAGATCCCTGTACGAGAGATGAAGCTACACCCAACGATCATTTCGGCCTTGTTAAGCCATGTCAGGAGGGTATAGCAGACACCCCTCCAGGCACTTTGAGCGGGCACCACCATAGAGCCAGCCACTAGTTGATTGTCCTCAGGACCCTCACAAACCTCTTTTTTCTTTATATATAATGACTCACACAGGTAGCAACGTCAAGGCACTTAAAACACCTCAAACCATAAAGGCGACAAAGCCTCTGCTCATTTTCTCCCAAGTTAAATTTGGATATTCTCTGATATGTAAACTATTCCCACCGGAGATATTCTGCAGAGAAGCTCCCAACGTAAGTGACGTGCTACTGCTTTGAACAAAATGTGTCAAATTAGGAACGGATAACTTTGCCGTGTCCATGGCAACAAGGGTGCCCATCTTTACATTTCAATTTCAAAGATAAGAAGGACACCCAATTAAAATAAAAATGTATTATGCATTTGCCTATAAATATCAAAGTGCTTGTTTAGCTTCCCATTTGGTAGAAAACAACCACCCACATCAAAATCAGAGATGAGATCTGTCCGCAGATGACATCTGCTATGGATCTTCTTCTACTTTTATTATATTTTCTCTTTATAAAATGCTAGTAGTTACATTCTGAGGTTAGCCCTCATGTAATGCATCATCACTGATGGAAAAATGCAGAAACATTTCTGTGTCAGTGAAAGGCCACTGCAATTATAAGTGCATCCCAATTATTGTGACATTGTTATGTATGTGAGTATCAGAAGCAATGTGTCAGAAGACAGAGCACCATTCTGACCTCAACTGCTGCCTGGCATGAGAACCTGATTAAATACATTTTTAAAAAAATTATATATATAGTCCAAATCCCAAATTATATACATATTGGGAGTTTTCGAAAAATAAATTGGTCTTTAAAGAATTCTTGTCCATTTTTCATCATCACTTTATTTTCATATGCAGCTGTACTAAGGATAATAAATTATCTGTAGCTCAAATATACTAATATATATATATATATATATATATATTTCATTTGCATATCCTACCCAAAGTTCTTTGCGGCATATGGGGAATGTAGCACAGAAGCTCTGTAAGCGGTTCTCTGAACTGCTAGGATGTGTAAATGTTCTCTGCAGCTACAAACTTATATATATATATATGTTTGTAGCTGCATTGGACATTTACACATCCTAGCAATTCAGAGAACCGCTTACAGAGCTCCTGTGCTACATTCCCCAGATGCCGCAAAGAACTTTGGGTAGGATATGCAAATGAAGCATATATATATTTATACTTAATTTGCATATCATATATATATATATATATATATATTTGAGCTACAGATAATTTATTATCCTTAGTACAGCTGCATATGAAAATAAAGTGATGATGAAAAATGGATAAGAATTCTTTAAAGACCAATTTATATATATACATACACACACACACACACCCGGGCTTAGAATTTCCACTCAAATGTGGCAAGAAAAAAATACAGTACAGGCAAAGCTTAGGGTGGAAATTTGACCCTTTTGTGATGGATAGAAAATCATTATTAGTCTGGGAATATACCAGAGGAAAAACCTTTGGAAAAAGCTTGGCTCTGGCTTCATATATCGGGATTTCAAGGCATGCTCCTGTATATTTCTTGCAATGTTCCAAATAAAATTAAAATCAATGAAGGTAGTATGGAATAAAAACGGTCATTACCAGGCATTCCTCGCGATGACTAGCCTGCTGTGTGCACAGGTCTATCCTCAAGGTCTTCTGATGTAAAGCAGCATTAGAGACGGACACCAAAAACATTTCATTGTATGTTATGCTGTCTGATGTCTCCATGGTTCTTGTCCGGAAGAGACAGCTCGTGCTCTCAGAACAAGGTAGAATTGCGACACGAATATACCTGTGAGCAAGACGAATGTGAGTTAGTATTCACACATAACCAGAATGGCTAAATTGGAGATGGTCTAACCAGGTCTCACGCAAACATAGACCTCATTTGATGGGAATGTCATATGCAGAATGTCATTTTGCGCATCTCGTTCATGTCTCTGCTGATATTCCACACAAATGTTCACATACTCTTGTCTACAAAGATATTAAATGTCATATGTCAAATAATTAAATGTCAATGTCTGGTATTTTTTGCAAAATATAATAGGCCGTACATTTTAGCATTGCCTAAGGTTGTACAAAATTTATGCGGCTGCATTTGCGACATAGCTTCAGTAATTGGAGGGATATTATTAGTGGTCAGCTGTACTCCAGATTTGTTCTATCTACTTACTACCAACTATTTTATGGCTCTCGTCACATGTGTCAAAAAGGGTTGCCAAATTACGTCATTTTTTAAATTATTTTTTCCACAGAACTGTTGCATATTTTCTGTTGCATTTCATCTTCCTCTAACCGTCTGTAGTCTTATCTCAGTCCCCCTCCTCAACACTGGACACAACGCAGAAAAATGCGCTCCCTGCTTTGATCCAGAAACATAATAATCCACGGGTAATTGAAGGCTGCTAAAGAAATAGTACAACATCTTTGCAAACTTAGTAAATTTTTACAGTCGTTAAGTGCTTCTTTTACCAAACTGATGTCTGAATCCAGAGTTAACTTAATCAAAGCGTGTGTCAAAGTCTATGGAGTTAGTTAGTTAAGCAGAGCCCTGGATAGGTTTACCCGTGGATTTCTTAATACTTATCGAAAAAAATAAATCACTAGAATAACCCTTTAAATCAGGCAATCTCAAACTCTGGCCTCCCAGATGATGCCAAACTACAACTCCCATGATTCTGTGGCCATCTATTGCATTCAAAAGATTTCTGGGAGCTGTAGGCCATAAACATCTGGGGGGGGGGCAGAGTTTGAGTTCCTTGTTTTTATGTCATAGCCTGAGAATATTGTAAGGTACCTAGTCATATCAGGAATATATGCAAACAAACACAGACATTTCAAAAGTCTGCAGTCTCACTATAGGAAGAGAATTTATCCATAGGCTATAATTTTCTTATTGCTAACAGATTGTGTGTCATCTGGCCACTATCAAAATGTGTCAGGTATAGTTGAATACAGCAAAAAAAATAATAATACTGTGACGTAAGTCACTTTGGACTTGGGGTGCATGGGCATGGAGGCAAATTTGTAGGTTTAAGGACCCTGTAATCATTATTAGTCAGTGGTCTTTCCTGTGTAGATTGTTTTTGTAATCTAGGATTATGCAAGAATGCTATTGTCTGTCTGTCTATTCTCTGGTCCTTAATATATGTTGAAAGGATTAACATCCAGGTTTACCATGTCTCAAGAATGTGCTTATCTGTTTCTATTTGAACAGGTTGTAAATCTGCTGACTGTGATCTGTTATCCCGATTCCCATTGTCCTGCCTTGTTAGAAATGTTATGTTAGTAATGTTTGCCTTCCAAAAGGCAAATGTGTCCCATTGTCTGTTTAGATCTGGTTGGGCCCCACCCCGGTGGTTTCTAGGGGAGGTTTTGTATATGTAAATGACACATGTGTGACAGTATAAATCTATGCTATGTATGTGTCCCTGATTAAACCAGTTCTATTCTGACCCTACATGCAGTAACGGCTCATGGATTGTGTAGCAGCTTCACACCTTTCACTCAAACTGAAGGCTTACAAAGCAGTTTTGGGTGTGTGGTATCATACACAAGGGCATGACTGCAAAACAACATATGACTCATGAAACAGGAATTTGGTCATACTTACACTTTCTGGTTTGGCTGTAACAACAAAGCAGCGGCATTATCTAACTGCAGAATAAAGATGGCAAACTGCCTGGTTTTCTCTTCATACCTGAAATAACAATTAACAAGTGGGTTAAGGCTGGGGTCAGACCAGCGCACTTTTAACGTGCGTTCTGGCGCACATAATTACGGCCGCACTAGCAGCAGATGACGGGCAATGACGGCCAATATACGATGTACGGCCGCACAAAAGTCCGGCCGTGCAACGCAAGTGGAAAACGAACGCATTTTTCTGAGAACGCTGAACCGCTAGTACTGACGTACTGAGTGCGCAGCTGCAGCATAGCGGCGTGTTTGCGTGATTAGGAGATGTCAGACACTGCTAATGTCCAGCCTACATAACGTCCAGACGCAAAAAGAGTTTTATTGACGATCCGTACAAAATCACGCCCGAGAATGCGCGTCGTCTGACTGTTTTTGCGCATTCTGTGAAAAAATACGTCAATGCGTTCGGACGCACTTTTTCACGTTCGCGGGGAAAAATGCTTTTGTCTGACCCTAGCCTAAGCCGGTGCATAAACGGACCACATTCTCAGAATAAAATTAAGAGGAATGCAAATTATCTTGCAGAGATTGTTGCCTCCATCAATGGGGACTGTCATACTTACCTACCGGGCAGAGCCATCTTGGTAATACTATTGGGTCAACAGAGCAGTTTAATGGCCAATCAGAGCGACTGATAATTATCTGTCAGGTGAAATCACCTGGCCTATAGGAGACTAGCAATGGTTGTGACCAGCAGGTGAGTATTACAGATGCATTTTAACATGTAATTTCCCATTAATGAATATGTGGCTTTGATAAGCTTATGGGTAATAAAAATATTTTTTTCTGAAAACATCTATTAAAAAAGAAACAATTTTATGTCGATCTTTCATATTTACTGAAGCGCTCTTTCTCTTTCGTCCTAAATTATACATTATATAAATCAGGGCTCAACATGACCAGATGGTTCGGAACTACAACTCCCATGATGCTCAGTCACTCATTAAGTCGTCTGAGTCTCTTAGGAAATCTGGAGGGGCAAGATTGCTAACTCCTGATGCAAATGGTATTAAATAGCTGCAGGAAACATAGCGAGCCAAATATGTATTCCAAAAGCAAAGTACAATGAAAAGGTGTGCATGTTTGCAGCGTTTTGTGGTATGTGTTTGTAACTCATTACACTGTATCAATAGGTATTTCTCTGGTTGGACCTTCAGGGCCTGGGTTCCACCCATGGGATTCTTAGCATGAGTCACATGTTTTGTATTTCATTCTGATCATGGCTTCTTTATCTTACTGGTTTTGCTGCTTTTAAATAGCACACACCCAGGAAACAGAAAAATGTCACAGTTTCACTGATGGTCAGCTTTTGTTTGCTCTTTATTTCATTTATTTTTTCTTTTCTGAGGTCATAGCTTAATATTTAACCTGGCCAGCATCAACCGATCCTCTTCATTTATTCTATTATTTTTCACTTGGACAAATCACTATTTTCTCATGTGTATTTCTAATACTTACCAGTTTATTCTATAGCAATATATATTTGAATAAAGTTTTCAAAGATACTGGAAAATTGAATAAGCAATATCACGGGCAAATTCCATTATGGGCAAAAAATATCAGGTCTATTCAAAGAAATGTGAAAATCAGGAGAATTGGCAGGAGAAGAGAACAATCCAGACCAAATAGCCAATTTGGAAAGTGAGATAAATGGGAGAATTTTTCTGGTTTGACTATTTTGACCTAGAATTTTCACTTCTCCAGTCATTCTCCTGAGTTTCACCTTTCTTTGAATAGACCTGTATGTGTTTATTATTGCTGTAAAGTCTGAGCAGAGACTGATGTATTAACATGCGACTTGATAGGGAACAAAGTCAGTCAGCCAACTGGTTAGCTGATATAGTAATCTAAATACATTAATAAAATAAACTATCCCAAAAAGTCTGATTTTGACACAGAATCGGTCCTACCCATAGTTCGGCAAAATAAGTCTTTGTAGGCCTCATTCAAATTTGAGTCCTGCACGATGGAATTTGTGTGGAATTTCAGTACACACAATGCATTTATGTCCATACTGGTATTTCACACAAACGAACACGTACTAGCAGCTGTCAAGTGACTTTTTGCACTTATTTAATTTCAAATTTATTAGAATCATTTCTGGTTTTAGTCATAACAAGAGGAGCCTTATATTTGTGTTTTACCTTAGGCCTTGCTCACTGTAACCACCTTTGATTTCACAAAAAGTGTAATCAAGGTTTCAGTCCTTCTATTAGTACTTTTTGACTTGATGGTGTGTCAATGTTTAGGGATGCTCCATTTCCAATCATTCCTTTCTTTGTTCTGTTAATCAACTCCTTTGTGTATTTTCCATTTCCCTCATAGAACTCTATTCCAATCTTGCGACTAATTTAACAGCTGGAGTTGCTATTCCAACCATCCTCCAAGCTTAGCTTGCAGCTCAGAATTAGCAGTTGACTACTACACATTAAGGACTTTGTTTAATTTGTATGCTTTTTACAGGAACCGATAAGCAGCCCTATTTTACAGTTCTCGATAAGTACAGGAGACATTACACATAACAGTCTCCTTTAGTTATCACCGGGAATCGCTATTCTACTGTTGTCACAAGCGGGGCATGCAGCTTGAGTGTTGCGATACCCTGTGCGAGGTTACTATTCCAAGGTAGATTGTGCTTCCATCCATTAACTGGTTCATACATCAGAGAATTACCATCTCCTCAAAGCTTGAGTTAAGTGATTTTGCATTTGCAAATCACTTAATACTCTGTGAACATCCTCCCCAAAAAAACACAAACTCACCTCTCAGGGAGTTACAATTACTTATATAGCGCCAACAGATTCCACAGCGCTTTACAATGGGTAGTACAAACATGAGACATAATAAAAACACATAAGGAACAGACGACCCTGCCCGTAGGATAATTGCCCTGCTGATAAAGTACTTTATACAGGTGCTCAGCCAGACATCCCGTGAGCTTACATTGTAAGGGACAAAGGTAAGTGAAACAAAAGGGAGCAGGGGGAGTGTGGAGCTGGTGGACAAAGAGTATAGCAGGGATTGCATGGGAAGGACCAGAACCTTGGGTTTGAAAAGGCTAATCAGAAAGAAAAGTGGAAGCAGCTGGAGAGGGTGGTGTGACTGGCATTTCCTCTCGCTGGGACCACAGTGAAGCAGGGAACAATTAGTTCCTAGTCTCCCTTTACGATTATTCCAACTCATTCCGCTAATACAGCAGCTGGGTCGGAACAGAACCAGTAACAGGAAGTCAGGAAGGGAACTGAGGAATATGGCCACTTCTGTGTTTTTTGACTTTTCCCATTGAGATGCTGGACCCTGGTGGAATGTTCTGAAGAGTTTGGGATTCTGCTTGGTGCTATACGTTCCATTTAAGTGGTATTTTTTGCCATTTCATCTAGACATTAGTTTGAATTGTCTCATATGCTTCTCGCAGCATTATACTTGAAATGATCGCATTTATCATGCTCCACTCACTCGGAACACACTGACCTCTGTGGCCTTGTGATGTACTACAGAAATAATGTGACAACGTTTTCCATAAAGCTGATGCAACGAAAGCCTCATTTCTAAGTATGCATCATTTAATTTTCCTTTTATACCTCTGCTGAGATAACATTGTGAAGGGTGTGCATTCAGAGGTTGCGCATTGTCAAGGCTAGGACACCTGAATGCATCTCTCTTGCATCCGCAGACAAGTACCATATGTTGGAAGGTCAAATCTATACAATATTTTCCGTGGTTGTGATATTAATCTAAAAGACATTCGAAACAATGAGCGCAAGTATAAAATAATATACATTTATAAACTGGCAATAGCAATTAGGTTTTCTTACTTTATCCCAATTTTGACTTTAGCAGTACCCGCAGCCTCTGGATCTTCCCCTTCATCCTCTGCATTTTCCAATACTAACCTAGAAATGGTATAAATAAAGGTAGTTACATATATAAATTCCTTTTATCTTCCATTTATATAGCACAAACTAGTTTTGCAGAGCTGGTTAAACACATAAGGCTTGACAAAATGTGACGGAACGAAATGCAAGGTCTTAAGAACACCAAAGGGATAGATTACAAGCACAAAATTAAGATTGCATAATTTGAAAACCTTGTTGAAATTAACATTAGGTACACAAAGGAAACCAATTGGAGATGCCTGATTACTGGGCTGTATACCAATACTTTCCTGCTGTGACTGAAAGGCCTGATTTGATTTGCGGAGAATAGGTAACTAATGAGGAATTCCAATTGATTGCATTAAATAGCTGTAATAGTGCGAGAGGAGACAGGGTTACCTTAAATCGGGGATAACACATTCTGAATCAATCATACCTGCTGGGACACTTTTCGGACTAATTTCTAATCAGGGTTTATATAAAAAGCCAATCTCCATATCAAAGACTACTTACAAGCCTCATAACAAACGAGGACAGGTGTGCGACTTTTAAATAACCATTTGTGTAGGGATTCACCATAGATGTGGACATTTGAGCGTCACTCCATACTAGCCCGTAACCCCTCTTGTTTGCACTAGGGCCTGGGATAATGTGCACCTCATTGTCTTTTGTAACTGAATTCTGTAGCCCATTCACTCATCTGAAGGTTCATATTTAAAGGGATTTGCCAGGAATTCACTAAGAACGGCCCAGTGCCATTAAAAAATGTTGTCATGTGAACGAAATGTGTATTTAATGGATTATGTTTTAAAGGCTCTATGTCTGCTGTTTCTGACACAAGAACATTAGGGAAAAAATGTGAAAGAACAAAGAGCTTTCCGTGGATCAGGTTTTTCCAGGTCATCCAGCGAAACTACTTACTTTTTCCATGGGTGTCCCAAACTTCATCCATTCCAAAAAGTAATACAAACCCAAGGCGCTAGATCACAACTGAGCTGTTCAGTGAATGGCTCGAGCTGTTAGACATAACAGTTTTAGTTGTTACCGTAATGTCTCTTCCGCTTTGCTTGCGTTCGGAGGTTGCGGCTCCTTACTGTCCATTAACAGCTCGGTTCCTATACTTTGTATAGGATCTGTTAATTTGTGGCTACTATCAGAAGAACGAGCTATTCCAAGGCAGCTCCTTCTTCCCAAAACAAGCCGGCATTCAAAAACCTGGTGGTAAATTATTTTGCTTTTGCAAACACATTGTAGAAAATCGCATAGCTGGGGTGTGGAGAGAATATCTCTGAGCGTAGTATAGAATAGGAGACAATACCTGCATTAGTCCACACAATGCAATGAACAGATAGAGCTACTTGATTGCGGCTGTACAGTACCTTCGAGTTGTTGGCTCATAGACTCCACTGTCTCCGGCTACTGATTCATCGGATACAGCTGCCGATACACCAGTCGGTTTCAAACCAGTCACACCAAGGCATAAACCTACGATATAAAATATGTTGTTAAATGCAATTATTAATGAATGTACATGTATTATACATATATATAAATTTTTGCAATGCAGGATGCACTCCAGGACTCGTGTATAGAAAAAGGTGATAAAGGCTCAGATGGAGCCGAAACGTCGGATGAATATGTAAACGCTTCAATAAAGATTTTTTTATTTTTCTATACATGAGTCCTGGAGTGTATCCTGTATCGCTAAAATATATATATACCATAGGATTGTTCTGCACCCTTCTGTTCTGGTGTTTAGTGTTCAATTCTATGAGATGAAGTAAATTTGATCTCCCTCCAATTGATGGAATATTCTTGCAGTTGTACCTCAGTATTGTCTACCACTAAATGCATCAAGATATCCTTTAATTTCTTTGATTTGGATTGCTGAATGAGCTTGATAACGGTGACGTAGTCACACACATAGGACTCGAAGCACCAGGACCTCCAATTATGAGGTGTAGGACTGTGGGTTCAGGTGGGTTTGACTGTTTATATTGTCCACCAACCCACTCCTATGTCCCTTATAGGTGCAGGGTGTCTGAATTTATGTCTTACTGTTATTGTTGACTTGAAAACTCAAACCTACGGTTATCCATTCTAAGTTGATTAATATTATTCTGCGACAAAAAAAATTGCTGCGTCATTCACCCTAGAGCTTTTGAGTTACGACCACCAAATGTGTCACAGACCCTCAGCATTTTCTGACTCTGAGTGCCATAACTTCAGTAAGTGATTCAACTGACAGATTTTCTGTATGGGGCTTCCGAATTCCAAAATTCCCATTGACTTTCATTGAGAGGCAGAAACCTCCTGAGAACCCTGGTCAGATTTCAATTGTCGCACTGAGATTCTTTGACAGACGGCTGAATCGTTTTCCTTTCTACTGGCAGAGGAGCTTCAGATCCTTTCAAAATCTTTATTCAAATATACTTTAGCCAAACCTTTTTCGAATGTCAAGCCAACATCAAAGTTTGTTCTCAACCTTTAACCTATCTACTGTACTTATTGTTGACATTTTTATTGTGTGTGTCATGAAAACCCTTCCCATCCCCCTCTGCAGCAGTATGTGCTGTTTTACAGCTGTGACAGAGTTGAGTGGTCATTGTTTGCCTAGACAACCATTGCATCTCTTTCTATCAGACCGTTATGTGTTTCTGCTATCAAGACAGCCTGGTGCCCACCTTGTGATTGCAAGGTGCTCTATTGTTTGTCTTATATTTGAGTTTGAGCTATGCTTGAATGCACATTGTCATCAGAGGAGAAAGGGGCACCAAGGTGTCATCTTCTATTGTTCTTCCGTTCCCTCCTTGCACTGTATATATTTGGTTCATTTATTTCAATAAAGTGCCACTTGTCTTTACCACAAAACGGAGTTCTGTCCCACAGTTGTGGGGAAAGCTGTAATCACTCTTATATGTTATCGGTCCTTAAGCTTCAGCTAAGGACTGGGGAAAGCAAGGAAGTTTGCTGATGGGGAAATGGATGTCCTGCGAGGGAGCGAAATTAATGGATAAACCCAGCCGTGATACCGAGACCTGTTACGATAGCAAAAACAATAAACCTGTGTCAACGAATAACTTGACTGACATAATAATCAACAACAAGAAGCCAGGATTGGATTGCATTAATATTACTGTTATTTTTAGTTTACCTTGTCCTACAGGCTTGTTTTCCGGTTCAAATGGAAAGCTACCAGCAGTCAAGCCGAGCCCAGATAAATGCATGTTAAGATCAATATCATCAATTTCAGTGTGGCTCAGGAACACGTCTCCAGTTAAAAATGGGTCTGTTACAAGAGGAGAACATGGAGGAGAAGGGGACGACAATGATGACCGTGGAGATAATGAGGTCATGGACCTAGGAGTACCAGTTAAGGATCTTAAGGCCTGCACACGATTTGCTGAGTCCACCATTTGCGATTTTACCACCTCGTTTTCATGAATGGTCGTTATACAACCAGATGGCCTATAACCAACTGCTCCCTCTTGAAGCAAAAAGTCAACTTTATTCTGGTACTCTGAGTCCAACTGTTCCAGCTGCTCGTGATAGAGATCAGTGAAGCTGGCAGATGTTGAGGAATCCTGGCTGGATGTGGCTAAAGATCCTCTACTGGATGCCAATGATCCTGGGCTACTGCCGGATGAAAGCGACTGTGTGCTGGTGGAAAGGCTGGGAAGATAAAACAAAAATCGTAGGAATTTTTATTTGTAAAACTAGAGTCTACCAAATTATCCACATATTAACTACTACGACCAAGAGTGAAGTATAATAGTTTCATATACAGTGTGCAAAATTATATTATGTATCCCAAAAAGGCAACAAACAGGTATCATATCTCCAAACGCACCTGGATCCAGTAACACATATACAATTTTGGCGTCAAGGATTATACCAAGAAAGATTAATGCAATTTACTTTATCACACATGTGCCGCTTTAGTGCATACACGTGTGCTAGAATCTCTGGTATATGCTGAATACAACTAACAAACATAATCATGAAGTGTAGAGGGGGACCAACTTAGACCTCTGATGAGCTTACACAAGGAGGAGTACAACCTTTTACAGGTGGTAGCCCCGAGATCATCAGTTATAACATTGTAAAGAAAGGAGAATGTAAGAGCAGGTAAAGTGGTGCAATAAAGGGAGGTAGAGTGGTGGGATAAGGCGAGACAGAGTGGTGAGATAAAATGGGAGTAGGGGATAAAATCACTAGTAATGTGGAGAGAGGAGGTGGATTGAGAAAGGCCTCGCAGGAAAATACAAACTAGTAAAGAAGACGGGTAAAACATTTAGGGCCCTGTTCCCTGTTTAACGCTAAAATGGCAATGGAAACGGGGAAAATATGCACCTGCAGTTTTCCCCATAGCATCCCCATTTTAGCATGACATCCCCATTTTAGCATGCTACCTCGGCACCTGGCCCTGGAAAGCAGCGCTAATCGCAGTGATATTCACGGTAGCGCCTCTGCACCACCACAGGTATCACCTCCTGGAGTCCATCAGACTCCACGGAGGGTTGTGTTCCGGGCTGCTAGCCCTGTGCGTTCTCTGCGCAGGGTGATGGCCAGAGGGAGACTGGGAACTATTTATTCCCAGTCTCACTCTGCTCCCGGGGACAAAAAGTGGCAGACCGGGTCAGATTGTTGAGACGTTTGTATTGGATTTATTGTGGGGGTGGTTTTAAGGGGTGCTAAATGATTCTGCAAAAGCAGAACCAGTTAGCACCAGCTTTAAGGTGTCGCTAAATCCCTGCATGGTGATTAGCTGTAGCACTTTGTAATACCTTACTTATCCTAACGCTAATTACTGATTGCGCTCCACATGTTAAGCATAAAATGCACTAAGTACAGTAAGCTCGCGAAAGCTAGTGCAATCACTGATGTGCTAACGGATTTTTTACGGGTTTAGTGTTAGAAAGGTAATATGGGAGGCAGGTTAAAGTCAAAACTTACTAATCCGACCGCTACAGTTAGCACTAGGAAATAGTGCCCCTTACTGTGCTGTTTAGAATGCCAAGAATAGCATAATATTACTCCAAATCAAATGACATTCCATAAATTATTTTATTTGACATTCTTTTAGTGCACAATGTGCTATAGTAGAACATTTCGATTTATATAGTGTGACATGTTGATCGATCACAACTTCAAGAGATACAATTCAACAGGGCTGAGATCAAAAGGGTATCCGCAGCTTGAGTAGTGATGAGAAGTAACATTACACAGTGCACATTGCTTCCGTGACCAACATACCTCTTTAACTGTGTGTGCAGTGTGGTAATTAATCTTGCCGTCTCCTCCAGTTCCCTGACCAACTGGTTCCTTTTACTAGTCATCTTCAACCTATCAAAGAAATATATAATTTGGAAAATTCCTCAAGGAAAGGAGACGTCCATAGTACTAACTTTACAGCATCATTAATGGTATAAGCATTACATACAGTGAACACACATGGCAGGTGTATCAGTCACCCTGTTACCTAAGGTTGAAAAGAAAAATAAGAAAAGTAGGAGGTAGTTGGTCTTTTGTGAAATTGGTGGTTGAATTGGTGGTTTCATTGATGATCTGGGTGACTCATTGATCCTCCTGCAAAGAACACGATTCTGAATTCCTGTTAATATTTATGAATTGTCTCTCCTCACTTCAGAAAGGCGGTCTCAAATTCTTGTCCAATAGAGAATTCCAAATTGTAGGCCGATTCAGCCGACATTGAAAATGTTTTCCACTCGGGTATTCATACAGCTCATTGTTGTGGCCTAAAAATGTTCAAATGCTGTGCTATTAGAAGGACAGGGGGAGCTTCACGTGACAGGAAATACACTAAAGCCACTTTATCATTTGATGTTTAGATTTCAGTGTTGTAAAATGCTGATGTTTGTTAACACTGCAATACCTGCAAACACCTGCACTTGCAAATAAATCCTTCAACAAATAATGCATTTATTGGCACTAAAATGGGACGCTAACGGGTTAGCGTCCCCATTTTCACACCATATTCTACTGAATTAGCGCCTGCCCCGGAATGCAGCACTACCCTGGGGGATACTTACGGTAGCACCTCCACGCCACCGCGAATATCACCTCCCAGGAGTCCATAGGACTCCATTGACGGTTGCACTGCCAGGCCGCAAGCCTTGCGCAATCTCGGGCCGAGGAGTGATCGCGGAGGAAGAGTGGGGACTTTTTGTCCGCAGTCTCACTCTGCTCCCGGCAACCAGAAGTAATGGATTGGGCCACGGTTCTCGTCTGGGGATGAGAGGGGAGTATCTGATTTATTGGGGCGGTGGGTTAAGCTGGTGTTAAATGATTTTGCAAAAGCGGAATCAGTTAGCGGCACCTTCTAGCGGTAGCAACATTTTAGTTCTGCGCATCAGTGCGGTATTTAGGGCTAGGATTTTGTAATATCTTACTTATCCTAACGCTAACTTCTGATTGCACTCCCCTGTTAAGTATAGGGTGCGCAAAGTACAGTAAGCTCTTGAAAGCTAGCGCAATCACCGATGCGCAAACTGATTTCTCACAGGTGTAGCATTAGGAAGGCAATATGGGGAGCATGCGTTAATGACACGTGACGTTAACACTTACTCGCCCGAACGCTACAGTTCCCTTGTGAACGTTTAATGCCTTTTTTTTAAATTTAAAAAGGAATGTAAATACCCAACATGGTACGAAGAAATGGATCCAAAATTTCAAAAGCTGATGTGGAAACCATAAGGGGATTAAACCACGGACATATTAAATCTCAGATGTGCTTCACCGGTTTACTTTATCTCTTGCGATATTGTGATTATTTAGGTCCCATTCACATCCTTTTTTGTCAACTTTTTCCACTTCTTCTATAACAAGGCACCTTTTCTTTTTGTCTAGTGATTAGTTGGGCTCTTTGTTACTCTGATTTGTGGCAAACAGCCTGTTTAATTGTTACATCTTATCCACAGGTCGCACTGATTGTGAAGGTGGTGAAGAAAAATGGCTTTAATTGATATGGGAAAGAGCCAAGAGTCATTACGCCGAGCATTCACTGGGCATGTGAACATACAGGATACAGAGATAATGTCTGACAAGAAGCCTAGCAGTTTAAACAACAAAGGACCCGTGGATAATTCAGAGACGTTACTTATTGGAGGAGAATGATATTGTGTTCGGTGTTGGGGTGGAAATGCTCAATGTGTGTTCCAACAGATAGCTTATCTTTGGTCTGAAACAAAACTAATGCTTTCTGAGGAGAATTGTTGCTGATAGAGGTTTACATTTCATACTTACATTGTAAATGATAAGGGCAATGATGAGAAGAAATTAAAATAAAGATAGAGGAGATACCGAGCTAGGTCTATTCATGTGCAAATAATCACAGAATACAATTATAAGTAGACTGTCTCCGATAGGAACAAACAGATGAGATGCGGTGGGAATTAAAAATTACTGATGGCCCTCCAGTACCCCCAACAGGCCAGATTTTAAGGATCACCTTTGGGAAATGCAGACTGAATCCTGCAATCACTGAGTAGCAAATCATATCACCTGTGCTGTGCTTCACATATCTGGCAAACCTCACCTGTTGGGCTACTTGAGGACCAGGGTTGGGAACCACTAATTTAGGGATTATTCACTAATCACCAATGATAATCACTGCTGTTTCATCCACAATAACGTTCGGCAATCAAAACAGGAAAATTCAAGCAATGGCAGGTGATGTTTCACGAACAAATCTTTACCTGTTATTTGAATTTCCCTTTCTAGATCGCTGAAGTTTATCGTGGTTGCAACAATGGTAAGCAACAGTGATTAGTGAATAACCCTCATAAAGTTGTATATACACAAGACCACAAGATGAATGTAATGGGCTATTGAGATGATGAATAAAAAAGGTTTGATGATATCCAAATCATGATTTTACTACCATTATTGAGTAAACCTGTATTTCAAAAGCACCTGTAGTTGCCCTGAGATCAATATGATCTCCAGATATGTGCTGCATCTCAAAGAATGGATTTTTGAGTCAGTAAAAGAACCAGAGACACTAACTCATGCTGCAGTAGCAAAATTTGATCAGGAGGGGGAGCCCTCTGCCTATCAAATGGGTTTACTGAAGTGGATGATATAGTAAATCTGTATGTATGGACGTTACATACATTTTTACAGTTTAGATAATGTGAAGTGATTTTTCATAAAACAACTGGGTTCTGCCAGTGCTTTTAAGGAAAATCATTTGGTAATGAAGGGGATAAAATCTGAAGGCGTTTTAAGTGATCATAGTTGCACACTTTCCATGATTTGTGAATTTTTTGATACACTTTTTATTGGCTATATGGCAAAATTCCATGTATTCAAATTCACTGATATTGGAATGTAGCTCCTTATCTGAGGGGAAAAAAACAATATGCTAATATGGTGATTTCTAAGCTTTTGTGAAACAGCTGTGAGATTTGAACTAGCAGAGTTTGTCTTAAAGGGACACTCTACTCAAAAAATCACCCCCCGTTTTTTTATCCTAACCTATTCCCTTAATAAACCTTTCGTTTTTTTTTTTTTTTTTGTAACTGTAATACTTACCCTAAAATCCACTTCTTTCCAGCGGCGTCTTTTTTTTTTTATATACTCACCTCCCTCCTCTTCCGCTCCCGTCCTTCTTCATGCTTCTTGGCTTCTGGTTTACGTGAGAAGCGCGCATGCGCGCCTCTCACATAAGCCAGCCAATCGGCAGGCTTCCTCCCGGCTCCCTCTGAGGATTAGTGTTGCGCGCAAGAGGAGGGAGCCGCCAGCTTCTGCGGTGAGTTGGAGACGTCATCGCGCTGAAACGCGATGACGTCTCCTACTCGGCAAAAGTCGGCAGAAGCGGGAAATATGATTCCCGCTCTGCTGACTGACAGCTGGGAGGGCGGAGTAAACTCCTCCGCCTCTCAGCTGTTTTCAGCCATTTCTGACGATCGGCTGAGCGGAGGCAGGAGGGACAGGCAAGGGAATACTCCGGGCATCATGACCACCTAAAATAGCTTAGGTGGTCATGTTGCCTAGAGTGTCCCTTTAACTTCAGCTAAACATTTAGGGACCTAATCTCTTGTTGATGCTAAAATGGGGATAACCGGTTTCCCCGTAGTGTCTCCATTTTAGCATGAGATTCCGGGGCAGGCGCTACTTCAGTTCCTTGGCCCGGAACCATATGCTACCCTAAGGGATACTCACATTGCTCTTCCGTGAATATCACCTCATGGAGTCCATAGGACTCTATGGAGGGTTAGGCTGCCAGGCCACGAGCCTTGTGCGATCTTGCTCTCACGTGGTATATGGTGAAAGCACATAGGCTCATATAGTAATGGTATTACATAAGGCCTACAATATGTTGTTAGTGGATGTAACAAATAGTCAAATACCATTTTTAATCTGAGAAGCAGGCAAAAAAAAAATGGTGGACTTCAGCAGCAATAATTAATGCTTGACTTACTATTTGGAACTGAGTGATACTTGTGTCTTTCTGCCTGTGTCAAGCTTTTTTTTTTTTGGCCAGGGACATCTGAGGTCAAGGGGAGGAGGAGGAAGGAGAAAACAGGCTCTTGTCACCACGTCCAATTCAATTAGATCAGGGATGTCAGACTCCACTCCCACAGGTGATGTTGGCCTACAATTCCCAGAATTCTTTGAATGCAATAGATGACCAGAGAATCATGAGAGTTGTAGTGTAGAAACATCTGGAGGGCTCAGTTCGCATCCCTGGATTACATGTCATGGTGGATTAGGGATGTGCATGGCTGAAAACGTTGTTTAGTTTAGTTTCATTTTTAAATAATTTCGTTTTTTGGGATTTCGTAACTAATTTTGTTTCGTGTTTCGTTTCGTGTTTCGTTTCATTTCGGATTGATTTGTATTGTATCGTATTGGATTCGTATTGAATCAAATTCGATAGTTGATATCCATTTGATAGTTCATTTCAATTTCTATCGTATCGGATTCGTATCGTATCGAATTCGATAGTTGATATCCATTTAATAGTTCCCTTCAAATTCGATAGTTGATATCCATTTGATGGTTCGTTTCAAATTCGATAGTTGATATCCATTTGATAGTTCATTTCAAATTCGATAGTTGATATCAATTATTTAAATTTTTGTTTTATGATGACAGTGTTAAACGAAATAAATTTGTTATATACCATTTTGTTTAGTTTCGTATCAT
This sequence comes from Leptobrachium leishanense, assembly GCA_009667805.1. Classification (NCBI taxonomy): domain Eukaryota; kingdom Metazoa; phylum Chordata; class Amphibia; order Anura; family Megophryidae; genus Leptobrachium; species Leptobrachium leishanense. The sequence continues at coordinate 297,747,614 of CM019065.1, read as the reverse complement.
ATCGTTTAGTTTTCGTTTCGTATTCGTATCGTATCGATTGGTTATTCGGAAGTACTTCCGAATACGAATTATCAAATTTCGTTGCAAATTTTTCCAAAACGAATGCCCATCTCTATGGTGGATATAGTACCCCTTAAAGACAAGGGAAGCTTCAAAAGGAATCTTAATTCTACGACATCTTTGAACTACCTTTTAGCTATACCTGAGATTCAGGTTGAAGACGACTAAGGAATAGTTAAAGAAGTCACAATCTATTGACGGATTGGCCTTTGTTACCACTGAGCTGTGAGAGGAAGAGGCAAAATGCAAACGTTATTGAAAGAAAACTAATGATGACGAAAAACCCATAGTCTGATCAAGTAAAAATAAAGTTTCTGACACCTTTGTATTAATTATGATATTGGGCTCCATGTCTTTATACAAATACAGTGCATGCCTGTTCTGCGTCTGTCAAATATATGCACTGGACAAATAAAAAAAACCAAATAAACAAGGTAGAGTTCTTTATGTTATTGTTCAGCTTCACAATTTCTACATTTGTGGGAAGATACCTTTCAAAAATCACCCAATGTTTAATCGGGAGACTGCTCACCTTCACTTGTATTAACCTGACACCTCTGTCAGAAATGCAGTCGGCCAGACCAGACTGGTACTGCCTCGCGCTATGCCACTTCTAATCTACATATGTCTCTCCTTTCAGGCCTGGTGTGCTTCAAAAACGGAATACTTGGCTGCATATTTACATAATCATTTCCTGGCTTCTGGAAAATTAGAAGGTAAAACCCCCCACGAGCCTATGTGTAGTTTACAGAGCTGTCAGATTCCGCAGATTCTATAGGAAGAGCTTTTACTTTCTTTAATCATCTGTACTGTGGCGCAGCAGTTATGAAATCCCAGCGGAGATGTAATCTTTATCCTTATAATTTACCTTTCTCAGACTCAAAGGTCTGGTCTTTTTGATGTCTAACACTAAAAGCAGGATGAGGGGATCTGGAGAAAGGTTTTATGTCTGATTGTTCGAGGAGACTGTAAACAGTGGACTCGTCAAAAACAATAATTCTTTCCCAGTGATAGCATTGAAAGCGGACCTGGAGCCTTAAATTCTTCCTTAAAAGGGATTATAGTTCAATTATGAAGAATTCAAATGTAAAAAAATTAAATAATGAGCTACACAGCTAAATAATCCAAAGGTCCCACTACTCTGTATGCCGGCCTGCATGTCTTTGTGACTGTTTAGCTATTGGTCTGCGTGTCTTTGTATCAATCTATCTGTTCTTCTGTCTATGTATTAGTATGTATGTATACTATGTATATGCATGTATCCGTCTATTTATGGATTTAGTTAATCTGGTTTCCGAGTATATGTGTCTAAAATTAAATCTTGCAATCTTCCCTTTTACATAAATGTATGGTGAGTGTTCTTAAACACATACAGTATATGTTGGTTATTAAATAAATGTATGGTGAGTGTTCTTAAACACATACAGTATATGTTGGTTATTAAATAAATGTATGGTGAGTGTTCTTCAACACATACAGTATATGTTGGTTATTAAATAAATGTATGGTGAGTGTTCTTAAACACATACAGTATATGTTGGTTATTAAATAAATGTATGGTGAGTGTTCTTAAACACATACAGTATATGTTGGTTATTAAATAATGTATGGTGAGTGTTCTTAAACACATACAGTATATGTTGGTTATTAAATAAATGTATGGTGAGTGTTCTTAAACACATACAGTATATGTTGGTTATTAAATAAATGTATGGTGAGTGTTCTTAAACACATACAGTATATGTTGGTTATTAAATAAATGTATGGTGAGTGTTCTTCAACACATACAGTATATGTTGGTTATTAAATAAATGTATGGTGGGTTTTATTATAAGCTTGTATGGTGGGTTTTATAAACACATGTATGCTGGTTGTTATTAAATTATTATTATTATTGTCATCATTTATGTAGCGCCAACAGTTTCCGCAGCGCTTTACAATAACCAAAGGGAACGAAATATATATAAACGGACATAAGATGGAAACAAGAGGTGTAGAGGGCCCTGCTCATAGGAGCTTACAGTCTAGAGGTATTGGGGTTGAGGAAGGGGAGTTTACTTGTATGTTTGGGTTTATTAAATAAATGTATGGTGGTGTTAAATAAATATATGTTTTTATAACCTGTAAGTTTTTAAAGTATTATGTATGATGGGTGTTATGAAATACATGTATGTTTAATTTTATATAAATGTATTTTTAAAGAAATGTATAATGGGGTTTAAATAAATGTGTGGTGCTTGTTACTATACTATGGGCCCTATTACATTCTTAACGGAAAACCGCATGCAGAATGCGTGAATTTTTGCGCGAAGCATTAAATGTTAACGTGCGTAAAACAACGCTGGTATTACAATCCTCACGCATTTTTTTAACCATCAAAAAATAACGCGCGCATTACGGACGCGCATTAACGTTGCACGCAGAAATCGGTGTGCGGACTGTTTTTCCCACGATTCAGCCAATCAGAATTAAGAACTACAATTGTCTCACGTTATGTTTTTGTGCCTGTCAAAGTCAATCTGCGCATATATGCTGCATCAATAAAAAATGCACACACAACTTCTCAAATTTATTGGTTTGGTATGTGTAGGATGTGTAACTATACGTTGCTGCGTACTTTTTTTTGGGCTGGTGTATGTGGTTTCGGCCAGGTTGATAGAATTTGCCATTAACACCAGCTTTCAGGAGTTGCTAAAGTTATGCGCGCAAAGGCTGTGCGTTACAAACTACGCATAGATTGTAATACCATCCTCGTACCAGCGCACAAACGCATTTGCGCTCACAATGTTAAGTATAGGACGCGCAACGTACAGTAAGCTTGCGCAGCGTTCGCGCAGGCTCACCCGCAGTAGACATATACGTGCGTTTGTTGCGCTGTCATTGTAATACGACGTTCTGTGCAAACTGTTTTGCCCCTCACGTTAATGCGTTTTTGCGCACGCGCGCAAACGTTTGCGCGAAGAATGTAATAGGGCCCTATGTTTTTTAACACATATATTGAAGGGGTTATTAAATAAATGTATGCTGGTTTAAATTAAATAATACTTATTTAACAAAATGCATTCAAATAAATATATGGTGGGTGTTATTAAATTACATTTATGGTGGTTTCTATTAAACAAATGTATTGTGGTTTCAGTGAAATTAATATATATTTTAAATCAGTGTATGTTTTTAACACATGTATTGTGTTTGTTATTAAATATCTGTATGGTGGTTTTAATTAAATATATTAAATGAATGTATTTTTTAATACATACATCTAACACATATATGGTGGGTGTTATTAAATTACATGTATGGTGTTTTTTATTAAATAAATGTATTGTGGCTTGAATTAGAAAAATATATATATGTACAAATGATAGGCACGCAGTTTGTAAGAAGGCAAATATCAGTCATTCGGTCATCATGTCCTGATGCTCACACCTCCTTTAATTATAATCCATAACAAAAAAACAAAAAAAAATCACATTTATTGAGGTCTTGTCAATGTTGCAGCTTCACCGAGCCTCTGTCATTATGATAGGATTTTGAAATAAAGGGGAATCCATGAAATTTTAAAGACCAGTGAGCGCCTGCTATTTTTTCATTGTGGAATAATTATATATATATATACACACACACACGCAGTCTTCTATGGTATAGCGGCACCGGAGCAAGGAAAGAATATTTGAATCAAGGTTGAACACCAGGCTCTCGTTAGATATCTATACACTGTATATACCATCTACCTACTGTATATATATATATTTATTATACCACGCGTTATTGAGGCCGCACACCTATAGAAAACAATAAATTTTATTTCCATAAACGTGTGTGGCCTCAATAATGCTTGGTATATATCTCTACTTATGGGCAAGCACCGTGGCTGTTTATAATGAGGCAGTTGCTGGGACGTAGCTTGATATATACTGTATATATATATACAGTTGTGTTCAAAATTATTCAACCCCCAATGCTGTAAAGGGTTTTAGGGAATTTAGTGTACATTTGTAATTGTATTCAGAATGAAATCCTACAAGGACTTTTTAAAGAACCATATGCAACTAAAATGACATCAATTGGTTTTGTAATACAGTAGTAAATGTTTATTTTGTGAATTCTTCATTGACACAATTATTCAACCCCTTAAAGACTACCACTCTGAAGAACAGAGGTTCATGCAAGTGTTTTCAATCAGGTATTGAAAACAACTGTGGATGTCATGGAGCAGCAATAAAGCATAATAAGCACCAATTAGGCAGCTTTAAAATGACTGTGATACTCGGCTCCTTCTAGACATTTACTGGTGTGGTTACAAACATGGTGAAGTCAAGAGAATGGTCCAGGAAGACAAGAGAAGAGGTGATAACTCTTCACAGGAAGGGCAATGGCTATAAGAAGATTGCAAAGATGTTAAACATACCAAGAGAGACCATAGGAAGCCTCATTCGCTAATTCAAGGCAAAGGGCACTGTTGAAACGCTACCTGGTCGTGGCAGAAAGAAGATGCCGACTTCGACTGCTGTGCGCTACCTGAAGCGTAGAGTGGAGAAAAGTCCCCGTGTGACTGCTGAGGAACTGAGAAAAGATTTGTCAGATGTGGGTACTGAAGTTTCAGCTCAGACAATATGGCGCACACTACGTAATGAAGGCCTCCATGCCAGAACTCCCAGGCGCACCCCCTTGCTGTCTCCAAAGAATAAGAAGAGTCGACTGCAGTATGCCAAAAGTCATGTGGACAAACCACAGAAGTTTTGGGATAGTGTTCTGTGGACTGATGAAACAAAATTAGTTATACTGTTTGGGCCCATGGATCAATGCTATGTTTGGAGGAGGAAGAACAAGGCCTATGAAGAAAAGAACACCTTGCCTACTGTGAAGCATGGCGGGGGGTCAATCATGCTTTGGGGCTGTTTTGCTTCTGCAGGTACAGGGAAGCTTCAGCGTGTGCAAGGTACCATGAATTCTCTTCAGTACCAGGAGATATTGGATGACAATGTGATGCAGTCCGTCACAAACCTGAGGCTTGGGAGACGTTGGACCTTTCAACAGGACAATGATCCCACGCATACCTCCAAGTCCACTAGAGCATGGTTGCAGATTAAAGGCTGGAACATTTTGGAGTGGCCATCGCAGTCACCTGACTTAAATCCGATTGAGAACCTCTGGTGGGACTTAAAGAAAGCAGTTGCAGTGCGCAAGCCTAAGAATGTGACTGAACTGGAGGCTTTTGCCCATGACGAATGGGCGAAGATACCCGTAGATCGCTGCAAGACACTTGTGTCAAGCTATGCTTCACGTTTAAAAGCTGTTATTACTGTAAAAGGATGTTGTACTAAGTACTAAGATTGAATGTCACTTGGGGGTTGAATAAAACTGATAATGATGTGAGCACAGAAAAGACATTTGTGGTTATTTCATTATAAATGTTATGTTATATTTGTCTGACCTACACGTGCCTCTTTGATTTAATTGTAAGCAAGATGACTAAATGATCAAAATCAATGTCAAACTGACCAAAACACTCAATTTCAGTGGGGGTTGAATAATTTTGAACACAACTGTATATATATAGTGGGTTTCATTCAATAAATGTATTTTATTACATAAATATGGTGTTAATTCTGCCCAGGGGCAGTCTCTTGTTGTAGAGTGTGGTTTGCAGGAAATGAAAATCCACCCAGGGCAGGCAATGTGGAATCCCTTGTGAGTCCTGTCCCATGCTTTTTTTTTTTTCTTTATCGAGGTCTTTTTTCTGCCTACTTTGAATAGATTTCTTTGTACACCATCAATTTTTGGTAATAAGCAGCCTTGTTCTCGTCCATCTGTGACTTATTGGGGGGTTATTTATTGCGGAGGGGGGTTAGTTTTTACTGAGGGGATATTTATTGGGGGGCTGGCTATGGGAGATTACAAACTGGGCAGCGGAGACAATAACTGGAGACTTGTTTAGAAGGGGACAGTTTCCACTCGTCAGTGAGAGGAATTTTTCTAACTGCTGAGAGAGAGGGCTGAGTGAGCAGCTGTGCTAGGTGCGCGCTCAGCGGACGGCGACGGACGCGTTACAAACGCATTTATATATAGAGATGTATGTTTTTGTATGTGGTTGCTATTAACACTGCATAACAAAGCTGGGGTAACAGATCCAGTACAAACACGTGCTCAGAACAGACAGTATGTGGCTTTACCTCTCCGTTAGTGCTTTACTCTGGGAGTCTCTGGCAGCCTGCAAATCCACCTCCAGTCGCTTTTTCTCCTTCTCCAGTCTTTCCACATCGGATTGGCTCCACTTTCTGGGACTGATGAAGCGCATTTCTTTCAGGAGTTCCTCCTTCTCATTTATTAAGATGAGTCGATCTCGTTCAGAATCGAGAACCCCTGGCCAGGCCTCGCTGTCTAATTTAGACAGCTGGATTTTGATATTGGCGATCCTATTAAAAGGAAGATTTTAAGAGAGAGACAATTTGTGAAAGAACGCTAGAGTGAGCAGCTCCTAGAACAAATTCCTAATGTAAACAGGCTTTGTTTCTTACTTCCATAGCTTGAATAGTAATTGTTTAGACACAGGTTGGAGGGAAAACATATCTACACTGTAGAAAATGCATGGAAACCAAACAAACATACCACAGATTAATCTGCTATTCAAAAGAATTGGTGGAAGACAAGCCCCACTGTCAGGTCTATTCAAAGAAACGTGAAACTCAGGAGAATGATTGGAGAAGTGAAAATGCTAGGTCAAAATAGCCAAACCAGAAAAATTCTCCCATTTATCTCACTTTCCCAATCGGCTATTTGGTCTAAATTGTTCTCTTCTCCTGCCAATTATCCTGAGTTTCACCTTTCTTTGAATAGACCGGTGTGTATGTACATATATATATATATACATACACACACAACCCTTGTAAGCACTGATTCGCCCTACGGACACTAATTTACCTACGGTCCAAGCATCCACTGCAACTGGTCATCATGCCTAGCTCCTAGCTGATGAGGGCCCAACAAACCCGAAACAGCACTGTCCTAGGAGTGGCTTTGACCAGTTGCATAAACCTTATCTCTGCTACAAAGCCACAGTGTGGCATAGCATTGATTTTAGGGTTCTGTGTAATAACAGACCCAGGATGCATAAAAGTGAGACAGATGTCATTTGCATATCCTACCCAGAATTCCTTGCTGCATATGGGGAATGTGGCACAGGAGCTCTGGGATGCAATTCATCGAATTGCTGTGATGTGCAAGTGGCTTCTGCAATAATAAACACACACACATATATATATATATATATATAGTAAAGGAAGTGATCAGTAAATCTACTGATTATAAATATATACTTTCACAATGATTGCATCTGCTTCCTTCAGGATGGTAACATGTGTCATCCCTTTGTACCATGCACCAGCAAATTTTAACCTCTGTTTTCCATCATTAACCTACCAAAATTCAGTTACCTCGATTTTGTATTGTAATACATTAAAAAGCACTCATTAGCATATCAAATCCCAATTTTCACACCTTTTCTAGCAAGATTAGTGTGCCCCCTGTGGAGAAATGAAATCTCCTGTTATATCTCTCCAGGCACCATGGAGAGATAAAATAAGCTTCAAATAGCTGCCCCAAACCTCACTGTAACAAAAATTTTAATCACATCACTGCTGCATTACAACAGCCAAGGAGAGGGCAGAATACAGGGAGAGCTCTTGGGGGGGGGGTCACTCACTGCTGCACCGGGATAAGCTTCAGTAGGTTATAATGAGTTAAAATCTCTGTACAGTACAGATAAGTAACAGTGTTACTGTAATTTCTATATTCAGGCATTATGCAGGCACATATATATTATTTTTATATTCTATTCTTTCTTATTTTTTGGGAGCTGCATTGCTAATAATCTCATTGCAGGCACTAAAAATGCCCATAAGATGGATATCTGACCATTTTTATTATTTATCTTTATCACAGTTACTGTATTTGACAGAAAGGTCATTTTGTGCCTGTATCCTGATGCAGACCCCGTTTGAAGTCATGAAAGATAAGAGACCCCATCTAGCGTTTAAAAGTTTTCATCCCAACTATATTTCTGTAAAGCATAAAAGAATATATAAATACCCTTAAAAATAGTAAATTTATACTATTTTAAACTCTTATGTTTATCAGAAAAAAACGTTATGCTCATTTACATGGTAACTCGTGAGACATGAGAATTTTTTTCCACAGTTGATTAATAACAGGGCTATTCAGAGAGAGGTGAAAATCTTAAGAATTGTCAGGAGAATGAACAATCTAGACCAAATAGCTAATTTGGAAAATGAGATAAATGGGAGAATTTTTCTGGGTTGACTATTTTGACCTAGAATTTTCAATTCTCCAGTCATTCTCAAGGTTTTCACCACTTTCTGAATAACCCTGATTGTGTCTTTTGACATTGGATTGGTGTTATTTACAATAGAAGCTCTCAAGTCAAGGTCTAAACATTTTTAAAAAAGCCTAACTCTTCAATAAAACAAGAAGCAGTAAAAATGTAACTTAGGAAACATGAAAAGCAGAAGGTAGGTGGGGAAAAAAGCTATTTTTCAAACATTTTCATATACTTTCATTTAGTTTAAGGCATTTCTATAAACCTTGCACACATATAACCTACTCCAAATATATCTTTTTCATACTTTTTTCATAGAACCCTTCATAATGATTAACCCCTTCACTCCTTATAACTCAAAACACACATCCGTATCCCCATCTCATTCTATACACCCTTCTCTGCATTTTTGTAACATTCAATCAAAAACTTTGAAGTGAGTTCTCCTTTTACAGGTATTGAGGAATTTAGATCCATAATTCTTCAAAATCCTGAGGTTTCTCTCATTTGTTTGTACTGTTAAACACAGATAATCAAACATTTCACTACGCCTGAAAAATGTATTTAAACACTGCACCCTGGATGAAAACAAGAGATGAAGGGAACCAATTTCTTTAAACGTATTAAAGGGTATACAGGTTGGGCATCCAGTATCTGGAATTCAAAACTATGGAAGACACTGAAACCCAGAATTGTCATCCATATTTTAATATTTCTGGATTAGGGATGTTCTGGGAAAGTGATATTTCTGCCTGTATGCTGATAATACAGACCCTGAGTGAAATTGTGTAAGATAAGGGACTCCATCTAGAGCACAGAATCTTTCATTCTAATAATATCTCTGATAAACAAATACATTAAAAATTAGCAAATTTACATTATTTTAATTTTTTATTTTTTTTAATAAGTTTATTGAGAACAAAAGTGCAAGAATACAGTATACAGTAAAATCATCAAACGGTGACAAGAGAATCAATGTCTTTAAACATATTTCGACAAATCTTGCCAAGTCCGAGCAAGGATTATCCATTAAGCAGTATAAGAAACGCCAGATCATGTATTAAGAAATTAAACCAAATCAAAGAAAGACGTAGTCTAGGAGAGGAAGAGTCGGAAATAGAACTATGGGTCAACCAGCCAACACTCAGTCACAAGGTGCGTAGTAACAGCCAATAAGGGTTATAACGATAACAGATATCAGTAAGTCTCAGATGGTGGTGTCAGTATCTGAGTGGGGTCGGAGGCAAGAAGGTGGAAAAAGGTCATTTTAAGAAGGGAACAAGACAGGCAGGGTGAGAGGAGGTAGAGAAGTTAAGATGAGGACAGAAAGAGTGTTACAAGAAGCGGAAATTTGAGAAAAGAGGTAAGAAGAGAAGAGAGAAAAAAAATAGGGGGTGGAAACACCAGAGGGAAGGGAGTGGGGGGGGTGCGGAAGGATGGGGGGTGGGTTGGTGAGGGAGGGAGGGAGTGCAAGTCCGAGTATGCATTCCAGGAAGGAGAGCCAAGACTTAGGGGGAGTGTCGGTGGGTACCTCCCACGACAGCATCCCGACCGTCATCGTGGAAAACGGGTTCCAGGTACAGTAATAGATTGTTACAACACACCGTTAAACATAAGATTGTTTAATTAAATTTTCTGTTTCTTGTCCTGTGATATGTACCGATGATGTTAATGAGGAATTTCGCAACTCGCTTACTTATTCCACCCCCTTTTTTTTTTAACATTTTTCCGTCACCCTGTACCGCAGGTTCAAGCCATTATAGATGCTTTTAACGGTCTTAGCATTTTTTGCATTGGTGTGAGGGTTGTTTTACGGGACTTTGGTTGGCTGTGTTCATTCTTACCACATGAGGTTACATGGGTGTTCCTTGTTATGCACATCATACCGATTGCTCCTGATAATGGGGTGGTTCTTGTAGATTAAAGGGGGGTTGGGGTTCCTCGCAGGGGAAATGGGTGGCTACTTGCTAGGGGGGGATCTTTGCTCCTGTGATACTCTGAGGGCTTTCAGGGGAGGGTTTTTAATTAAATTTTTAACCATCTCCGAACAACAATCCCTGTGCAAATTTTCAATTTTTATTGTTAATTAATTTTCAATTTAATTGTTAATTTACAGGTCTATTAAAAGAAAGGTGAGACTCTGGAGAATTGGCAGGCGAAGAGAACAATCTAGACAAATAGCTCATTTGGAAAGTGAGATAAATGGGAGAATTTTTCTGGTTTGGCTATTTTGACGAAGAATTTTCACTTCTCCTGTCATTCTCCTGAGTGTCATCGGTTAGTTGAAACATCCCATGTTTAAACGTGGCCAACGTCTGCAAAGCCTCAACTGTACACATGTACGCAAACGACACTAATCTATACCAGCAAACCAAATCTCCCGCAGCTGAAGGCCGTGCTGCAAGAACAATTCACAGAGGTAGAAACGTGGATCAAAGATAACAAACTTTTTTTAAATACTGACAAAACTGTAACGATGCTCTTTGGTACAGCACCTAAACTACATAAATTGCAGAATCCCCATCTATGTGTCAGGACAAAATCAAATGACCCGCTGACCGCAGTCACTTCTCTCAAATATCTAGGTATGTGGTTAGACCCAAATCTATCCTTTGGCCCCACATCGAAAAACGCTCTTCTAAACTTTACCCCAAACTAGGTGCCTTGTACAGAAACAAATCCTGCCTGAACCCCATGGTAAGAAAGCAGATTGTACAGCAAATGCTTATGCCAGCTTTTGAATATGGAGATGTAGTGTATGCAGCCGCCCCGCAAACACACCTTCATAAACTTACTACATTGTATAACTCATTCTGCCGCTTTGTGCTACAATGTAACTACATGACCCACCATTGTGATATGTTAAAAGAGCTGAACTGGCCTTCGCTGGACTCTAGACGCGCCCTTCACCTTTCCAACCTAGGTGTTTAAGAGCTTTTCTGGAAAGCTGCCACCCTACCTGAATAGGCTGCTTCCCCCAGCAGTTCCCTCGTCCTATAACCTCCGATCCAGGACCTGCACCTTACTTACAATACCGCAATACAAAAAGAAAGTGGCTCGATTCTCGTTTTCCTACAGAGCACCGCAAATATGGAATAACCTCCCAGATGCCATCAAATCTTCCCCCAGTCTAAAGTCACTTAAGAGCTCCCTATTAAAATACCTCAATACAGAATGCACCTGTAAACATGTAACATAGTGAATATATTTATTTTTTGTTAATCTGTATATTTATGTTGTTTTTAATATCTTAAATTTTAGCATTTTAATAGTTTGTATTTCTGTAACGACTGTAACACTCTTTTTACTGGGATACAAGATAGGTCCTGCTTAATATTTATTAAACAGATGAGATCCAGCAAGGAGAATAAATAATTATTTGTGATAAAAAAAAAATCACAACATGCTCATGGCTGTACTGTACATGCGTAAACCTACCTCTAATTACTACTTCTAACATCTCATAATACTAGTTCAAAAAGTAAAAACATTGAGCATAGGCAGTTATTGAAGGAAAATATAAATGATACCCGTCTAAAAAACTAGGTTCACTTTAACCCTTAATGACACAGGTACTTTTTTTTACCGGTGGGAGCACAAATTAGAGTAATTTTGTTTTGCTAACCCTAATTGTTCTCTTTCTCTTTTGACATACCCACACATGTTATATATCGTTTTTTTACAGAACAAATGCAGCTTTTTTTGTGGTACCCTAAATGTATGCGTAACTCATTATTCAGAGTCCAAAAATATGAAAATGTGCTTTTATTTTTAGATATATTTTTTAATACGGCTAAATAAATCTTAATCCTGATTTCCGATGAACAGTTTGCAATTAGAATACAAAACTTCAGTGTATGAAGAAAAAAAAATATCCACGTTGGGTTAAATTAAGACATAAATTAAAAAAAATAATAATTATTAAATGTTTAAAAACTTCAACAGAAAATCACTAAGGGTATCAAATGCAGCTGATCACTGTATTAGACAGTGATCAGAGGCTAAAAAAATACTTTATTGCCTATTCAGGGGCACATATATATATATATATATATATGGGAGCACTAAGGTGACATTTTGTGGCACCTGGGGGGCTTTGGGGACACTTAGGGCCCTTCTCCATTCTAGACGCTAACATAGAGACGGTAAACAAGATAATATGCGCTTGCAGATTTTTCCTTACCGTCTCCATGTTAATGTCCTATTCTGGAGAAGGTGCTACCTCAGCACCTCGCCCCGGACTGCATCGCCAACCTCCCCGATACCTGCAGTAGAGCTACCGCGAGTATCAGCTCCTAGAGTCCCAGGACTCCATGGAGGCTTGCATTTCCGGGCCACAAGCTCTGCATGACCTCACTCTTGCGAGATCGGGCAAGCCAAAGAGTGATTGCGGAGGGAGACTAGGACCTATTTGTTCCCAGTTTTATTCTGCTCCCGGGGAGAAGAAGCAGCAGATTGGGCCACCCTTTTTCACTGCAGGATTAGAGGAGAGTATTGAATTTTTTCCAGAATCATTTAGCACCAGCTTTATGGAGGTGCTAAAATTTTCCCGATGGTACTTTGCGCCAGCACTTTGCAATACCTAACTTGTAGAGATTCTAAAATTAGATTGCGATCCCCAGAGGATGCGCAAAGTAGAGTAAGCTAGTGCAAGATGTGTAGCGCTAACTGATTTCACCCCAGTATAGCGTCAACTATGGAATATCGATGCCAAAAGTTAAACTTGTTCTTCTAGCACTAATGACTACATATCAAGATGCTACATTAGCACCAACTATGGAAAAGAGTCCTTCATTTTCCCTCCATGTCTGCACACAATCAGTGCAGGCAGGGAGAGAAAAACAAATTGATAGGATGAGTCTTTACGAATACTTAAAACAGGAAAAAATATACCCCTATCGGGGCAATGTATCTAGAATGTTCACAAATTCAATCAAATAGTTGTGACAAAGTGTTAAGGGCTTAATCAGAATAAAGTGCAATTGTGCCTTATATTTGAAATTTATTCTTCTATTTCTTGTAGTGAGAGAAAGGGGGGTTTGTGAGGATCCTGAGGACGAGCAACAGCACTAGTGGCCTGCTCTACGGTGGGGCCCGCTCAGGTCTCACAAGGTTTTAGCTTGATTGTGCCATTGCAAGGACGAATGCTCCATATGCAAATCAGCCTGCTCTCACCCAAAAAGGGTGGCCAGTACTGATTGCCAAGGACGCCATATTTCTCGTATAATCGTTTTTTATTCCATCGTAGATATACGAGAAATATAAGTATAAATTTCAAATATACAGGGTTATTCAGAGAAAGGTGAAACCCTGGAGAACTTTTGGAGAAGTGAAAATCCTAGGTCAAAATAGCTGATTTGGAAAGTGAGATAAATGGGAGAATTTTTCTGGTTTGGCTCTTTTGACCTAGAATTTTTACTTCTCCAAAAGTTCTCCAGAGTTTCACCTTTCTCTGAATAACCCTGATAATATATTTTTTTCCCCAACAGTGGCAGCGTATCATACACTGTCCATTAACACATTGGCGCTAAATTGGGTTAGTGTATAACAAGTTTACTAATACTTATCCTGTCACTCAGCTCGAAGAACACACTAATTGGCAGTCTCTGCATTCTTGGGGCCAGAAGAATGCCACAGCACTGTGAATTCACTGCACCTAAACCCCACAATAATAGACACCTTATATATTTATGGTCTCCTAGAACAAGTTAATGCTATCTAATGTGAGACCTAAAGCCGCGCAGGTGTAGGAGTACATCTAATGCAATCCACTTCATAATAAACAGACCATGAGATCATGGCTTATTGTCTCGTGTGAGATAATGAGAAGAATGAAGTGGTTTTTGGTTTCATCTGAAATGATCCATTTTACTTGAAACCCCTTTGTCTGCCTGATAATTATTCTTTAACTGATGTGCATGCTGTGCATTTCACTTTTCAGCACAAGCACAGATTTTATTTTTTGAGTCAGTCATAAATCATTCTGAGGCTTTTAAATATCAAAGAGGTTCTTAACCAATGTCTGTCTCATAGAGTGGTCTTCCTAAACAATCAGACACTCTTCAAAGATTAAAAAGGATTTGTACGTAGCTGCATGTGACCTGATAAACTCACGAAAAAAATAATAGTAGCTTTGGTTATATTTTTCTTGTAGAACGGAGACCCACACGCAGAGAACAACTGTCAAGTTTCAACATTGGTTTGGGGGTAAGCTCAAACAAATAACTCTTTTGTAACGGAACCAAACAATTAAACCCCATCCAACTCCTTTTGTAATTGAACAAAAAAGTATGCTCTGAGGACATGAATACTATAATTTAGATCAAGAATATTTAACTATTTAATTTATACTAATTAAGTGCATATAAGTACCCTATAAAAGAGGATTGAACCCATTGCTGAGTGTTCAGAAAGCCCGACGCTCATCAGGGGTATTTTAGGGCACCAGGTATCAAGGTTTGGTCCGTTATGGAACTTTTCAAAGCCCCAGTTAAAATGACAGAGGTTTTTAAAAAGGAAGGATGCCATTTTACCATACTACGAACGCATTGTAATGTAGCTTTTGTTCGGTAATTGGACTTAATTGAATTTCTGTTTGGTAGGCTCAGATTGGCAATCGTTCACATCACGCAAATTTACCAGTTAACCCATGTAGGCCAGAGCTTGATTGTAAGACCTTCCTAACTAGAACTGTCCTAATTATGGCAACGTGGCCAGAACCCCAATTTATGTCTACAGCTGGTCAAAGCCAATGTTTAGCCCTCCACATGCACACTGTTAAGTCTATTCAATAAAGGTGAAACTCAGGAGAATGACAGGAGAAGTGAAAATTCTAGTTCAAAATAGCCAAACCAGAAAAATTCTCCAATTTATCTCACTTTCCAAATTGACTATTTGGTCTAGATTGTTCTCATCTCCTGACAGTTCTCCTGGTTTACACCTTTCTCTGAATAACCCTGTATATGTATAGGAACATTCCCCTGGGTCCTGACTAGGATCCCAACCCTGTCCAGTCCAATTCTCGACCCTAAGCTGTCTCTACTGTAGGATAAACATAAAGGGCCACCTTACACTCTTAACACTAACGTTATCGCTCACTTGCGTGAGCATTAACATTAGCTGCGGTGTCTACCGCATATTACAATCCAACCTCAAACGGGTTAAGTAACCAGTTTGCGTTTGGTACTTTGTGCTTTTCAGCGCGAGGTTACTGTACTTTGCGCTCCCTATACTTAACATGGGGAGCGCAAAGTGTTAATCAGCGCTGGATTACAAAGTCCCTACACTGATTAACGTCCGGCTCTGGTTAGCGGAAAGTTAACCAGAGCCAGGACTTGGCGTTAACAAATTCCGCTTTAGTAGAATCCGTTAACACCAGTCCAAAAAATAAAAATAAAAAGCATTGTATACTCACCTCCTGTCCCGCGGCGAGGACCGCGGCTCCAACCGTCACCTCCGTCCGGCGGGAGCAGGGAAAGACTGGGGGGAAAAAGTCCCCCCAAGTCTCTCCCTGTGTATCACTACGCCGACTGCCCGGATCCAGCGAGGCGAGATCCGGCTGGTCATGTGACTGGCAGGGGGAAACTCAATGGAGTCCTATGGACTCCATCAAGTGGATGCTCGTGAATGCGCTCAGCGCTGCCGCGAGCATCCCGTCCTGTAGCGTGCGGTAACAATGCAGGCAGCTTTTTAAGTGCCTGCATTGTAATTCCACGCTAAAACGGGGGCGGTAGGGGGAAAACTGTGGCCTCAGTTTTTTATCCCTACTGCCCCCCGTTTTAGTGTGGAGATCGTAATGTAGCCCAAAGTAGGATAAACATAAAGTGATAAACATTACTTATTTTACAAAATATCAATGCAAATGCTCGAGCCTGATAATCAAAGTTTGGGAAAGAAAGTCAGAAGTTTTCATGGCAGAAACCTGAATAAAAATACAGAAAACCGACTTGTCCAAAGCCTAGAGATGATCAAAAGGCTCTTTTGAGAGCTATTTTTTACGTTCTGTAAACAGCAAGATAATAATTTTTAGGCACACATTTGTCTTTTAAAGAGCTACCTGAGGATGTGTTGACAGAAAAGTGTATGTGTGTCATCTAACAACAAGAGTAGTTGCAAAAACAACAATTACCTTCTCTTCGCTTCTTCATATCGGAGTCGTAATCTGACCTTCTCAGCCAAGTGGTTATTACCGATCACAGCAAGCTGGCAAAACAATAACAGGGGGAAAGACTGTCACATTCTGTCTGCCGAGGTTCTCAAACTTAGCCTATTACAAAATGATGTTGTCTACTTTCTTAGCACTTCAGCACTTCCTTACAGAATTTTAATAACGAATGGAAAAAGTTCACTTTGCTACTTCTAACTTTTTAATTGTAGCCAGTACTGAGAATTCAATAAGAAAACATTTATATACCTAAAACAAGAAATAAAGTCAAGTTGTACAGAGATTAAATCTTTCAAATGGATTACAAGAAAACATAAAACTTATTATTATGTTACGTTATGTAGTGTCATTTTTAAAATTCGTTATCGATGTAAGAAAATCTTAATATTGCCTTAAGAAAGATGGTTTTCATGTTCTCTCCTGTCACTTAATCCTGTGTACAAATATTTTGCTGCTGGTGTACAAGTCATACCAAAGAATGGACTGACAAGTTTGATTTTCTTCCTATTGTACGAAATATCTAGGTATATGGTTAGACCCAAATCTATCCTTTGGCCCCACATCGAAAAAATCTCTTCTAAACTTTACCCCAAACTAGGTGCCTTGTACAGAAACAAATCCTGCCTGAGCCCCACAGTAAGAAAGCAAATTGTACAGCAAATGCTTATGCCAGCTTTTGAATATGGAGATGTAGTGTATGCAGCCGCCCCGCAAACACACCTTCATAAACTTACTACAATGTATAACTCATTCTGCCACTTTGTGCTACAGTGTAACTACATGACACACCATTGTGGCATGTTAAAAGAGCTAAACTGTCTGTCGCTGGAATCTAAACGCACCCTTCACCTTTCCAACCTGGTGTTTAAGAGCTTTTCTGGGAAGCTACCACCCTACTTGAATAGGCTGCTTCCCCCAGCAGTTCCCTCATCCTATAACCTCCAATTCAGGACCAGCACCTTACTTGCAATACCACAATACAAAAAGACAGTGGCTTGATCCTCCTTTTCCTACCGAGCACCACTATTATGGAATAACCTTCCAGACGCCATCAAAACTTCCCCCAGTCTAAAGTCACTTAAGAGCTCCCTATTAACATACCTCAGTACAGAATGCACCCGTAAACATGTAACATAGTGAATATATTTATTTTCTGTTAATCTGTATATCTGTGCAATTTCTTTTTAATATTTTGCATTTTATTACTTTGTATTTCTGTAACACTGTAACAATTCAATGTTCTTGACCCAGGACATACTTGAAAACGAGAGAAATCTCAATGTATCCTTCCTGGTAAAATCAGTATAAATAAATAAATAAATTTATTTATTTATAAATAATAATTTATAAATAAATATAAATTATCGTTACAATTATAGATCTTTTATTTGAGTCAATAAGGCCAAGACTGGTTGTATGCTGGAGTTTTCTAATAAAAGATTCACAAAAAAGTGGTTAATTTGCAAAATTCTGGAGACTTAGCTCTGTGATATTTGCGGTTAGAAGCAGCTGGAGGCCCTGTCAAGTTTCCTTGAGATAAGTCTACATTGACTTCTACAGAGACTTGGCTGTGATGCTGACTGCAGCAAGAATACCGGTTTAACAGCACTCAGCATCTATCCATACGTTTCCCATAGGACTTGACAGGAATGCCAATAGTCTTCTAATTCACATCTACCGGAGACAGAGCCTCCAATTAAAAGCAGTCAATGTTAGAATTGCTGGGTAAAATGTCAACAGATAACACGTTGGCCTTCAAGGTGCCCTCTATGCACAACAACCTCAGCTTATTAGAATGCATGCATTCCCAATTTTCTAAACTTTTTTTTTTTAAACCAAGCCATCAATGCGGAGATAGTGACTACACCCAAACACCTTCTATCACAAACCAAATTAATTAAATTCCAGGCCTCACAAGCTCTAGTGGTCTGCTGAGGTTCTCCAACAATGACCTTCAGCACTTCCAGTAGAGTACTCCATCCCAGTTGTAAGAATAATAAGGAATTTGATGATTATTATTAAATAAAAAAGCAATTATTCGTCCCTTTTGGGCCCAGTTGGAAATGGCTTTCAGTAGGGCTTTATCTTTTTTTTTTTACAGATCAACAGTGATATTAGATATATGACAGAATGTCTATATGAAAATCCAGTTCTCCTACCTACATCTTATATAATGTCATACTTACATTTCCTGAAACATCAGTCTGTGAGCTGACGTTGAGGTACTGCCTGGGCAGAGAAGCAGAGGTACTTTCTAAAGATGTGTTGCTGGCCCAGAGGTCTGACTGAGATCCCTTTTCAATACAGAAACCATTCTTTAGTCTTGCAAGACTCTGAAAAAGAATATATAAACCATATATTTCCTTATGAAAACGTAAGAGTATAACTTTTATAGACAATATTAGAACGGTAGCAGGAAAGGAATGAAGAATTACTATTACATTTCTCAAAATTGTCTCCTTCTGGAGGACCCTCTGTCCCACATGTACAGTATATGGTAAAGTGCTTGTCAGTAAGCATCTACTGATAAAGTTACTGGCTACTTTCAATCAGGAAAAAAGTAAGTAAATGAATGGTAATCTTATTAATACATATATAGAAGCAGCAAGTCAAGGCATCATTGCATACCTTGGGGTAAGAGAACCAGGGTAAACTATGAGGACTACACCAAATACAGTTATCTGAATATGTCCATGAGGAAACTATAGATTCTGGTAATGTGCAGACAACAGTCTACACCATTCAAATTATCTATATATAGCCTTAAAACATTAGATAGATAGATAGATAGATAGATAGATAGATAGATAGATCTCAAAAACAGGATTTGTGAAGGCCCTGAGAATGGACAACAACATAAGATGTGACGGGATGGAAGTCCGCCTGCGGTCCTGCTCTATCTGACCCCCCCCCCTTTGATGGCGTCCGGCCCGACTACCGAGTGGCACGGCACTCGGCGTCTCAAGCGGCCTGGAGGATGAAATGGAGTTGGTCCGGCGTCTGGAGAGATGGTGCGGTGTTGCCTTGGGGATCCCGTTCCTGGGTTGAGTGGTGATGCAGGAGACAGCTGAGTGTCTCCTGCAATAGTGATTGTAGCTCTGAAATGAAGACACCAGACGTGGCTGTATGCTTTAAAACAGTGAACTGAATTTTATGGGTTTCAACAGGGTCATTTATACAACTTCACACAAACAGATTACCAACTCCCCCACCCACACAACCAGCACTGATTGGCTCCTTTCCCAGCCTCCTGTTCCCTATCAGGTCCCTTTCAGCCTTCCCATTGTCCAGGGATTAGGCAGATGAGGTCTTGGAAAAGCCTCCAATCAGCTGGCTTGCTGTATCCTCTATTTTGCCCTTTCAGGCTCCCCCATTGTCCAGGGGATTAGGCAGATGAGGTTTTGGAAAAGCCTCCAATCCTCTGGCCCGCTGCATCCTCCATCTTGGGGCATGAGATCCTTTGTTCTGTGAAACCATGCTGGGATGAGCAAAATGGCGCAAGGGAAAAACACATACAAACGGTTTCTTTCATACTTTTACAGTCACATCATACAGGGTACATTTTCATTACATTACACCAATAAAACCACATCTAGCAATAAAATAAGAGGTCCATAGGCTCACACGCAAAACCAAAACGAAAACAGGAAAAATGGTCTTTAAAAAGGGTTCAGTCTTTAGTCCTGTGGCTCGCTGAAAAGAACTCTCATGTCCGTTCCGTGACATAAGGTTTTTGTGGGTCCCTAGTATGACCAACAGCATAAGTGGCCTGCCCTACGGTTGGTTCCAACTTCGATTTCATAAGGTTTTAGCTCAATGGTTCCACTACAAAGAAGACCAACCAAAGTGCAAATCAGACTATCACCCAGGGGTGGTCAGTACCAAAAAGCCAAAGCAGTCCTCTCAGCACAAGAGATACAGCAACCCAATGATCATTTCAACCTTATAAGGCCTCCCCAGCAAGGTATAGCTGGTACCCCTCTAGGCACCCCGAGAAAGGGATCCACGTCTGAATTACCCTGTACACTATCAGAGTTATTCAGAGAGCTCTCCAGTTCTCTCTCAGGGAGCTCTCCAGTTACCCGCACTTCGGCTAGTCTGATTCGCCAACCCTGTGGTGAACTCAGGATTCAACGCAGGGCTCCCGAAGTGTAGGGAACGAGCCGCGAACGCATACGAAAAATCGCAGCATTGATCAAAAAAAACCCCCAAAAAACCGCTGAAGACCTGCCGAATGCATCCGACGATTCATCGAAAAACCACCAAATTGATCAAAAAAGAAGCTGACTGCCTGCTGAATAGCCGCTGGGAAAAGCCGACAAGCTGACAAACGGTTAAAAAAAACAAAACAAAAAAAAAACCCCAACTTTTAAAAGGTGTTTGGAAAAAAACTACTGCACAAAAATGTCTGTAAGTAATATATAAGGTCCTGTGAATTAAAATAAAAAGGTCGGTTATAGAAGAAGAATTGCCGAAAAAAATTGCGAAAAATGCCTAAAAATAAAATTCTAAAAAAATAAATAAAGAGGCTTTTTGCTGGAAATGAATAATTGGTGGAATAAATACTTAATAAGACCAGTGAAATTATTTAACATTGAAAAATATGGGATTTGCCTGATTAGACCTGTCTAATGAAACCAACGAAAATCAGGGCATTTCACTGACATTTCGGTGCTGTTCGGTGTTCTCTGAATGGATTAACCATTACTTCTCTATGGGGAGTTCACTGCTGTCGAAGATCACCGAATGTCTCTGGCAATTCCCCAATATTTGGCGAACTGTCAGCTTTTCAAATAGCCACGAAATTGCACTGTATGGGGAAATTCACTGTTCGGTGCAACTGAGTGACCAGTTCGGCTCTCTTTGAATAACCCTGAGAGAGTGAGCAAAAACAAGGTTTGGGAGGGCCCTGAGAATGGGCAACAGCACAAGTGGCATGTCCTACTGTGAGTCCCCGCTCACATTTGATAAGATTTTTGTTTGATGGTGCCACAGAGAAAGAATTCCCCTCCCCCCAACTATGGGTGAAAAATATCATGAGGCAATGAATAGATTGAGACTGACTACTTAATGAGATACTTAAGCAATATTTACCTCTGCAGCTTACTTTATCTTTATTTTATATATAAAGCGGATGGTGTTGACAGGAATTCAATGAACAAGATTACTGAACACTTAAAAGTTGCCCAGGCCTCTGGGTCTTTGATATTAAAACTCAAGAACAATTACTTTAGATACTCGAGTATACCGCTAGATTTTGGTGACAAAAATTTACCTTAAAATTGGAGGGGTCGCATTATATTCGAGACTTCTGCATCGCGTGTAAAAAAAAAAAAAAAACTTGCTCTGGATTCCAAGTCTCCTGGAAGTTCCGGTAGGGTCGCTGAAGTGAATGCGGGCTCCCTGATGCTTGCAAACACTTCAGGAACTCCCGGATTCGGGAGAGGTGGGATCCATCACGGCCAGAGGGCACGTTTGGTTTAAGCCAATCATTCACCTCGCTCGCCTCCGCCGGCCATCTAATTGCTAGTAAAGAAGACGGGTGGTCGGTAGCTTCATACTTAGTAACAACTGCAATCATTCTAGAGCAGAGCACCCTGGTCTGAGGGGTAGCCTGACTGTGTTAAGAGAACCTGGAAGGATTTAAATTGTTGCCCGGTACAGTAAAATTTTGTTCCTCGTGTTATATTCGAGTCTTGAGTATTCTCTCATTTCCATAATAAATCTCTATCCATCGCGTTATATCCGGGTCGCGCTATAATCGAGTATCTATGGTAAGAGGGTTGAAACTATAAATTCATTATTTGTTTCTGTAACCCTCCTGGACTGAATCTGTGTGATTTTCCTACAGACATTCGCAATTACATGAAATAGTTTGTAGGATTTTTATTTCAAATTGAAATTGTTCTTGTTTGCTGGCCAGCTGGAAATACAAGATTGGCAGTCTAGAATTAAGTATTTATTTATGCTTTGTAACAAGTCATCTCAATGCAAAGAGCATGGCCGATCATTAAACTATTCCTTAATCTTTATTTGACTATGGATACCAATTACATAGTAGATGAAAGTATTAGGCACTAAGGCTGGGGTCAGACTAACATATTTTTAATATGTTATGTAACCCCTGGAGTTCAGTAATTCTACTACCCTGCAGTTTCCATGTAGTAACCAGCAGATGGCGACCTTCTGTTTGCTCTGGAGATTCAAGACTGTGTGGCTCTATGGTTTTGTGTGTGGAGGCAGGGCGGCTAGAGAGGAAGCAAGAGAGAGGAAGCTGGTGTGTGCACCACCTACCTATGGTACCATTAGGGAAAAGACTAGGGTGGGCTGCAGTATTGTTTGTGGGTGGGTAAACTCATACTGACTCTTGCGTTATTTACTTACGCCAAAGCATTATGTTTATTTAGACCGTTACATTTATTTTTGCATAGAGTTTTGCTGTGCAATACAAAGTTCTATAAAAGACAGCTCTGTGTTGATTTTATTGCTTGTTTAAATATGTTCCCAACTGGATCTCACACCCAAAGCCTGGATGTCCAGTTGGGTGGAGGCACTGCCGCAGTCATGTACCCCAACTCCCAGGTAGCGGAGGCTCAGGATCGGCTTGCAGAGCGCTTGAAGGTAACTGAGGTAAAGGACCACAGGGGTATTTGTGGGACTGTGCAAAAACCCGTTACAGTTATAACAATCATCTGGCCATTTAAAGGCTTTCAAACATGAGGTTTACTGTCCCATCTTGGATATAATAGAAGCAGCAGGTGGAATAACCCCTGAATCTACTTCATGTGCCCATTGCTGTATTAGATATTCACTGTTATAGTTGTGATCACCTGACAGACGTCTAAACATGCAACCTCTTATTCACAGAGGTAGTAGACGAAAGGAAGAATGCACATGACATCTTCCAAATGGATTTAGCACTCAAGGGATTAACCCTTTCGCTGCAGAGCCATTTCCCACCTCTGTGCTGAGCTCATTTTTACCGGTTTCGCTCATCATGTTTAAACAAGCTTTAAAGCCACGTTTTATTATACAACCCAGACATATTATATATCATTCTTTCCGGCAGACTCGGTAGATTCAGAATATATCAAGATATACAGGGTTATCCAAAGAGATTCGAAAAGTCACCGCACGTTCGGTGACTTTTCGTTCTCTTCAATTCGGTTCCTTTTGCCGATTGCATTTCGGTGACCCTGCGGTGTATTCAGCAAACAGCACAGGGTCCCCGAATTGCAGGGAAAAGCTGCCGAAAACCTGACGAACACTAACCGAATGCACGCTGAAAACAAGCAAAAACATCTGGATTAACCTTCGAAAAAGCCGAACAGGAGCCGAACAGGAGCCGAATCACACAGAGCCGAAGCAGCTGTGAGGTAGAGGAGGCAGTGAATAAATTAGCAAAACCATTTGTATGAATCTGGGAAAAAGAAACGCTGTTTGCAAAGAAACTACTGAGCGAAAATGTCTGAAATTTTCACAGGAGGTCCAGGGAATGATAATAAAGAGGGCTGTTACAAAAAAAATAAGTAAACTGAAAAAAAAAAAAAAAAAAAATCGGACTTTTAAAAAAAACAAAAAAAAAAAAACAGAAAAATGCTTAAAGTATCCTAAAAAATCTATAAATAAAGAGACTTTTTGCTGCAGAATTTTATAATGAACGGTTTATTAGATATTGAATTAAAACAGGAATATTTTTAACATTGAAGCCTATGGGATTCTCCTGAATAAATTTGCCGAATTAACCCCTTCCCGACCGCGGACGTACCATGTACGTCATTGCAGCGGGTCTCTCTTAGACCCGCTGACGTACATGGTACGTCCTGGGGTTTTTGAGCGCCTGGAAGCGATCGGATCGCTTCCAGCAGCTCAAACGCCATTGCAGGATGCCTGGGAGTCCAGGCATCCGTGCAATGGCGGTGAGAAGTGCCGGGGGCACCATGTGATCGCTCCCCGGGAGCGATCTACATCCGGTTTTACCGGAGAGGTGCCCGGCACTTCTAAAGAGCGCTGGAAGCGATCGGTATCGCTTCCAGCTGCTCTGTGTATTATTGCAGGGATGCCTCGACATCGAGGCATCCTTGCAATATGCTTACCTGCCGCCGGTCCGCTAAGTGATCGCTCCCCCGAGCGATCACTTCCGGTAGCGGCAGGAAGTACTGAGTGCCACGAGGTATCGTGGCACTCAGTACAAAAAGATCACATGAGTGATCAGGTGCTCTGCTGGGTGCCTCGAGGGATCAAGGCACCCAGCAGAGTAAAAAAAGTGTAAAAAAAGAAGAAAAATAAAATAAATAAAATATAATATGAATAAAAGAAAAGAAAACTGACAGCCAAGATGGCGCTGCCCTTCTAAGGGCAGGGTCATCTTGGGGCTGAGTGGGATGTTCCTAGCCTGCCTCATCAGAGAGGCAGGCTAGCAACATCCAATCAGAAGTTAGAAAAAATCAAAATAAATTTCTAATTTGTCAGGTCAGGTCAATATTTTGTAAATATTGGCTCTGACCTCTGTGATTCTCCCTCCCTCTCCTCATTGTGTTTTGGTGAGCGAGAGAGAGAGATCAGATTTGACAGTTGAGATTTAGTGAGATTTAGTGAGATTAGAAAAATTGAGGCAGATTTAGAGAGATTTTAGTGAGATTAGAAAAATTTAGGCAGATTTAGAGAGATTTTAGGAGATTTAGAAGAATGAGGCAGGTTTAGAGTGATTTAGAGAGATTTAGGTGTTTATTTGTATTTTCTTGTGAAACCCAACGGTTCTTCTAAGAACCAAAATCCGCTTATTATATATAATAATTATAAAATTTATAATCTATTATATATAATGTCTGAGAGGGTGTACAGCGCCGAGGAGGCATATGCCATCCTGGCATCAGAATCTGAGGCATCTGCGTCAGACTCTGACCCTGATTTTGACCCGCCAACTGCTCAGAGACGTCGCTAGATACATCATCTACGCTGGCTGATGTATCTAGTGAGGTTTCTGATGCAGATCCTGGGTCACCACCTGCCAGCAGGAGACGCACAGCTCCAGCTGAGGAGTGGGTAGTGCCTCATCGCCAGAGGCCAGATATCCCTCCTTTCACGGCAAATCCTGGCATCAATATTGATGTTGCAGGATTTACCGCCACACAGTTTTGCAGGTGTTTATGGGGGATGATTTGTTGGGCCACATCGTGGCCCAATCAAATCTGTATGCCCATCAGCATTGTGCTGCGAAGCCAGACTCCTACTTGGCAAGGCAGCAATGGACCCCGCTAGATGTGCCAGAATTTCTGAAATTCTGGGCACTTACTATGCTGATGGCATCATAAAGAAGCCCTCAATTCGCTCCTACTGGAGCAGTAGCCCCATCTGCTCTACCCCCATTTACCCCCAATCAATGTCACGTAGAAGGTATGAAAACATTTTGCGTTTCATGCACTTCAGTGACAACAGCCTGTGCCCTCCTAAGAGAGCATCCCCATTTTGACAGGCTGTATAAAATCCGTCCCCTGATTACCCACTTCGCCGCCAGGTTTGCAGAGGCTTATACACCTGGAAGGAATATCTGCGTGGATGAATCCCTAATGAAATACAAGGGAAGGCTGGGATTCAAGCAGTATATTCCTTCCAAACGCTCCAGGTATGGAGTGAAGGTGTATAAGCTCTGTGACAGCGAGAGTGGGTATACTCAGGCCTTCCGGGTGTACGAGGGAAAGGATAGTAGCCTTGACCCTCCAGGTTGCCCAGAACACATGGGAACCAGTGGCAAGATTGTGTGGGACCTACTTTTTCCTGATGAACAAAGAGTACCACTTGTATGTTGATAATTTTTATACAAGTGTCCCTTTGTTCAAGCTGCTGTATTGCTTTGATACAGCAGCATGCGGTACTGTTCGCAAGAACCGCGTAGGTTTCCCAGCACAGCTTGTCCGCACCCGGCTAAAAAAGGGGGAGACCTCAGCTCTGCGCCAAGAGGAGCTGTTGGCGGTCAAGTACAGAGACAAGAAGGATGTATACCTTCTATCCACCATCCACACTGAGAGGTCTGTGGAGGTCTCTGTACGTGGCAGAGCTGAGCGCATCAGGAAACCAGTGTGTGCATCAAAGCCTATAACCGGCATATGGGTGGGGTTGATCTGGCAGATCAGCTGCTCCAGCCCTACCAGATTATGCGGAAGTCAAGGGCCTGGTACAAAAAGGTTGCAATTTACCTGATGCAAATTGCAACCCACAATGCCTTTTTGCTCTGCAAAAAGGCAAACCCCGGAGTGACGCTGTCCTTTTTACAGTTTCAGCTCCAGGTCATTTCGGGGCTTTTGTACCAGGATGCACCTGCTCCCCGGGCGGTGATGGGGGACAGAGTTGGGGCTACGCATTTTATTATAAAAATCCCCCCTACTGAGGGCAAACAGAAACCCCAAAAAAGGTGCAGGGTGTGTTTCAAGAGGGGGCAGAGGAGAGACACAATCTTTTACTGCCCAGAATGCCCTGGACAACCCGGTCTGTGTCTTGGGGACTGTTTCAAGCTATATCACACTGTGCGTGATCTGTGATTTTTTTTTTCCTTTCTATTTTTTCTCACACTCCAGTTAGTTAGTTCAGTTTAGTTTTTTTTCTTTTACTGCTCCAGACTTTTACATTTTATTCGTACCATTTTATGTTCTACAATTGGTGCTGTATTTTGCCAAAATCTTTGCACACCTATGCATGGGGCGCATGGGTGTACTCAGGAGACCTTGCAGAAAACAACCTGGAGAGTTTTCATGCAGTAACAAACAACCGTGTCTCCTAAATCACAGTCCAAATCTAATGTGGGGTAAAAATAAAAAAATTGAAAAATTACCGCCACACACCTTCTCAAATGTTTTGGGCTAAAACCGTTGCATCCATGGCATCAAAGCACTCCATATGCAATACCTTGGGGTGTCAACATAACAAATATAAACAATTTTCTGGCAATAATTCAAACTGGGGTATGCGGTAGACCCAAAACCAAAGCTAGGCCTAGCTGAAGAAATAATCTCAATTTCAACTCCAATGACAAAGTCATAAAAATTGTATTTGAACCTTCCCAAAATCCTGGCAAACCTATGCATGGGGGGCATGGGTGTACTCAGGAGACCTTGCAGAAAACAACCTGGAGAGTTTTCATGCAGTAACAAACAACCGTGTCTCCTAAATCACAGTCCAAAACTGATGTGGGTGTGAAAATCTGAAAATTGAAAAATTACACCACACACCTTCTCAAATGTTTTGGCTAAAACCGTTGCATCCATGGCATCAAAGCACTCCATATGCAATACCTTGGGGTGTCAACATAACAAATATAAACAATTTTCTGGCAATAATTCAAACTGGGGTATGCGGTAGACCCAAAACCAAAGCTAGGCCTAGCTGAAGAAATAATCTCAATTTCAACTCCAATGACAAAGTCATAAAAATTGTATTTGAACCTTCCAAAATCCTGGCAAACCTATGCATGGGGCATGGGTGTACTCAGGAGACCTTGCAGAAAACAACCTGGAGAGTTTTCATGCAGTAACAAACAACCGTGTCTCCTAAATCACAGTCCAAAACTGATGTGGGTGTGAAAATCTGAAAATTGAAAAATTACACCACACACCTTCTCAAATGTTTTGGGCTAAAACCGTTGCATCCATGGCATCAAAGCACTCCATATGCAATACCTTGGGGTGTCAACATAACAAACATAAACAATTTTCTGGCAATAATTCAAACTGGGGTATGCGGTAGACCAAAACCAAAGAATAGGCCTATGTGAAGAAATAATCTCAATTTCAACTCTAATGACAAAGTCATAAAAATTGTATTTGAACCTTCCCAAAATCCTGGCAAACCTATGCATGGGGGCATGGGTGTACTCAGGAGATCTTGCAGAAAACAACCTGGAGAGTTTTCATGCAGTAACAAACAACAGTGTCTCCTAAATCACAGTCCAAAACTACTGTGGGCGTAAAAATCTGAAAATTGAAAAATTTACACCACACACCTTCTCAAATGTTTTGGGCTAAAACCGTTGCATCCATGGCATCAAAGCACTCCATATGCAATACCTTGGGGTGTCAACATAACAAATATAAACAATTTTCTGGCAATAATTCAAACTGGGGTATGCGGTAGACCCAAAACCAAAGCTAGGCCTAGCTGAAGAAATAATCTCAATTTCAACTCCAATGACAAAGTCATAAAAATTGTATTTGAACCTTCCCAAAATCCTGGCAAACCTATGCATGGGGGCATGGGTGTACTCAGGAGACCTTGCAGAAAACAACCTGGAGAGTTTTCATGCAGTAACAAACAACCGTGTCTCCTAAATCACAGTCCAAAACTGATGTGGGTGTGAAAATCTGAAAATTGAAAAATTACACCACACACCTTCTCAAATGTTTTGGGCTAAAACCGTTGCATCCATGGCATCAAAGCACTCCATATGCAATACCTTGGGGTGTCAACATAACAAACATAAACAATTTTCTGGCAATAATTCAAACTGGGGTATGCGGTAGACCCAAAACCAAAGCTAGGCCTAGCTGAAGAAATAATCTCAATTTCAACTCAATGACAAAGTCATAAAAATTGTATTTGAACCTTCCCAAAATCCTGGCAAACCTATGCATGGGGGGCATGGGTGTACTCAGGAGACCTTGCAGAAAACAACCTGGAGAGTTTTCATGCAGTAACAAACAACCGTGTCTCCTAAATCACAGTCCAAAACTGATGTGGGTGTGAAAATCTGAAAATTGAAAAATTACACCACACACCTTCTCAAATGTTTTGGGCTAAAACCGTTGCATCCATGGCATCAAAGCACTCCATATGCAATACCTTGGGGTGTCAACATAACAAATATAAACAATTTTCTGGCAATAATTCAAACTGGGGTATGCGGTAGACCCAAAACCAAAGCTAGGCCTAGCTGAAGAAATAATCTCAATTTCAACTCCAATGACAAAGTCATAAAAATTGTATTTGAACCTTCCCAAAATCCTGGCAAACCTATGCATGGGGGGCATGGGTGTACTCAGGAGACCTTGCAGAAAACAACCTGGAGAGTTTTCATGCAGTAACAAACAACCGTGTCTCCTAAATCACAGTCCAAAACTGATGTGGGTGTGAAAATCTGAAAATTGAAAAATTACACCACACACCTTCTCAAATGTTTGGGCTAAAACCGTTGCATCCATGGCATCAAAGCACTCCATATGCAATACCTTGGGGTGTCAACATAACAAATATAAACAATTTTCTGGCAATAATTCAAACTGGGGTATGCGGTAGACCCAAAACCAAAGCTAGGCCTAGCTGAAGAAATAATCTCAATTTCAACTCCAATGACAAAGTCATAAAAATTGTATTTGAACCTTCCAAAAAATCCTGGCAAACCTATGCATGGGGGGCATGGGTGTACTCAGGAGACCTTGCAGAAAACAACCTGGAGAGTTTTCATGCAGTAACAAACAACCGTGTCTCCTAAATCACAGTCCAAAACTGATGTGGTGTTGAAAATCTGAAAATTGAAAAATTACACCACACACCTTCTCAAATGTTTTGGGCTAAAACCGTTGCATCCATGGCATCAAAGCACTCCATATGCAATACCTTGGGTGTCAACATAACAAATATAAACAATTTTCTGGCAATAATTCAAACTGGGGTATGCGGTAGACCCAAAACCAAAGCTAGTCCTAGCTGAAGAAATAATCTCAATTTCAACTCCAATGACAAAGTCATAAAAATTGTATTTGAACCTTCCCAAATCCTGGCAAACCTATGCATGGGGGCATGGGTGTACTCAGGAGACCTTGCAGAAACAACCTGGAGAGTTTTCATGCAGTAACAAACAACCGTGTCTCCTAAATCACAGTCCAAAACTGATGTGGGTGTGAAAATCTGAAAATTGAAAAATTACACCACACACCTTCTCAAATGTTTTGGGCTAAAACCGTTGCATCCATGGCATCAAAGCACTCCATATGCAATACCTTGGGGTGTCAACATAACAAACATAAACAATTTTCTGGCAATAATTCAAACTGGGGTATGCGGTAGACCCAAAACCAAAGATAGGCCTAGCTGAAGAAATAATCTCAATTTCAACTCTAATGACAAAGTCATAAAAAATTGTATTTGAACCTTCCCAAAATCCTGGCACACCTATGCATGGGGGCATGGGTGTACTCAGGAGACCTTGCAGAAAACAACTTGGAGAGTTTTCATGCAGTAACAAACAACCGTGTCTCCTAAATCACAGTCCAAAATTGATGTGGGTGTGAAAATCTGAAAATTGAAAAATTACACCACACACCTTCTCAAATGTTTTGGGCTAAAACCGTTGCATCCATGGCATCAAAGCACTCCATATGCAATACCTTGGGGTGTCAACATAACAAATATAAACAATTTTCTGGCAATAATTCAAACTGGGGTATGCGGTAGACCCAAAACCAAAGCTAGGCCTAGCTGAAGAAATAATCTCAATTTCAACTCCAATGACAAAGTCATAAAAATTGTATTTGAACCTTCCCAAAATCCTGGCAAACCTATGCATGGGGGGCATGGGTGTACTCAGGAGACCTTGCAGAAAACAACCTGGAGAGTTTTCATGCAGTAACAAACAACCGTGTCTCCTAAATCACAGTCCAAAACTGATGTGGGTGTGAAAATCTGAAAATTGAAAAATTACACCACACACCTTCTCAAATGTTTTGGGCTAAAACCGTTGCATCCATGGCATCAAAGCACTCCATATGCAATACCTTGGGGTGTCAACATAACAAATATAAACAATTTTCTGGCAATAATTCAAACTGGGGTATGCGGTAGACAAAACAAACCAAAGCTAGTCCTAGCTGAAGAAATAATCTCAATTTCAACTCCAATGACAAAGTCATAAAAATTGTATTTGAACCTTCCCAAAATCCTGGCAAACCTATGCATGGGGGGCATGGGTGTACTCAGGAGACCTTGCAGAAAACAACCTGGAGAGTTTTCATGCAGTAACAAACAACCGTGTCTCCTAAATCACAGTCCAAAACTGATGTGGGTGTGAAAATCTGAAAATTGAAAAATTACACCACACACCTTCTCAAATGTTTTGGGCTAAAACCGTTGCATCCATGGCATCAAAGCACTCCATATGCAATACCTTGGGGTGTCAACATAACAAATATAAACAATTTTCTGGCAATAATTCAAACTGGGGTATGCGGTAGACCCAAAACCAAAGCTAGGCCTAGCTGAAGAAATAATGACAAAGTCATAAAAATTGTATTTGAACCTTCCCAAAATCCTGGCAAACCTATGCATGGGGGGCATGGGTGTACTCAGGAGACCTTGCAGAAAACAACCTGGAGAGTTTTCATGCAGTAACAAACAACCGTGTCTCCTAAATCACAGTCCAAAACTGATGTGGGTGTGAAAATCTGAAAATTGAAAAATTACACCACACACCTTCTCAAATGTTTTGGGCTAAAACCGTTGCATCCATGGCATCAAAGCACTCCATATGCAATACCTTGGGGTGTCAACATAACAAATATAAACAATTTTCTGGCAATAATTCAAACTGGGGTATGCGGTAGACCCAAAACCAAAGCTAGGCCTAGCTGAAGAAATAATCTCAATTTCAACTCCAATGACAAAGTCATAAAAATTGTATTTGAACCTTCCCAAAATCCTGGCAAACCTATGCATGGGGGGCATGGGTGTACTCAGGAGACCTTGCAGAAAACAACCTGGAGAGTTTTCATGCAGTAACAAACAACCGTGTCTCCTAAATCACAGTCCAAAACTGATGTGGGTGTGAAAATCTGAAAATTGAAAAATTACACCACACACCTTCTCAAATGTTTTGGGGCTAAAACCGTTGCATCCATGGCATCAAAGCACTCCATATGCAATACCTTGGGGTGTCAACATAACAAATATAAACAATTTTCTGGCAATAATTCAAACTGGGGTATGCGGTAGACCCAAAACCAAAGCTAGGCCTAGCTGAAGAAATAATCTCAATTTCAACTCCAATGACAAAGTCATAAAAATTGTATTTGAACCTTCCCAAAATCCTGGCAAACCTATGCATGGGGGCATGGGTGTACTCAGGAGACCTTGCAGAAAACAACCTGGAGAGTTTTCATGCAGTAACAAACAACCGTGTCTCCTAAATCACAGTCCAAAACTGATGTGGGTGTGAAAATCTGAAAATTGAAAAATTACACCACACACCTTCTCAAATGTTTTGGGCTAAAACCGTTGCATCCATGGCATCAAAGCACTCCATATGCAATACCTTGGGGTGTCAACATAACAAATATAAACAATTTTCTGGCAATAATTCAAACTGGGGTATGCGGTAGACCCAAAACCAAAGCTAGTCCTAGCTGAAGAAATAATCTCAATTTCAACTCCAATGACAAAGTCATAAAAATTGTATTTGAACCTTCCCAAAAATCCTGGCAAACCTATGCATGGGGGGCATGGGTGTACTCAGGAGACCTTGCAGAAAACAACCTGGAGAGTTTTCATGCAGTAACAAACAACCGTGTCTCCTAAATCACAGTCCAAAACTGATGTGGGTGTGAAAATCTGAAAATTGAAAAATTACACCACACACCTTCTCAAATGTTTTGGCTAAAACCGTTGCATCCATGGCATCAAAGCACTCCATATGCAATACCTTGGGTGTCAACATAACAAATATAAACAATTTTCTGGCAATAATTCAAACTGGGGTATGCGGTAGACCCAAAACCAAAGCTAGGCCTAGCTGAAGAAATAATGACAAAGTCATAAAAATTGTATTTGAACCTTCCCAAAATCCTGGCAAACCTATGCATGGGGGGCATGGGTGTACTCAGGAGACCTTGCAGAAAACAACCTGGAGAGTTTTCATGCAGTAACAAACAACCGTGTCTCCTAAATCACAGTCCAAAACTGATGTGGGTGTGAAAATCTGAAAATTGAAAAATTACACCACACACCTTCTCAAATGTTTTGGGCTAAAACCGTTGCATCCATGGCATCAAAGCACTCCATATGCAATACCTTGGGGTGTCAACATAACAAACATAAACAATTTCTGGCAATAATTCAAACTGGGGTTGCGGTAGACCCAAAACCAAAGCTAGGCCTAGCTGAAGAAATAATCTCAATTTCAACTCTAATGACAAAGTCATA
Source organism: Leptobrachium leishanense (assembly GCA_009667805.1). Lineage (NCBI taxonomy): Eukaryota > Metazoa > Chordata > Amphibia > Anura > Megophryidae > Leptobrachium > Leptobrachium leishanense. Next base: position 297,713,871 of record CM019065.1, on the reverse strand, counting down.
AAAATTGTATTTGAACCTTCCCAAAATCCTGGCAAACCTATGCATGGGGGGCATGGGTGTACTCAGGAGACCTTGCAGAAAACAACCTGGAGAGTTTTCATGCAGTAACAAACAACCGTGTCTCCTAAATCACAGTCCAAACTGATGTGGGTGTGAAAATCTGAAAATTGAAAAATTACACCACACACCTTCTCAAATGTTTTGGGCTAAAAACCGTTGCATCCATGGCATCAAAGCACTCCATATGCAATACTTGGGGTGTCAACATAACAAATATAAACAATTTTCTGGCAATAATTCAAACTGGGGTATGCGGTAGACCCAAAACCAAAGCTAGGCCTAGCTGAAGAAATAATCTCAATTTCAACTCCAATGACAAAGTCATAAAAATTGTATTTGAACCTTCCCAAAATCCTGGCAAACCTATGTATGGGGGGCATGGGTGTACTCAGGAGACCTTGCAGAAAACAACCTGGAGAGTTTTCATGCAGTAACAAACAACCGTGTCTCCTAAATCACAGTCCAAAACTGATGTGGGTGTGAAAATCTGAAAATTGAAAAATTACACCACACACCTTCTCAAATGTTTTGGCTAAAACCGTTGCATCCATGGCATCAAAGCACTCCATATGCAATACCTTGGGGTGTCAACATAACAAACATAAACAATTTTCTGGCAATAATTCAAACTGGGGTATGCGGTAGACCCAAAACCAAAGATAGGCCTAGCTGAAGAAATAATCTCAATTTCAACTCCAATGACAAAGTCATAAAAATTGTATTTGAACCTTCCCAAAATCCTGGCAAACCTATGCATGGGGGGCATGGGTGTACTCAGGAGACCTTGCAGAAAACAACCTGGAGAGTTTTCATGCAGTAACAAACAACAGTGTCTCCTAAATCACAGTCCAAAACTGATGTGGGTGTGAAAATGAAAAATGACCACAAACTGTATCCAATTTTGTTTGGAGCAAACGGATGCATCCATAGCATAAAAACACTCCATTTACAATACTTTGGGGTGTTAGCTTACCAAAATATATGCACGTTCATAAAACTGGGGTATGTAAAAAGGCCCTAAAAAGAAGATAAGCAAAGAAGAACTGTATGTCAAATTAGAAAATGACAAGCACATGTCAAAGATTGGCGTAGCACCCAAAAACAACAGAACAAATCTATATATGGGTGGTATCAATTTACTCAGAAGATGTTGCTGAACATATTTTGGGGTGTTTTTTGGCAGTAACCCATAACTGGATTTGACAATTCATGCCTAAAGTACAATGTGTGTGAAAAAATAACACAAAAAGTGACTACCTGAAAGTTTGACATAGAGCTAGTGCATGGAAAGTGTTAAAATACAACTCTTTGAAGCACCCCAGGGTGTGCCCTTTCTAAAAATATATGGTTTGATGGGGGTAAATTACTTTGGCCGGCTTCAAAAATGTCCCAAATAGGACATGGGTGCATGATGACGAAATGTGAAAATTCCAAGTTGGAAAACTGAAATGCGCACCCCCCAAATAAGGCCTATTAGCCCCCAAATGACCCGACATACCTATACATGGGTGGTATCAATTTACTCAGAAGATGTTGCTGAACATATTTTGGGGTGTTTTTTGGCAGTAACCTATAACTGGATTTGACAATTCATGCCTAAAGTACAATGTGTGTGAAAAAATAACACAAAAAGTGACTACCTGAAAGTTTGACATAGAGCTAGTGCATGGAAAGTGTTAAAATACAACTCTTTGAAGCACCCCAGGGTGTGCCCTTTCTAAAAATATATGGTTTGATGATGGTTAATTACTTTGGCCGGCTTCAAAAATGTCCCAAATAGGACATGGGTGCATGATGACGAAATGTGAAAATTGCAAGTTGGAAAACTGAAATGCGCACCCCCCAAATAAGGCCTATTAGCCCCCAAATGACCCGACATACCTATACATGGGTGGTATCAATTTACTCAGAAGATGTTGCTGAACATATTTTGGGGTGTTTTTTGGCAGTAACCCATAACTGGATTTGACAATTCATGCCTAAAGTACAATGTGTGTGAAAAAATAACACAAAAAGTGACTACCTGAAAGTTTGACATAGAGCTAGTGCATGGAAAGTGTTAAAATACAACTCTTTGAAGCACCCCAGGGTGTGCCTTTCTAAAAATATATGGTTTGATGGGGGTAAATTACTTTGGCCGGCTTCAAAAATGTCCCAAATAGGACATGGGTGCATGATGACGAAATGTGAAAATTCCAAGTTGGAAAACTGAAATGCGCACCCCAAATAAGGCCTATTAGCCCCAAATGACCCGACATACCTATACATGGGTGGTATCAATTTACTGAGAAGATGTTGCTGAACATATTTTGGGGTGTGTTTTTTGGCAGTAACCCATAACTGGATTTGACAATTCATGCCTAAAGTACAATGTGTGTGGAAAAAATAACACAAAAAGTGACTACCTGAAAGTTTGACATAGAGCTAGTGCATGGAAAGTGTTAAAATACAACTCTTTGAAGCACCCCAGGTGTGCCCTTTCTAAAAATATATGGTTTGATGGGGGTAAATTACTTTGGCCGGCTTCAAAAATGTCCCAAATAGGACATGGGTGCATGATGACGAAATGTGAAAATTCCAAGTTGGAAAACTGAAATGCGCACCCCCCAAATAAGGCTATTAGCCCCCAAATGACCCGACATACCTATACATGGGTGGTATCAATTTACTCAGAAGATGTTGCTGAACATATTTTGGGGTGTTTTTTGGCAGTAACCCATAACTGGATTTGACAATTCATGCCTAAAGTACAATGTGTGTGAAAAAATAACACAAAAAGTGACTACCTGAAAGTTTGACATAGAGCTAGTGCATGGAAAGTGTTAAAATACAACTCTTTGAAGCACCCCAGGGTGTGCCCTTTCTAAAAATATATGGTTTGATGGGGGTAAATTACTTTGGCCGGCTTCAAAAATGTCCCAAATAGGACATGGGTGCATGATGACGAAATGTGAAAATTCCAAGTTGGAAAACTGAAATGGCACCCCCAAATAAGGCGTTTTAGCCCCCAAATGACCCGACATACCTATACTTGGGTGGTATCAATTTACCCAGAAGATGTTGCTGAACATATTTTGGGGTGCTTTTTGGCAGTAAACCTTAAAGTTCACAGTACATGTATTCTTAAATTGCGTTAAAAAAAAAAAAATCACCAAATTTTTTTTTCCTCAAACTTTGGCATAGATTTGTGGTAAAATGGTTTGCATGGAAAGAGTCAAAATACCCCAAGTTTAATACCTTGATTTGTTGTACTTTAAAAAAATATGTATATGTGGAGGGTTATTCAGGAATTAGTGACAGATATCAGTGTTACAATGTCACTAGCACTAGTTTTGAAAATAAACTCTTTGGAAATGGCAAAGTGCTACTTGCACTTATTGTTGCATAAAATAAGGAAAAAGCGAGGAATATGTAAACATTGGGTATTGCTAAACTCAGTACTAAATTTAGAAACTACCAAGGAATTAATTTTTTTTTGACGGTTGTTGATACATAAGAAATTTTGGGGGTCAAAGTTCGAAAAAGTGGTGTTTTTTCAATTTTTGTGTCATATTTCACAATATTTTTTATAGTAAATTATATGAAATGATGAAAAAAAGGGTATTTTTTATAAAGTCCATTTAGTGACGAGAAAAACAGTGTAAAATATGTGTGGGTTACATAAACGAGTAAGAGGAAAATTTGACGTAAACACTAAGAGCGCAGAAACGTAAAAACAGCAGCGGTCACGAACGGACGGATTTGTGTAAAACCGCCCGGTCACTAAGGGGTTAAACCACCGAATGGCAGGGCATTAGTGGAACCTTTCACTGCTGGTTTGTGTTCTCTGAATAGCCGAAGCAGTGCTTTTTCATGGGGATTTCACTGCCCTCGAACAGGCACCGAACAGGCACCGTATGTTCAGGCAATTTGCCATGATTTGGCGAATTGCCTGCTCTCTGGATAGCCGAATGGCCAGGAAAGGTAACCGAACGCTGATTTTTAGCGTTCGGTTACCTTTCTCAAGCAATTCGGATCTCTTTGGATAACCCTGATAGATTCATTATTATACGTATACGTCATGTCCTGCCTGAACATTATAACAAAAAATGCAATAAAAATTGAATTTTCAATCATCTACATTGTGTAAAGTGTTTTTTTTCCACATTTTATCATGCGGTTATACTTTCTATGGGGTGCGCTGGTTAAAAAAATTAGAAATGGGGAGTCGTTAATTTTTTTGGGGGGAAATTACGTGTTTTTTAGCAAATGCCCCCATAGAAAAAATCGTTAGTGCAGCATCATTGTTCACATTATAAATGGAATGAGAACAATATTACTGCATTAATAAACCCCAAAAAAAGGAAGTTTAATTTTTTTTATTTTTATAATTTTATTTTTTAAATTTGATTTTTACATGGTCATGTTTGGTATCATTGGAAAGGCCATGCTCTGGCCGTTCCAAAGATACAAAATATTAACCCCTAGCTGCCACCGATAGGGGGTTCCAATGAACCCCCTATCTCCACCATAGGTGGCAGCAAGGGGTTAATTCCGGAACTGACATCATCGCGCAGATGTCGGCCAGTCTTTTGGCGCTGAATCGTGATCCAGCCCTCTAGGGGTTAATGAAATCCGCTGCTTGGAAGGGCAGGCTGTGCCCTTCCAAAGGGTGCCTGCCTTTAACTCGTGGCCCACACTGCTGGGGAGGGAAAGAAGTCCGAATGACTCCCCCCCCCTCCCCTACAGGCACCTTCCCCGCAATGGCGAGGGGGGTGCCTGTAATAGATGTCATCGCGCCGGCGCGATGATGTCTATCGTGCCCGCCTGGGTCCCGGAGGCTGGGCTGACATCGAGGTTGTCAGCCCGCACCGGGGGGCCGTCGCGATCGACCGGAATCCCGGCCGATCACTGCTTCAAAGGGAGGACGCGTCCTCCACAGCGAAGTCCTCCGCAGCGAAGTGGACATGCGGCAGAACGCGCTGAGCGCGTCCTCCGCATGAAAAGGGTTAAATATTGTTCCAATTCAGGTTGCCTATTTTGGAAGTAAAGTTGCAAAGCACGTGCAATTCCCAACTTAGGGCTCGATTACATGCTTTGAGCAAAAAACGCTTGCGCAGCGCGATTTTTTTTGCGAGCAGCGTTAAACGGTAACGCGCGTAAATTAACGCTGTTATTACAATCCGAGCGCATTTTTTCATCCGTCAAAAAATACCGCGCGTAAAAAAGACACGCAAAAATGCACGCGCATTAACGCTGCGCAGAGATCGGTGGGCGGACTGTTTTTTCACGCGATTCAGCCAATCTTCTAAATTAAGAACCACAATTGTCTCCCGTAAAATTTTTGCACCTGTCAAAATCAATCTGAGTATATATGCTGCAGCAATAATAAAAACACGCACAACTTCTCCATTTTATTGTTTGGGTGTGCGTAGAATGTGTAACTAACTATACGTTGCTGTATTTTTATTTTTGGGCTGGTGTATTTGGTTTCAGCCAGGACGTTCACATTTGCCGTTACCATCAGCTTTTCAGAGACATTAAAATTATGCGCGCAAACGTTGTCCGTTAAATTTTGCGCTAAGATTGTAATACCTTTCGCGCTCCAGCACATTTGCGCTCACAATGTTAAGTATAGAACGCACAAAGTACATTACGCTCGCAAAGGGTTCGCACAGGTCCACCCGCGTTAGACGTTAACGCGCAGTTTGTGAGCGGACGTTGTAATATGACGTTCTGCGCAAAGGGTTTTGCCCCTCGCGTTAATGTGTTTTTGTGCACGCGTTAACGTTTGCGCGAAGAATGTAATAGAGCCGTTAGAGAATAAGCCCTTTACAATTTACAAACATGAGGGATTTATTTGACAGACACATGCAAAGAAAGACATACTTGCTGACAGATTATACAACTTTTCCGTATAAATCATCATAGACAAGTTGATGAATTCTCTGTTTTAGACATTGATATTATTCATTTTGTATCCCATACAAATCAATTATCAATTGACTCATCAAAGAGCATCCAAGTCCAATAAGTGACTCACTGTGAGTCATAGACACCGATCAGCAGCTGATACAGCGTCTGTGGCAGTACAAATTACACGTTATCTTTTGTAACTGACATCAGTTGTGAAAACGCCACAGAATGTATCACAATAGAAATGTTCTGCTGATCAATAAGGCAGGAATATATTCATATTTATCTGCTGAATGTGGCTTTTCTAATCTCGTGTTATTTTTTATACGTTTTTATATTTTGGAACATAATTGGCTGTCTTGCCAGTACCAGTATGTGTACACAATATACAACTGAAAGGAGCAACATTAGTATCTTCTCCAGCTTGTGTTATGAAATAAAATAGAACATCATTTATTGACAAACTCATTTACATGCCGGTGTTCCGTTGATTTTTTCGCCCTTGCAGGATCCGACGCTCGTGGCCGCTTTGCGCATGCGCAGAGCGGCGCTTGCAGAATCCGATGCTCTTGTCCGATGGAGCCTATGTCACGGAATCCAGCTGATCGGCCGCTGATTGACAGATCAGCTTGTGTGACGTAGGTGCACTGGCGCATGTGCAGAGCGTCGCTTGCACTATCCGACGCTCTGGCACTCTTCGACGGAACACCGGCGCAAATCTAGGAATTTCATCACCGGACTCGGAGGCTCATATTTGCCTTCTCTTTCTTTATTTTCTCTCAGCAGCAAGAGGTTTAACATGTAAAATAGAAGAAAAAACTGTTCCCTCACAACAGGGAGTAACCACGCCCCCAACAGTCCCAATAGGTTAATCCATATAGTCCCTCCTCAGGTGTAGCTCCTACTCTTTCTTGCTGCTTACCTCAAGGAGATAAGTATAATGTTTCTCTCTGCAATTGTAATTTTAAACTTTATTGTAATCTTGGCTATTGTAAATTTCATATTTGGGACGCCGACTTTTCCCGGTGCTAGCCGCGGGGGTCGGCGCTCCCGTTTTGCGTTTATTACACCTGGTTTTTTTCAACTACACATATAACCTTCACATAATGTTCCCCAAACTTCCATTGATTTAAATAGGAGTCAAACTGGGTAGTTTGCTTGTGTTTTCGCCGGCGCCATTGTCAAAAAATCTCCCGGCGCTAGCTTCCACCTCGCGGTTCCGGGGACACAGGATATGCCCGCCCACTTCACCTCACGACGTCCAAGCGCGCCATTTTAGAAATTAGAGCGGTCTTTTCATAAACAGTAAAGAATGTCTCTCCCACAACCGGACAGAAACTCCTCTCCCTCTCCACCCCGGGGCTCCGGGTCGGAGGTGAGTTCCATCCCACACTCCTCTCTCTCTGAACAGCCGGCAGCGGCATCTCCGCAACACCACCACCGAAAAAAATCTTCCAAACAAAGATTTGCAGCCCTCGAAGCTTCACTGAGGTCCTCCATTTCAGACACTTTGGCAGCTGCTGTAGCAAACATACATACCTCTTTCAGACACTCCATGCAAGACGCAGTGGCTTCCCTACAGATTCCACCTAACGTGTCTTCCTGCGCTGCTTTCTCCCTGAGATCCCCTAACTATGCTCCTGCCAGAGCTTTAGCCCCAGAACAAGTTGTGGAAGTCTCCCCTAGGGAGCCACCAAAAGATATTAATATGGGCCAACACTTAGCTGATATCCCCAAAGGTGCTTATGGAGGGGCTGGCATCCCCGCAGTGCTGCCAATAATAGATAGCGAGTCTCATCCTCGCAAAAGAGCTCCAGACCGCGGAGCACATGCTGCGGCCGAGATTAAGAGACCCATTCCTGACGAGTGGAGTCTCGTCCCCGCTAGAAAAAGATCAGGCTTAGTAGATCCTGAATACGGGGAAGATGAAGGGGATTACCCCCTAGAGATATACGCACCTGATGATGATGATGACCTGATGATTTGGGGAGAAGAAGAATCGCCTCCCGTGCAGGTCGGGGACACAATATATGATCCTGAGGGGAACCCCCTCTTTAATCCTAAAGACATCTCACACCCAGCGTCCTCAGTGTGGATCCCACAACCACACATCGAGCGTTGGGTAGATAGTGTCATGCGCTGCCCACTAGACAAGGGCACACGACAAACATTAAAAGCAGAGGGTCCTAGACCCACAACATTAGGCAAAACTTGCATTACGCCAGACGTAGACGAGGCATTTCAAAAAATTGCTGCAAGAAAAGGATGGTCTCCTAAAAAAGGAATAGACCTGGCTATACGCACATGCCAGGATAAGTTGCTGGATGCAACTGGACCTTTAGTTAAGGTACTGGATATAGTGGATCAGGCAAAACTAGCACATATCCCACTAGACCATGCTGAGATTGCCGGATGGCTGCAGAGATCCCTTTGCTTCCTGGGGAACGCCAATTCTGCCCTAGCTGCGGAAAGAAGGAAAACGATCCTTTTGAAAATGGATCCTAAGCTTTCACATTTAGCTACCACTGACCTGGGGGTCAAAGCGGAAGGCCAATTATTCGGAGACCCATTCGCTAAAAGACTGAATACATACGTGGGTGCATTCTCCATGATCGACAAAGCAGAAATAACGATTAAAAAAGTGTTCCCTGGCCGGGTCTCCCACAGGGCCGGAAGAGGCAGGGGTCGCTTTTCCGGCAGCGCGGGACCTTCCCGCTCTACAGGCTCCGCTTATAACAACCAAAGCTACACAGATAATAGTGCCAACACTAGTTCCAGTTTCTTCCTGTCCAGAGCCAGACCTTGGCACAACAGGTCTTTCCGTGGAGGCAGAAGTTCCTCCTTCAGGAAACCTACAGGTGAGCGATCTTCACATTATTCCTTTCCCTCGCATGAGGATAGGGGGTCGTATTTCCCAGTTTCACCGAGCATGGACACATATTACCACAGACCCGTGGATTCTACATACTGTACAGGGTTTTCTAATAGATTTTGTAGACAACCCTACTCAACATCGTGCTCCAGCGCCATTACACTTCCAGCACACACAGTCACTACTGATACACGAGGAGATACAAGGCCTCATACACAAAGAGGCAATAGAGCCTCCCACTTCTTCGGAAGGATTTTTGAGCACCATTTTTCTGGTGGCAAAGAAAGGCGGCGGTTCGCGCCCGGTCATAAATCTCCGAGAACTAAATTTTTTCGTTATGCACAGACACTTCAAGATGGAAGGCATGCACACGCTACAACACATCCTTCTCCAGCACGACTGGATGGTCAAACTGGATTTGAAGGATGCTTATTTGACGGTCCCGATACACGAATCCCACCGGGACTTCCTCAGATTCAATTGGCAGGGAACCACATGGCGTTTCACATGTCTCCCTTTCGGTCTCTCATCAGCTCCGTGGTGCTTCACGAAGCTGTTGAAACCGGTGAGTGCCTCCTTGCGAGCACGCGGCGTGAAGATAGTTATATATCTGGACGACATTCTTCTGATGGCCCAATCTTGAGACATCCTACGAACTCATCTTCAATGGACGATATCCCTGTTACAGGATCTGGGATTCCTCATCAATACAGAGAAATCTCTCCTAACCCCAACGAGAAGGATCGAGTTTCTAGGTTTTCTCATGGACTCCAACCAGCTGACATTATCCCTTCCATCCACAAAGATGCGCAACATAAGAAAGGAAGTAGCCTCTCTCCTCCAGCACTCAGTTACTACCCTGAGAACTCTGGCCAGAGTGATTGGTCTACTAGCAGCAGCGAGACTGGCGATTATTCCAGCTCCACTGCATTATCGGGCCCTCCAACGCCTGAAGGCCCGTTCCCTCCGAGCGGGTCTGGATTACCCGGACAACATTCATCTAACGGACGATGCTCGAGTAGATCTATGCTGGTGGCAAGCCCACATGTCAGAATGGAACGGGAAGCGCCTTTTTCCCTTACAGCCGACCCTCACCATAGATTCAGATGCCAGCAATCTGGGCTGGGGAGCTCACTGCGCAGGGATGGAGACAGGTGGACGATGGTCACCCGAGGAACGTATTCATCACATAAACGTTCTGGAGATGATGGCAGGATTCTTTGCAATCCGGTGCTTCACCAAAGACAAGCTCCACTCTCAGATCCTCCTTCGCATGGACAATTTCCCAGCAGTCCGGTACATCAATGCCATGGGTGGGCCAAGATCGGAACCTCTGACCCAGATGGCACAGAAGATCTGGGATCTTTGTCTCCAGAACAATCTTTGGGTCCAAGCTCAGTTCATCCCGGGTCTGTCCAATCAGATCGCAGACTGGAACTCCAGACACATGACGGATGCAGGGGACTGGAAACTCCTATCATCTATATTCAACAAGCTTCAATCTCTTTGGGGTCCTTTTCAACGGGACCTATTTGCATCGAGACTGAACGCACAAATACCACACTTCTTCAGTTAGAAGCCGGATCCAGAGGCTATAGCCACGGATGCGTTCCTCCAGGATTGGTCGGGAGACCGGCTTTACGCCTTCCCTCCATTTGTCCTCATAGCAAGAACCATAAAGCAGGTTCGACTTCACCAGGCGACGATAGTACTGTTGGTCCCCCACTGGCCGAGCCAACCGTGGTTCCCATCTCTGATGGAACTGGCAATAGACATTCCCAGAATGCTTCCGCAATGCCAAGATCTACTGAAGGATCCCAACAACAATCCTCATCCTCTACTACAGGGCAACCTGGTCATGCTAGCATGGCTGATTTCAGGTTTGCCTGGCAGAGCCAAGGAATTTCGGACAGAACTGGAGAATTACTCCTGCAAGCCTGGGCCCCAGGTACTCGCAACGCATACAGATCAGCCTGGAACCGATGGGCTTCTTGGTGCGTGGGAAGGCACCAAGATCCCTTTTCGGCACCTCTAAATTCGGTCCTGGACTTCCTGACTTCCATATTCGACTCCGGTCTACAATATAGAACCTTGAATGTATACCGATCGGCCATCTCAGCAGGACATGTTGGCTTCGCAGGGATTGCAATTGGCCAACATCCCCTGGTGTGTAGGCTATTGAGGGGCACCCGATTCGCTAGACCTCCTCTTCCGAGATACGCTTCTACCCGGGATGTTTCCCTTGTACTAAGATTCTTGGAACAATGGCCGGACAACCAGATCCTGACACTACAACAGTTGTCCGCTAAGCTCGTCATGTTATTCTGTTTACTCTCCTGCAAACGTGTTAGTGATGTACGGGCACTTGATTACCCTTCACGCTCTTTTCAACCGGACGGAGTCCGTTTCGATATCTCACGGAGAACCAAGACTTCAATCAATTCAGTATTCTTTCCACGATTTCCAGATCATCAGTTGTTATGTCCTGTTAGATGCCTACAGACTTATGAATCTCGAACACAAGATCTACATACGGAGTTGATTTCCCCTCTTTTCCTTTCATTCCGGGCACCACATGCCCCTGTGTCACCTGCAACCTTGGCCAGATGGATACGTTGGCTACTGGATCTGTCTGGAGTGGATACCTCCTGTTTTGGTGCGCACTCGGTTCGAGGCGCCATGGCTTCCGCAGCAGTGGCGGCTGGCTGTCGACTGTCGGATATCATGCGATCCGCCGACTGGACCAGAGAATCTACGGCTCATCTCTTCTATGTTAGACCAGTTCCTCATTGGACGACTTCAGTTGTTGCTCAGCTTTAAACAGGCAAAGATGAGCCTCCGAGTCCTGTGATGAAATTTCTGAATTTTCCTATTATATAACGGAAAGTTCTAATTTCAATAAGGACTCGGAGGCGAGTATTTCCCTACCCATGAATATGCCCCCCCTTCTATGATTCTGCATGACTGTTTTCAATAAAATATGACTGTCTAAATTCAGACCTTGTTTTGGTTTTCTTACATGTGGTGCGCTGGCGATGTCATCCTTTACGCGCTCCACCTTCATGATTCTGATTAAAATCAATGTTTTTCATGACTCAGTTCCTTGTGCTTTGTTTTTTCACTACCATCGTGGATATACACTCAGTTATGGCCAGGCCCGGATTAAAATCTCTATGGGCCTGGTGCTGAATATTGTGGTGGGCTTTTTATGTAATTTAGTGAAATAAAAACATATTTTTGGTTATTTAATAGTGCAGATACGGGTATATCTAACTAGGCAGATACTGTGTGATTAATATTTCATTCAGATTTCAATCATTTAGGCTAGGGTCAGACTAACGCATTTTTCGCGTTGTCCGTGAAAAAGTGCGTTCGAACGAATGGACGTATTTTTTCACGGAATACGCGATAGCGGTCATACGATGCGCATTTTCATCCGTGATTTTGTACGGATCATCAATAAAACCCTTTTTGCGTCTGGACGTTATGTTGGCCGGACGTGTGCAGCGTCTGACGTCTCCCAATCACGCAAACACGCCGCTATGCGGCCGCAGCGCACTCTGTACGTCAGTAGTAGCGGTAGAAAAAATGCATTCGTTTGCCACTTGCGTTGCGCGGACGAACTTTCGTGCGGCCGTTCTTCGTATGTTACCCGGCAATGGACGTCTTTTGCTGCTAGCATGGCCGTGATTTCGTGCGGTTAAACGCACGTTAAAAATGCTTTCGTCTGACCTTAGCCTAAGAGTGTATTTTTTTTTTACCATTTTATCATCCAATCCTTTGTGGTTGTATATTTTATAGGGCTTTCTTTTTTAAAAAAATGTGAAATGAGAACCTGTTACTGCATTTTTCTGAGAAAATATACAATGTTAAACAAAAAGTGAAAAAAAAAGGAAATATTTCCCTTGTGTTTTGGAACATGTTTTTTTTTACGAATAATATGACTATGTAGAAAACATTGACCTTGCTCCCAGCGTGGGAAATGAGAAGGGGAGTAATAGCAGTGCTATTGCTCATTTTATACGTGAAAAATGGATAACGTCATCGCTTTGGAACTAAAAATAATTTTTTTCTTTTTTTTTCTTTTAGATTTTACATGGTCAGGTTTGGTATTAATGCAAAGGCCAGACTCTGCCCTGTCCAATGACACCTCACTTGATCTTGTAAGGTGTAAAGATTAGTGACGCAGGGGTTCAAAGTTCCCCGCAGTGCTTTTCGCTGCAGTGCTGCGGTTTAGGTTTTTGATGTAACAATGGATTGTACCATCACCTCCAAACTTGTTGGGGACATGAGAAATGTGATGGTTAGTTAGTGCAGCCTCATTATTTACTTTATAATTGAAAAGTGAAAATATTTTACTGTTGGAAAGAAAAATTAAATATTTATTTTATTGTTTTTACTTAAAACCTGGGCATGTTGGAAAGGCCATGCTCTGGCCTTTCCAGTGATACCTCACTTGACCCTGTAGCTTCTATGGAGTTGGAGATACAGAGGTCCAAATGCAGACATAGTTATCCCTTCTCTGGGCCTATTCTGAGGCATGGGCCTGGAGCTGCTGCTCCATCTGCCCCTATGTTAATCCGGCCCTGGTTATGGCTTAGATTCTAAACACTTCTCCGTGTTTCTGCTTTCATTTCAGAACAATGAAATCCTCCTTCCGTTGTTCGGATAGTGGTCGTCTTCCGCCTAGAAATTTGGGCTGCATCCTCCTCTCCCCGTTGGGACGTCCTTGCTTGTTGGATTACGTTTACCTTATGTTTTTGCAAGAAAGAGGAGGAGCTACACCTGAGGAGGGACTATATGGATTAACCTATTGGGACTGTTGGGGGCGTGGTTACTCCCTGTTGTGAGGGAACAGTTTTTTCTTCTATTTTACATGTTAAACCTCTTGCTGCTGAGAGAAAATAAAGAAAGAGAAGGCAAATATGAGCCTCCGAGTCCTTATTGAAATTAGAACTTTCCGTTATATAATAGGAAAATTCAGAAATTTTAAAAGTTGTTGCTTTTCACCAAACATCTGCATCACTCTGCTACAAACACTATTGACAACTTGCCCACCATTTTTTGGTCCTGCCTTTTATTTTCCACCTAGGGTGGCAAACTCATAAATTACTATCGTACCTGTGGCCAGAGTTCTGTTTCTAATGTTTTTATTGATGAGGTGGCACTTTCACATTGTGCATTGATATTGGGCTGTTTAACTAACGTCATGAGTTTGCCCTCTGATATTCCTGTTTGGATGTCATTTTTGCGCTTGCAAATAACTCCATAAAAAGACAAATTTTGGAAAAATACGTCCACAGAACTGTTCCCTCCATATGATAACAAATAATTTCCACAAAAAATATTCAGGTAAGGCTAATGTCAGACGAACTCAGCCTGAGCGCACTCTGCGTGCGTGCATAATGGACGGACGTAATGACGGAAGATACTGTAGACACCACACGGTCCGTTTTTTTTTGATGGATGTAGAAAAAAAAGGGAAATATGGGAATCAATATTAATTAAAATTAAATGACAGGTACAGTCAACCAGACCAAAAAAACTTCTGAGCATCAACGTGATGAACGTCGCAAATGCGCTGCGTCTAACATTGTGTCATCAGGCACACAGGCCGCTACGCAGATGCGGCGCACTCTGGGCGTCCGTCGTAGCGCTTTTACATCGAGGCCTAAATGGTGTCCGTTGCCACCTGCGTGGTGCTTCCGCACTTCGGTGCGTACATACTTTGTGTGTTGGTCTGTATTGATCACAAATCAATGCTGCAATGGACGTTAAACTGTGCGGCGGCACGGACGTGATGACTGCGTTCGTCTGACGCTAGCCTTATATATATATATATATATATACACTGTTTGATGGAAAGTTCCCTTCTGATATTTCCAGTAACGTAATGGGCTCATCCACCGAAACAGAATGTTTATGTGATCGATGAACAACAGGAAAGACTCACTGCTTCAATAACTGGTTACCCCCAATAACAATCATTAATATAATCATGTAGTAATATGAGGAATTCAGATAGTACTGCAGACCATCAGTTCTCTCAGTCACCTGACAGCCAGGCAACAATTAACCCCTTCACTACCAAGTGATTTTCCAAAAAACTATTGTCAGAAACCAGTGTTTTTTGTAAAATCATTTTTAATTATAAAGTAGGAAATATTTTAGTTTATACTCATTGTACGTCTTACTGTAAATAACCTTTTTTTTCCCCAGTAGATGGCGCAATCTACTGCCAAATGGAGTTAGAAAAAAATAGACCAGCTGCTCAAACCTCTATTTCTCCCTGCATCGGCTGCTGAAAGCCCGATATTGCAGAGCTTTCATCAGCTGATTTTACAGTTTTAGCTCTCTGGGCATTATGCCCACAGGGCTAAAACTTTGGAAGCACCTTCTGCAGCCCAAAAAGCAAACACAATTTTTTGCAGCAAACAAATTTAATTTGCTTTTGGGCTGCAGATGTGGATATCGAGATATCTCGATATCGGGGACCAGATGGTGCCTTTGAAGCCCGAGATATCTCGATATCAGCAGTGAAGGGGTTAAACAATAGTTAGGAAAATCATGTTTGCTTAATGTTGAAATTAGAAGCAGATCAACAGCCAAGAATTTCAGTTGATGGGAAAAAAAACCACTTAAAAAATAAACATGAAGTTCATTTGATATGAAGATGAAAAACTGATTAGATAAATACTCCATTTATCCTAAAAATCATTTATATAAATATATTGTAGAAAATACTAAAATAATATAGAAAATAAAAAAAATAGTAAAGGAAACCGGACTTTATGAATGGATTTAGTACTATGCGTGTTTTGTGACATGTATATAATGCTGTATGAATAAATGATTAAAGTGTTACAGTCTGTAAATTCTAATTCTACAATGTACCTGAATGAGATCCTGCTTCTCTCTCTCCCCAGAACTGATGGCTTTCTTAATGGCTTTCATTTCATTCAGAATTGCCTGTGCTTCATCTAGCTTGTAGCCCACGTGGTTCCCTGACATTTTCATATCAATCCTGTGTAAGTAAAAGAAAAATAATTTGCCAAAACTTATACAAAATATCTAAACGCTTGATTCTACAAACTAAATACATAAAACTGCTTTTGTCAAATGTTACCTGATGACAACATACATTTTTTAGCGTTTTGAAAGATCAGTACAGTCAACCATATAATCCTCACATACAGAAAAATGTTTATTTTCCATTTTCTCAGGACACTCACAAACCCCTTTTTGCTCACTTTAAGTATACAGGGTAATCCAGACGCGGACCCCTTGCTCGAGGTGCCTAGAGTCGTGTTAGCTATACCCTCCTGACGAGTCCTAAAAATGCCGAAACGATCATTGGGGGTTGCTGCATCTCTCGTGCAGGGATGACATCCTTGGCAGTCAGTACAGGCCACCCTTTCTAGGTGATTGCAGACTGATTTGCATATGGAGCTGTTGTCCCTGTAATGGCACAATCGAGCTAAAGCCTTGTGAGACCTGAGCGGGCCCCACTGTAGAGCAGGCCACTAGTGCCGTTGTTCATTCTCAGGACACTCACAAACCCCTTTTTGCTAATTTTCCATGTTTTGCTATTTTTTTTATCTTAGAATTATTATTTTTGAATTTATTTTAGCATACTCTCCTATACTAGCCAAACTGCAGTGTCTGCTGTAGGTGTTGAGCAAATGCAACATTTAGTTTGGTCCCAAAAACTAATACTTCCATTTCTCCAAATGTCTGCTCCGATTATAGAAGAGTTTTAATTCTTATTTCATGTTCTGTTAATTACTGCGTTTGCATATACATGTAAAAAAACTGTTATTATGATGTCATTAGCCATGTTAAACCCTCACTATGGGCGTAGGAACGGGGGGGGGGGGTGGATGGAAGAGATCCCACGCAGTTATTCTCAGACCTGTGACGAGTTTGTGCTTGAGAGTGAAGACTTGTAGCATTGGTGGACCCAAGGAGCATGAACCAGGGCACGTGCATGGCCAACCCTCAATTGGCTTGTCCTGTCAGTTGCAGTCCTCGATTGTCCCTCACTCTCAGCAGCACGAGGAAAGTCAGTCATTCACCTTTACGCACCTCTCCAGGACTTGACAGCATGTATGTAGAAGTGACTCAAATGAGTTCTGCGTATAGAAGAAAAGGACCAAAGGGCAAGTAACACAATGGGGGCATGCTAAATGAAAACGGGGCATACTACATGAAATGGGGGGAGGGGGCAAAATAATATGAAGTTTGTAGATTTCTACAATCCTGAATGCCTCCGTCAGGCTCATCCACCTCACTCGTCGCTCTGTCTCTGCCGCTCCCCTCACTTGCTCCCCATCCACTGCAGCA
The DNA here is from genome assembly GCA_009667805.1 of Leptobrachium leishanense. Taxonomy (NCBI): domain Eukaryota; kingdom Metazoa; phylum Chordata; class Amphibia; order Anura; family Megophryidae; genus Leptobrachium; species Leptobrachium leishanense. The sequence goes on along the minus strand of CM019065.1, from coordinate 297,696,701 downwards.
TTAAATTCAAGATACTTACCCTGACATACAAAGCTCTCACTAACTCAGCTCCCCACTACCTGTCCTCACTAATCACCAAATACACCCCAGCCCGCTCCCTAAGGTCAAACACGGACCGGCGCCTAGCTTCTCCCCGCATCACTTCTTCCCATGATAGACTGCAGGATTTCTTACGTGCAGCCCCCATCCTCTGGAACGCTCTCCCTCATACGGTCAGACTTTCCCCTAGTTTCTCTTCCTTCAAACGGTCCCTTAAGATATTCCTATGTAGGGAAGCCTACCACCCGACTCACGGATACATCTCACCGCCCTAATCAATCCATCATTCTCACCTTGCAGTCCATCACTTTCACCTTGCAGTCCTCTCCTCCTGTTTACACCCCCAACCCGTCTAGATTGTGAGTTCCCAAGGGAATAGGGCCCTCGTTTCCTCCTGTACTGGTTTGTAAAATGTTGTTCAGTCTCAGTGTATTGTAACCCTGTCTATATTGTGCCCATTGTTCAGCCTGCGGAATATGCTGGCGCTATATAAATAAAGTATATTAATAATAATATCTGCTAAGGAGATTGGTGTCCGGATCTGCCCATGACTGACAGCCGCACATGTGTGGAAGCAATAAATTAAACATTTTACTTATATAATGGTCATCAGTCCCCCAGTTCATATTCAAGAGGAAACCCGGGTTGATTTTACGGATTATTGCACTATAGCAAATTATTACAGCTAGTACAAGTTCAGTTGACAAAAGGTTCGGTAATACAGTTTGAAAGAAAAAAAAAAAGGATAAAAAAAATGGCAATGCAAAGTTTTTCCACCAGAGGAAGGTATTTCTTTTCAGAGTACATATAATCTAGCCTTGACTAAATCCTATCTAGATGTTAAATGCATTCCACACAAAGACATGCATTATGGTTACATAACTAGCTGCAGAATAATAAAAAAAAAAGTATTAACCCATGGAGAGCCTGAAAGATCAATCTAAATACTGCAACAATTAACCAAAGAAATAAAATGCACAATAAGAAAGGAAAGTGAATTACAGCAGCTCGTTAAAGCGATCCTGTCTCTGAAAAAAGATCTTCAAAGTTGTAAGCAAATTTATAGATTCGCTTTAGAATGGGGACAAAAATGCTCTCTCATCTCCACTTATCAATCAACTCTTCGGCACAGAGATCTGTGCCGACAACAGGAGAAATCAGGAAAAACCTTTCATAGATGCTTCTCTTGCTCCATCTCCTAGCTGATGTGCTGGAAATATAGCCAGTATGATTTTCAGTGACCAGTGTGGTCCAGTTAGTTGGGAAAGGGTGAAATACATGGCAGCCACTGGAGCTGAGGTACTCATAGCTGTAATAGAGTGATGGCGATCCTTGGCACCCCAGATGCTTCTGAACTATGTGTTTCATGATGCTCTGTCAGCATTATGTGTGTTTAAGCTCATGGGATATGTAGTTTGGAAACATCTGGGGCACCAAGGTTCGCCATCACTGCTGTATTATCTCACTAAGCCAGGGATGTCCAAACTCCGGCCCCCCAGATTTCCTGAACTACAACTCCCAGAAATCTCTGCCAGCATTAGATGGATGGAGAAGCATGGGAGTTGTAGTTCATGGACATCTGGGGGGCTGGCGTTTTGACATCCCTGCACTAAGCAATGTCATATATAACTGATATTTTTAAGTAATGATTTATGTATGACTTAATGAGACATCATATGAAAAGTTTTTTTCCCAACTGGTTCATGTTAACCAACTCGCTGGAGTAAGTGTTCTCTTGCCGATTCCTGACAGCATTGTCAAGGCAGAAAGAATTTGTTACATAAGTTTGTTGGTTTAAGATCTAAACCCACTAGATCACCATTACACCACTTTAACTTGAACTCTGAGAGCCAAGCTGTGGGCGGGTCGGTTAGAATAACTTAGCTTGGTGGTAAAACCGGTTTATCTAGGAAGAACAGAAGACGACATTCTTCTCCTTAGATCCATGTGAGAAATAACACTGAAATATTATATGACGACTTACTCAGGAAGTATTTATACAGAAACATCTTCAGAATATCTATCGAACCAGATGAAAAAGGCTTGTTAGCGTACGCAAGTCTTTTAAAGCACAGAATGTCAGCCACGGCAAGATCAAAAAGAACCTTGTTAAGCTTGATCTCTGAAAAAATGTCAAACTCTTGCATCCTGGCAAAATTACAGTACTACTGATTATTTTTTATTTTATTTCTCAGAGTCGGGTGTAACAGCCCGATGCTTCCTCCGGCCGCTATTGACATTCAGGGTTTATCGTTTCAGCAAAGGCAGGACTGTTTTCCCAGAGGGATTTCATCAAGGGCTCAATAACATTAGGTAGGAGAAATGATGGCCACTTTCTACGTGAAACGAATCCTTACTGAACCTTGAGTGAACCTGGCACAAAAAAAACAAAAAAACTGGGCCATGAAAATAATTATGTCAGTTCTTTTCTGCAAATTCTGAAATAAAAGGTAAGCCAATGATTTGTGAAATGTCACTCTTCTATACAGCCAGCCTCAATAAAAGCTTGAATATCTTTTAACTATAAACTGGAATCATGCGTCCTTACGGTTCATATGCATAGATTAAGGACCTGCAGCAGTTAAATAAACACTGTCAGTGTCAAATATTCCATTCAATGGTATTAGGATGCTTCTTCATAACCATTCTTCATGGTGCTTCCTCCGTGATAACCGGAGTTTCCCATACATAGGATTCTTCTTCCTAACTTTTAGCCAGTAGTCCTCTTGTTCTAAACGTTTATCACTTGCATTGACTGTTGGATTTTCTCTGATTATCAGTCTTTGTTGTCTCAGGATACTTTGCTTAAAAGACTCTTTAGTTGACGCATGAAACAAAGACCAGCATTCGCTCTGCCCCACCGCCACGGTCCTCCTTTTGACTATTACGCAAACGTTGCACGAGAATCCTGACGTGAGTTTGGTCAGAGGTGCTGAGACTTCTTCAGGCTCCCCAGCAAGTGACACTGGCAGCCCAGGCAGACAACGTACACCTCCACGAATTCTAATATTACACGAATAAAGCCACACATACTCTCACATAACTGTCTGCACACACATACATATAAATCCCTACACACACTAAATATCACACTCACACAGTCTAACACACAGTAACACATATGCTGCCAATGCTCACATAACTCCCATCACTATCTACTGTAAGCAGTGACTGTATATGGTGAAAGTCCTTTAAATTGTCGACTGGTATACTGCCCCCAATTTATTGTAGTCTTTAATGTACAGGAAGTTTGCCTCCTTTTATGTTGAGCACATCCCATCACAGCAAGTGCTGAAGTGGCGCCTGTTCTCTGTTAGGCATGTGTCGATGCAGCACTCCCATGTTTTTGCTAACGTGTCTCAATTTTGCATCATGAATGTTAAGGTTCTCATTCCTAACGTTATCCATTAAGGCCTCAATCCTGTGGAGATTATAATGACGCACTCACATCTTCAGGCTGGTGTCAGACGAGCGTTATTACGACCGGAAGGAACGTCCGTGAGAGTGGCCTTTCCTTCCACTCTGACGCCCGTCTGGTCACCTCGCTGAGCACAGTTAGTGTGCTCAGCACTGCTATGCTCGATCCTCCTATGGAGGATCACGCTTTGCAGCCCCGTCGAACGTGCATTGTAGCGCTTCAATGGGGAGGCTTTCCAAACAGACTCAGCACGCCTGCTATAGCGTGCGCAAGTCGTGCGCACACTACAGCAGTGGCCGGCACTGTGGCAGCATCATATTGATGCGATGGACGCCAGAAGGCACGTCAGTACGGGCGCACATGGTGCGCTTGTCTGACACCAGCCTAAAATAGCCCCACAAAAAGAAGCCTGGACTGGTAAGATCGAGAGATCGGGATGGTATCACATTCTTGGAAATTACACTGTCATCAGAAAATACCTCTGGATTGTTGCCTTTGACTCGCATGATGTGAAGAATGTTGCACCATCTTTCTGAAAGTATCTCAGAGTCAATTCCAAAGCATAACCCATATTGTTCCATGGGAGAACTATTCTCATGTCAGTGCTGTTGTCGTGGCTGCGCTGCCACATAGAGGCTGTTGTGATGGGAGGTGTTCAACATAAGAAACAATCATTAATTTTCTTTCATTGTTTTAAGATCTATGAAGAAAACTTTGGGTTCGAGTCAATATGAATCGCCCTGTACTTACTAATTTAACGGGTATCAGCTATCAGTGAACAGCAGGTCAGAAACTACATATCACTGGTTTAAAACCCCTTTAGAAGAATCTCCTTTTCAACACTTACTGTTTAAGTGTATGGTAGCCATTTTCTTTATACTGTAGTTCTTGCCGCATATAAACCACTTCTCTCTTCAGTTTGTTGACCTATAAAGCAAACACAATAAAATAGCTAGTAAAAAGGTATGTATATGACCCAAAGAATTATTCCTTTTTTAAAGCACATTTAAAAGAATAAAGTAAAGGATTTAAGTCTGGCTAATTTATTTTTTAGTACGAACCTCACTATCACATTCTATTTTTAAATACTTCGCACAGGGAAGCACTACTAGGCAAAAGACCCAACTCCTGTGCAGGGGGAGGTTTCCGTGATGAAATTACGCGAACCAACATTGACGCTTGGGTAACATATATAATCTATTTATAGCTATGTTACTAAATTATGATCGTGTTGGTCTTTAACTCAATATCGATTAATAGTTAAAGTGCTCTAATGTATATTTCATGTGTGGTAAGGAAACAAAAATAGCTTTGATATTAAATAATGCATGACACAGCAGTCTATACATGGCATGTCAAGACTTTTGCAAAGAAGTACATCATTGTGCTGAGTTTATGTTCCCTATAAGAACTCGCACAATTATATTGTGAACTTTGGAAGTTTAGAAATAGTCTATTTCACTAACTTACCAATTTTTATCTTCTAAACACATTCAACAAAATAAACAGATTAATTAAAGAGACATTACCACAAAAAAATGGCATTTTCTTATTGAGTTTATTTTAAGTTGCTGATATCTTACATATACCTTGTTTTTCTTATGTATGTTTAGTCAATAAGATATTTTACTCTATATGTGTCACTGTGTGCATCCATTGTGTGATCTTTCGTGATGTAACCCCAGGATCTTTGCAGCACTTGCTCCTCACTTGGTGGCAGTGGGCATAGAATGGAGTGAATAGGTCAGTTCTCAATTGATAGGTCAAAAATCTGATTCATAAGGATTGCATTATGTAAGATGTATCGTATGCAATGGACATTCACTCATCCACCCCATTGCCTCTTCACTACTATTCTATATCACAGCTGTAAAGGGATATCTGTAGTAAGATATTGGTAATGTTGCATCATGGGAGAAATTCACAAAATGGAAACAAGGAGATAAAAACATAATTTTTATTTTTCCTTTTTACATGCAATTACTTCAAACAAAGAAAAAAGGCAACATGTGTTTTATAATGTGTTTTTTGAATGCACAAGTAATCTAACGACAGCTTATGTAAGTAGTAGTGTCCCTTTAAACAGGCAGTGCGATTTTTATTCTTGTAACCCCTGGAGTACAGTAATTCTACTACCCTGCAGTTTCTATGTAGTAACCAGCAGATGGCGACGTTCTTTTTGCTCTGGAGATTCAAGACTGTGGGGCTCTATGGTTTTGTGTGTGGAGGCAGGGCTGCTAGAGAGGAAGCAAGAGAGAGGAAGCTGGAAGATGATGGTGGCTGAGATTTGTGGTATTGTGTCCAGTGCTGAAGCATCCTGCATAAAGGCTCCCAGCAGACTCTGTATCCAGATCAAAGCACAAAACTGTTCCTGGCAGTGATTGTTCTGCAGAAAGAAGGAATCCCAGTGGAGCAGCTTCTCCCCTTCCTGGACAAAATCTGATTGCAGACTGGAGTGGTAAGCTGAAACCTCTCCCCTTGGTTTTACAACAAGGCACTCTGACACTGGTTACTAAAGCAGCAGTCTGACTTCTCTGATCCCTGGAACACCCCAGCATATTACAAACAAAGTGGATTACAATTATTCTGGGCCCCAACAATGTGCACCACCTACCTATGGTACCATTAGGGAAAAGACTAGGATGGGCCTCAGTATTGTTTGTGGGTGGGTAAACTCATACTGACTCTTGCGTTATTTACTTATTCCACTGCATTATGTTTATTTACACCGTTACATTTATTTTTGCATAGAGTTTTGCTGTGCAATACAAACTTCTATAATAGACAGCTCTGTGTTGATTTATTGCTTGTTTAAATATGTTCCCAACTGGATCTCACACCCAAAGCCTGGATGTCCAGTTGGGTGGAGGCACTGCCGCAGTCATGTACCCCAACTCCCAGGTAGCGGAGGCTCAGGATCGGCTTGCAGAGCGCTTGAAGGTAACTGAGGTAAAAGACCACAGGGGTATTTGTGGGACTACGCAAAAACCCGTTACATTCTCATTAAAAAGTTGATTCATATATCGGCACTCAATATGTAATGGAAATTTCAGTTCTAGAGAATAATTTTTAAACCTTTCGCTGCTGAGGCATTTCCCGCCTCTGTGCTGAGGTCATTTTTACCGGTTTCGCTCATCATGTTTAACCGCGTTTTGAAGCCTTATTTTATTATATGACCCAGACATATTATATATCGTTCTTTCCGGCAGACTCGGCAGATTCATAATATGTCATTATTATATGTATACGTTATGTCCTGTCTGTATATTATAACAAAATATGCAATAAAATTAGAATTTTCAATAATGTACAACGTGTAAAGTGTTTTTTTTTCACATTTTAACATGCGATCGTTTGCGGTTATATTTTCTATGGGGTTCGCTTGTTAAAAAAATTAGAAATGGGGTCTCATTACAATTTTTTTTGGGGAAAATTTCGCTATTTTTAACAAACGCACCCCATACAAAGATCGTTAGTGCAGCATCATTGTTCACATTATAAATTAAATGGGAACAATATTGGTGCATTAACAAAACAAATAAAAAATAAAAAACTTGTTTATTTTTTATTTTTTTATTTTTATTTTTTTTACAAAACATTCTACATGGTCATGTTTGGTATCGTTGGAAAAGCCATGCTCTGGCCGGTCCAACGATATCAAACATTAACCCCTAGCTGCCACGGATCGGGAGATAGGGGGTTCATTGGAACCCCCTATCTCCACCATTGCTGGCAGCTAGGGGTTAACTCCAGGACTGGCATCATCGTGCTATGCTATGCACAATGACGCCAGTCCTCAGGGGGAGTTCCCGGAGGCTTGGCCGACATCCAAGATGTCGGCCAGCTCCGGGAAAGGATCACGAACCGGCGCTGAAAAGCGCCGAATCGTGATCCGGCCCCCATGGGATTAATGCCAGGTACCATTTGGAAGGGCAGGCTGTGCCCTTCCAAACGGTGCCTGACATTAAGCTCAGGCCCCCCGGCGATCGGGAGGGAGAGAGGTCCGAACGACCTCCCCCCCTCCCTTTCAGGCGCCTCCTCCGCACACGCGGGGGGTGGCGCCTGAAATAGATGTCATCTCGCCGCCGCGATGACATCTATTGTGCCCGCGGCGGTCCCAGAGTGCCGGGCTGACATCAAGGATGTCATCCCGCACCCGGGGGCACAGCTTTCGGCCGGAATCCGGCCGATCGCTGGCGGCGAAGGAAGGACACGCTCAGCAGCCAACCCTTCCTGCAGGAGGACGCGCTGAGCGCGTCCTCCGCAGCGAAGTGGTTAAAATATCAGTAAGAAAAAAAATTTATGTGCTGAAAGGGGCGAAAAAATGTATTCTAAGGCAGGGAAACAGAAAAAAAAAAATCAAACCACCAGTCAGATTTTTTTGTTTTCGGATCAGAATCAGTTTTTGGTTTTTAGCTCTGGACAAATTTTTTCAATTGAATCAACCCATATTTCAATGAAAATATCTGCCAAAACTAGGGCTGGAACAACTAATCGCTTAATCGACAACTAATCGATGATTAAAATAGTTGTCAACTATTTCCATTATCGATTAATCGGTGTTGATTAATCGTCCTGTGTATAGCACGCACTGTTTAGAGTCAGACTGAGTTAAATGTAAATAAACTCAGCTTTGGAGCTGATTAGAGAAGACGCGCCGCTGCTTTACTGGGTATGATTTAGTTCTAGGGTTATGTCAGACACAACCAGTTTGTTTTTATTCCATTTACAACAGTAGCAGAACTAATAACACAAACCATAGGATACTGTCACTGAGTAAAGGAGCTGTATGCCTGTGATTTATTCTTGCTTGAAGCTGGAGTCCTGTGCTACCACCTCACCATCCCTGCCACACTTTCTTTGGTCTGGTCCCTTTCCCCAAACTCACTCCCATACTCAGATCCGTTCTTTTGTCCATACCCACTCCCTCTCACACTCAGGTCAAGTCACTTGAGCAAAGTCACTCCCTTCCACCTCCAGTCCCTCCTCCCACTCCGTTTGTTCACAAAATTATTTAAAAGGGACACTCTACACACCCTGACCACTTTAGATTATTAACCCCAATTTCATGCTGACATCATCATCTATGACCAAGTGCTTGTAGCGCGTTCATATGAGAAAGCAAACATGGGCTTAAGCTGCGCATGCAGCATCAACCCATCCCTCTGACCAAGCACTTGCATACCTTGTGTGAAAAGTACGCAAGATACGCAATTTACGTATGTACATATGAAAGTTACATACACTACACAAATTGCTTATGAAAAAAGGGGGAGGGGTTGTGGATTGTGGTTATTTATTTTTTTACATAAAATTCCTTTTAAGTAAACATTTTTTTTTTATCCGATGAATCGATTAATCAAAATATAAATCGGCCAACTACTCGATTATGAGAATAATCGTTAGTTGCAGCCATAGCCAAAACGCGACGATATTTTTTTCCAAATACTTGTCGAAGGAATTAAATTGAGCCCTTAATTGGGATAAGTGAATGAAATAATGGTCCAAGAACATGGTAGTTCTTGATCTAGACCCTCTTCTACTGCAAAGTTGTATTTTAAATATATTTTAACCATTGTAATGCATGCAGAAAAATAAGAGAAAAGAAGAAAAAACTTAGAATATCCCAAAAACAATTAAGCTTACCCTGGCTTTCGTTGTGGCAATTTCAGCTTTAAGGATTTCAGGGTCATACTTGGAGCTAGATGAAGAGCCTGAGACCACTAGTGGTAAAAATAATAATACAAAAATATATATGTTAATACATGGGGATAAAATCTCTATTAAATGTCAATATATTAGCTAAAAATAACATTTAAAAATTAACTTGACACTTGTGTCTGATATTTGCATTATACTCCCACGGAAGACTTGGTATGACCTATGAAACTTTCTGTATGTAAGTGATCGATCAGGATTAGAAAACTAGTATTCTGGTATTCACTGGGGTCCTGTGGTCCCAAGAGGAACAGGGACTGGATGAACATGGTGCTGAATAATTGTCTTCTCGCGGATTCTTGGAGGTCTAGAAAGTTAGATATACCTTATATCCAGCCTCCAACTCTCTTGAAGTATAATGGGTCAAGTTATCAGGTAGATGTCCTGACTACAGAGCAGAAGGAGGAACTGAGTAGGTGAGAGGGATGGGACAAAGGCACATTGAGGGTGAGAAGGATGGAGCAGAGGCACAATGAAGAGACTGGAATGGAGCAGAGGCAAAATGAGGTTGGGAGAGACGGGTGGGACTGGATATAGTCAAAATGATTATGAGAGGAGTGGAGCAGAAGTACAATGAAGAAAGAGGGACAGAGCAGAGGCACAATGAAGATGGGAGGGATGGGAGAGAGGCACAATGAGACAGAGAGTGATGGGGCACAGACACAATAACGGTGAGTGAGACAGGGGAAAGAGAGCGGAAATAGAGGTTTGTTGGGATGTGGGCCAAGGAAGATGTCCAAAAAATTTTCAGTTTCCGGACAAACACTGGGCTCTATTACATTCTCCGTGCAAATTCGTACCCGCAGCGCAATTTTTTTTGCGCGCAGCGTTAAACATTAACGCGCGTAAATTAACGCTGGTATTACAATCCGAGCGCATTTTTTTCATCCGTCCAAAAATATCACGCGTAAAAAATACCCGCGAAAACGAGCGCAAATTAGTGAGCAGACTGTTTTTTCACATGATTCAGCCATTCAGAATTAAGAACCACAATTGTCTCCCGCTCAGTTTTTGCACCTGTCAAAATCAATCTGAGTATATATGCTGCAGCAATAATAAAAACACGCACAAACTCTCAATTTTATTGTTTGGGTATGTGTAGAATGTGTAACTATACTGTGCTGTATTTAGGGATGCACCGAAATTTCGGCCACTGAAAATGATTGGCCGAAAATGGTGTTTTCGGTTTCGGCCGAAATGGAAATTTGGCCGAAAAAACGGCCGAAAATTTCCATTTCAAAATTGGGCCTGGAGGCTCGCCTGAGCCTGGAGGCCGGCCGAGCTGCCTGCTCGGCCTGCATCCAGGCTCAGGCGAGCCCCCCCGGGGGCTCCCCTGAGCATGGAGGCCGGCCGAGTTGCCTGCTCGGCCGTCCTCCAGGCTCAGGCGAGTCCCCGGCTGGCTCGGCCGGAGGGCCAAACGAGCAGGGGGCTCACCTGAGTCTGAAGGCTGGCTGAGCAGGGTGCTCGGGCGGCCTCCAGACCAAGGTGATGAATTTTGTTGGGGGGGGAGGCACATACTCACCTATATCGGCCTGGAGTCCTCCATTGGTTGCACATACTCACCTACATCGGCCCTGAGCTCCTCCAGCGATGGCAGTCCTGCATCCATGTGTCCTCTCTCCGTTGTTCACCGGTATGTATGACGTCACAGAAGCCTTTGACCTTGGCTCAAAGGCTTTCGCGACGTCATCCCGACGACCAATGGAGAGAGGATACTGGATGCAAGACTGCCATCTCTGGAGGAGCTCAGGGCCGATGTAGGTTAGTATGTGTAGGCAACATCCTCCTACTTCGGCCCTGAGCTCCAGCGGTGACCGTCCTCCGGCTGTCGCAGGGTGCTCGGCCGTCCTTCAGGTTCAGGCGAGCCCCCGGGATGCACCGAGCCGGGGGTTCGCCTGAGCCTGGAGGACGGCCGAGCAGCCTGCGACAGCCGGAAGACTGTCACCACTGGAGCTCAGGACCGAAGTAGGAGGATGTAGGTGAGTAAGGTGCAACCAATCAGCCATGCGAACCTGGGCGTGGAGGCCCGGCTGAGCAAGCTCCTTGGCCGGCCTCCATGCTCAGGCGAGCCCCCGGCTCGGTGCATCCCTAGCTGTATTTTTTTTTTCGTGCTGGTGTATTTCGTTTCAGCCAGAACGTTCAGATTTGCAGTTACCACCAGCTTTTCAAAGAACTTTAAAATTATGCGGGCAAACGTTGTTCGTAAAAATTTGTGCATTGATTGTGCGCTGGTACGCGGATGGTATTACAAACGCATTTGCACTCACAATGTTAAGTATGGGATGCGCGCACGAGCCTTCGCTCGCGCAGGGTAACTCGCGTTAGACGTTTGCGCACAAAATGTGCGTTAACGTCGTAATCTGATGTTCAGCGCAAAGGGTTTTTCCCCTCGCGTTAATGCGTTTTTGCGCACGCGCACATTTTTGCACGAAGACTGTAATAGAGCCCACTGTCTTTACTACATCAATGCATCCAAGAACAGAATCAAAATTATTTGCTTCTACTTTAAGATTAAGAGCAATACCTTCGTTTTGATATGAGTGATTAAATGATCTCTTAAATATCACCATTTTAATCAATAAACGAGTTTCTTGGCTCACCAGACCTCTTGGCAATTATTTATGAATAAACACTCTGAACTGACATCTGCTCTGCATATCGAAGCCATAACCTAAACGTCATAGACAACCAGACAGGCAACAATTTCAACACTCAGGAAAGGTATATGAGCTGTATACTCTTAGGCTGGGGTCAGACCAGCGCACTTTTAATGTGTGTTCTGGCGCACATAATTACGGCCGCACTAGCAGCAGATGACAGGCAATGACGGCCAATATACGATGTACGGCCGCACAAAAGTCCGGCCGTGCAACGCAAGTGGAATTTGAACGCATTTTTCTGAGAAAGCTGAACCGCTAGTACTGACGTACTGAGTGCGCAGCTGCGGCATAGCGGCGTGTTTGCGTGATTAGGAGATGTCAGACGCTGCTAATGTCCAGCCTACATAACGTCCAGACGCAAAAAGAGTTTTATTGACGATCCGTACAAAATCACGCCGAAAATGCGCGTCGTCTGACCGTTTTTGCGCATTCCGTCAAAAAATACGTTAATGCGTTCGGACGCACTTTTTCACGTTCGCGGGGAAAAATGCTTTCGTCTGACCCTAGCCTTAATGGCTCGTAAAATTTCACTTCTATTTTGCAAATTGTTTCAGTACATGTTATACAATGTTGCAGTATAAATTATACAATGTCATAGTATACATTGCTACACAGAGAAAAAGAAGATACATTCGCTGAGAATCATATATTTTCAGGTATGCACACATGGAACATGTATTACAAGCAAACTGCAAATAACCACAAACAGGCAATATCCATGAAACAAATGATATGCACCCAACAAGTTAAGATGGGGACAGTGCTGCATGAAGGGTTTCATTGGCCTGGAGCTCCATTTATACCATTGTTAGGCTTAAATGAGGGGAAGAAAAGAAGGCTATTTCCTATTCAACTCTCCTCCTATTGTTTGTATGCCCCATTCTCACCGCCCATTGTCTGTATGCCCCATTCTCACCTCCCACTTGTTGTTCTGCTCCATTTTTATCACTCGTGTCACGGTCACATCCCTCTAAACCTAATTGTGTTGTTGGCAATTGGAGCTGTGGCAATTAGCTTTTCATCGGGTCTCTTTCGGGGCATGGGCCTGGAGCATCAGCTCCAAAAGTCTCTGTTAATCCAGTCCTGGATAGTGACCTACAATGCGGACAAGCAGGATCAACAGGGATCTAGTCCTAAAAAGATAAGCGTGGGAACTCTGCAAGATTTCTGCTCCTCAATTAACCATGGGCATGTTGTACTTAACCCATCAACCCACATGCAAATATGATATTAATGCTTAAACCTAACGATATGCTGAGTTTTTGTTATGATAATTGTAAAACATATACTAGATGTTATAGTGATACAATATGGAGCAAATAATTGGAACCTAATAAATGCTTCTCAGTGCGTGGGTCAAAAGGAACTCGGTTCTTTCGAAGAAGACAGTGGAGGAACAGGGTTTCAACACGTTCCTGCTCGATTTGACCCCTAAAGATAAATCACACTCATCTAGCTGGCACCCACTCTGCACATGCCTATACTGAAATATCTGTATCATGAGCCACAGTCCATGCCTTGGAATGAAACGGTACCATGGGAGGTGTGTTAATCATTCCAAGAGTGTGACACCTGTGGGAAGGTTGCAGGTCTTAGGTAAGACCAAGTACCCTTGTCCATACGTCACATCTCCTGCCAAGGTTATTTTTAGCATAGATTTGTTATTTTATGGTGCTCAGATATTGACGCCTTAAAGCTCATGTGATACAGTGATATAATGTAAACACTACTCCTGGTGATATCACAATGATTTGGACTGTGAAAATTAACCCACCTAGATCCAATGATGACAGAAAAAAAATGAGGGTCCAACATCTGCAAATTACTGTTCAAATATTTGTTTCAATGACATATATTGCCTGATATTGCAGTGTACTACATGTAATTTGATGGTGTTCTATAATAAAACATTGCTTTCGAGCGTGATGAGCAAAAATGGTCTTTATCCCCCATCATTAGATTCAATTATGTAAGACAATTATTATTTATTTTTTTTTTAATTAGAATAAGAATAAACATTTTGTCTGAATCCACAATGACTCAATGCCCGGTTAAATCACCTGCTGCAGCATAACACAGATACTCACAGCTTGTCTGGGATCCTAACTTGTGCTTCCAAACATCGTTGAGTTGCCGGTATTCCTGCTGTGCTAATTCCAGCCTCTGTTGCTTGACTTGGTAGATCTCTTTCTGCGCAGCCAGGGCGTCCTGAGCGAGCACCAGATAGTCCTTCAGCATGCGTTCCTGTTCTCGACGCCATTGCACCCTGGGGTCTTCGATCTGTGTGGATTCTGAAACCATGTAAAAAATAAGTAGACCAAGCCAATCTGTCACAATGTACAAAGACGACCGTTCTGACTTTAGTTATATATTAAATATTTTATTAATTGTCTGTCAACAAAATTTACAGGCGTTTCTTTAAACTCACTTTATTGAGTGTCTAGTAGCAGGAGTCAGCAACCTTGGCTCCCTGATGTTTTGGGAACTACATATCCCACGATGCTCAGTCACCCATTAGGCAGACTGAGCCACATGGGAATTGTAGTTCCCAAAACATCAAGGAGCCAAGGTTGCTGACCCCCGGTCTAGTGGATTACAGCCATATAATATCTCATTCTACCTGGAATCTTATAGAAGGCAGTACAATAATGGGGAGCACAGCCATGGTAAGGTGCCCTAGTCTTAAATTACTTCCGAGTCTAAAAGGAGACAGCACTGTTATGGGAAATAAAGCCATGATCAGGTCCCAAAAAATTTCATTTTTAAATACAGTCTAGTGTGTTGATGGATAGACATTACCAGGTTCCCACATGTTAACATGGGAATTTAGCAGGAGATGCAGCTCTTTAAAAAGGTAGACAGTCATTAGAAGGTCTCCACTGTTGATAGGCTGAAAAAAGACATGCGTCCATGTAACTGACGCAGGAGTCCAGTAGGACACAGCAATATAATTGTGCACACAGCCAGCAATGACGTGGCACCAATCTCATGGTTTCCCATGTTGCAAAATTTTATTTGCAATAAACAAAATTCATTTGCATTGCTCCATCATGCTTCTGGCCCTGGAGTCCACAGTTGAGCTTGAGATTCCAGTATTTGTCCTGATCTGGGTCAGTTCTTTCCCCACTCAGGTCCATGGACTGTTTCCGTTCTTTGTTTTTTTAAAGACTTTATTTAGAGTAAAACAAGCAATTACAGAGTTACATTGTGCATCGTTCAAATACTATCAATGCTCAGGATACCCACATTTATCAATATACAAAAAGAAATTAAAAGAAAAAAGAAGAAGAGGGGAAACAGGAGAAAGGGGGGGGGATTTCCATGGGCGTATCTTAACAGGCATGTCGGCACTCCATTATCTGGGTACCACATACCGTACAAAACAACATCACCAGACAGAGACACAGGGTTATTCAAAGAGAATCAAAAAGCCACAGCACGTTCGGTGACTTTTCGTTCTCTTCAATTCGGTTCGATTTGGCGATCCCATTTCGGCGACCCTGTGGTGTATTCAGCAAGCACCACAGGGTCCCCGAATCACAGGGAAAAGTCACCGCAAACCCGCCGAAAACTCACCGCAAAACGAGGGCGAACGCACACCGAAACCCGCAAAAACATCTGGATCAACCTGCCGAAAACTCCGGAGAAGCCCGAGCAGGAGCCGATCACACGCAGCGCAGCCGCCGGAAAAAGCCGACACCGCAGACGAATGGAGTGAATAAATTAAAAAAACTGTTAGCTTGAATGTTTGAAAAGTGAAACGCTGTTTGCAAAGAAACTACTGAGCAAAAATGTCTGAAATTTACATATGAGGTCCAAGGAATGATAATAAAAAGGGCTCTTACAGAAAAAATAAGTAAAGTTAAAAAAAATAAAATAAAATCAGAAATTTACTTTAAAAAAAAATCCTGAAAAATGCTTAAAATATCCTAAAAAAAGCTATAAATAAAACGACTTTTTACTGCAGAATATTATAATGAACGGTTTATTAGATATTGAATTAAAAGGGGAATATTTTAATCCTATGGGATTCGCCTGAATAAATAAACCTGCCGAATTAAACCACCGAATGGCAGGGCATTTCGGGAACCTTTCACTGCTGTTTTTTGTTCTCTGAATAGCCGAAGCATTGCTTCTCTATGGGGATTCTCTGCTCTCGAACAGGCACCGTATGTGCAGGCAATTCGCCAGGAATTGCCAAACTGCCTGCTCTCTGGATAGCCGAATGGCCAAGAAAGGTAACTGAACGCTGATTTTCAGCGTTAGGTTCCCTTTCGGCAGCCATTCAGATCTCTTTGAATAACCCGGACAATCATTCAAAAACTACTTTTCAAATCTCCTGACATAGCCTATAACCTCCTAATCTTCAAGGGAATCCCAGGCCTCCCACACTTTCCAAAAGGAGGGCATGGTATAATGAAGCGTAGCTGAAAGCTCACCCATTAATCTGATGTAATCCATTATTTGGAGGACACATGACAAAGGTGGCATAATAGCGGAGCGCCACTGTTCCGCAACCGCTTTACTGGCCAATAAAAGTATCTTAGAAGGCGGTTTTGAGTGGACGACAGGGTTAACACAGGTTTAGCAAACAGGTAAGTCCAATGGTCCATCGGAAAGGGAGTTTGAAACACTTGAGTCAACAGGGTACCAACCTTTTTCCAATATCTAACAATCATTGGACAGGTCCACCACATATTGGCCTGCGTACCACGCAATCCGCACAATCTCCAGCATAAATCCGGGGTTGAGTGGTCGACTCTGTGGAGGAGTGTTGGGGTAACATACCATCTCATCAGGGTCTTTATGGACTGATCCTGAAGGGTGGTACAGATAGATACCGTACGGGTAGCTTCCCATATGTCCGGGGTTTCTGCACTACTGCTGGCTGATACTCACCTGTGACCTGTTGGAGCCAGCTAGGTATTTAATGGAGTTACGCCCATCCCTCTAGGCTCTAGTACTGAGTCACAGAGGAGGTTATGCTCTACCTGTCTCCAGTTGCTACTCTGCTGCCCTGGATCCATTCTTGCCTTGCCTAGTCCCTGTTTGACTTGTTCCTCATCACCCTCAGCCTTGCATCACCTGGTTCCAGTGCTCCTGTCCTACTGTGCTCCGCCTGTGTACCAGTGATCCAGAGACCTTCTGCTCTTGCTAGATGTCAGTCTGCTGCATTTCCACCCAGCAATACCTAGCTCATCAGCCACATCCTCGGCCTAAGCCTTGCTCCAGCCTGCATTCCCGCGATATAGAGACCTTCAGCCTTGCCTATTACCAGGACTTTCTTTTGCCTTGTCTTTATTGAACAGTTTACCCACACTCTCCTGCTGTATCCCCACGCTTAGGACATATAATTTTTATTTTTGGGTCCATCCATGGCTTATGCCTGGTGCCACCCTGACAGTTACAGAATTAGACTACATTGAGTATACTTGATATCACGCACCAGCAGGTGTTTTGAAGAACAAGTACAACTCGATCTTGGTAGTGAAGTAGATAAAATAATAAGTTGACTGCCATCACCAGGAGTACTTTGGTATTTCCTCATAACGTGCACAACCTATGGGACGAATATCAGTCCAATCAATGATCTCTCTGTCCTGTTACTTTATGAAGGAACCTGCACAATTGATCTGGGCACTCTTCTCCCTCTTCCATTTTTTTTTCACCGTGGGTTCAAGTGATTTTGTGAAATTAAAAAAAAATGTATTAGATGTTGCATTGATATATGCTCTTTTGCTATGGGTTTCTAGCTGTTTTGTATCATGCATTGTATAAAATAAAAATTATTAGTTACACTATATTGCCAAAAGTATTCGCTCACCTGCCTTGACTCGCATATGGATGGGTGAGCGAATACTTTTGGCAATATAGTGTATGTGCACAGTGTTGATTTTTCCTTTGTTTGGGATAATATTTTCTTGCTGCTGGAATATACGTGGTCCTCCAGTCGGCACTATTTAGCAAGACAAAATACACATTATTCTAGAGTGTTCAAAGACTAGAAATATTCTGCTGGTTTCCACGGTGATTGCCTTTTATTTAGTGTTTTCCTCCAAAATAGACCCTTTTTTCCCTTGAAAATGTGGCTTGATGTGGTTTATTTGTACTTTATTTCTAAATGTATTTCAGCTGCATCAGATATGTTTTATATCTTCAATACAGGGCACTACGAACAGAGCCAAACCTGATACCCAGTTGAAATCCAATAAATATTTAACAATCGGCTGTGAAGAACAATGCATAGGAATCCAACCTGCATCTCTCTTCACTTTCCTTAAATATTTACAAAAAAAAGAAAAAAAACAACCTCTGTCAGAGTTGGGAGAAAAGGGCATGTCTAAATAATTCACATGGAAATTGGCATCTCTGAGAAAACACATATCCGATGCCTTGGCATGAAACACTGAGCGCACTGCCGCATCAGATTTTAATACATTTACATGTTTTACTTTTGTTTATGCCTTATGACAGTGAAAACACTCACTTAAACGCAATAAACTCTGTTTAAATAAAAAAATGTGAATAACAATAACAAATACCAAAATGTGTATCAAACAAAGGTACGGGACATCACTAATCTAAAGCAGAGGATCGCTGATGCCATTGCCACCATTGATGAGGGTATGCTACAGCGAACACGGCAAGAAATCGAGTACCGTCTTGATGTGCTTCGTGCAACTAATGGTTGTATTAAATGAGGCAAAAAAACCTTACATATATACGTCTCATTTTGTAATAATTTCCACTTATCTGTCTTTTCATTTGCCTTTGTAATACATTTTTGAAATTGTAAAGAGACTTTATGGACACCCTGTATTTAAGAAGGATTGTAGACCCTTAGTGAACTTCTCCTGACACATATATCATAAGTAGGGTTCTAAGATTTAACATCTAAAATTATTATCACGGTTATTCAAAGAGCACCAAAATGTCACCCTCCAGTGAATTCAGCATTTACGCTGGGTCCCTGAACTGCAGTGAACGAGCCACCGACCGTATCCAAAACCACCGATTTGATCCGAAAAACTGCAGAAAAAACACTGAATCAAAACCGAAAACTCGGTGAATGCATCTGACGCTCTGCCGTGAAAACACCAAAGTGATCTGAAAAAAGCCGATGACCCGCCGAACGAAGTGCCGACCGCCCACAGGAGAAAGTCGACAAGCCGCCGAATACTAGTAGAAAAACAAAAATACTGCAACTTTTTAAACGTGTTTACAAAAAAAAAAAAAATGCACAAAAATGCCTGGAAATTATATATAAAGTCCTATGAATAATAAAAAGGTCTTAAAAATATTTTTTAAAAAAAACCCAAGAATGCCTAAAAAATAAAGAGACTTTTTGCTGCAAACGAAAAGACTAAGTAGTTGTATAAATATTTAATAAAAATGATTTTTTTTCCCCTTACATTGAAACCTATGGGATTCTCCACTTACACCTGTCGAATGGAACCACTGAAAATCAGGGCATTTCACTGACATTTCGGTGCTGTTCAGTGTTCTCTGAATAGAATAACCATTACTTCTCTATGGGGAGTTCCCTGCCACAGAAGATCACCGCATTTCGCTGGCAATTCGCCAATGTTTGTCAAACTGAAAGCTTTTCGAATAGCCGAATGGCCACAAAATTGCACCGTATGGGGAAATTCACTGTTCGGTGCAATTTCGGCTCTCTTTTAAATAACCTTGTATGTATGTGGCAGAAGAAATTCATGGACAGTCTACAAACTTTGCATTTTTAAATGTGTTTTTAAAACATTTCTTAAATAGTTCTAAAAACATTCTCTTTTTTATTACATCAAATCATCGAAAAATAACAACACAACAACAAGAATGGCAAAATATCAGTTTTTAGATCAGGGAAACAACTGTTGGCTACTTACGACTGTTGTGGTCCATATAGTAAACACCAACTTGGGGGTCGTACGTCGCTTCCCATCCCAGTGGCAGCTCATCCCCAATACAATCAGCAAATGTTAATGGCTTTGTGTACCTAGAAAGGTCAAATTAAAATTTTAGACATCCAGAATATATTTTACATACCACAATCAAATTTGAAAAATAAAAGCAATGGGAAAATAACGGAATACAAAAGAGATACCAGGCATAAAATGTACTAGCCTTAATGTCTACTACGAAAAATGTAATAAACGGATTTTGATATACTCAGTTGGTGATGTGCATTGGTGTCGTTATAACAGAAACAGGTAAACCACTGGTACCGACCATCAGTCCAAGGGTTGTACAACATAAAAGATCTTTTATACACAAGACATAAAATGCCAGCTCCCTATTAGCAGCTTATGCACATTGGAAGCAAACCTCTAATTCTGACCAATGAACCACCAGTAACGTATACACAACAATAAAAAGTTGATATTAACATTAAAATTACAAAGTCACACTGAGAATGTATTGTTTACGATGGATAAATCCCCAATAGTGACAAGCGACCAGAGGTCCACCAGTACTTTATACTCAAAGAACAAAACCCACATATTGACATCCACTCCACCGGTAGCTTATACACAAAGGATAAAACTATGATCCTGGTATCCAGTCCACAAGTATCTTATCCACAATGTATAAAACCCTGATACTGGAATCAGTCAACCAGTGCCTTATATACATCGGCTAAAACCCCGATACTAGTATCCAATTCAACAGTATGGCAAAAAAAATGATGAAACCCTGACACTTGATTGCAACCCATCAGGATGTTATAGTCAATGGATAAAAACCCTGATACTGTTATCCAATCCACTAGTACTTTATAGAAATGGATAAAAAAAATACTAGTATCCAGCCCACTAGTAACTTATACACAACAGAAAAACAGTTGTACAGGAGTCCATTTGCAGATATATCTCAAGGCAATAGTTTTTTTTATGGTCAAAAAGGCATTAAAATTTTAAAACAAAACTCTAATTGTCTAGGACTCGCTTTTGGCCCCTATTCCAGCTTAGCTAGTATTAGGGAATCGCTAATGGGAAATTTGGCACAAACCATTATCTATTTTCTGCTCCATATAACTGGCCATATTACTATGTTACAGGTTTAACTGATAATACATGGCAGTGGTTCCCAACGGCGGTCCTCAAATACTCCTAACAGACCAGGTTTTCCAGATATATGAAACAAAGCACAGGTAATATGATTTTCTTGCTCATTGATTACAGTATTCAGTCTGCTTTTCCCAAAGGTAAATCTTAAAACCTGGCCTGTTAGGGGTACTTGAGAACCGCTGTTGGGAGCTACTGATATATTGGATCCACTAACAAATACAGGAAGTGTGGAAAAGCGCTGACGCTGTAGTATGTGCTGTAATCCATAGGACTTTGTGAGCCCTCAAGTTTGCGTGTATCCAATAAGGCAGTGCCAAAAAAAGGACATCGGGAACTATTT
Source organism: Leptobrachium leishanense (assembly GCA_009667805.1). NCBI lineage: Eukaryota > Metazoa > Chordata > Amphibia > Anura > Megophryidae > Leptobrachium > Leptobrachium leishanense. The sequence continues at coordinate 297,675,458 of CM019065.1, read as the reverse complement.
GTTTCCAGTGTTCCTCTGCCACTGGTAAGAGAAGGCATCAGATCCAGAGGGGAGTATTGAATCTTTTGTTGGGGTTTTCATTGCATGTTAAAGGATTTTGCTAAATCAAAATCACTTAACACCAGGTTTTAGCATCCCGTATTGGTTCATAATTACAGGTGCAAGCCAGAATAATGAGTGGCCTTGGATTTCCTCATCATTCTCTGGCTGACTTCACATTAGGGTTTCCTTTTCGAAGCATAGGAAGCATTAATTTACAGTATGCATCCTTAACAGTTGAGCTAAAAGGGAAGTTTGCAGCCTGGCTCCTCTAGATCGATGAGCCATCATGATTATCAAGTGGAGTCATTATACTTAATGCCTCACTTATTAATCGTAACAGATCGATCGGAATAGGACCTATTGCCTTTAAGAAAACCTGTTTACAGGACATAACAATGTATTGAGAAATACACAAAGGATGGTGCAGCGCCACACAACATGCATCCACCACCACGGCATCCAGATAGCCAATAACAGGATATAGTGGTTTCCCCTATACCAATGCACACAACATATGAAATAGATAACCTGAATCGGCGCAAATATTGCTCTCTGGGGTCCTGGGATCTCACATGTACATAGGAGAAATAATAAACAATAATAGTGCAACACAGTAGGTGTTAAATATACTTTGAATGTATATAGTAGATATCCCACTCACAAATAAAGAGCCATAGCACTGGCTTTGAGTGGGTCCAGACGTATGGGTAAATTGTCTTCAGTTTCTCAGGTGACCCCCACCTTATTGCAGGTGTTCTATCCAAGATCATACAGTAAAAGACAAAAAGAGAAGAACTCCTTGTGCAGGTCTGCAGAAATCACGGTATAATATGCTAATAGTATCGTACTCACATACTGAGGAGCTTACATAGCTCGTAGATGCATGCTCATGGGTTTTTTCAGATAGGGAAACCCAGAAGAAAACCACCAAGGATCCAGAAAATGGCAAGGTGAAAACAGGATTGGAGATAAAAAATAAAATTTATTAAAAGGTAACTAAAATAACCTCCAGAACGCGTTTCGACTCATAAAATAGCTGATGAAGCCGCTATTTTATGCGGCGAAACGCGTTCTGGAGGTTATTTTAGTTATGTTTTAATAAATTTTATTTTTTATCTCCAATCCTGTTTTCGCCTTGCCATTTTCTGGATCCTTGGTAGTTTTCTTCTGGGTTTCTCTATCTGAAAAAAAACCATGGGCATGCATCTACAAGCTATGTAAGCTCCTCAGAATGTGAGTACGATACTATTAGCATATTATACCGTGATTTCTGCAGACCTGCACAAGGAGTTCTTCTCTTTTTGTCTTTTACTGTATGATCTTGGATAGAACACCTGCAATAAGGTGGGGGTCACCTGAGAAACTGAAGACAATTTACCCATACGTCTGGACCCACTCAGAGCCAGTGCTATGGCTCTTTATTTGTGAGTGGGATATCTACTATATACATTCAAAGTATATTTTACACCTACTGTGTTGCACTATTATTGTTTATTATTTCTCCTATGTACATGTGAGATCCCAGGACCCCAGAGAGCAGTATTTGCGCCGATTCAGGTTATCTATTTCTTATAATGTATTGCGAAATACCCGTTCATGTAAGAACATATTTTAATACATTGGATAAATTAAAGTACTCTTGAAGCTTAATTATGACTATTCCAAGTCTTCAGAACAGATGGCAATATAAATCTCATACATTAGGCAGTTGTAGTTAGTCTGTGAATAACAGGTAAATCTTTTTGCTTCAAGAAACTATGCTTTCATGTAATTTCATTTAATTAATAGCAATAATATTCAGAAAAATATTAAAGGGAAAATAAAGATATTCTGTAGATACTCGAGTATACCGCTAGATTTTGGTGACAAAAATTTACCTTAAAATTGGACGGGCCGCGTTATATTCGAGACATCTACATCGCATGTAAAAAAAACAAAAAAAACTTGCTTTGCTCTGGATCCCAAGTCTCCCGGAAGTTCCGGTACTCTTGCTGAAGTTAATGTGGGCTCCCTGATGCTTGCAAACAGTTCAGGAACTGATCCAAGGAAAGGTGGGATCTATCACGGGCAGAGAGCACGCTCGGTTTAAGCCAATCATTCACCTCGCTCACCTCCACCAGCCATCTAATCGCTAGTAAAGAAGACGGGTGGTCGGTGGCTTCATACTTGGTAACAACTGCAATCATTCTAGAGCAGAACACCCTGGCCTGAGGGGGAGCCTGACTGTGTTAAGAGAATATGGAAGGATTTTAATTGTAAAAAAACAGTAAAAATTTTTTGCTCGCGTTATATTCGAGTCTTGAGTATTCTCTAATTTCCATAATGAATCTCTATCCATCGTGTTATATTCGGGTCACGCTATACTCGAGTATCTACGGTACTCTGTCAAATTTAACGATTAATTCCCTACAAAGTAGCATCCAATAAATGTAAACATACACACTTACACCTACACAATGAGACACACTGTCACTCTAAGGATGTTAGCATCATTAACAAGATGCTAAACTATGTACACGTGTGGTGTGGATGCAAAAGCATGTATGATAATTTTCTAAGATGACAGATATATGTGAGAAAATGCATTTTAAAACAATTTTGCAATATATGGGCTGGTATGTTTTATATACAGTACGTCTGTTTCTACCTCTTATAAATCCATACTTCTATCTTATATATATGAGTAAGACTGTTTAATGGCATCCTGTCATGGACTGTACCAATGAAATAAAACCTAAAATGTAATTATACCTGCTAGAAACAACGGTAGAACAACATATATAGAAAAAATAAATAAGAACAAAAAGCTCTTACTCCATACCACATGTCACCCAATTCATTTGCACCGAGGACAGATAGCTAGAAGAATGAAATAGAATTATTCCACAGGTAGTCCTGGCAATGAGGCCAGCACCTCAAGGTTTACCCTACTTGGTGGTGGCTTTCCCAACAGTCAGTGAGTTAGGAGGCTAAACAGAAATATACAGGGTTATTCAGAGAGCGTGAAAAGCAGGAGAATGGCTGGAGAATGAAAAATTCTAGGTCAAAATAGCCAAACCAGAAAAATTCTCCCTTTCATCTCACTTTCCAAATCGGCTATTTTGACCTAGAATTTTTCATTCTCCAGTCATTCTCCTGCTTTTCACGCTCTCTGAATAACCCTGATAGTATAACTGAACTATAACCTAGAAAGCTGTTTAATTGCGGACTGAAAAATATTTAACACCTTTAAAGGGTAACTAGGAAGTGATCAGGCAGAGATTTGTGTCATTATTTTATTTAAATGGAAATTATATTTAATTGACTGAGATGTATTTCAGCAAGTGACTCTACAAATTTCTTGACAGCTGGATACATGCCATGTTACATCCCCTGTACTTTGACAGAACTCCTCACCCTTTGTATTGTACAGAGATTGATTGTTGTATTATACTGTGATAGAACTACTTTGGTTCCACTTGTTTGCCAGATCCATGTTTGCCTCCTTCCCCTCTCCACTTACGCCACTGAATGTGTAGGACGTCTACTCATCCCACTTACTACCTATCACCGCTAACATGGATATCACCAATGTTCGCTGCAATGTTTTCCAGATGGGGGTCAAGCAAACCACAGAGACCCATCCAGATTATCTAATGTGATTCCTTCCTGACTCTACTTCATTTCCTTAAGCATATGTAATTCCTACACTTCATGGCCCTGCTACAATAAATTAAACCCAAGATGCCTTGAAAGTCCTCACTTCTAGATCTGAAGTCCCTGCCTGCGGGATATCTTTTCTCTCTCTATTCTCTACTGTAATAATAGAATGAGGGGGTCACCACAGTGCACAGATAGGTGGGAATAGGATCTCCAGATTTCTTTCTCTGACTGGGCAAAAATCTGCACCCTTACTCCGCCGTCTACAAATTACTCACACAATGGCAGTGCACCCCAACTAGACTGGTGAGGATTTTTCCCAGTACGAACGATACATTGACTGGTGGTTCTTTAAGCTATTCACCAGTACTGGCATCAAATATATGCAGTTATAGTGGAGCTCGTAGCAGATCCATCACCCTTCACCCCCAAAGATGCTACTATGAAACCATACTTCACTCAGCATCCCTGCTTCCAATAAGTCTGTTGTCATGAGATTACTGAACTCCAGCAAAAGCCCCAATTCCAATACAATAGAAGGATGCAGTTCGTCCTTCCTATTGAGAATGGCTCCAAACAGTTGAACATACTACAATACTTGAGGAACTAATTTACTCTGCTGAGGGTAAGAAACACACCCTGCTTCTACCAGCTGTATTATGGTATACCTGGTAGGAGAAGAGGTTGTGAGGTACCATGATTGGAATTTGAAACCTCAACCCTGTCTCTCCTACTGGATAATGTGTAAAATCTCTTTTCTCTGAATTTGTGATCAAAATATGCCAGCCCCCTACCTCCCCTTCTCCGTACATGCCCAAGCTCCCCATTACATTAGTGAATGAGGAATCTTTCATTTGTATTGTCTTTGTGTTCACCCATCCAATGTGAAATTCACTATATGCTTGATTTATGATGTACCTTCTACATTTTTATGATATTTTACATTCTGTACATGTCCTTGATCTAACAATAAACAATTAAAAAGATTATAAAAAATAATGAACTACTCAGCCGCATCGAGACAGAACTCATCCTTTGTACTTTACGATGACAGAACTTGGCATTAGATTGAGAACTGTTCATCAGCTGCAATGTACGGAGAAAGGTTCGATTTACAGAAAAAACCCTCATGTATTGTAATGTGCTTAAAAACCTCTCATATTTGCACTGTGCTGCCCTAGAATTGTATAGAGATAATACTAATAATTTGTACTGTGCTGAGACAGAATTCCCCATCTCTCATACTTTACTTAGAATGCGTCCTTCTTACAATACTGATGCACAACTCATCCATAAAACTTAATAAATTTACGGATGATTACAGTCCGTTGATATCAAACTGTGCCCTGTGTCCCTCTACTCTCCCCTCAGCTATCCCTAAAGGCTTTGACAACCTCCTATAATTGGGGGCTTTCCTCTGCTCAGTAGACTGTCAATCTGGCTGGGCGAAGTAGAGGTAACATCACTGCTCTATAACCATGGAAACTGTGGAGACACAGGTGCAAATCCCAGCACCTCTTCAGTAAGTGTCCTTGGGCAAGACACCTAATGGTACATACTCACCACCCAGGACATACTTGAAAATGAGAGAAATCTCAATGTATCCTTCCTGGTAAAATACTTTCTACAAACAAACCAAAAAAATCAGCTGGACAGCCTTCCAATCAACTTTCTGCAGGTTGTCTTAGTTGATCAGCCAATGCCTCTCATGCTTTTGCACTGAGAGGCATCCGACTGGCTGGCAGTGGGAAAGATTGATAGGGTCTTCCTGCAGAAGAACCTGTCAGCACTGGAGTAAATGTACATTTTCCAGATACGCTAAGCTAAAAAAAGGGGAAAGGGAAAATTTAACCTGTTCACACTTTTTTAGCCTAGATTGCACCTTCAAGTTTGCCCAGGCTCAATGAAAAGGTTAACTAGCAGTCAGTGCTTAGGCTGTCCGTTCCTTCTAACTACTCTGGGTCCTATTCTGAATTGAGTGGCTTTGTGTAAGTTAGGGCTAGGGCTTACAGTGACTAGCTAGGGCTAGTGACACAACGCTAGTCACTGTATATCTTTATCTAATAGCACTAGCAATGATGATCACAGCTAGATGTATTCATTCCGCTGACCATAGGACAAAGTTGAGTTTGCAGCAATATTAATTTTGATGGCAAATTGTAATTAATTTTAGTCATCTTATGACTAAAACGCCATTTAGTTTTAGTCATATTTTAGTAGTCTATTGTTTTAGTCGACTAAATGTCACAATATTTTAGTCGTCTAAATCTAGAGTAGTTTTAGTCAACTAAAATCGAATGGGTTAAAGTGTACTGTATTTTGCATTATTTAAGCATTTCTCTAGAATTTCCAAACTCATATACTCCTGGAGTAAATATGTTATCTGTATATAGGAAATTCATAATTTCTCTCACTTGAAATTAATTCTGATTGGATCTCTTCCCAAATAGTACCCCCTTAACATTTTAGTCTAGTTTTTATTAGTTGACTAAAATGTCAAAGGATTTTCATCAGTTTTATTCATCATCATTTAGTTTTAGTCACTAAAAGAATTTAGTCGACTAAGTCTTTGATGAAAATTATAAGTCGACAAAATTAACATTGGTTTGCAGGTGTCATTTATATATTTTTATTTTAATGAAATGCTGCATAAAAGAGAGAAGTACAGCTGGATAAATGTGTGTGTGTTAAATAACATTTGTGACATGTCAAGTACGTGTTTATTAAACAGCTGTGTCCTGTATCAAGTAATAATAGTACAAACCTCGCATTTCTATTGAAACATGAGTTTACTCTGTACGCTCGCAACCAAAATACTCATTATATGTGCAATGTTTTTGTATTAACAGTCTTTACTTTACTCTGTCACGTGTATTCCTTCTTCCGTATCTCTCTGTTCAGACACAAATCAGGGAGGTGAAGGAGATTGCTCTGGGGATTTCAAGCAAAACTATAAAGTCCAAACTAAAACAAAACAATGGTACAAATAAGGGCAACATACAAAAGTACACTTGCTCAGGTCACTTAACCAGAAGTAGTTGTCGCTCTTGGTGGTAAAATCCAATGCTAACATAATAGTGTGCTTGAGCACCAGCTCGCCGGATTCATACGGCCAAATAGAGAAACCATTCCTCTCCCTCTTAGTCAATAAACTCTGCTATTCTTTCAATAATCTGTGGTAATTATCCTTTTTTCCCTAGGGCAAAGTTTGCGATGATCCAATTAATCTATGTGATTCAGCTGTCATTTCTTACGACTTTATCTACTGAGCCCATGAGTCCTATAAAATACAAGGAGCCATTAGAGCTGTAAACACCAGAGTAAGCGTGGAATAATGAGAGCTGTGGTACCATTACCTCAATATGATGGTCAAAATAATATATAATAAATAATGTAGGAAAACCAAGCCTGAAAATCTGCATTGCAGGAAAATTTGAGGTACTCTTGAAGTTTCTATGTTTATTTAAATACTTGGGATGTTCAACATCTTCCTAGAGAATTACTCACAACAGCAAGTGGCTGAAGCCTTCATAGTGATTTTGTCATGGTAGACGCACCTCAGTATAATGTGTGAGAGAATTTATTTCTTTATATACAATGTGTGAGACAAATGGTAATGTATAGATTTCTAAAACCTTCCTATCAAATGGGTGCCCCCTTCACACCTATCACTTATTTCTGTTGGCATGGAGGTCTGAGGAGACCTCAGTACCAATGGGGAATGATAATTTAGAGGCAGAAAGCCTCCCTGCAGGTGATTCTACCATTATCTGAAAACTTCCTGTTGACCGCCAACTTGTCAGTGTGTTAATGTCACCAGAAAGGGCCGGTCGAGTAATTGTTGCCGGTTTTCCCTCCATTAAGCCTAGCCACGCTAGATGCTAGACCTTGTTACATTGTGGTCTGCATTGTAATCTAAACATCTAATCTAATCAAGCATTGATCTTTCTGTGCAACATCGCGTCAAGGATTGATATTGTGTTGCTCGAAAAGTCAAACTAACATTGACACTTTAAACTTGTTTTCCAACTTTATATCCTATGATAATGACGAAGGATATAAAGATGATTTTACACTGTTCCTATTTCTTCATGTTAGCCTCCGACTCAAAGCCCGGGTAGCTGCAGGGAGCAATGTGAAATTTATTTTAGCCTCAGCTCCCTCTTCCTATATCCCATTAGTATGTTTCAGTCTTGTTGTGGACTTTACTTGCCATTAAATTAACCATGCTCTCATTGCAAGGGAAGGCTGACATCTCAATGGTATAAGAAGACGCCCTATTCCTCCCGAGCGGTTAACATTAACCAGTGAGTCGGTAATTATAATGGCCCGGCTTGTTAATGTTAACAGCTCAGCAGTTGTTCAAGACAAGCTACAACCTCTTCTTGCGTCCTGTTACAGGTGCCCTAAGCTGATTTTTATAGGGAGTGCTAATGCTGAGGCAGCCACAGAAAAATGAGCAATTCCAAAGTAACTCTTTATTCTGGCTTGTAGCCGGTTCTGAAACAAACTTTATAAGCTGCCAAAACCTGATGTCAGCAGACTTGCTTAATGCACAAATAACGAGCTTAAAAGATGCAATACTATCCTGTGGTCCCTGGTGAAAAGGACGGTGTGAACTGCTCTCACACAAAACTGAAGGACACCAAGAACAAAAGGTTCTCGTCAGGAGGGTATAGCTGACACCCCTCTAGGCACCTCAAGCAAGGGGTCCACATCTGGATTACCCTGTAAACTAATTTCGAGAAAAAAGAGGATTGTGAGAATCCCAAGGATGAGCAAAAGGCACTAGTGATCTGCTCTACGGTGGGGTCCGCTTAGGTCTCAAAGTTTTAGCTCGATTGTGCCATTGCAGGGATGACTTCTCCATATGCAAATAAGACTGCTGTCACCAGAAAGGGTGGCTAGTACTGAAATGTCAAGGACGTCATCCCAGAACGAGAGGTGCAGCAACCCCCGACGATCATTTCGGCTTTATTAGGCCTTCTAGGCACCTCAACCAAGGGGTCGACATCTGGATTACCTTGTACGATTGTCGTGGGTTGCTGCACCTCTCGTGCAGGGATAATGTCCTTGGCATTTCAGTGCTGGCCACCCTTTCTGGGCGATAGTCTTATTCGGGATATTTATTTTTTTTACATTGAAACTTATGGGATTCACCTGTTTAAACCTGTCGACTGAAACCACCGAAAAACAGGGCCCTGCATTCGGTGTTCACTGAATAGATTAACCATTACTTCTCTATGGGGAGTTCACTGCCACCAAAGATCACCGTATTTCGCTGGCAATTTGCCAATATTTGGCAAACTGCCAGCTTTTTGAACAGCCGAATGGCCCGCGAAATTGCACCATACAAGAAAATTCACTGTTCGGTACAATTTCGGGGCCAATTTGGCGCTCTTTGAATAACACTGTATATGCGGCAAAAAATTTTTAGTCTGTTTTGAGTCTGAAATAGTGCCAAGTTAGGGTGTAATCCACAGTACTTTATATTCCCAAACTTCTTTCTTTGATGGTTAAATATAAACAAGAAAATGTAAAATGATGGAAATTTATAGGAACAGTTTTGGTACACCCACAATTTCTGTAGCTACACATCTCGTACTCCAAACAAGTGCTTCATTTTTAAACTAAAAAAAAATTCAGTAGCGGAGAGCTTATGAAAAGGATTCTTTCATTATACTATAGAAAAAATAACCACAGTCAAACCGGATCACATTAACCTGTCTACCCAGACGGGAGCCAGACTATGTCTTATGGAACCGTATTAACACCAGATGACCTTTCCAATTGTTACATCTAGGACAGGAGAACAAAAGGTTTAATTAGGTTAGAATTTCATCCCAGAAAGATGTGCTTTCTCAGTGGTAAGTGTTACGCTAGGAAGACCCGTCTCCACAATACCTCATTTCATCAGGACACAGACTCCCACCCCCACAAAAGGTCACACTAAAGATGAAGCTGAAATCCGCCAAATGCTATATAGTACATTACACATGATGCAAGGTAAGCTGCAACAAAGTGAAAGTCAAACGACGAAATCATGCCTCCCCCACCCCAAGACATAAGAAGAGTTCATGTTACCTTTTCATTGTTAAACAATAAAGAATGGCTATTCAGATGTATCCTTTTATTGCACAATAGAAATGCATCACCAGATCCAATTTCTGTCCACTTGTCTGTGATGTCACAACATGGTGGGAAAAATGTATTTAAAAATAATATTGGATGCATCCTTACATATGTTTAGGACAGAAACTTTCTACTACCTAGGTGTTCATTAAACCATGTATTACAAGAGTCAGCAACTTTAGAACTCCAGCCATGGAAGTACTTCTCCCATGATTCTCAGCTACTCATTAGATTGGCTGGTCCTCAAGGGAATTGTAGTTCTAAAACATCATGGGCCAGATCATAACTTAAACGTTAAAAGTAAGGTGCAAATGGAAAACTTGTGTCAGCCGTTTTCCATTTGTGGCTCGTCTTTAAAGTCTGTACTACCACTGAGCAGCTTTCTCAGCAGTTCAATACTTTGCAGCCGCAGGATGTTGACACCATGTTGTACCGTGCTGTTATCAGCTGCAGGAGTCCATAGCACTCCATGGAGACACACACAAAGCTTGCACAAGCTGTTCGAGTGAGGTCAGGCCAGGACGGTGCACGGATTTATGAAGGAACACTAGGAACGGTTTGTGGATTACTGGAGCAAGCAAGCAGCGGATCACAGTGCTCTGCACCAAAGGATCTAAAGTGAGTATGGGATTTTTTGGTGGATGTAGATTACGGTGTTAAGAGATTGTGCTGAAGCATACAGAATAACATCAGACACAGATGAAAAATGAGCTGGTTGAAATAGCTCGTTCTTCATCCGCTAGTATCACATTAACATCACTCATATAAACTATAGGAGACGTTCATGCACAGCAACCAGGTACTACAAGCCCTGCTTGAGTGTCGATGCAATAGGATGAATTAAAATTGAAGTGCACCCGTTGTCTGTTATAGAGATTTTTGTTATGGGTTTTGTTGTAACTTAATTTACACCAGTAAACCTTTTTATTTTACAACTTCCAATCGCTAACGTTAGCCTTTTGGATGTGCTAGTGTTATCGCTAGGATAAATGACTTTAACACATGCCACATATTACCTTCCTGATGCTAAACTCGTAATAAATCACTTAGTGTATCATTTTTTGCGCTAGGTTCCGTGAGCTTACTGTACTTTGCACATCCTATACTTTACGTGGGGAGCCAATCATTAATTAGCGTTTGTAAGGTATTACAAGGTCCTAGCGCTAATTACTACAGGGATGCGTAAGGCAAAATTTTAGCTATGCCTAAAAGCTGGTGCTGAAGGATTCTGCATTTGCAAAATCATTTAGCATCCTCTAAACCTTTCATTCCACGGCGGGAATGTTGGCCTGATCCGCCGCTTCTTCTGGTCGCGAGCAAATTGAGCCTGGGAACAAATAGTTCCCAGTCTCCCTCCACATTCACTCCGTGGCACTGCGTGATCTTGCAAGAGCGAGATTGCGTAGGGCTCGCGGCCTGGAAAAGCAACCCTCCCTCCCAGCAGCACAGAAATGCTACCATGAGTATCCCAGTGGGTAGTGCTGCGTTCCGGGGTGAGGTGCTCAGCTAGTGCCTGCCCTGGAATATCATGCTAAAATGGGGATGCTATGGGGAAACCTGCAGGCAAAGATGATCTTTAAATGTACAAGCTACTGTTGAAGTCTATGTTAATTGGGGAGCTCTACTCCTGGTTTGTTGTATTTTTTGTCTTGAGAAGCACCCACCCTCTATGCATAGTAAAGGTTGAGTGCTGCTCTTCTGGTGTATTTTGTTTTAAAAGGGCTGACATCCTCCCTGTCACATGTGTTCCACTTTCAGGCTCTGTTTATCCTTGAATCTCGGGGAGATACAAAAAAGATTCTGTCCTCAGTAAGTGAGTTAATCCCATAATGGCGATCATTAAGTGATGTAGAGTAGGACGTAGAGTAGGACCTGTCAAAGGTGGGATACATTGGCGCTGTTGATAGGCTTAAGCAATTTATGGCCATATATTTTGAACTAAATTCCCATCATTTTTTAACAGAGTTTAGGGTTAAAAACCTTGTAAAAAAATCTTGATTGGGTTGAGAAACTGTTGCAATCCTGAAAGGGTTAAGAGTTGATAGTGCGTTTAATGGGTTAAAATTTGGTTAAATGTTTAAATGTACAAGCTACTGTTTAAGTCTGTGTGATCTCCGTCTGGTTTATTGTACAATATATGTATATAGATTAGTGCACCTGTACAATATGTGATGTGTATATGATGTGTATGTGTACAAAGGATGTATACACAATGGTACCTGTATATATGATGCTTATATACAATATGTAGGTGTATAAAGGATATGTATATATGATGTGTATGTGTATATAAGATTTGTTTATGATGTGTAAAACAATTATAAAATAAATACATTGATTTAGTTTTTTGAGACAAGCCTATGTCTGTTTTGTTTTGTTCTTTTAGGATGTTGGGGTAGAGAACAAAATTTTTAAGGGCGTCCAAGAAAATGTTTGCTCAGGGCCCAGTCAATATTAAAGACAACTCGATAGGGACTTGTATGTTTTTCTGTATACCCCCGAACCTCCGCATTTTACTGCAAATTCTGGAATTGCGTGTTTTACTGTAATCCCCAGAAACGCATGTTTTACTGTAAACCCCAGAAATGCGTGTTTTACTGTAAACCCCAGAAATGCGTGTTTTACTGTGATCCCCAGAAACGCATGTTTTACTGTAAACCACAGAAATGCGTGTTTTACTGTAAACCCCAGAAATGCGTGTTTTACTGTAGCTGTGGAAATATTAAATTACGGACTTGCTGTAATAACTATAACCATCGAAATTTTAATTTATGGATTTGCGCGTTATAATAGGACAGTGAAAATCTAAATGTGTGGACTAATGTCTTTTATATTTACAGTACGGAGGTTATGCATTTTCCTGTAAATGTGGATCCCTATTTACGCAGGTTGCGTGTTTTATGTAATGGCATATATAATATATTATATATACACACACACAGTGGAATTTACAATAATTAGCATATATTTACTGTGTATATTTAATAAGGAAACATGACTTTTCATATTTACCCCATATTCCGTAAAAGTAGCCAAATTCCCTCTGCAAAAGCAGTTTCTATTCATTTTCATTTCCATTGTTCAAATCAATGACAAAACCAGCATCTGCCTGGAGCTAGACTCATTTCTCTTAGTGGTAACCAAGTATCCTCTCATGACCCTTCATTTCTCCGGTATCAGAGTGAAGTCATGCCATAAGCACGCAGAGTAATGTTATTTAGGCACATATGAGGTTGATCATAAATTATACAAAGCATATCTGCATTACACATTTATACAATCAATTCTCACAAGGATCAAGCAGTATCTGTATATTTACATTTGGTTTACAGACAAATAAATTCCATCAAAAGGAATTAAAAGTGTTTTTCATTCCTTTGGCCCTGGTAAAACATACTGTTCCCTGTGGTCAGAGATAATTGACAGGCATATTTAACATAACTCACATTCCACGATCAACCTAAATATTTCACGATTATGCCAGGATTTTTGATTTAGAAATATAGGCTTTCAAATTCACCCAATTGTCAATTTCTTTTTAGCATCATCGTTTTTATTTTTAGAGCAGATTACTTGGCAATTATCACAAGAAAGTAAAAGTATGTCATAAATAGAAAATGGTACACTGCTGAGCTGTACAAAGAGATAAATCAATCATGTAATTTCATCAGAGAACACGATCCTGTGAATGTGTAGCAGCGTTATAAAACAAGATCGGAGACTAGGAATTGACTTTCATTAGTTTGCAGAATAGAAGAAGTGCAAGAACGGTGAAAATGATGTTAAATGATTAAAAGTGCATTGCTATCCACCTGACATATACCTGTGAAATGCATGGCATGAACAGATTCCAGGTGTTGACTCTACAAACTGAAAGAAGAGTCCCAGCCCTTCCTTGGCAGTTAAAAGGGCTTACCGCTAAGCTTGCGCTACTGCTTGCTCCAGTGTTGGCCCTATAATCAGACAAAATAGGCATTCGCTTAAGGCCTTAATCAAACAGGGACCTCACATAAAGGATTTTTTTGTACATTCATGTGCATGCCTGATTTCTACACAAACATAGTCCTGCAATCACACAGCTGCGATTTGGCAAGGACTATGGGAACCTTCATTCAGAAAAACGTACTAGATTAATTTCTGTATAACAAGATGAGCCTTACATCTGAGATTTGTTTAGCTCCCTTCACCATCAAATGGTTTTCCATAAAACCACTGGAACGACACAGTGGTTTTATGGAAAACCACTTACAATCACACACTGTAACAATGTATGCACCATATATACAAAAAATTTTACAGTCAGAAATCTTATTTGACTGGCATGGGGCTCCCTCTGCTGTCCAAGAATCAAAAACATAATAAAAATACAGCTGGAGCTTTGTGGCTTTTGAAAGAAAAATGGAACTCCAGTTGCACAAACTGATTCAGCACTCTGGCTGACATGTCTGAGTGTCATGTCCCACACTGTCTTCATGCCCCAGCGCCTGGCAGCATCATCCTCGCTGCCCGGGCATCAAGTAATATACAGGTCACTCGCGGTCACGTGGCGAAGCTGTGAGGTTTAAAACCACTCAGCTGAGACCTGCTCATTGCCCTCACGTGGTTTTCACTCTCAGTTCTCGGTCTAATCTCGTACATCAACCCTGGCTTGTTTGACTTGGCATTCCATTGACCACGCTCTGGCAATACGACCCCTGGCACACCAGGCTGACGACTCTCTGGCGATATGACCCCTGGAATTTCTGATAATCCGCTCTGGTATATTACCCTTGGCATTCCTCTGATATTCCGATTTCGTAGTAACCCCTGGTGTGTTGTTCTGGATATATACTCCTCAGATTATGTTCTAGGTAGTCGTACCGACCATTCTAATGATCGGAAGTGTATGATAGTTGTACTGCGCACAGGGACCAGCATTATAGTTATCAAGGAGGTATCGTGACACTGAGGTGCTGAATCATAGAGGCTCATTCTGGAGCACATTTGCAGATGGATTTTGTTTGAAATAAACAAAACTTATTTGCATTTCTATGCTTCAGAAAAAGATCAGATGAAGTTAACCCGATCTTGGGCTCCTGCAGGAGTTTTTGAAGATCGAGTTCAATCAATCATGGTAGTGGCAGGCTTAAGTCCTCATTAACTTTTGAGCTGAATCTTGCTGACTCGTACTACCTCCTGGCTTTTAATAAAGGAGACAACAATGATGGATTAGCATGGATGACTCTGTATTAAATGTAGACACTCTCAGGATTGGAAATTCCCTTATATTCTTTGTACTTCGATAATACTGGCTTTTTTCAACAGGAAGAAGAAAACCGTGCAAGTGAAATTTGGACTCACGGTTATTAAACATTCTATCCTTACTGCTTTTTCTCATGAGAAAAATGAATTGGTAATATTATTTAATTAAGTTACTTTAAGTATATTTTGGTTTTTTTTCCCTATCTTTTTCTTCCTGCAAAATGTCTGGAGCCCCTAGGTTGACTCTGAAACACACTCCACATGTACTATTTTTTTGGTTATACAAATTCTTGTTACATTACTCGTAATCAGCACATCTGACTTTCATATTCGTCATTTTCTGTCTTCTGCCTTTTTAATTCCATTAAAATTTCTCCTCTTCGAACGTTGTTTTTTTGTTGTTACTAACATTTTATTGGGACATAATCACATGAACATAGTGCAGGTAGTGTCGGGGTTAAAATACCGACTGCCAATACCAAAATTATTCCCACTATATAATATTATGATGATAATATGTTTTCTTAATGAAACTGCAGAGTAGTTTTTATTTAGCAGCTGCCAGACCGCTCCTCTAACTCAATATATTTACAACAGAAAAAATGTAAACGTAGCAAAAATGATCACTTCCTAAAAACAGAAATAGCAAACATCAACGCTTGGAAAAATTGCGAATGGAATTAAATATGAAATTATCACCTCTAAGAAACAAAAAGAACGCAATAAGTATTTTCATTTGTTGATAAGCTACATCTCAACTTAATTTGTAAATGTCATGATGTTTTTCCTGCCTGATCCAGTGAAAATTAAGTTTCACTAGACATGTGCATTCGTTTTAGTACTAAAACGATTTAGTCCGAATTTTGGGATAATTTAGTTTTAGTATGACTCAAGAGGTACGAAACTGCTCAGTACAAAAAACGAAAGAAACTAAAATAAAATGCACTACATTTTAGTTTCAGTCATTTTTGTGATATTACATTGATGAGTGAAGGAGACCAGTAATGAAGTGCAACATCGCAAAGCTACAGAAAAGGTTTGTATGCATAATCCTTCCCGACCCCTACCCGAAAATCTGACAGTGATAGAGCTCCAGAATACTCACTCGCAGCACAGACAGTCAGCACAGGAGAGGAAACCTTTACTTAACCCTTGCATGTCTAAGAGGCAGTCAAGATGATAAAAGCAGCTGGAGAAGGAAAACATTCAAATAAATCACACTGAAAGCTAATGACAGAGGAGGGCTGGATAGTAAAAACCCCTTTATAACAAGCAGCGATGGGAGAAGAGAGGGACTCTATAAAACGTGTGTTATCTCCCCTCCCGCTCTGCATAATAGGGGCTTAGGTCTGATACATTTTATATTATCCAGGAGCACTATCCCCCTTTCCTCATCTATAATACACGTTTTATATAAAGTCCCTCTCCTCTCCCAGTGCTGCTTGTTATAAAGGTTTTTTTACGCCTGATACATTTAGTATCCAACGCTCACAGTTACTCTGCCATTATGAGCCTTCAGTGTGATTTATTTGAATGTTTTCCCTAGATTTAAAGTGCTTTATTTTATTATAAAAATACATTTTCACCAGTCATCTCTTCTCTGAGCTTTCAGACCGATTTACGTTAATATTTCCCTCTCCCCTGCTTTTATATTCCTGTGTCTCCCCCACAGAGATACAAAGTTTAAGTGAAAGTTCCCTCTCCTGTGCTGGATAAGAATTGCATTCCGAAGTTCTGCACCCTCCACATGCCAATGCAGTAGGATGTTCTATACAGAGAGGGGCATTAATTAATGCAGGTGGATGTTCTATACATTATACAGAGAGGAGCCTTTTTTTAGCCCTTTAAATCCAGTTGCTGTGAGCGCTCAGATCGGCTGCTTGTTATATTATCTCTCAGTTCAATGTATCAGGCTCAGCTGTTACAGTAACTGACTGTAACAGTGCTCAGAGTTTCAGTAAAATAAGGAAATAATATTGTTCTAACCTCTTATAAATAAAAATATTATTTACTAGTTTTACTGAAACTCTGAGCACTGTGATGAGCAGCAGTCAGTTACTGTAACAGCTTTGCCTGACACATTGTGCTGAGAGTGAGTGATACTGTAACAAGCAGCAATCTCAGCCCTCTGAGGAGCCACTACAATAGTAATTGTATCCACTGGTTTTCGGATTAATGAAATTAGTTTTCATACTAAAGAACTGAAAACGAATTTCTTTAGCAACTAAATAAATTGCATTTTAGGACTAATCCATTAGTTCAAAACGAAATTTTGTGCTGTGCACATGTCTAAGTTTCACTTCGTTATAGATTGGTTTTATGTATGATGATGTTCGTCCATTGTATTCGATGAGGACCTTGACATCTAGCAGGTTGTGGGTTGTCCACGGTGTGTCCGCAGATGGCTGATGAGGCCTATTCGAGCACGAAATGTTCTGCCACACGTCGAGCAGACATGTGTGGGTACCCCTGTTGCAACATTTGCAGTTCTGGCTTTGCGAAGTGTTCGCTTCTCTTGTGCTATGGTTGCTCTTCTGTCCTCAAATATCTGGCAGCCTTGGAGGATCAGCGTGCGCCATGTCGATCGATCTTGTGCCACGATTTCCCAGGAGGTGATATTAATATCCATGGACTTGAAGGAGGCTTTCAGTGTATCTTTGTATCGCTTCCTTTGTCCCCCCCCCGCGTTTTCTTCATCTACATCAGTGTTTCCCAAACCTGTCCTCCAGACCCCCTGCCTCGCCACTTTTTCCAGATATCTGAAGCATAGCACAGGTGATATGACTTGCTGCTCAGTGATTGCAGGAATCAGTCTGCATTTCCCCATGGTGATCCTTAAAATCTGGCCTCTCAGAGGGTCCTGAGGACAGGTTTGGGAAACACTGATCTACAGGTTTGGCTTCCCCTGGTCCCCCATGCCCCCAATGAATAAAATCGAAAAGTCCTGAGAGTGTGCGTCCATCCTATTGTTCATGTTACATTGCCTGACGACCCAGGCATATCAGCAAAAGACAATTGTGGGGTCACTGAGTGGGTGATCACGGTGACAACCTACTGAATATGCGAAATGTAAGCAGTAATACACTTAGTGACATATGAAATATAAAAGTAAAAAAGAAAAACAGACATTCAAGATATGAGTTATCGTTCTTCATTTATGTACAACACCTTAGTTCTTAATGGGATAACTTCAGAAAGGATGTATTATTAAAGGAAATCCATCTGTCTGTCTATCTATATGAATTTTTGATTACTAACAGTATTTATTAACTAAAAGCTGCAAAAATAATAGCCAAATAATGTATTTAACAAAATATACGAAGAGGATTAAAATGACTACTGTATACCTGCCTCTATTGTGTCACTGGTACATTCCATGAAGCTCCACTTACACCTCCTATAAAGGTTGCTATTATTCTACCTCCCTTTGAGGGACATATGAAGCCTTTAACAAATGTAAGTATGAAGTACAACACTTTGCTATGATTGATAAACCTGATATTGCCTCCTGCTGCTTTGTTAAAAATCACTTCAACAATTCCGTGGGCAAAATATATAACAACACATAATCCAGCACTCTCCTCTCAAAAAATAACAATTTGCAGGGTGGAAAAAAAATCAAAATAAATACCGGAAAAAAATGTATACTGGAACAATAGTATGATATTTCCTGCGACCCGATTGCTGTAAGAAGAGCCATGTTGTCCGGGGAGTGATCAGCAGTTGAGTATGCCTCAGGATGTGACGTCAATCCTGCAGTGGGAAAATAGACGATGCTCCACGCATGTCCTTTCCACTGAATGAGTCAATTTCGAGCAGGAGCAAACACATACACATCCTATGGACTCCATTGAGAGGATGCGCGTGGCGGTGCTCAGCGCCGACGCGCGCATCCCGGAGCTTTGCGCGTGGTAACAATGCAGGCAGCTTTTTTAGCGCCAGCATTGTAAACTAGCGGTAAAACGGGCGCGCTAGGGGGAAAACTGTGAGCGTAGGTTTTCCTCCCTAGCGCCCCTGTTTTACCGCTAGGAATGAAATTTGGCCCTATATTGTTGCTTACATTTGAAAACCATTTCCAGCTTTGCAGCAGAGAATCCAGAAAACAAGTTATGTGCGGTTTTACCACACCAGCTATTGGTTTCAAAAACCCCGACCAACATTGGTTAGGACAACTCCACCATCACTGTTCAGACAAAAAATATCTACCTTTACTACTATGTGAATTAGAAAATTACAATTACTTATGAAGCGCCAGCATATTCTGTCGCTATGTACAACAGGTATGAAAGACCAAACAAAATGAGCAAATAAGTTTGAAACACGAAGAACATTAGAGAGTTTCAAAGTTCGGAGTTTTTAAAGCTCTCCAATAAGCTTACAATCTATGAGGAATGGGGTGACACATGTAGAGGTAAATCGAGTATGGGAAGTAACAGAGTACATGAGGCTGTGCAGGAGATGGATCAGGTACATTAAAGTGGGGGTTTATGATTGAAGTGAGCGGATAGATACTTATTGAAAGACTGGAGGCATGAGGAGAGTTGTATGTGGTGATGGAGGGCATTCCAAAATAGGAGGAAGCCGAAGGTGCGAGAGTGAGGGGTGCATCAGGTATGAGGAGATGATACATTATTAAGCAATTGTACAGGAAATATCAGGGATCTTATTAACTTAAGTGTATCACGGCATGAATTAATTGTCATAAAGGATCATTGTGTTTCAATAAATCATTGATTTAAATATTTAATAATGCTGATTTCAATCCAAATTGCTGTCCAGCTTCTCTGTTACAATTGGTAGCAGTCCAAACAACCTGAAAGGGCAGATCTAAACCTTTCAATATATCATTGGACCCACTCTCGCCTCCAAGAATTTTCAAGGGCAGCTCCGGTCTTGTGGAATATCTTGCCTTGCTCTATCAAACTCTCCCGTGATCTTCAGGCCTTCAAGAAATCCCTCAAAACCCATCTCTTCAGATTAGCGTACCACATCACTGACGCAACTCTTCCCTCTGCTCACCTACTCCCACACGATTGAAGCCGCTTCTCTGGCCCCACCATTACCAAACCACTGACACTAATGATCCTGCCATCTAGTTAAATCCCCCTGGTCTACCTCAACCCCAATCCCTCTAGATTGTAAGCACCTATGAGTAGGCCCCCCTACACTTCTTGTTTCCATCCTATGTCTGTTTATCTGTATCTCAATCCCTTTGGTTATTATAAAGCACTGCGGAAACTGTTGGCGCTATATAAATGATGACAATAATAATAATAATTGGAGCGCCCCACCTGGTACTGAACAGTAGCACCAGCTTTACATCGGCCTGCTGGGAAAATCCTTAAGTCTCTTAGGTCATCCAAAGACTATTATGGCTCTTTTGCTCTAATGGGTAATAAACAGGACAGTGTGTATGTGTACATGTTTGTATGTTCATTGGTGTATGTGCTCATGGGTGTATGGAGACGTGTATGTGTATGACTGTATATGCAAGTGCATGCTAGCTGGTGTATGTATGTGTATTCATGGGTGTGTGTATATGCATATGAAAGTATGTGCTCATGGGTTTATGTGCATGTGTGTTCATTTGTGTATTTGCACATGTATGTGCTCATGGGTGCCTTTGCTTGTTAGGTTTGTATTCATGTGTGCATAGGCATGTGTGTACTCTTGGGCAGGGGCATAACTATCAGGGGTGCATAGCGTGCCACTGCAACCAGGCCACTGAGTTCAGGGGGGGCACACACAGCCGTCTGCGGCCTCACCTGGGCGGCTTGGCAAGGGCATCACCTATGATTCACTCATACACATCACACATTACCGTGAGGTTTATTGCCTTAGAGCTCTATAATACGCTCATACACACTGCACATTACTGTGAGTTTTATTGCTGTGGTCCTCTGAGATACACATGGTGCACATTACATTAAAAAAGGGATGGAATGAAGTGGTCGTGGTGGACCTGGAAAAAATAATATGGGAAACAGATTGTCTCGGGGAGGGGGGAAATATGTTTTTGCCGGAGGGGGAGCGCACCTGGGCACTATGGATTCCTGCACCTGGGCCTTGAGGTTTCAAGTTACGCCTCTGGTCGTGGGCAGGCCCGGACTGGCCTACCGGGATACCGGGAGGAATCCCGGTAGGCTGCTGCAATCTTTGGGCTCCCACATCAAGAAACCGCGGGCTGGTAGCGGCCAGCAGCGGCCGCGCCGGCCCGTGGGTTACACACTGGCTGGCCGCCACGTGCGCGTAATGTGTGTTGATGCTGCGGTTGGCTGCCTATTAAGTGAGGAGGGGCCGTCGGGCTGTCAGCGATGCAGCGTATGTGACACCCGGCCAACACAAGGCTGGGAAATGGCGCCACTCATGCTGCATTGGCACCGCCCTCCTCTCCTCATTGCGCAGGTGCCGTGCAGAAGACTGGTCCCTGTTACTGGTGAGGGAGGTTGCCCAGCGCCAGGCCAGCAGCAGCCAGCCGCTCGCTCAGCCACCATTGTCCCAGGAGGACAGACTGTGGATACAGGTGGAGTCCGGAGAAACTGACAGGTATACACTGGATTCCAGAGCCTCCACGACCTGTCATCCACGTTGCCCTGCATAGAGCCGCACGCATTGCTGGGATCAGAGCGGCTCTGATGCAGGGCATCATGGGGGCTGTTGTGCTGTGTCTTGGGTGGGATGGGGTTGACGTGCTGTGTCTTGGGTGGGATGGGGGTTGTCGTACTGTGGGTGGGATGGGGGTTACGGTTTATGTGCATTGCTTCTTTTTATTTTTTTAGGTAATATCCTCTATATGTGTCACTGGGCCACCGCCGGGCAGCACTGCTTGGCAGTCAGTGTGGCCACCGTCGTACAGACCCGCGGGAGCTGCGCCTGGGCTAGCTGTGCCAACAGCACCACCACCAGCAGAGCCACTGCCAACCGCACAGAGCACATGGCTGTGGGTCAAAGCTGCTGTCACTCACGCTCTACCTCCACTCAACCTCAGCCCCTTCTGCCACTCACTCTCTATACCCACTTCTGATCCTCACTCTCCTCTGCCAGCTATTACTGCCGCTCACCCTCAGCACTGTCTCTACCTCCACTGCTGCCAGTCACTCGCCCTCATTAAAGTAAGCAGCTTGTTGTACTCCCAGGGCTGTGCTCACATTTAATAAGACATGGGGTGTGAGGTAGAGTCAGAGGCTGGGGCTAACCCTATAAATGGAGGCTGGGGAGATCCTAATAACGGGAGGCCGAGGAGGGACTGTTAAAGGGAGGCCAGGGACATAGAGATAGGGATTGCTCCACTTTTTAACCAGAATTTCTATGTGCTTTCACATCTGTCTTATCTATATATAATACACTTTTATGAACAAAATAATAATGACGTTGGGCTGGTATAACGCTATGGGGCTGGTATGAAATTATTTCCAGGGCTGTTTTTTATCCCCAGTCCAGCCCTGGTCGTGGGTGTATGTACATGTGTGTGGTAAGGGGTGTGTATGCTTATATGTATGTGTGTTAGTGCTCATGGGTTCATATGCAAGTACACATGGGAGTAAATGTCAGTGTGTGTCATCTTTTCCTTAGAGTTATATAGAAGTATAGTTATTTTTTTTTTTTGTATTTCAAAATTTTTTTGTATTTCAAAATTTTTTATTTTGCCAAAGAATAAGGTCACATACCGACCAGCAAAGTTGGCCGCGCAGGGCGAGAAAGAAATCAGCAATAATACTACACATGGGGAGTCAGCAGAAAACTCTTAATAAACTCGTCTGAAAAAACCATCCTAAAACATAGTCAAAAGGGGAAGGGGAGTTTCAAAGACTCATCAGAATGACCGATCCAGGGAAAGCATAAGGGCGATACCGCTCGTCCAGTAGGCACCAGGGACCCCAGAACAAAAAAAAAAAAAAAAAAAAAAAAAAAAAAGGAAGGGGGGGGGTTGGGGAATAAACGGTGTGAGGGACTGCCAAAAAATAAAATGTGGCATTCCTGGCTCTCCCCGGCAACCTTGAGGAAGGCGAGGGCCATGGAAGGGCCACAAGGCCGGGAGACCTGGGGCCAGAAGAACAGCCAGGGCCTAGGTAGCTGACCTAACGGCTCACCCAGGTTGAATCCCAATGTCCCTCATACGGGAGGGAAGGGGGGGGGGGAAAAAAAAAAAAAAAAAAAAAAAAAAAAAAGGGGAGGGGATCCCCGTGCTCCGATAGACAATCAGCTCCCAGCCCTAAAACACAGCAGGTACATCTCGCAAGTCCCGGAAAGTACAGAGAAAAGATCGTTCAAAAGGGAGGTGGGGGGGTGAAGGTCCCAACAGGGGGGGGGGGGGAGGTAAGGGGTCATCAAACTAATATTCAGCTAAGAGGCTCTCTAAAACTCTGTAGCGAAGGACATGAGCAGGTGTCCATAAAGTCTAGTTATTTTAATCCTGAGAAACTGACCAAGTAAGCAAAAAAATCATGAAATTTGCTGAGCATTACTTTTACTCCCAAAGTAAGTCAAATTGAATGTTCTGTATGGAGGACTGAAATTAAATGTATTCACTTCCATTCTTTAAGCAATTGAAATCTGTGGGTGAATGATGTAAAACATCCACCAAATCTTAAATCCCATGCTTGTAATCTGGTTGTTATTTTAATGGCAAGAAAAGAATAAGTCAGTTTCTTTCTATCGGACTTTATTTCTCCCAGTAAAGCACATATTTTTTTCCTGTATCTAAGAGAGCGCTTTAGTGCTGAAATAAAGTGCTGAAATAGAAGATGTTATCATACGAAGAATAAAAAAAAAACACACTGAATATGTTGTATACATTTCTATACAGTGTAATGGTTGACTGCTCAGCATTATATGACCGAGGAATTCATTGTGGTCACGTTGGACTTACAAAGCAGCCAGTATAAACTATAATGCGAATGCTTCCAAAGGAAATTTGAATTTTATGTATCTGTATCTCAAGAGATTTGAACACGATATAATAAAATATTTTTATATTCATACCGTAGGGTTTATATAAGTTTCAATAAAATAAATAATAAATTTTGGTATGTGAAATTAATGTTGATGTGGTACAGCTCTTGATTGCCAGGAGTTTAAGTGTCGAGTTCCATCTTGTATCTACTTGGGGGAAGAAAAATATTAAGGACGTGGGGCTCGATTTCAATGGAGACAGTATAATTTGCAAACGAGTCGTAAATTCTTACAGCTCCACTCACTAATGTTGACGGCACTCCTGTGCGGCTTGAATTCTAGTGGAAGCTGGTGAATACTTTATGATACCCAGACACCTGATAACTACACCTGAGGCCAAAAAAAGGTTCCCATAAGCCAGTGTAAAAAAAAATATATACAAATGTAAAACTTACATCTCGTCCCACGAAGAAGAGGTAGGTGTGATCAGCCTCATCTCGCAATAAATGGAATGGCCTGTAGAACATAGACAGGGTTGTTCAAAGAGAATCGAAAAGTCACCGTATGTTCGGTGACTTTTCGTTCTCTTCAATTCGGTGAGATTTGGCGATCCCATTTCGGCGATCCTGCGGTGTATTCAGCAAGCACCACAGGGCCGTCGTAGTGCAAGGAAAAGCCGCCGCAAACCCGACGAACACTCACCGCAAAACCCGGCGAATGCACACCGAAACCCGCAAAAATATATGGATTAACCCCGCCGAACAAACACGAGCAGCCTCAGATCACAGCGCAGAGCAGCGGCCGGAAATAAAAAAACGTACACTTGAATGTTTGAAAAGCGAAACGCTGTTTGCTAAGAAATTACAGAACGAAAATGTCTGACATTTACATACAAGATCCGATGAATGATAATAAAAAGGGCTGTTACAGAAAAAAGAAAAAATTATTTAACCCATTCACTGCTGACGACGTGTGGGAAACGTTCTCAGTTACTCCCGCTGTATGCTGAGGACGTGTCCCACACGTCATCAGCTTTGCGGGACCCCTGGTGGAGATACTCACCTCAGACGCTGAAGATAAGACCCTCCCGACGTCAATGACGTTATTGCGCCATGAGCAATGATGTCATTTCCAGGCGAACCCCCAGCAATGCCGGAGATCGCCTGGAAGGGAGGGGGGATCCGTTCGGTTCCCTCTCCCTCCCGATCGGGAGGTCCCACAAAGAAAAGCCAGGCACCGCTTAAAAGGGGAGAGCCTCCCCTTTTAAGCGGTGCCTGGCTTTAACCCCTTGCGGCGCCGAAGTGCGACCTAGCTCCGGTGGAGGCCCCATCTTGGATGGCGGCTCCACCCCTGGGTCCCCCCTTGGCACCTGGCGTCATCGCGCATGGCGTGATGACGCCAGATAGCCGTGAACCCCTAGCTGCCAAGGAAATCCTCTGGTGGAGATAGGGGGTTCCATTGAACCGTGGCAGCTAGGGGGTCATGGAGGGGGTCATTTGAAAGGCCTGAGCATGGCCTTTCAAATGATACTCAACATGACCAGGTATAAAGTAAAAAATAATATATAATAATAATAATAAAAAAACTAATAAAAAAATAAATAAAAACATGTCTTTTTTTGTGTGTTGTTTTTATTAATGCAGCAATATTGTTCACATTCCAAATATAATGTGAACAATGATGCTGCACTAAAGATTTTTTCTATGGGGTGTGTTTGCTAAAAATTCCCGCTAAAAAATGTAACGAGTCCCCATTTCTAATTTTTGTAACAGGCGCACCCCATAGAAAATATAACCGCAAATGTTCACGTAATAAAAGGTGAAAAAAAACACACTTTACACGCTGCAGATGATTAAAAATTCTAATTTTATTGCATTTTTTGTTATAATATACAGGCAGGACACGACGTATACATATAAAAATTATATATTATGAATCTGCCAAGTCTGCCGGAAAGAACGATATCTAAGATGTCTGGGTCGTATAATAAAATGTGGCTTCAAATCGCGTTTAAACATGATGAGCAAAAGCGGTAAAAATGAGCTCCGCACACAGCGGTGAAATGCCTCAGCAGTGAAAGGGTTAAAAAAAAAAACAACAAACAAAAGTTTTTGCAAAAAAGTTCAGAAAAATGCCTGAAAGATCCTAAAAAATCTATGAATAAAGAGACTTTTTACTGCAGAATATTATAATCAACGGTTTATTAGATATTGAATTAAAACGGGAATATTTTTAACATTGAAGCCTACGGGATTCGCCTGAATAAACCTGTCGAATGAAACCACCAAACAACAGGGCAATTCGGCAACTTTTCCCTGCTGGTTTTTATTCTCGGAATAGATGAAGCATTGCTTCTCTATGGGGATTTCACTGCCCTCGAACAAGCAACGAACAGGCACCGTATGTGCAGGCAATTCGCCAAGATTTGGCGAACTGCCTGCTCTGGATAGCCGAATGGCCAAGAAAGGTAACTGTACGCTGAATTTCAGTGTTCTGTTACCTTTCGGCCACAATTCGGATCTCTTTGAATAACCGTGGCAGTTCTATGGTGTGCTGCCACCCTAAAGTGCAATCCCACGGGGATCTCCAAGGCCACCGGGTATTCTATTCTCAGCCTAAAAGGAGTTCAGTCACTACTAAAGCAGGAGACTCAATTGAGCTGGTTGTAGTCATGAAGAAATGTAATGGCTCATGGAAAATTGGTGTCCTTGCAGCATCTATCAATGGACAGACTGGAACAGGGATCTAGGAGGGAATGGAAGAACATAACAGAGTGACTACCTATGATCAACAAATAAAAGAGAAAAAATATCAAAGATGTGTGTGTGGGGGGGGGGGGGGTGGGGGGGATGCAGCAAAAGAAACAGGACAAGGAATAGGTTGAATGATTTCAAGAAAATGGGTTAGGACTACTCAAAGTTTAGGATGTCAACCAGGGAGGAGACCAAAGTCTACCCATTCTCCAATCATATGTTGTCGCTATATACTGGGTCCAGGGGAGCCATGTTTGACTCGATTTTGAATATTATCCCTGTGTATAGAGATCAGTCTTTGTAATTGTGTAGTCTTTGACTCAAAATACTGATTCATAGGTTGCTATGTGGTGATCTCCAATATTCCAAAAGTGCTTGGTGAGCCGGGAATGGCCTCTATATCGAACTGTATATATTATCCAGCCTGAAAGGCTTTCATGTGATTCTCAGCAACCCCAATTGTATAAAGAAATTAAAATTTTATAATATTTGATTGAAACATTAATTTATTCTTGTCCTATATGAGTATCAGTATTATGCACTGACTCAAACCATTATATATTATAAGACATAAATTTACTTCTTTCTATTCTAGAGTTAGAATATATATATATTGCCTAGTCAAAAAAAGTCAGTGTAATATTTAGATGGCAGCCTTTTGCTTTGATCACGGCACACATTCACCGTGGCATTGTTTCGATAAGCTTATGTGATGTCACAACATTTATTCTAGAGCAATATCTAGAGTTGCATTAATTTGCTGCCAAGATCTTAAATTGATAATGAGAGAGTCGGACTGCTGCATGAAGTCTTCTCCATCACACACCAAATATTTTCAATGGTTTAGGCTGGGGTCAGACGAGCGTAGTGTTCACGTCCGTGATTGCGCCTAAAAGTACATCCGTGATAGCATGAAAGAAAGTCCATTGGAGCCTGTTACACAAAGTACGTCTGTACTGAACTGCGGACGCACAACGGCCGCGGCAAACGGACGCAAGGCAGGCAAGAACGTACAACCACTAGAACGGCCGCACAAAGTGCGCTGCGTCCGCAACGTCCGCATAGCTTTGTGTGTGAGTGATGGAACGTGGTCAGACGGACTGCATTTATACGTCCAGCATTTTTCACGGACAAAATGGTTTTGCTTTTTAATTTATTTTCCCTCCTACATCCGTCAAAATATACGTCAGTGAATAAACGGACTGTGTGGCCACTACTGTGTCTTCCGTACTGACATACGTCCGTGTGCACGGACGTACAATCCGTAGAAATCACGCTCGTCTGACCCTAGCCTTAATCCTTTCGCTGCTGAGGCTTTTCCCGCCTGTGTGCGGAGCTCATTTTTACCGGTTTCGCTCATCATGTTTAAACGCGTTTTGAAGCCTTATTTTATTATATGACCCAGACATATTATATATCGTTCTTTCCGGCAGACTCGGCAGATTCATAATATAACATTATTTTATTATATGTATACATCATGTCCTGTCTGTATGTTATTACAAAAAATGCAAATTAGAATTTTCAATAATTTTCAACGTGTAAAGTGTTTTTTTCACATTTTAACATGCGAGCGTTTGCGGTTATATTTTCAATGAGTTGCGCTTGTTAAAAAAAATTTGAACTGGGGGACTTGTTAAATTTTTTGGGGGGGAAATTACCCGATTTTTAACAAACGCACCCCATACAAAAATCAGTGCAGCATCATTGTTCACATTATAATTGAAATGAGAACAATGTTGCTGCATTAACAAAACAAAAAAATTTTTTTTTTTTTTAACTTTTAACATGGTCATGTTTAGTATCGTTGGAAAGACCAGCTCTGTACGATCCAACGATACCAAACATTAACCCCTAGCTGCCACGGTTCGGGAGATAGGGGGTTCATTGGAACCCCCTATCTCTGCCATTGGTGGCAACTAGGGGTTAACTCCAGAACTGACGTCATCGCGCTATGCACGATGAAGTCAGTCATCAGGGTGAGATCCCGGAAGCTTGGCCGACATCCAAGATGTCGGCCAGCTCCGGGAGAGGATTGCGATCTGGCGCTTTTTGGCGCCGATTCGCGATCAGGCACCCAAGGGGTTAAAGCCAGCCACTGTTTGGAAGGGCAGGCTGTGCCCTTCCAAACGGTGCCTGACTTTCACTGCTGCCCCTTACAGAAGGGACCTCTCCCTTCCCTTTCAGGCACCTTCCCCGCACTCGCAGGGGGGGTGCCTGTAAAAGATGTCATCGCGCTAGCGCGATGACATCTATTGTCCCCGCCCGTGTCCCGGAGTGCCGGGCTAACATCCAAGATGTCAGCCCTCACCGGACGGGCGCAGCAATCGGCCGGTATCCCCGCTCAGCGCGTTCATAGCACAGGAGAACCATTTGGCTGGACGCGCTGATCGTGTCCTTAGCAGCCAAGTCGTTAAAGGTCTGGACTCAGTGGTGGCCAATCCATGTGTGAAAATGCGGTTTCATGCTCCCTGAACCACTCTTGCACAATGTGACCCAGATGGATCCTGGCATTGTCATCTTGAAATATACCAATGCCACCAGGGGGGAAAAAAAAAATCCAACGATGGAAAACCTGGTCATTCAGTATATACAGGGAGTAAGTGTTTTCAAAATAGGTAAATTTTATTCAAAATTAAACACACAATAAACAAAACTTCCGTTTAAAACCAATGAGGAATGAAAAAAGATCAAATTTTCTGGCAAAAAGAAGATATCTTAGGTCGTTTAGGACAAAGACTCTTTTGTTAAGTCTTTTTTGGGGTCCACATTTGAAACTCAGCACGTCATTGCCTCAATAAATTCAACGGTGCCCGTTTCAAAATTTAGTGTATACATAGATTAGATTGACACCATATAACGGCACAGAGGTTTTTGAAATCGGACAAATTGGCCCCCTCTTTTTCCCGAAATTCTTCCACAACACAGCAGAAGCAGTAATTAGTCACAAAGTATTAATGCAGCAGCTTTTTAGATTTAAGCAAGTAAATTCAATCATTAAGAAATTGTTAGGGAAATTCAGGAAGGAGTCATAGGGCACCAAATCAGCCCATCAAGCCAAAGTCAACTCAAATGTACATAGTCAAAGGTGAGCCCATTACTTAATTGCCAGAATCCAGGACATATGGACAAAACAGTTTAAAAGGTAGAACACCCAAGTTCTATACAGGGAGTAAGCAGACTTTTTTTGTGGGCCCATAACGTTGCTGAATATAGACCTGATCAACTGAAGCAACCAAAGATCATAACACTGCCCCCACCCCCGGCTTGTGAGATAGGTGGTGACACACACACATATATATATATATATATATACAGTATATACATTTATATTGGTAGAAAAAGGAAGGGAAATAGGGAATTTTTTGCCAAAAAAGCTTAATTTGAAAATTTACTCCGAGCTGTCATTCTATCATTTTCATAGTTTTGGGATAATGTGCCAATTCCTTTGTAATTCACCATAAATTTACTGTTTAGTGAATAACCCCCAAGGAGTTTTTTCTATACTAGATTTCATATTGTTTAATTATACATTTATTTCTTGGTGTTTGTTGATATATGATATTCCATTTACCGCACGGAATGATAAATTTTTTAGCCACACAAACATTTATCATCTTATGAATCATCTTCTTGTCCATTTATCCTTTCTTCTTTGGATAAATTCCAGTATTCGTACAAATACTTTTCTCTATTAATCACATTGAAGTTGATTGTATAGGAATGTTAGTATAACACTTGCTTTAAGAATTAATATTTCATTATTGTTGTTAATATGGTGTTGGGAAAAAGAAAGATTATGAGTATGTTTTATTTTTTAAGTTTTGAGGCTAATGTCAGACGAACGCAGTCTGAGCGCACTCTGCATGTACACAACAGACAGACGTACTGACGGAAGATACTGTAGACACCACATGGTCTGTGATTTTTTTGACGGACAAAGAAAAAAAAAAAGGGAATTATGGGAAATAAAATTAATATGAAAAATGATAAAAATTTGAAAAGGATATGAAAAGCGATTTTGTGCGTCAAGGTGATCGACGACGCAAATGCGCTGCATCTGACATCTCATCACTCACACAGAACGTTGCGCGGATGTGGCACGCTCTGTGTGTCCGTGGTAGCGGTTTTACGTTCTTGCCTAACTTGCGTCTGTTTGCCACGAGCGTTGTGTGTGTGCAGTTCGGTGCGCACGTACTTCGTGTGTGGGTCTCTATTGATCATGATTCTATGCTACGACGGACGTTAAACTGTGCGGCAACACTGACGTGATCACTGCGTTCGTCTGACATTAGTCTTAGTTTAGAATTGTTATTTGCATTTTAAAAATACAGTTTTTTCATTTCACGAAAGAAATTGTTGTTCAGCTGTTGATTTCCATCTGAGGTTACAGAAGAATCATGCTTCTGTCCAATGGATGACACCATAGAGCTGGAACTTCAGATTGTGTATATGAGAGGTGATTTAATTCTGGAGCAAATAAAATTTGTTTTATTTATGATCAATAAAATTTGTTTGAAAATGGGCTCAGAATGTGCCCAAAATATCCATCACATCTGATGTATCATCCGGTGAGCGGAAATGTTTCATAAGCTTGGAGGTCAATTTTCTTTCAAGGGACCACCGAGTCCAAGCTATAATGTACACATTGTAGCACGTTTTGGCCAACAGAGGAGCCTTCTGGAGCCCAGAGGAGCCTGAAAAACAAAAAGGCGTATAAACCTTAACCCCTTAAGGACCACTGGCGTACATAGTACGTCCTGGGGAAAATTCCCCTTAAGGACCAAGGAAGTACTATGTACCTCATGGTCCTTTAAACCCTCCCTCCCTATACTCACCTCTCTGGACAGGCTCCCACAGTGGACTGGCACGGTTGAGGCCTGCCCCATGTGATTATGAGGCCCGGCCGTTGCGATGATGTCACTTTCAGGCATCGGGGGGAAACTGAAAATGGAGGGGGTGAGGTCCTTTGGACACCTCTCCCTCCCGAACGGTTGGGCTAGAAAAAAAATAAAAGGTACTGCTGGAAAGGGAAGAGTCTCCCCTTTTCAGTGGTACCTCTCTTTAACCACTTAGATGCCGGATCGCGATTCAAACCCAGAAGTGGCTGACATATTGGATGTCAGCAAAGCCTCTGGTCACCCTCCACCCACTGACATCGTCACCATAGATACGATGACTTCAGTGTTCAGTGGGCCAGTCAACCCCCTAGCTGCCAAGTGGAGTTAGGGGGATCCTTTGGATCTCCATATCTCCCAATCCAGCTAGAAGGTATGTTTGGTATCATTGGAAAGGTCTGATCATGGCCTTTCCAAGGACATCAAACATGATTAGGTTTATTGAGAAAAAAAAAAAATAATAAAGTGTTTTTTTAAAAAAAAAAAAAATAATAATTCTTGTCGGGGAGATAATAAAATAGGGCTTCAATTGACGTTTAAACATGATGAGCATAATTGTACAAAATTAGCTCAGTGCACACAGGTGAACTGGCTCAACAGTGTTTTTCCATATTTTCATCATATTTCATAATTTTTAGATAGTTATAAATTAGGCAATATGATGGAAATAATGAGATCTTAAAAAGTCCATTTAATATTGGCGAGAAAAACGTTATATAATATGTGTGGGTTGCATAAACGAGTAAGGCTAGGGTCAAACGAAAGCATTTTTACACGCGAACGTAAAAAAGTGCGTCCGAACGGATTGATGTATTTTTTCACGGAATATGCGAAAACGGTCATACGATGCGCATGTTCGTGCGTGATGTTTTACGAATCCAAACCAGGAAACGTTTTGCGTCTGGACGTTATGTTGTCCGGACATGAGCAGGGTCTGACGTCTCCAAATCACACACACACACCGCTAGCGGGCGCAGCGCACTCTGTACGTCCGTACTAGAGGTTCTGCGTTCTCGAAAAAATGCGTTCATTTTCCACTTGCGTTGCGCGGCCGGACTTTCGTGCGACCGCACTTCATATATTGGCCGTCATTGCCCGTCATTTGCTGCTAGTGCGGCCGTGATTAAGTGCGCCAGAACGCACGTTAAAAATGCGCTGGTCTGACCCCAGCCTAAGAGGAGAATTTGACCTAAACAGAAACAGTGCCGAAATGTAAAAACAGCAGCGGGTACCTTCGGACTGACAACTGTAAAAACCGTCCGGTCATTATTGGGTTAATAAAACAAAACATGGATACAGAGAAAAATGGTAAGAGGATAGCTGGTGAAACTGTGCAGTATTCTACATTTTAGGCCAAAAACAAAATCTGATTTCGAAATAAATTCTCAGCTTTTTGCGATTTATGTCTAAAATTCGTAGGTCTCTTGTTGATTTTTCCATGACAGTTTATCCCTTTATGTGTACATTCCTCATCCAGTGGCACAAAGACTATGTTTGCATCGGGGGTCAAGAATGCTCTCAGTCCATCCCTGATAACAAATATGAAAAATAAATAACAAAACAAGCGGGGGGAAAAAAAACCTCACCATTGATGCTCTTCTGTTTGTTGTGTCTCAACATGGTACATGTGTCTACATATTTTTTTTTTATATTTTATATATTTAGTTTTATATATTAAAACAGGTAATGTATATCTGTCCATAGTCCTATCGTAGAGCTGGAAAAACGGTAATCAAAATCAGATTGCCTCCACTGAACTGGGTGGTATGTGACCTTCTGATTATGTAACATACAAAATATATCCCGAAATTAATTCAAAAATACCTCCTGAAACCAGCTGAAAAATCTTCCCTCCCAGATTATAAAGATAAAAACCAGAGATAAATAAAATAACTTTCCATTGTAACTAAACACCTAACGACCTCTGTCACTCTTCTCTATCTTCAAAATACAGCTGACCTTTGCTTTAGTTATTTAATGCAACGGAGCAATTTTCAGGGGTTGTAGCTACAGTATTGATTACGGAGATGTAGTGTATGCAGCCGCCCCGCAAACACACCTTCATAAACTTACTACATTGTATAACTCATTCTGCCGCTTTGCGCTACAATGTAACTACATGACCCACCATTGTGACATGTTAAAAGAGCTAAACTGGCCATCGCTGGAATCCAGACGCACCCTTCACCTTTCCAGCCTGGTGTTTAAGAGCATCTCTGGGAAGCTGCCACCCTACCTGAATAGACTGCTTCCCCCAGCAGCTCCCTCATCCTATAACCTCCGATACAGGACCAGCACCTTACTTGCTATACCACAATACAAAAAGACAGTGGCTCGGTCCTCATTTTCCTACAGAGCACCACAATTATGGAATAACCTCCCAGACACCATCAAATCTTCCCCCAGTCTTAAGTCACTCAAAAGCCCCTTACTAACATACCTCAATACAGAATGCACCTGTATACATGTAACCTAGTGACTATATTTCCTACATATTTTTCTGTTAATCTGTATATTTGTGTTGTTTTTTTTTTTTTTTTAATATCTTGCATTGTATTACTTTGTATTTCTGTAACTGTAACACTTCAATGTTCTTGAACCCAGGACATACTTGAAAACGAGAGAAATCTCAATGTATCCTTCCTGGTAAAATCCTTTATAAATAAATAAATAAATAAATAAATAAATAAATATTGAGAAGCAAATACCTAAAGTGAGCTTGCCTTCTGAAAGAAAATACGTGGATTAGAAGGCGACGTCCAGGTCACCTATGTGTACTCTGTACAGTGCCCTGACACAGACTCCTGGAAATATGTAGGTAGGAAGACATACTTACTGGAAGCTCCCTCCCTTCTTCTCCAAGATAGTGAGTGAAAGGACGACTGGATGAGCAGCCTCCTAGTACCAAAATATGCCTCCTAGTGTACAGGTTGGAGAGTCATCACAAGATTTGGGGGTCAAATGAAGATACAGGGGGTTATTCAAAGAGCACCAAAATGTGAATTCAGCATTTCGCCCACCGAAAACCCTTCTCCGCCAACTCACCGCACATCTGCCGCAAACTCAACGGAGGGCCGCCAGACGCAGGCGCCAAGCCGCCGAGCACAGCACCGACCAGCCGCAGGGGAGAAAACCG
This sequence comes from Leptobrachium leishanense, assembly GCA_009667805.1. Taxonomy (NCBI): domain Eukaryota; kingdom Metazoa; phylum Chordata; class Amphibia; order Anura; family Megophryidae; genus Leptobrachium; species Leptobrachium leishanense. The sequence goes on along the minus strand of CM019065.1, from coordinate 297,640,725 downwards.
ACAAGCCGCCGTACGGGTAAAAAGACAAAAAAAAAAAACGATACGATATTGAAAGTGTGATATTGAAAGTGTCAAAATTTAAATGCTGTTTGCAAATAAATTACTGAATGAAAGTGCCTGGAATTTACATACAAGGTCCTATGAATGATAATAAAAAGGTCTGTTACAGAAAAAAGAAAACCAGCTATAAAAAAAAAGTCAAAAAAATCTTTGCCAAAAAATCCCGAAGAAAGCCTAAAAGATCAAAAAAAATAATAATAAATAAATAAAAGACTTTTTACAGCAGATTAAAATGATAAACGGTTTATTAGATATTGGATAAAAATGGGATTATTTTTAACATTGAAGCCTATGGGGTTCACATGAATAAACCTGCCGAATGAAATCACCGAAAGGCAGGGCACTTCGACAACTTTTTACTGCTGTTTGGTGTTATCCGAATAGATTAACCATTGCTTCTCTATGGGGGATTTCACATCCTTCGAACAGGCACCGTACTTTTTTATTTAGAAAGTATTTTACCAGGAAGGATACATTGAGATTTCTCTCGTTTTCAAGTACCGTATTTTTCGCTCCATTGGACGCACTTTTTCCCCAAAAAAAAGTGGGGGGGGAAAGTGTGTGTGTTTTATGGAGCGAATACTGCAAAAAAGAGTGCACGTTGGGGCAGTGGCTTCACAAGGTGGGGGCGGGGGTGCGGCCCGCACCAGATGACACCCGCCCTTAGGGTGACACCGTCACCCTAAGGGCGGGTGTCTCACCCTGCAACGCAGTGTTCGGCTCCCTGTGAGCGTCCTAAGCTATGGAGTTTCAGCGCTCGCCTGGGGGAACCACGTCACCAGCCTAGTTCTCGCGAGATCGTGGCTGGTGACGTGGCTCCCCCAGGCGAGCGCCCAAGCTCCATGCCGCCGGACGCTCAGAGGGAGCCGAACAAGCGGCGGTGGCAGGAGGTGAGCTGGGGCCTGGGGGCAGTATCCATGACAGCTGCTGGGGCAGTATATCCATGAGAGCTGCTGGGGCAATATCCATGAGAGGAGCTGGGGCATATCCATGAGAGCTTCTGGGGCAATATCCATGAGAGCTCCTGGGGCAATATCCATGAGAGCTCCTGGGGCAATATCCATGAGAGCTCCTGGGCAATATCCATGAGAGCTCCTGGGCAATATCCATGAGAGCTCCTGGGGCATATCCATGAGAGCTCCTGGGGCATATCCATGAGAGGAGCTGGGGCATATCCATGAGAGCTGCTGGGGCATATCCGTGAGAGGAGCTGGGGCATATCCGTGAGAGGAGCTGGGGCATATCCGTGAGAGGAGCTGGGACATATCTGTGAGAGGAGCTGGGGCATATCCGTGAGAGGAGCTGGGGCATATCCATGAGAGCTCCTGGGGCATATCCATGAGAGCTCCTGGGGCATATCCATGAGAGCTCCTGGGGCATATCCATGAGAGCTCCTGGGGCATATCCATGAGGGCATATCCATTATTACACTATTTGATTCAGAATATATTTTTCCGGGTTTTCCTCCTCTAAAAACTAGGTGCATCTTATGGTCAGGTGCGCCTTATGGAGCGTAAAATACGGTATGTCCTGGGTGGAGAGTATGCACCGTTAGGGGTCTTGCCCAAAGACACTTACTGGAGAGGTGCTCTTGCCAGGATTTGAACTTGCTGGCAGTTCGCAAAAATTTGGCGAACTGCCTGCTCTCTGAATAGCCAAATGGCCCCGAAATGGCACCGTATGGGGAAATTCCCTGTTCAGTGACATTTCGGGGCCAAATCGGCTCTCTCTGAATAACCCCTTCTTTTTAAACTTCATAGTAGACATACCTTCACAAAACCACAAAGAGTTTATGGAGAGTAGCAGTCCATTTAGGTGTTCTAATGAATGGATATAAGAACGGGAAAGCTAGGAGAGATGACTTGTTGACATCCATTTGAGATCCTTAAAAAATGCATGCAATAAGAGTCCAGGTTTATTGTTTCGGGTGGATGTTTATTAGTAAACAAGCCAAAAGAGTCAGGATTCAAGAGGACAGAAAAGCCAGCACGCCAAGGTCAAGAAAACAAAAACAAAAGAAGCAGAGGGTAAAATTCAAGATGACAAAACACAGGATTATGGAACGTACTAAGGGTTAAGAAAACCACACTAAGGTGACTTCCCTTGGAAGAGGAAACATAGAAAATGTTGGCAGATACGAACCTTTTGGCCCATCTAGTCTGCCCAATTACATGGATACTTTACCTGGATTTATCTTTTGTTTAGGATAGCCTTATGCCTATCCCATGCCTGCTTAAATTCAATCACCGTTTTGGCCTCTACCACTTCAACTGGAAGGCTGTTCCATGTATCCACCACCCTCTCAGTAAAATAATGCTTCCTGATGTTACTTTTAAACCTTTGCCCCTCTAATCTAAGACTATGTCCTCTTGTTTTGCTACTTTGTTTCCGTTTAAATATACTCCCTTCCTCTACCTTGTGGATTCCCTTTACGTATTTAAATGTTTCTATCATATCTCCTCTGTCTCGTCTTTTTTTCCAAGCTGTACATGTTAAGATCATTAAGCCTTTCCTGGTAACTTTTCTCCTTCAAGCCGTACACCATTTTAGTAGCCCTTCTCTGAACTCTCTCTAAGATGTCTATATCCTTCTGGAGATACGGTCTCCAGTACTGCACACAGTATTCCAAGTGAGGTCTCACCAGTGCTCTGTACAGTGGCATGAGCACTTCCCTTTTCCTACTGCTAATACCTCTCCCTATTCAACCAAGCATTCTGCTAGCATTTCCTGCTGCTCTATTACATTGACTACTTACCCTTAGATCCTCTGAAATAATAACCCCTAAATCCCTTTCCTCAGATGTTGAGGTTAGGACTGTATCAAATATTCTATATTCAGCCCTTGGGTTTTTACGTCCCAGGTGCATTATCTTGCACTTATCCACATTAAAACTCAATTGCCACAGTTCCGACCATTTTTTTAGTTTACCTAAATCATTTGTCATTTGGCTGATCCCTCCAGGAACGTCAACCCTGTTGCAAATCTTTGTGTCATCAGCAAAAAGACATACTTTTCCATTAATACCTTCTGCAATATCACTAATAAAAATATTAAAGAGAATGGGTCCAAGTACTGACCCCTGAGGTACCCCACTGGTAACAAGACCTTGCGCCGAATAAACTCCATTTACCACAACCCTCTGTTGCCTGTCACTCAGCCACTGCCTAATCCATTCAACAATATTGGAATCCAAGCTCAAAGATTGCAATTTACTGATAAGCCTTCTATGCGGAACAGTATCAAAAGCCTTACTGAAATCTATATAATCTAAGGAAGCGAGCGTTATATAGGCTTTAGAGCACTCCTATTGGCTAGGCAGAAGGAGAGTGATAGAAAACGCCTGTGCTATGTACAGCACTAGAATGACATGATCATCACCGGTATGATGCAGGTGCAATCAAGAGTCGTCAGATGGATGCGACTGAGGGCAAGCAACGCGACTGAGGGCAAGTGTCAACGGAACAAAGCAAGGAGAGCTGTGTGAAAAGGCATACGTAACAGAGGGATTACTTGGTGGTACAGTAAAGTTCATGCTGGTGATCCAACACAAACAGGATGGCACTTGACTTTTTGGGGGTCTCACTCCGTGTGAAGTGTGCGGCTTGTTAGCTGAAACTCTTTCAAGCTCCTATGCAATAGTTAATGATGCTGCCAACTCTTACTGACAGACATTAAAATTCTCAAGACACAAAGGTGAACAATAAATAAATAACCTCTTTTTTACATAAACGTGATTTTTAACAAGAAATATTTCAAACAAATGAATATTACAAAGAAGTTTTATGTCCTACCAGAAAGCAACGGGTTTATATAATCATTGAACTTGAGGATTGTCTTTATACACAAAAGAATAAATACAGTTATCAGTTAGCACCAGCTTAGAGCTGTGGCTAACTTTTTCGTTACCGCAGCGATGTGGTAATTAGCGATAGGATAAGTAAGGTATTACGAAGTCCTAACGCTAATTACACTTTACGCTCCCCATGTTAATTATAAGGAGTGCAAAGTACAGTTAGCGGAAAGAAGAGCAATCACCGATGTGCTAACGGGTTTCTTAACCTGTTAGTGTTCGAAATGTAATATAGGGGCATCTATTAAAGTCACTTAACCTAGCGCTAAACACTCACATAGCTGAGTGCTATTGCTAGCGTTAAGGAGGTAATAGGGCCCTTAAATAAAGTCCACCTTTGTACAAAGATCTTATTTAGAAGCTTCGTGACAAAGGGGTTAATACTTATGCAGGCACCACTTTTCTGTTTTTTTATTTTATTCCACTTTTAAATAAAAGTTATTTTCTTAATATCGTTTCACCGTTTGGGTCTATTTTGTGTATGTCTATTACATGTAAACCAAATAAAAATCAGTTTTAATTGCAGGTTGTAACACAATAAAACAGGAAAAATGCCGGGGGGGGGGGATACGTTTGCAAGCCTTTGTACATTTCTTGATTGTATACTATGGAATCGTTTCTGATCGGAGAGAACAGTGAGAATAGTCTCGTTTTTTTTTCCCCACTGACAGTTACCGTAGATACTCGAGTATAATGCGACCCGAGTATAACGCGAGGGGTAGAGATTCATTATGGAAATGAGAATACTCATGACTCGAATAGAACGCTAGGAGCAAAATAATAAAAGTCTTAGGGCCACATTACAATCCTAGCGTTAAAATGCGGACGCAAGGGAGGAAAAACTGCGCCCGCAGTTTTCCCCCTTGCGTCCACGTTTTAACGCTGGATTACAATGAAGGCGCAAAAAATGCTGCCTGCATTGTTTGCGGGCTCTACCGCCCCGTGATGCTCACGGCAGCGGTGGGCGCAGCCGCGAGCATCCACTCAATGGAGTCCATAGGACTCCATTGAAATTCCCCCTGCCGGTCACATGACGAGCCAGATCTCGCCTCGCAGGGAGAGACTGGGGGGACTTTTTCCCCCAGTCTTTCCCTGCTCCCACTGGACGGAGAAGGCAGTCGGAGCAGCGGTCCTCGCCGTGGGACAGGAGGTGAGTATAGCATTCTGTTTTGTTTTTTATTAGGCTGGTGTTAACGGATTCCGCTTCTGCAGAATCCATTAACACCAAGTCCAGGCTGTGGATAACTTTTTGCTAACCAGAGCTAGACGTTAATCAGCGTTAGTAGATTGTAATACTAACGCTGATTAACACTTTGCGCTCCCCATGTTAAGTATAGGGAGCACAAAGTACAGTAACCTCGTGCTGAAAAGCGCAAGGTACCAAACACAAACGGGTTACTTAACCCGTTTGCGTTTGGATCGTAATATGCAGTAGATACCGCAGCTAACGTTAGTACTCACGCAAGTGAGCGCTACTGTTAGCAACAAGAATGTAATGTGGCCCTAAATTTTCAAAAAAAGTTAAAAAAGACAAAAGTCTGTTAGATTACGGTTTCATGTTTTCCTTTCATGTTCATTCCACCCCACTCTCACCCCCCCCCCCCCATGGAACGTAGGACAGGGATACGTGTGGGCACATAGTTGAAAAGATGGTGGTTAGAGAGCAGGGGAGCAGAGCGAGAGGTAACAAATTTTTGTGGCCATTTTAGAATAGGAGTAATTGAGCATTTGCGCCAGCAATTGCAAATCCTGTCGCAACCCTAATAAATGAATCACTGGCGACTGGATACATACCCAAACTCTGGAAGACTGCAAGAGTGGTACCTATCCATAAAAGTGGTGACAGTACTTTGGTATCCAACTACCGCCCGATATTGCTGCTCCCTGTAGTGTCATAAATCTTGGAAAAATGTGTCTACACACAATTACGTAATTATTATCAATATTGGAACTACTTAACCCCGGATGAATCAGGCTTTCGTCCAAATCACTCAACTACATCCGCCCTTTTAACCACTTCGATGCGGAGGACGCGCTCAGCGCGTCCTCAGCATTCCCGCTGGTATGCGGAGGACGCGCTCAGCGCGTCCTCCCATTAGGGTCAGCGTTCGGCCGGGTTCCGGCCGATCGCTGGCCCCCCCGGTGCGGGCTGACATCCTGGATGTCAGCCGCGCATCCGGGACCACAGCCGCCGGAATTAGGTGTCATCGCGGCAGCGCGATGACACCCAATTCAGGCGCCCCCCCCCGCATGTGCGGAGGAGGCGCCTGAAAGGGAGGGGGGAGGTCCTTCAGACCTCTCTCCCTCCCGATCGGCGGCTCTGCGGGGGTTAACCCAGGCATCATTTGGAAGGGCACAGCCTGCCCTTCCAAATGATGCCTGGCATTAACCCCTGGGGAGCTGGATCACGAATCGGCGCTGAAAAGCGCCGGTTCGCGATCCTTTCCCGGAGCTGGCCGACATCTTGGATGTCGGCCAAGCCTCCGGGAACTCCCCCTGAGGACTGGCGTCATCGTGCGTAGCACGATGACGCCAGTCCTGGACTTAACCCTTAACTGCCACCAACGGTGGAGATAGGGAGTTCCAATGAACTCCCTATCTCCCGATCCGTGGCAGTTAGGGGTTAAATTTTGGTATGGTTGGATCGGCCAGAGCACGGCCGTTCCAACGATACCAAACATGAAAGTGAAAAATGTTGTAAAAAAAAAAAAAAATGAAAAATAAAAATAAAAAAATTAAAAAAAATTATAAAAAAAAAATAAACACTTTTTTTTATTTTTTTTGGTTTGTTAATGCAGCAATATTGTTCCCATTTCAATTATAATGTGAACAATGATGCTGCACTAACGATTTTTGTATGCGGTGCGTTTGTTAAAAATAGTGTAATTTTCCCCAAAAAAAAATGTAACGAGACCCCATCTCTAATTTTTTTAACAAGCGCACCCCATACAAAATATAACCGCAATTGCTCGCATGTTAAAATGTGAAAAAAAACACTTTACACATTGTAAATTATTGAAAATACATATTTTATTGCATTTTTTGTTATAATATACAGACATGACATAACGTATACATATAATAATGACATATTATGAATCTACCGAGTCTGACGGAAAGAACGATATATAATATGTCTGGGTCATATACTAAAATAAGCCTTCAAAACACGTTTAAACATGATGAGCAAAACCGGTAAAAATGACCTCAGCACAGGGGCGGGAAAAGCCTCAGCAGCGAAAGGGTTAAAAGTCCGCAATGATATCCAAGCTGGGATGGAACAAGGAAACCTAACTGGAGCCATCTTCCTTGATTTTGCCAAGGCCTTTGACACAGTAGACCATGGCATCTTGTTAGAAAAATTTAAAAACTCTGGTATTGGTGATCGCACGCTAACCTGGTTTCAATCATATGTATCCGACCGATTACAATATGTGTCAATTTCTGGCAGCTCCTCCCTCCCGCTCCCAGTCACTTGCGGTGTACCCCAAGGCTCAATACTAGGCCCCCTGCTATTCACAATATTCATAAATGATCTGCCCAACGTCTGCAAAGCCTCAACTGTACATATGTACGCAGACGACACAATGTGGTTGGACCCTAATCTATCCTTTGGCCCCCACATCGAAAAACTCTCATCTAAACTTTACCCCAAACTAGGTGCCCTGTATGGAAACAAATCCTGCCTGAGCCCCGCGGTAAGAAAGCAGATTGTACAACAAATGCTTATGCCAGCTATTGATTATGGAGATGTAATGTATGCAGCGGCCCCGCAAACACACCTTCAGAAACTTACTACATTGTATAACTCCTTCTGCCGCTTTGCATTACAATGTAACTACATGACCCACCATTGTGACATGTTAAAAGAGCTAAACTGGCCATCGCTGGAGTCTAAACGCACCCTTCACCTCTCCAGCCTGGTGTCTAAGAGCATTTCTGGGAAGCTGCCACCCTACCTGAATAGACTGCTTCCCCAAGCAGCTCCCTCATCCTATAACCTCCGATACAGGAGCAGCACCTTACTTGCAATACCACAATACAAAAAGACAGCGGCTCGGTCCTCATTTTCCTACAGAGCACCACAATTATGGAATAACCTCCCAGACACCATCAAATCTTCCCCCAGTCTTAAGTCACTCAAGAGCTCCTTACTAACATACCTCAATACAGAATGCACCTGTAAACATGTAACATAATGACTATTTACTACATATTTATTTTCTGTTAATCTGTATATTTGTGTTGTTTTTTTTAATATTTTGCATTGTATTACTTTGTATTTCTGTAACTGTAACACTTCAATGTTCTTGAACCCAGGACATACTTGAAAATGAGAGAAATCTCAATGTATCCTTCCTGGTAAAATCCTTTATAAATAAATACATTTTCATTGCTATAGAATAAAACCCTATTATGGTAAAGTTCTGAAAATGAAACTAAATAAATAAAATCTGGAAGAACAGGCATGGCATTATAAGGGCACAATTTTTTATATTTAATTATTGGAACTGCATTTAATAAGATATATATATATATATATATATACAGTATATATCTTGAGAGAGAATTAGAAACCCATGCATATCCACATACACTCCAAAAATTGGCATATTTTGAAATTGATAAAATCTAGCTTTACCTTGAAAAATTAACCCTTACTCACTGCAGCCACAACAATATTAAGTAGCTGGGATGAATACGTTAATATGTGCTCCACTTCTGCACCTTGTCATGCTCCCCACTGGGCTCTTCACTCACACACACACACACACACACACACACACACACACACACACACACACACACACACACACACACACACACACACAGGGAGCATGAGTGAGCAGCTGTAGCTTTAACAGCGGGAGGAGCCGTATCTCGGCAAGGAAAGCTTTCAGCAAAATGCCAAGCCCTCCTGCAGTGCGAGCCGGTGTGCGAGAGCCCAGGGAACCAAAGGACACCGGCTGTACGTGTATGGAGCGCTGGGAGGAAGTGACGTTATAGGAGCACTTCCTCCCAGCACTGCCACGATGCAGAGTGGATGAGACTCGCCACAGACAGCAGGCAGATTCTTCTCCCCCGCAGATTTCTTGAGTATACGCGACCTCTATGATTTTAAGGTTGTTTTTTTTTCCTCAAAAAACTCACGGTATAGTCGAGTATCTACGGGTAAGCGTAATTAAATGTGGTCACACTGTAAAAACCCCATTTAGAGCATTTCTGCCCCTAAAATACATAAAAGCAATCACCATGTGAACAGTGACCACCGTGGAAGAGCCCAACTGCAATCACTGACTAGTGAGGTTTTGTAGTCATATTCACAAAATGCTTGATCATTTATAAAGGCTTACTTTAAAACCCAATAAACTCACACTGTAAGTGGGTAAGTAAGCCTTAATAAATCCAGGCCCCTATTCTGGGCAATCCGAAAACCTTGGCGGCTATTATTGGCTTGTATAATGAGAGCCACTAGTTGACTTAAAAGAGAAAATGTTTCAAAATGCTACTTGGGGCACAACAGATATAACCTCAAATCAGTAAAGTCACAATTTTTAGTACAATCATCACCTATGCAATTGTTACAGCTAGAACCACCATAAGCCGTAATGAGGTCATGAATGAAGCCTCTGAAGAAGAAGACTTCAAGAGATGAGACGTTCATTCCCTGAGGCTCAAACATCTTGCAAGTGGTGTGTGTTCCATTGTGATAATTGTTTACCTCTGGTAGCTCCAAGTCACTGGACCAACAGAAAAATAATCAGTTCTCAGTGAGACACTATCTTGCATGGAGAGATATTTTCCATGGTACAGAGACCCCAAGGGAATAGGGCCTGGGTCCCTGTTCAGCAACCGTTAAGGCTGCCATGGCCACAACAGGGAAGTATTTGAATATTAAAGTAGTATTTTTTGTTTTCATGCGTATTATTGTAATTAATCAATTACTTTTATTCTTCATGTTCAAAGATTAGAGAGTTTGTTCTATAGGACAAGCGGTCATTGCGGAAAGTATGAGTACAGTGCCAAGTGCTTGTTATTCTTACATATTTATAAGAGTATGACGATATGGGCAAATTTACACAGCTGAATGGAGCGTAGTGAGGTTTGTTTAGCAAACAGAACTAACAGAGCAGGACGGCTCACGGCCAGGTTGTTTTGCTCCAGTGTTACTATGAATGGCCCTGACAGTGAGTGATAGGAGTGCATTGTAGTAGGTGGGTTCACACTGTATCAAAGGAATACAAGTAATCAGAGTGCTCTTTTGATGCTAAGGTTTGGTCATGATGATTAAAATGTAGAATCTAATTATGGTGTAGTATGTGTTACAGAGAATGTAGCGTGGAATTAGAATGGCAGAGAATAGAGACATGTGCACCTAGAACATTTCTCCTATGGAGCTGTTCCTGCAGCTTGGCTTCAAATGCTCTACGTTTTGTATTGCTATGGCTTTCATCAAGGATAACTTATCAGCCTACGACATGGGCATCAACTGATAATAGTGACACACGAGGATGGTCTCTATGGGGTTTCATGAATAATGGAGATGTTCCACATCATTGTCACTTACAACAAAATCATTTATCTCATCAAGTCACCTTGTGTGTAGATGCAGAGGCAACTCTACAATTAGGAAAAGTAGGCAGTCTCCTAAGGCCTCACCTAATTCAAAATGGCAGCTATATCAAGTACATGTGCATATGACACTATACACTTCTACATTCACATACACCTGTCAATCAAGATGTATGCATAAGCCTTCACCAATTTTAATTTATTGGGGAAATTTCTGTATGTTTTGAAGTAGATTAATCTCACATTTGAACCTTACCCAAGTCCTCAACAGTGCTAGAGCCACCTCTGTGTGGTTCAGTCCTCATGTACCCCTAATAGGCCATATTTTAAAGATTACCTTGCAGACTCAATCCAGCAATCACTGAGCAGCCAATCCCATCAACCAAGGCGCGTTCAGTTGCTCAGCCGCTGCAAGTGCTAAATTAGCAACTTGGCACTTAACGCTGTTCAGCAGTTCAGCACGAAGCACCGCTAACTTAGCACTTGCAGCCAAGTCGAGAGGTGCTGCGGGGTTACCTGAGTGTGACGAAGGAATGCTGGCCGCTTTCACGGAGCAAATAATCTAAGAAGGAAATATTCAGTTTGAGGTTTTGGTGGATAAAAACAGCAAATGTTTATTGGAACATGGTAAACATTAACACTAAAGTGGTAATAAACTTGACAAAAGGGGATTTTGCAGAAACAGCACCTTTCATTAACCTCCCTGGCAGTCTATTTATTTAGAAAATTCTTGTCTGAAAACAGTCTATTCCCCCCCCCCCCCCAGCGGCATCCTGAGTGTGGCTCGGGGTTAAATTACTATGTTGGAAGCGGTAACCCCGAGCAACACTCGGGATGCTGTTGGATACATCACCACTCCCTGCGCTCCCTCGATGTCCCCCGCAGTCTCCTCCGGCGATCGCGACCTCATTACTTCCTGGTTTCCTCCTCGCGAGAAGGAATCCAGGAAGCATGAGGTCGCGATCGCTGGAGGAGACTGCAGAGATCAGCGAGGGAGCACAGAGAGAGGTAATGTATACAGCCCGAGTGTGTCTCGGGGTTAACACTCTCAGCGGTGAAATTTAACCCATGAGACACACTCGGTAACACCGCCAGGGAGGTTAAGCAATCCACTGCCTTTTCACTTCCATATTCACAGCCAAAGTGTTCAGTGAGACTGCTGCTGCAAACTGAACTGCTGCAATGAAACAATTCAGCAGCTGATGAGAAACTGAATACGCCTCTGTGCGGTGCTTCAGATATTTGGCAAACCTGTTAGAGGTACTTGAGATCCAAGCTTGGGTACCAATGGTTTATGTGTATAGACATATTGTAACCACGCATGCCAACCAAATGATACCATGGAAGTGGCAAATCAGTAGATTGCAACCACACTTAAGGGTCTCTTCACAAATTGCTTTCTGTGTGTTTAACCGCTATTCGCCACATTTTGGCGATCCCGAAAATACGATGAATTCACGATTTAGTGAATGGTCACCGTATTTGTTAATGGTCAGCAAATTGAACCAAACTGCAAAAAAAAGGAAGTCTCCTATTTTTTTTGAGAAAGGATTTTACCAGGAAGGATACATTGAGATCTCTCTCATTTTCAAGAATGTCCTGGGTGGCGAGTATGTACCGTTAGGTGTCTTGCCCAAGGACACTTACTGGAGAGGTGCTCTTGTTGGGATTGAGCCCATGTCTCCACAGGCTCTCTCCACGCAGAGCAGTGATGTTACCTCTACTCCACCCAGCCGGTTTACCCCCATAGGAGTATAAATCAGCAAAAAGGGAGCAAAAATGTGTCCAAATAACAAAAAGGCGATTTAGAAAAATAACAAAGTCTGTTACGAGATGAAAAAAGGCTTTTAAAAAAATAAGAAAACAAAAATGTCGTCAAAAAAATAAAAAATACAAAAGGTATTCTAAAAAGTAAATAAATAAAAAGGGTTTTTGCTGAAAATGAAAAGAATAAACGTCTTTAAAAAAAAATACAGAATGCTACCTTTTTACATTGAATCCTTTGGGATTTACCTTTTACCTATTTACCATTTACCTAAACCTGTCAAACTGAAACCTCAAAATCGGGCCATTTCTCCTGAAATTCAGAGCAGTCCAGCGTTCTGTGAATAGAATACAAGATAGTCTTCTATGGCGCAATTGCGGTGCCGCCGAATTGCAGCGAACTCTGCGAATTTGTGTGTCAATTCGCCAGTATTTGGCGAACTGACAACTTAGGGCTCTATTACATTCTTTGCGCAAAAACGCTTGCGCAGCGCTATTTATTTTTGTGCGCAGTGTTAAAAGTTAACGCGCGTAAATTAACACTGGTATTACAATCCGAGCGCATTTTTTCATCTGTCAAAAAATAAAACGCATAAAAAAAGACGCGCAAAAACGCACGCAAATGAACGCTGCGCAGACTGTTTTTTCACACGATTCAGCCAATCTGAATTAAGAGCCACAATTGCCTCCCGTTCAGTTTATGCGCCTGTCAAAATCAATCTGAGTATATATGCTGCAGCAATAATAAAAACACGCACAACCTCTCAATTTTATTGTTTGGGTATGTGTAGAATATGTTACTATACTGTGCTGTATTATTTTTTTCAGGCTGGTATATTTGGTAACGGCCAGGACGTTCAGATTTGCAGTTACCACCAGCTTTTCAAAGATGTTAAAATTATGTGCGCAAACGTTGCCCGTTAAAATGTGCGCATAGATTGTAATACCATCCGCGGACCAGCGCACAAATGCATTTGCGCTCACAATGTTAAGTATAGGACGCGCAAAGTACATTACGCTCGCAAAGGGTTCGCGCAGGTTCACCAGTGGTAGACGTTAACGTGCATTTGTTGCGCGGACATTGTAATACGACGTTCTGCGCGAAGGGTTTTTCCCCTCGCGTTAATGCGTTTTTGCGCACGCGTTAACGTTTGCGCGAAGAATGTAATAGAGCCCTTAGTGAATAGACATATTGTCCCAAAATTGAAATTCACAGTCTGGTGCAATTCTGGGCCAAATTGGAGGTTAGTGAATAACCTCTTTAGACTCTGCGCTTATGTCTAAAAAGCATATCATGACAAGCTAGATAAAGCCATTCTTCATCCCTGTAAATTCACAATTCATAAGCTATTATTACTTGCTCATCTTGAAGGGACTCCATGGATCATTAAGAAAAATACACCTTCATCTACAGATTTATCGAGCTGACCACAGAAATGACTTGACTGACTTAATATTGAATGCCGTTTCACTGATTTAGTGCAAAGTGTGGCCTCACCGAACATACTATGAAACACCATTAAAAAGAATAATTGCCATTCACTGGATCAGTCTCTGGAAAATAGATGTCTGTCAGGCATGCTGAACTTAACTGTCGCTGTCTAATAGGGTTATTCAGAGAAAGGTAAAAACCAGGAGAATTGACAGGAGAAGAGAACAATCTAGACCAAATAGCCGATTTGGAAAGTGAGATAAATGGGAGAATTTTTATGGTTTGGCTATTTTGACCTAGAATTTTCACTTCTCCAAATCATTCTCCTGGTTTTCACCTCTCTTTGAACAACCCTGTAAGTGAATTGAAAATTAAATTCTGTAAGGATTCAGAATGTTTTCACGTATTTGCATAATTTTTTTCTGTAATGTTAACTAGTCAAGGTTTACTCTATATTTAGAATTGTTATTAATACATTTTCTCAATAGTGTACAAGAAATAATGAACTTAAAGGTCCCCGACAAAATATAACAGTGGAACATTCCAAACTACCTTCTGTACCAGGTATATCATATACTTAACCCATTAAATACCAAGGGTAAATCCTAGGAAAAAGGTCGCTTAACAACCAAGGACGTACCCTGTATGTCATGGAGTTAGGGGGCTCTCGCTCCCTATACTTACCTCTCTGGCCGGGGACCTGCAAGGAAGTGAGACCACCGGCTTTATGGACCCCGGCCACCACACTGATGTCATCGCCAGGGGCGATGGCATCAATTTCAGGTGCCCCCCCAGCACAGTCGGAAGAGTGCTTGAAAGGGAGGGGTCACTCTCCCTTCCCAATCGTCACTGAATTTGAACAAAAAAGAAGAGGAGGCATCGCTGGAAAGGTCACAGTGTGACACTCAATTTGCTCATATTGAGAGCCATTGGATTGACTGGATGCTAACTGTCCCCGGGATTGTGACAGCTGTGGCTTAAATGGAAGCCGCAGCTTGTCAGATCTGGAACAGGTATCCTTCAACTATCAGGCCTATTCACTAAAGGTGAATCTCAGGAGAATTGGCAGGAGAAGAGAACAATCTAGACCAAATAGCAGATTTGGAAAGTGAGATAAATGGGAGTATTTTTCTGGATTGGCTATTATAACCTAGAATTTTCACTTCTCCAGTCAATTCTTAGGAGTTTCGCCTTTAGTGAAGCGACCTGTTTATGTTCAAAACAGGAAGGGTAGATGTGGAGAAGGCCAGAAAGAGGGCTTGACCCCTTTGCCCTCTTCCACTCCTTTTGTTTTCCCTTTAACAACATTTCTGAATATAGTGAGGTTGTCCCAATTGTGGACCATTTCTTCGGTCTTCTAGCTTCAGGGGACAACATATAAAGCCTTGTATATTAATTCATAAAGATTTCTTACAAACTATAATCTTTATACTTTTTTTATTCAAATGTATATAAAATAAACATAAACATCAATTTCATAGAAATGTGAAAAGACAAAACGTATATAAGAGGTTAGAAACACCCAGTGCTGGTTTGATAAAATGAATTTAGAATAGGACACATATTGAACACAAATTATGCAATTAGCGTAAAACATGAGAATATAGGTTGTACAGTAAATAAAGTGAGAGCTCACTACCAGTGCTGAAAGAGAAATAAAGTGTCACTAAGATTAAAATGCTTTTACATAAGCTGGACAGTTTTTGAAACATTGGTGATATTGTAGAATGAGAATTCTACACTAACCGTCAAAGCATCCCCCCTATGTTTATATTTTACATCTAGCGCTACAAGATAGCTACTTTGTTTTTATTATCTTTTCCTTTTTATTGCCTTTTTCAAACTAGTTTTGAGGTGTTTGGAAAACTATTGATTATCAGATGTGGGGATGCTTTGAAGCGTGTAAACATCTTATTCTACAAAATCAAGAGTGTTTCAAAAATTGGGCACTTTATCTGATTCATTAAAACCGGCTGGGTGGAGTAGAGTTAACATCACTGCTCTGCGTGGAGAGAGCCTGCGGAGACATGGGTTCGATCCTGACAAGCAGGGCCGGCGCTGCCGCTAGGCGAACTAGGCGGCCGCCTAGAGTGCAGGGCTCACCCAGGGCGCAGCCGGCCCGACCACTGAAGCAGGAACTCATTCATTTGTGTCCCAGTTCTCTGCCGCCGAAATTTAATTAATCCGCGCTGCCGCATGCCAGCCGTGAGCCGCGGCCTGCCTCTGTCGACCACTACTCCTCGGCGCCAGTCGCCAGCGGCTGACGTAGATGACGTGCGCCGGCACGTGTTGGTGCCAGCGGCAGCACATGCCTCACATCAGTCGCTGGCTTCCTGTGCTGTGGGGTCTCACGTGAAGGAGGTGGAGCAGCTCAGCTGGATGACGAGGTGAGACTGAGACAAAGCTGCGCCTGGCTTGTGTGGGCATTATCTGGTCTGAGGTCTCCATGTGGGCATTATCTGGTCTGCGGTATATATATGTGGGCATTATCTGGTCTGAGGTCTCTATGTGGGCATTATCTGGTCTGCGGTATATATATGTGGGCATTATCTGGTCTGAGGTCTATATATTTCTGTGGGCATGATCTGGGCTAAGGTCTCTGTATATGTATCTTGAGTGGGCATGATCTGGTTTGTATATATGTATCTGGACAGGATACTAAATTGGGAACAAAGATATCTTAAGGCGCTACTAAATTGGCAGTAATTTATATGTATTTTATGTGTGCTGGGGGCAATATATACCCATGTGTTCTGGGGCAATATATACCCATGTGTGCTGGGGGCAATATATATCCGTGTGTGCTGGGGACAATATATACCCATGTGTGCTGGGGCAGTAATATGAGGTGTTTATGAGGGTATCACAGAGCTCCACAGTAATGTGCAGTGTTTTATTTTTTGGGGGGGCGCAAGTAGCTGGTCTTGCCTAGGGCGCAAAATAGGCTAGCACCGGCCCTGCCGACGAGCACCTCTCCAGTAAGTGTCCTTGGGCAAGACACCTAACGGTACATACTCCCCACCCAGGACATACTTGAAAACGAGAGAAATCTCAATGTATCCTTCCTGGTAAAATCCTTTCTCAAAAAATATATATATATATACTTACATTTATAAAACTTTGAAAAAAGCATGAAATGTATACTGCTTATTGTGCACATGATTTAAGATCATAATAGCTTTGTAAATCAATCTTCACGAAAAAAAAAAGAGGAGAATTTTTACTTCTTGCAGCCATAGACAGCATTTTTAATACAGGTTGAGTAGATAATCGGAAATGCTCTAAAATCTAAAAATATGTTCATGCTGACATGATGCCACAAGTGCAAACTTCCAAACCTGACCTCATGTGATGAGGGAAAACAATTATTAAACAGATTGTATAAATTCACCTCTCCATAACCGCGCCCTGCCTTCATCTCTCCTCCCTTAGGACGGGGTCAGACGAGCGCTCTAGGTGAGCCCATACTGACATGCCTCCCGGTATCCGTTGCAGGGTTGTGACGCTTCGACAGGGTCGGTCACATGCTGTAGCGTTTGCACGAATTTGTGCGTGTTACAAGCGGATGAGCAGAAAGCCTCCCCGTCAAAACGCTAGACGCGCGTTGGACGGGGCTTCAAAGCGCGATCCTCCATAGGGGGAATTAAGCCTTGCAGCACTGAGCGCACTAACTGTGCTCAGCGAGGTGGCCAGACGGGTGTCAGAGTGGAAGGACGTCCACTCTCACGGGCGTTCCATACGCTCTTAAAGACACTCGTCCGACCTGGCCTTATTTGCAGGTACATCCCATCCCGACCACTTCGCTCTGCCAAATGATATAGGCTTTCAGCTCCATGTACTCGCACCCCCAACTCCCGCCTTCAAGACTTCTCCAGAGCTTCCCCCTTTCTACGGAACTCTCTCCCCCGCAACATTAGACTCTCCCTATCTCTCCAGTCCTTCAAGACGTCTCTGAAAACACATTACTTCAGAGAAGTCTATATTTTAACGTGGCCAGGATGTGTGGCGCACCCTCCCTCCCAGCCTCCTGTTTTGCCTAAAAAGTTGGGTGAAGTGGAGGAGTTTCCTCCACCTCAACCAGCGTCAGCAGCAAAGAAATTTGAATTTCCCGGCTGCCAGTTACTAATGATGTCAGCATGCAGGATGCTTGCTGATGTCACTATCTCTGAGATCAATCGCTGTCAGCAGCCTCTGCCCAATTATTTAAGGTCAAAAAAAGGACATCCACTTTTCAGTGGATTGTTTCTTTAATTACTTCAAAGATAGGTCAATGTGCACAGGAAAAACAAAACCAATCATTAAATTATTATCGAATTGTATGCTAGGATTAAGATTTACAAGAGAAAATTGGATGAACACACACAATAAAAGAGCAAAGATTGGGCTTTGACTAGAATTTTTGTTATGGTTATAGATGTCTGATAACCCCCCCAATTAAGATAAGAAAAATAATTAGGTACATTATATTACAGTTTCGAATAAGTAGGGTCAAGCTTCATTCTTCACCATTACATAATCTGTAGTATTTTAAGACTATCTGGGTCACCTCAGAATAAATTCCCCCCAAAATGAAATTTTACTCCATGTACTTCCATTTGGGTCTCCAATTGATGGTAAGAAAAATTCTAAGAATGTATGTATTGTCCATTCACGTGTTTACGGTTTCATTCTCCCTGTATCTCCGATACCAGAGCAACCTGTTACATTCCTAGGAGCCAATAAACCCCATCAGTGTTATTTACACTAAATTGGCTGCCCAACATACAAACACTTTCCTGCGCAGAAGATAAGGCAAAGACTGATTGCCTCAGTTAATGCAACACATTAAGCATTGGAACAGCGCCCAATTATCTAGCGAGTAAGCTGGAAAAGTCAATTTATTATATCCAAAGTACATCCTTCAGCATTTGTGTGTAGCAAACAAGCCAGTAAAAAAATATTCTTGCCATTCTTTATAGGCTAAAAAAATACATTGTTTTACATATTGTACCCTCCAGGTACTTGGAGCATTGACTTCTTTAACTACTTTAGTGCTACACCTGTATAACAATAATACTTTTATATGGTGTATACAGAGATCTGCACTTTATCATCAGTACTTTATGTGATGATACATTATGGTAGTGGCACCTTTTTACATTCATTCAGCTGAAGGTCTCTCGTTTTGGATGGTTTTGTTGCACTGAATGCAACTGGGAGAAGCCTCAAGACCTGGCGAGTCTGAAAGCCCTTTTGTCCAAATTACCAATTACTGGTGGTCCGAATGGTTTTTCCTGTGGTCCATACTCGTCAGCGGGTCTGCTCCATGAAGGTCATCTGGCGTTACTACACTACATCTGAATGGCTGATCTTGTGAGCAACATTCGAGCAGCGGCACATAGATCAGATTGGATTTGCAATACGGTCCTATGATTGTTTGTTTTTCTTTGTAGAGTGATCGACAATATTGTTATTCACATGTAGTAGATGAAGAATAGGGGAGCCATCCTTTAGGAGATCACTCTAAGATACGTATTTCACCGATTTTATCATTGCCCGGCACCTTGGGTATATTTTGTGTGGATAACCTGTATTATTATTGTTATGTTTTATTTATATAGTGCTACAAATTCTGCAGCGATTTACCCGATCACTGTACAAGGGGTTGATACATTAGAATACAACACATGGATGATGACCTGACTCAGGGGGACCCTTTTCCCAAGGGAATTTAAAATCTATAAGATGTACAAAGATTTTTGTGAGGTAGGCGCATCCATATCATTAGGTGTCTTGCTCAAGGACACTCGCTGGTGGCGTCTTCTGAGTGGGATCAGGTCATCTTTCCATGATTGTAGATCAGTGAACTGGTAGTTAGATTGAACCTGCTTCTCGTAAAGTCGAGACATGCTTCTCCACAGTTGTATTGGAGGGATGTGCTGAATGGGATTTTGACCTGCTTCTACACGGTCGAAACGTTACCACTGGGCTCCACAGCCAATAGGTGTCCTGCCCAAGGACACTTACTGGAGAGGTGCTCTGGCCGGGATTCGAACCTGGGTCTCCACAGTTATAGAGCAGTGATGTTACCTCTACTCCATCCAGTACCTTGAGGTCTCATATGTCCTGGAGAGTACAGATCTCCCAGTGATTTTCAGCTGGTGAGAGTCCTGTGCAGTGCCCAAAGTTATAATAAACCAAACCACAAATTTTAGAGAGTCATGCCAATAATGGATGATATGTATTTATATATTTTTTTTTTAACAAAACACACTAAAATCTTAAAGTACATGCACACATGGAGTCCTCACTAGCCCATTTATAAAGCAGTACTTTTCTGCAGGGCTGTACAAGTTGAAAGACAACAGTATTGCAAATTAGGGCACGGAGAAAAGAAATCAATTCTTTAGGTATTTCAATTGAAATTTTTAAGTGAGGCAGCATGGGGAACACATGCTCCATTTTAATGAAGAGATCCACAGCAGCGCGAACCCTTTAAGACGTTAGGAGAATTGATAGAATGTGGGAAATGCTGATCGGTTTCTTTGCACATATTATCAGCATCACCATCGTCACCGTCGCTAACTCATTGTGTAGCCGTACCCTGGCCAGGGAGCTTGAATGATCTCATAGTAACGGCTTCAAGAGGTCTCCCAGCAACCTCACTGGCAGGTCCTGACACACTCACTGTAATGAAATGCCTGAGCCCTAATGAAGCATGAATAGAGGGCAGCTTCCAGGACACATTCAGATCTGCATCCAGCTCATTCATTCACATGCAGAGATCTCTCTAAAGCAGCGGAAAAACAGAAATATTTTTGGGTCTTGGAAACATGATAACACCACCCTTGCTCAATTAAATGTTTGAGTAAAGTCCAATAATGGTTTTAGAGCACATAATATTGACAAAATGATTTTTTTGAGCTTAATGAAATCAAAGTTATTTTTTTTTGACATGCAATATTAACTCTTCCCCTTCCAGACAAGGAGTGTTGGCATGTTTACTAAAGCATGATTAACAGAGGAGCTAGTGCTCCAGGCCCCTGTCCCACATTAGGCCCTAGGAGAAGTTAACTGTTTCAGCACAGGTGGCTTCAATATGGGGTTCGACAACAGATTTCAGATCGATTGTGTAGGGGGTACATCAAAATCGACATATCCAGGTCCAAGAAACACTTTATCCAAAATAGGTGTTTGCTTTTATACTTTTATTCTTGAGTCGCATCTCCCCACCAGTGGGAATATCGAAATATCATCTTGTGTAAATCGTACACCTGTCACATACAGGTAAAATACAGAAAATTAAGACAATTCTGCCAGTGAATGAGGACAGGCTTAAGATATTTTGCTGAGAAAACGTGTTTCATAGGTGTCTTGAAAAGCATAGCAAGCATTAAAAAGGGTTATTTATGTTCCTTCTGCAACCCAATTTCCTGATGGTCTTTTCCATGGTCTTCATTGACTAATACATAAAATGTTACCTTGAGGAATCACTAACCGTGAATACACTGCCTCCCATTCAAATAAATTATTTAGAAACCTGGAACAGAAATTTGATGTAAATATATAAGCTGATATGAGCAACCTTTGACATTCCTACTCTGTAATATGGCATCTAACATCAAATATTCAGCCACCTGGAACGTAGAAACCACCAAGTATGAAATAAGAACAGTACCGATATATATATATAGTTTAGGGAGACAGGCCTCCCTCCGTCTGTTTAGCTTGCTTATGTTCAAATTCAACAAAAAAACACCCTGATGACTTAATGATGGAGGTGAAAAAGACCTCAATTATTAAAGAAAAACAAGGAGCAAGTACTCCTCCATAAAAAAAGTCAGTTAATATTTTTTATCACAGAAAAATAAGCTAGAAAAAGACTAGGGGCCCTATTCCAAAGCTGGTGCTAATGTAAGCAGAGTTGTTGTAAACTTACCAGAGCCATTATAGTCTATGGAGTTGCTAAGTTTACAACAGCTCTGGTTAAGGCTGCGGTCACACGGGCGTATTTGAGAGCTGAAAGAGCGTTCGTGAGAGTGGATGTTCCTTCCACTATGACGCCCGTGTGTCCACCTCACTGAGCGCAGTTGGTGCGCTCAGCGCTCCAAAGAGCTGTCCTCCTATGAAGGTTTGCGCTTTCTAGCCCCATCCTACGTCCGTCGTAGCTTTTTGATGGGGAGGCTGAAATCATGTCCGGTGTAGTAGGCGCAATTAGTGAGCATGCTGCAACATGCGGCCCTCCCCATCCGAGCCGTCACAAAGTTGCGACGGACGCAGAGAGGTGTGGTTACGCAGACGCACTTGGTATGCTTGTGTGACCGCAGTCCAAGTTAGCACCAACTTTGAAAACACCTAATGATGGGTATAGGAAAGTACAGTGTTATAAATGAGGACTTCAACTTGAGTCTGACCCTCCTACACTTTTGTCTGCATACTTTTAGCATGAAGTGAGCAACATCAAAAAGCCTTGTGCTTGGTGAAGCTAAACTACAACTTCTCTTCTCCATCGTCTGATCCAACACAATGGACACCAAGAAAGCCAATGTCAAATCTAGATTCTCTGAGAAAAACCTCACAAAAACTTGATCAATTCCACAGTACACATGTTGTCATTTATATTTGGTGGTCTAGGAAGAAGTTTTGGCAGATTGGGGCAGTTCACTATTCCCCTCAACATAAATTGGTGATCAATCATCCTAAGCATGGAAAGGAAGAAACCAGGAGTCACACAACATGATCCCGAGGGTAAGGGGCAATCAATCACAGTATGTAGAAAAGCCTGTTGCCTCTGTCTCTTCAAACTGGGTAGAGAATACACCTACATATAGTACCATCAAAACGGAGCTGTAATTAAAAGGGCATTTACATTTTTATCTCCTCTTCTCCACCTACAGTCATGGCCGAAATTGTTGGCACCCCAGACATTTTTCCAGAAAATCAAGTATTTCTCACAGAAAAGTATTGCAGTAAGACATGTTTTGCTATACACATGTTTATTCCCTTTGTGTGTATTGGAACAAAACAAAAAAAGGGAGGAAAAAAAGCAAATTGGACATAATGTCACACAAAACTCCAAAAATGGGCTGGACAAAATTATTGGCACCCTTAACTTAATATTTGGTTGCACACCCTTTGGAAAAAATAACTGAAATCAGTCGCTTCCTATAACCATCAATAAGCTTCTTACACCTCTCACCTGGAATTTTGGACCACTCTTTCTTGCAAACTGCTCCAGGTCTCTCTTATTGGACGGGCGCCTTTTCCCAACAGCAATTTTAAGATCTCTCCACAGGTGTTCAATGGGATTTAGATCTAGACTCATTGCTGGCCACTTCAGAACTCTCCAGCGCTTTGTTGTCATTCATTTCTGGGTGCTTTTTGACGAATGTTTGTGGTCATTGTCGTGCTGGAAGACCCAAGATCTCGGATGCAAACCCAGCTTTCTGACACTGGGCTCTACAGTGCGACCCAAAATCCTTTGGTAATCCTCAGATTTCATGATGCCTTGTACACATTCAAGGCACCCAGTGTCAGAGGCAGCAAAACAACCCCATAACATCATTGAACCTCCACCATATTTCACTGTAGGTACTGTGTTCTTTTCTTTGTAGGCCTCATTCCATTTTCGGTAAACAGTAGAATGATGTGCTTTGCCAAAAAGCTCTATCTCGGTCTCATCTGTCCACAAGACGTTTTCCCAGAAGGATTTTGGCTTACTCAAGTACATTTTGGCAAACTGTCGTCTTGCTTTTTTAGGTCTCTGTGTCAGCAGTGGGGTCCTCCTGGGTCTCCTGCCATAGCGTTTCATTTCATTTACATGTTGATGGATAGTTCGCGCTGACACTGATGCTCCCTGAGCCTGCAGGACAGCTTGAATTTCTTTGGAACTTGTTTGGGGGCGCTTATCCACCATCCGGACTATCCTGCGTTGCAACCTTTCATCAATTTTTCTCTTCCGTCCACCCACAGAGAGATTAGTTACAGTGCCATGGGTTGCAAACTTCTTGATAATGTTGCGCACTGTGGACAAAGGAAAATCTAGATCTCTGGAGATGGACTTGTAACCTTGAGATTGTTGATATTTTTCCACAATTTTGGTTCTCAAGTCCTCAGACAGTTCTCTTCACCTCTTTCTGTTGTCCATGCTTAGTGTGGCACACACAGACACACAATGCAAAGACTAAGTGAACTTCTCTCCTTTTTATCTGCTTTCAGGTGTGATTTTTATATTGCCCACACCTGTTACTTGCCCCAGGTGAGTTTACAGGAGCATCACATGCTTGAAACAATCTTATTTATCCACAATTTTGAAAGGGTGCCAATAATTTTGTCCAGACCATTTTTGGAGTTTTGTGTGACATTATGTCCAATTTGCTTTTTTTCCTCCCTTTTTTGTTTTGTTCCAATACACACAAAGGGAATAAACAGGTGTATAGCAAAACATGTGTTACTGCATTACTTTTCTGTGAGAAATACTTGATTTTCTGGAAAAATGTCTGGGGTGCCAACAATTTCGGCCATGACTGTATATATACACATCCCGTACCAGTTCATTAAATTTAAATACCACCCCTCTGCTATCTTTCTTACCCATTCCTGCCTTACTGGGAGAGCACCCTGGATCCCTCTCTATGTACACTCAGGTGTACCTACCCTCAGTCCTCCACTGTGACTGGACCTGCCTTTCGATATTCCTGCTGGTGGGGAGACACAACTCAATAATGAAAGTATAAAAGCCAACACTTATGTTGGATAAAGACTTTCTTAGGCCTTTCTTGGCTCTCACTGTTATCCTGCATTGCTCTTGCTCAAGAATTATCAACCCATTTCCTGTGTCCCAGACCTTGCTGTCTGCCTTCAGGACAATGGAATATGCTTTCATATAAAAAGCTCTGTACTAATCTGGTCTGTAAATTGGGTTCCTGTCCCATCTAATGCCATTAATTAACAGTCTAATATATGTTAAGATAATTTCACATATAACAAATGTTTGTAATGTAAAAACAGACTCCATTTAGAATTATTTAATTCTGATCAATGAAATAAATAGTTAATTAAATATTTAACCTATTAAATTAAATGTATTTAAGTGATCAAACGACATAGCTATTTCAAGTCATTATACTAGATGACTTTCCAGCAACGACATAGATGTGAGACCAGGGATCTGTGGTCTGTGGTATATGAATATAATGTATGCTATTTGAAGTATTTTCCAGACGATGAAGAAGGAAGAACTGGAAACAGTAGATGATAATCGGTAGTCTATAATCTCTCTTTTTTAATACACGATTTCAAAACTTCATTAATAATTTAGGGTTCTGACAGAGAGCCAGGATAAAGAGATGAGATAACAAATATATTTACTTTGAAATACCATGAAAAGAATGTAGGTCAAACGCAAAAGAATCACTTCAGGAATGTGAAAGAAGAAATATTGCCTTTTGAAGAGTAAGTCATGTTACTGGATCCTGACCCATGACATGTATTGGGAGCCTATAAGTCACAACAAATTACCCAATAAAAGGTTCATTAAGTGAACAATTGCTTTTAGAAAGATTGTCGGATTGTGCAATAAAACTATTGGTTTGCTAAATCCACCTTAACACAGAGAAACTGTCACTCATGCTTATTACCCCCAAGCATTCCTTAACTCTGTTTTATTGTGCAATAAATGGCTAATTGGTTATGTTGACTTAAGTCAGAAACAAATAGAAACAACAAGACCTTCCTTACAAACTCCCATAAAAAACCTGACCAGCTTGGTGTTTTGCTGACCAAGAATGTTCTACACTTCATACAACTAAATATAAGAAATGTTGGCTTTTGAAGGTCAAAACTAAAGGTAAAAGGAATGAAAAACTCAAAAAGCAGACCACCAAACCAAGCCAAAACCAGACTTGTTTACCGGTTTACCAATATCCAGTTAAACCATATTTGCTGACACCTGAAATGCTTTTAATGTGGAAGTGTTATAAACATTTTAAAGCATAAAGGATCACCTTTCCTGAATTTCTGTTACTTTTTTCCCTCTTTCAAAGACCTTCACATCATTTAACCAACTGGAAATGAACACCTAGTTATTCTTAAACGTTTTTTTTGAAACCTCTGGACATGGTAGTTTCCTAAAAATCAGGAGGAACCAATCTTTTCTTCTTAGTTAATTTATTAATTGGAAAGTAAATATATAAAAGACACAAAAATATAATCCTTCAATACGAAGACTTAGATGCCACTTTTGACCTCTGTAGATTTTTCCATAATACAAGTCTAAGATTATTTTTCTTACAAAATGACTTCCATTCTAATAAAAGATGTAAACGAAAGATATATGAATGCAGCTAAACAAAGTCTCCTGAATCAATCAATGATTGATTATGTAACAATTTTATGACAACACTAACTGTTGATCAAGTACAACTACATGTACATGAAACTCTTACCCTTGTGAAGATGTAATTTGGCATAAATATATGTATCTAATTTTTTGCTCCATGGGTTGTATGTCTGCACGTTCTGCAGCTTGGGAACCAAGTTAACCAATCCAGATAAGGATTCTATGGAGTCTAAAAGATGTCCTGCTTTCTATTACATAATAAACCAAAATTGTATAACATCTTCAAAGTCCTGGTAATGGAGAGCACACGTGGACATCTAAAAGAATACTTTCTTACAAAATCATCAAATCTATGTCTAAATAACCAACACACGAAGCATTTGCTTGTTATGTTTAGTCTGATTTTATTATCCTATAAATACATTCTGTGGTAAAACTGATGTGTTGTTGTGGTCAAGAACAACAAAAAAAAACCACATACTTGGGAAGTAGGTTACTCACATGTCACAAAAAAGTCTGTCTTTGACTTGCTCATTTCTTATCTCCTTTTCTTCGCATTTGTTTCCACTTTAGAAAACAGCGCAACATTTATCCAAACACACGAACAACTAGCATATAAAAAAAGGCATAATTGCAATTTGAGTAAAAACTGCTATTCAGGAATATCTAAATGATATAAAAAATTAACACATTTTTATATCGTTTCCATGGACAGTGTTGGGCTAAGACAATTAACGTAACCGGCCAATGTAAATCTGCAGTGGATGAGATTTACGGAATTAAGCCTCCGTTGACATTACTCCCCCCCCCCAGTGATTGGAGGTGCTAAATTAGAGATAGGTTTATGGGACCAGATTGATGGGAGAACGTTCATAGACCACCAGTGAACATGTACTCGCACTACTAAATGCCACACATGGAAAGTTGGGAGCATATAACCGAGGTACACAACGATGATGTACATGCCATCCCTGATAACG
Source organism: Leptobrachium leishanense (assembly GCA_009667805.1). NCBI lineage: Eukaryota > Metazoa > Chordata > Amphibia > Anura > Megophryidae > Leptobrachium > Leptobrachium leishanense. Next base: position 297,613,747 of record CM019065.1, on the reverse strand, counting down.
TAGGTGAAGGCAGGCCATTCTGGTGTTCACACTTATTAGGTCAACGGGTAGTCCTACACATCAATCAATCAGGCTACCTAAACAGAGTTCTTTTCATTAAAGAGTCTGAACTATCATGTAAAGGCCTTGCTCAGTTGATGTTCATTATTAATATAATTCATATCATAGGTGTTCCCAGATCCGAAAAGTGGAACAGTTTGTCAAAGTCAAAATTCAGTCTCACCAAATATGACAGGGTTATCGGTTTTCCTCAATTGTCTGACTCCCAACCAGTGCCCCAGCCTACGCTCTTTTTCCTCCTTTACCACTCCTGGATTTCATTCTTTTTTACACCAGAAGTTAAAGTGAACCTATGGGATCTCTCATCAAGTATCAAAGATCATTGATTTCAAATGGCTTGAAAATATAATTTACGTTAATCTAGCCCCAGATGCCACTATAATGCTGGTCTGTAAATAGAGCAATAGAGCAATCTTGGGAACGGAGTGAAATCGAGAGCACTCAAACAATTGACCTTCAATAATATTTATTTATTTATAAAATATTTTACCAGGAAGGATACATTGAGATTTCTTTTTTTTTTATTTGAAAGTTTTTTATTTATAAGACATATCATCAACAGAAAGACACTATGAGAAAAGACCGCGCAGGGTCAGCCGAAGAAAGAATATACTGCAGAAAAGAGGGATCATATGGGAAAGGGGGAGCAAAGGAAAACAGAACAAGTCCGGAGTTCTGGACCTTTAACCCTATAACGCCGCGGGACGTACACGCGTGGCCCGATGACGTCAGTTAACCAGGGAACCCCTAGCTGCCAAGGGATTTCCTAAGGAAATCCCATGGTGGAGATAGGGGGGGTTCTTTGAATCCCCCTATCTCATGATCGGTGACAGCTAGGGGGTCATATAGGGTATCATTTGAAAGGCCTGATCATGGCCTTTCGAATGATATCAAACATGACCATATTACTAGTGAAATTAAAGTGTAAAAAAAATAAAAATAAAAATAATAAAAAAAATAATTAAGAAAAAATAAAAACGTGCTTTTTTATTTTTTTAATGCAGCACTATTGTTCACATTTCAGTTATAATGTGAACAATGATGCTTCACTAATGATTTTTTTTTGGGGGGTTTAGCTAAAATTACGTAGTTTCTCCCCAAAAAAAAAAAGTTTCAAAGTCTACCCCATAGAATATATCCACAAAGGCTCAGGTAATAAAATGCAAAAAAAACCCACTTTACACACTGTGGATGATTGAAATTTTATTGAAAATTCACTTTTTTTTTTACAATTTTGTTATAGCATTTTCACAGGGCATGACGTATACATATAATAATGAAATATTATTAATCTGCAAAGTCTGCCGGAAAGAACGATATATAATTTGTCTGGGTGGTACAATAATATGTGACTTAAAACTGCGTTTAAAACAGTCAAAATGAGCTCAGCAAACTTCTACTTCGAAACACGGCGAACTTGTAAAATTACTCCCGTCCTTAAGGGGTTAAAGCATCCTATGAGGTGAAGGGCATCAGGAGATCTGGGTAGGGAAAGAGGAGAAAAAAAAAAGTAGGGGGGGGGTGGAGAAAAAAAAAATAAGGGGGGTGGGGAAAAAGGGGACTGCCTATTACATCATGGTGTTCCCGGCTCACCCCGGCGACCCCAAGGATACCGGGGGCCATGGAAGGGACCACAAGGCTGGGAGGCCTGGGGCCGGGAGGAAAGCTAGAGCCTAGGTTGCTATCCTAACGGCTCACCCAGGACACTACCCAATGTCCCAGAAAAAAAAAAAGGGGGGGGTGGGGAGGGAGTATGGGAAAACCAGAGATCCTGATGCTCCGTCAGGTCCATGACCAAATGTCCCAAAAGTTCAGCAGTTGAGTCCACGAAAGGGGGAAGGGTGTCAAAATGTGGGTAAGGGGGGGTCACCTCAAATCTAATGCGGGGTGGTGTCAGGAATCAAAAAAGGGGGGTTTATGGTACCAGTCCACGATCAGCGATGCGAGAAGACAGCAGAATGAGGGAACGTATTTATTTATTTATTAATAAAGGATTTTAAAAGGAAGGATACATTGAGATTTCTCTCGTTTTCTAGTATGTCCTGGGTTCAAGAACATTGAAGTGTTACAGTTACAGAAATACAAAGTAATACAATGCAAGATATTAAAAAACAACACAAATATGCAGATTAACAGAAAATAAATATGTAGGAAATATACGTATCTCAGCAAGTGTCCACACACATGGGTCGTAAGGGAGAAAGGAGACTAAAACATGGGTGATGGAGGAAGTCAGAGTCAACCGGGTTCGGTGTGCAAACCGGATGGCCCTTGAGGGGCCACAAGGAGACCCAGAGAAACTAGGACAGCTCGCGCCTCATCCACCGATTCCGCTGAGTAGGTGTTGCCATCGTGGACCACAACAAGGGAATGTGTGAGGCCCCAGCGGTAGCGGACACCACGCTCCCGTAGCACTGCAGTGATCTCCCGAAAACTTCTGCGGGCCACCAACGCCATAAACGGCTACTTTGGCGTTCGTGGTATTGAGTACCGCCGCTGTGTCCAGTGATCGTATGTTCACTTCTGTAACTTGTGTCTGCAGGGAGTCCACGGCAGAGCTCATCTCACGCAGGTCACTACGCCAGAGATTTGTAAAATCCTCAATCACCTTTTGCAGATCTTCCACAGTGAGTGGCTGGGCCCTGGGCAGCTCCATCGCAACCCCATCAGCAGGCACCAAAGGTGGGGGCCGGGCAGTCTCCTCCATACCCTTGGAACAGGAAGGTGTTCCGGTTCCGTGGTTCTTCATCCCCTCACCACAGCCAACCCCTGAGCGCTACTCTGATATCAGGGGGACGAGGGCCCTCCGCCTCACCCGACTTCTGCGTCTTTTTCCCCATCGCAGCAGGAAGGAAACCACTCGGAAGGAAGGCCCCAAGTGCAGGGAAGTCCAGACCAGGCCGCAAAATGGCCACCAGATGGCCGCCGTCAGCATTCCGAGGCAAGTGAAAGAAGGACGAAGCGTCTCTCCCCGTAGTTGTCGAGAACAGCAGTGGAGCCCGGTATGGTCAGCAGGTAAGCCGGTGAGAGTGTGCCCAAATTGGGTCCGCAGATCGCCGCCAACAGCCAGTTAGCAGTGCCGTGGCCCGGAGCTCAGCAGTGCAGCAGCCTCTCTCGTCGCGTCCAGACACGCCCCCCACACATTGAGATTTCTCTCGTTTTCAAGTATGTCCTGGGTTCAAGAAAATTGTTATTCTGTACCTACTGTAACGATTCAAAGTAATAAAATGCAAGATATTGAAAAACAACACAAATATACAGAGTAACAGAAAATAAATATGTAGGAAATATATTCACTGTTACATGTTTACAGGTGCATTCTGTATCGAGGTAGGTTAATAGAGATCTCTTAAGTGACTTTAGACTGGGGAAGATTTGATGTTGTCTGGGAGGTTATTCCATAATTGTGGTGCTCTGTAGGAAAATGAGGATCAAGCCACTTTCTTTTTGTATTGTGGTACTGCAAGTAAGGTGCAGGTCCTGGATCGGAAGTTATAGGATGAGGGAACTGCTAGGGGAAGCAGCCTATTCAGGTAGGGTGGTTGCTTCCCAGAAAAGCTCTTAAAACAGCAGGTTGGAAAGGTGAAGGGTTCGTCCAGATTCCAGCGACGGCCAGTTTAGCTCTTTTAACATGTCACAGTGGTGGGTCATGTAGTTACATTGTAGCACAAAGTTGCAGAATGAGTTATACAAAGTAGTAAGTTTCTAAAGGTGCGTTTGTGGGGCAGCTGCATACACTACATCTACAGTGGCAGGAAAAAGTATGTGAACCCTTTGGGTTTACGTGGAGTTTTGCATGAATTGGTCATAAAATGTGCTCTGATCTTCATCTAAGTCACAACAATTTGAAAAAAACAGTCTGCTTAAAATAATACAACACAAACATTATATGTTTTCATGTGTTTATTGAACATAACATGTAAACATTCACAGTGCAGGGTGGAAAAAGAATGTGAACCCCTAGCCTAATGACTTCTCCAAGAGCTAATTGGAGCCAGGAGTGAGCCAACCTTGAGTCCAATCAGTGTGATATTATTGGATGTGTTGCTGAAAGCTGTCCTGCCCTTTAAAAACACACACCAGTTTTGGGTTTACTGGTTTCAAGAAGCACTGCCTGATATGAACCATGCCTCACAGAAAAGAGCTCTCAGAAGTCCTACGATCAAGAATTGCTGACTTGCATGAAGCTGGAAAGGGTTACAAAAGTATCTCCAAAAGTCTTGATGTTCATGTGTCCACGGTAAGACAGACTGTCTACAAATGGAGAAAGTTCAGCACTGTTGCTACTCTCCCTAGGCGTGGTCGTCCTGTAAAGATGACTGCAAGAGCACAGCGCAGACAGCTTAATGAGGTAAAGAAGAATCCTAGAGTGTCAGCTAAAGACTTACAGAAATCTCTGGCACATGCTAACATTTTTGTTGACACATCTACAATAAGGAAAACATTAAACAAGAATGGAGCACATGGGAGGACACCACAGAGGAAGCCAATGCTGTCCAAAAAGAATATTGCAGCACGTTTGAAGTTTGCAAAAGAGCACCTGGATGTTCCACAGCACTACTGTCAAAATATTCTGTGTACAGATGAAACCAAAATTGAGTTGTTTGGAAAAAACACACAACACTAGGTGTGGAGAAAAAAAGGCACAGCACACCAACATCAAAACCTCATCGCCACTGTAAAACAAGGCGGAGGGAACATCATGGTTTGGGGCTGCTTTGCTGCCTCAGGGCCTGGACGGATTGTTGTCATTAATGGAATAATGAATTCCAGAGTTTATCAAGAGATTTTGTAGGAAAACGTAAGACCATCTGTCCACCAACTGAAGCTCCGCAGAAGATGGGTGATGCAACAGGATAAAAGCATACAAGTAATTCAACAAAAGAATGGCTTCAACAAAACAAAATACGCCTTCTGGAGTGGCCCAGTAAGAGACCTGACCTCAACCCGATTGAAATGCTGTGGCATGACCTTAAGAGAACGATTCACACCAGACATCCCAAGAATATTGCTACACTGAAACAGTTTTGTGAAGAGGAGTGGTCCAAAATTACTCCAGATCGTTGTGCAGGTCTGATCTGCAACTACAGGAAACGTTTGTTGAGGTTATTGCTGCCAAAGGAGGGTCAACCAGTTATTAAGTCCAAAGGTTCACATAGTTTATCCACCCTGCATTGTGAATGTTTACATGTTCTGTTCAATAAAAACATGAAAACATATAATGTTTGTATTGTATTATTTTAAGCAGACTGTGTTTTTTCATATTGTTTTGACTTAGATGAAGATCAGAGCATATTTTATGACCAATTCATGCAAAACTCCACGTAAACCCAAAGGGTTCACATACTTTTTCTTGCCACTGTACATATTCAATAGCTGGCATAAGCATTTGTTGTACAATCTGCTTTCTTACCGCGGGGCTCGGGCAGGTTTTGTTCCTGCACAGGGCACCTAGTTTGGGGTAGAGTTTAGATGAGAGTTTTTCAATGTGGGGGCCAAAGGATAGGTTTGAGTCTAAACACATACCTAGATATATGAGAGAACTGCTAGATTGAGTTGGCACCTTTGCCAGTGAATGGACAATCAAGTATTAGATGTAGAGAGCAGAAGAACCAGTTGTAGGCTAGCTCTTCTGCTCTCCCCTATCACAGCAACAATGGGACAAAAATTTGATTGACATGTGGGAGTGTACATTTACTAGACATATACTTAGCTAGTTGTTTGGGACAATGCATGTTAACTTCAAGGTCCAACACTTTAGGGCGTTCCAGACTGTGCATAACAAGTAGAAGTGTACATATAATTTTATATACCATTCAATCAATCCTTTACATTTCTAGGTTCAGTTAAAGGCAGTGCAAAAATAGACAAACTAGAATAAATCAATAAAAGTTTTAAGGATATGTAAAAAATAATAATATTTTCTTGCTTTAAACTCTGTCATTTCATGTTCTCTGGCCAAGCCCCTCAGATAGGGGTGTTTCGTCAACTCCCACTTCCTGTATATTCCCTGCTTCCTCTCCACCCACTACTCCACCCACCTTCGCATGAACTAGCACAAGTTGTGCACATGAAACCCTGTGGACACTCAGAGCCACAAACTGGGGGAACTGTGGAACTGAAAATTAGCTATGTCTGCAACTGTGAAATCAAGACTCACTCACCTGCTGACTTGCTCACACACTCACTTGCGCCCTTTCATGGTTTACACTCACTGTCTCACTCAAACTCCCTCACACAGTCACTCACTCTCACACTCTTGTGCTGTCTGTCTCTTGAGTGCTTGCTCTCGCTGTTTCTCTTGAATGCTCACTCGCTGCGCTTTCTCTCGCACTCTCGCTGCTTTATCTTGCTGTGTCTCTCTGTGTTGTTTTTCTTGCTGACCCTCTCTCTGCTGTCTCTTTTCCTCCTTGTGTGTATTGATTTCTTTCCTTCCCTGTCTCTGCAGTAGCTGGGTTGTGAAAGAGCTACAGATTGGAATGGCTCTCAGCCCCGCCCTCCCCTCAGCTCGCAGTGCAGGAGGGAGGTGGAGCTACTCAGACACACATGCCCAGTGTGTTTTTTATGCATTCCACAGAATATACACTGATTGGTTAGCTCAGTGTGTCTCCTGATGTGGGTGATGAAAATGACATGAAAGAAAAGTAGGCAAATATGACAAAATATCACATTTACTTGCTTTTTATGCCTGCTGAATGAGACTATGGACTCATTCAAAAGGCATTGCAATTTTTTAAGGGCACATTGACAAAGCATGCAAATCCCTTTAACCCAGCGAAACATACTGAGAACTAAAGCTCACTGTCCTGTAAACTCTTGACAGCAGCACCACATGCCAAATAATGCCGAAGCAGTTGCATGGTACCAGAGAATACTTACAGCTATTACTGAAGCCATTACAAGGAAAGCAATATTAAAAAAATAAAATCTAAAAACAGTGAGCATCAGCGTGGGAAATTCACAGCTGTGCCGGCTTGATTCTGACATTTGGAATGATAAATAGGAAGTAGAGATTAGAATGAATGCTTGCTATAGTCGTAGCTTTCTGCATGTTCCTTTTTAATGGAGGTGTGAATTCCAGAATTAATGACTAAAATATATACTTGGTTTTGTGGCTCAGCTTGAAATAAAAGTGTGCTAAATACACATAAAAATAAAAGTAGAAATAAAGTATTGCTGAATTTAATAAGTGTTTATTAGCACAATACTTTGCCCAATCTTAAAAAAAGTCTATTGAAACATGACCCAGAGAAACATATCAGATTTAAACCTTTGGTTATAAAAGAGAAGCTGTAGCCACTGTGATCATTTTGGTCAATTTAAATGGCCATGGTGTACTATGTACGTTCCCTCTCAGACTTTCCCTGATTGTGGGACAGACCTTCTAATAGTTGGCCTTCCCTCTACCCTGAAGGCTGTCAATCAGTGGTTACTGGACAGTCTTAGATGGATAGGGTGCAATGGGATGAAGCAAGGTGTAATTTAAGTAGGAGCCAGCAAATTTTGTCAAGGCTTATTGGAAAACAATCAGTACTTCTAGACTATGTTTCCCATCTGTAAGCAGCAAGTGGGAGCAATTATTTCCAGTGCCACATCTTCATAAGCTTTACTACGGGTGCCACTAGGTCCTTTCAGAACAGTAGGGATCATTTCAGACCAGCATCGAATGAAGTGTAAGCCTTTGTCAGGCCCAAAGATTTGGGCTTATCAAGAGGTGACACAGGTGACCCAGCCAGAATGTTGTCGAAGCAATATCCAATAAAAGTGCAACCAAGTTACCAGAGTGTCTGATCTCCCTTCTTCTACCACCAGACGTACCTGTATTAGTGATTTTTTGCAAACTAAATTCATTTGCAAAAGGGCTCCAGATTGTGCCCTCTATAATCTTAACATATCGAACATGACAGTCAATGTCTTTATATTACTTGAATATCTTGCAGACCCGGTTTTCCTTCAAAGAAACATGGAAACCAAGCTATAATATAACCAAGTAGTACTTTTTGGCCAGAAGATGGAGCACTCTCACTGTCAAAGGTTACATACAGTAAAAATGTACACTAGAGACATGTCATGTAAAGTGATTCACCATCAAAGCACTGAATCCTGGCAGTGGCTTTATGGAAAATCAGTTTGAAGCAATCAAATAACTATTTTCGTATATGACCTCAGGTTGTGGTAGCCTGACCTGCCAATACTAGCAACATGAGCCTGTAAATAGCCAGTAGTTGACTTTTAACCCCATAGTGACAGGCAGTTTTACCATGGTCAGACTGCGGTTTTTACATTTCTGCACTGTTTGTGTTTGGCTCTAATTTTCCTCTTACTCGTTTAAGGAACCCACACTTATTATATTCCATTTTTCTCACCATTAAATGGACCTTCGAAAGATACCATTATGTTCATCATATTGTATAATTTACTATAATAAAATTCTGAACTATGATGAAAATAATGGAAAAAAATGTTTTTCAGACTTTAACCCCCAAAATCTACAACCACCAAAAACGACCAGAACTGACATCATCACGCTCTGCACGATAACGCCAGTCATCAGGGGGAGATCCCGGAAGCTTGGACGACATCCAAGATGTCGGCCAGCTCCAGGAGGGGACCGCGATACAGCGCCAACAGGCTCCGAATCTCGATCCGGCCCTCCAGGGGTTAAAGACAGCCGCCGCTTGGAAGGGCAGGCTGTGCCCTTCCAAACGGTGCCTGCCTTTAGATTTTAGCCCGCACGGATCGGGAGGGAAAGAGGTCCAAAGAACCTCCCCGCTCCCCTTCAGGCACCTTCCCCGCATTCGCGCTGAGCGCGTCCTTAGCAGCCAAGTGGTTAAGGATTACCTTGAGGAAATGCAGATTGAATACTGCAATCGCTGAGCAGCAAATCATATCACATGTGCTGTGCTTCAGATATCTGGATATCAAATATGGCCTGTTGGGGATACCCGAGGACAAAGGATAGGGTTGGGATACACTCTGTCTGGCCCATAACATTAGTGCCAGGTGATCGAATTACATTTTCAAAATCTTGATGCAAAATGTAGCCACAGTCGAAAAGAAAGCTAAACTGTAAACCAAACGTCATCTCCATATAACATGGGCACACATGGAACTCATACTACATAAGCCTCAGCTCCTTAATTACCTAGGTTCTAAACATTTTTAATCTTATTTGGCTAGAGCATAGAATTTTGAAGATCAAGCAGATCTGCAGAAAGCAGATGGATGACACATTCTTAAGTGACGCATCCCTACGGTCATTAAATGTAAGGGAATCATATCAAATTATTTTTTGCACCCTAGGAGATGGAATATAGCCCTAAATATTTTAAGTCAGTAGCAAATGTAACAGGATACACTAGGTTTAAAAGGGGAGGGTAGCCCAGGGCATGTCATGTGGCCATGGGTATGGGAGGCGAAGGGGGGTGCCAGTAGACACTCCAAGGAGAATTCAGCCAATCGAATGGCTGGAAAGATGGTGCAACCCAAATGATTCCCAATTCTTCCCGGGGCTGAATTTCAGGTCAGACCTCGCTGGGTTGAGCTTCATGTAAATTCTAAGAGCAGGGTATGAATCAACCCTCCAACAGCCCCAGAGATAGGGGAGGATGATTAAGTCACTGTGAACACTCAATTTACATTGAGTTGGCACAGTGTGTAGAATGTCTTATTGACCAGACCAGAGCCAAAGAAATCTATATAGCTGTCCGTTTACAAGAGCTCTGGTTAAGCTTACATTTGGACTTGGGATCTAGCCCTTAGTTTGAAACTGTATTTGAATCATCCATTTGATTTTATTATTTATTGAAATGTCAATGTGGCCTATGTAATATAGGACAAATATCCCTGCAATGACATTACATTGCTGCTACTGGTGGCCATCCTCAGACATCCCCAGCAGCAAGACACTTTGTACAATTTATTCATTTGGATTCACAATTGAGATTCCTGTCAGTTTAGCAAATAAAAAAAAAATACAATGGAGGGATAACCCTGTCCATTTACTGGTAGACAGAGAGAGATGTTCTGGATTTACGCATTAGACATATTTTTCCCAAGATGAAGGTAAATCAATAAAGATTTCAATTGCTTTAGATAAAATAAGTCTGTCGCCTTTATCACACTTGGCTTTAATTTTGCTGTGTATATACAAATTCTAACTATTGATTTCCTTTTAGGAAGCTAACATTTTACTTTTGAGACTGCTATACCGTTTGATCTCGTTTCCAAACCGAGAGACCAATATCTGAACGACACAGGAGTGGACTGACCATTCGGGGACTTGGACAATGCTCGAGGGTCCTGGCCTACGTGGGGGCCACATGAGGGCCCTCCTACCTCCTAAAGCTTGGTCAAGAAAATATCAGAGGATCATAGGATGTCAACTATGATTACCTCATAAGGAATACATGACCCACAGCATAGTTTAAAGATTTTTTTAATACTTTGTGCATTTTTGCTTCAGTTTAAATTTTAATTAGATTTTTCATTTGGAAAATTCAGGCAAAATTCCTTTTTGTATGTATTTTCAGTCTTTTTTATGGACATTGGATATAAAGTCCAAATTATTGTTTCCAAACCTTTTTTATATAAGCTGTATACTTTTTATTATTGCACGGGGATTTTTTTTGCATTGATTGAGATTATGGTCTTGTTGGATTATATAAACAGTTGGGTTTTAACCGATTTTCGCATTACCATTAGCCAGGAAATGGCATTGGTTCGCATGCAAATCAAACATTTTCACCATTAGCCGCTGGCTGACAGGTGTCCTGATATTTCTGTAAATTGGAACTAAATTGTGCATCTGGCTTTTGAGATTTGAACTAACAGACCTTTCAATGTTACTGACCATTTATGTATGATTTCGGTTTCATCAGACCAAGGACGCGGAAAACAATTTGATTTGATGATGACCCGTCAATTGATACAATGGCCAGGGGGACAATTTACTTGAGGATCTGTCAGTCATATGCTCTCTGCCCTTTAATTCCCAAAATGATATGCTCTGACCCACTGGTAGTCAACCCTGGTCGTCAAGTATCCTGAATAAGACAGAGTTTAAGGATTATCTTGGGGAAATGCAGACGGAATATTGAGATCACTGAACAGAAAACGTGTCACCTGTGTTGTGCTTCAGAGAGCTGTCAAACCTGAAAGGTTAGGGGGAACATGAGAGCTAGGGTTGGGAACCACAAACCAGTTGTTAGAACTACAGAAATGAAGGACAGGAGGTGGTGCTTAGTTAATAATTTCATTTCTCTTAGGACTGTTGCTCAAGAGCTGACAAAACTATCCGACTTGTTGGTAATTATGATACGGGATGGGTAGCGGTTAACGACATCTGCCGACGATATTGGCCTAGTTTGACCAGTGATACTCATTTGAAACAGATTATTAAATCTAAACCCACAATGACAGCCAGGCGCTGTAGGAACATTGGCGATGGATGAATCCACAGCCATTTTCAGACCACTAGTATGTACCATAAAAAAACTTGGCTTACACATGACATCAGGTACTTATAAATGTGGTAAATGGAAGGCATGTGCTCATGTCTTGAAAGACTCTAAACTAGTCAAGAATTTTGACGGAACATCCAGTATCCCTGTTAAGCAATTTTTAAAATGTAACTTTTACAGGGTTGTGTAACAATTGGTATGCAAATGTAGACTCAAATATGTTGGGAAGATGATACCTCCCCTTAAGACACGTATCTAAGAACACCTTCGGTCTGTCAAATACCAGAAGGATACACCAGTTGCTAGGCACCTTACGTTATGCCATGGGGGCCCAGTTACTAATCTTAAATTCCTTGGCATCAAGCAAGTTAAATTAGGCCCTCGCAAGGGCAATTTAGATGCTAAATTGAAACACCAAGAAGCTTTTTGGATACCTAATCTTAAAACACTGTACCCATATGGCCTTAAAGGTTTTACCTTCAGTCCATTTATTTAAATTCTTTTTTGTTTTCTTTATTGTTGTTTATTTGGTACATGTAGCACCCTGTCTTTTGGCATTTGTAGACTCTCCTCTCTATATATCACAAGAACCCAAATGAGATCAATATATTGCTGCAATCCCTCAGGATTATTTAAATACGCCTACATTTAATTTTTCTTATTTTTGTTTATTACACTTAGTACATTTAATTTTCTTTCTTTCCTATATGCTCCCATTGTGTGAATATGATAAGAAATTTTATTGCGTGCCTACGATGTCTCTTTTTTTGTAATCAAATTGGAGTAGATTGCACCCTGTTCATGATGTTATATTGTGGCTTTAAATGAGTTATATATACCCAATCTCTGTACGATCAGAGTATCAGTGAGGGTTTAATCCAGCAGCCATACCTTCGGATTTGTACATCTAGACATCTCACAAGGTATAGATTATTACTGGTTATTTATTTCTATATATAGATCTCTGCCATTTGTTTTGTTTTGAATATGTCTTCCAGTCTGCTTGACCAGTTACCTAGGAACGGGATGCTTTCCATGCAAATAGGTATGCAACGCACGCAGGCTGATGACATCATCGGCTGCGGGCGCATACCCGTTAGTCCCCCATACGGCCGTCCGCAACCAGACAATTTTCCGTCCTATAAATACAGGTATGAGTCTCGGGAGGTCTACACTCTTGATAAAGCCACTCGATAGCTGTGAAACGTGTCAAGTCCTGATGTCTTGTTGCTGTTAACAGCTTTCTCGTTGATATTGACCTAGGGCCACTACTCATGTGTAATAATGTTATGGTGGTGATGTAGATTTGACAGCATTGATGATTGTGCTAGTCTCTATTGGTATTTACTGGTTATTCCTCTCACATTGCTATTAACCTCCCGCCTTCCTTGGTCTTATGTCTCCTAATGATAGTGAGGTATAGTAGCCGGCTCGAACTGCTGAGGTTAGAAACAGGGAACACGGTTTACAGCCTTCCTTCTTCGCCACCTGCCTACCACCGTTTGATATCTATTGGCCCTGACCATTTTTGTCATTTAGTTCCTCATCACGTTTATTTCTAACCTCACCTTGTATGTGCTGCCTGTTATTTTTCATTAATAAAGAACTTTTATTTAAATTTTTCTAATACTCCTGTTACCAGTATCCCTGCTTGTTTGTACAGGTTTGTTGTTCTGTACTATCGGGTCATTATATCTGGGGTTATGCCCTGTCACTGATACGATTTATGTTCCTGCCTGTTACAAGTACTGCTTTCATGGAATTGTTATACAAATTTTAATCAGGCGAATCCTGTAGGTTTGAATTTAAAAAAATCCACCTTTTTAAAAAATATTTATTCAACCGTTTATTTTTTTCATTTGCAGCAAAAAAGCCTTTTTATATATTGATTTTTTTGGGAATTTGACTTTTTTTGGTGAAATTTTAGGATTCCTAATTATTTTAAAATGACAAGGCTTTGTTTCTTTGCCGAACGCAGCAGGTTTTTTTCTTTCCTTAAAGCCGGCTGCGTACAGCGGGTGCTATCCTTTGTGCTGAAACATATTTTAGCACCAAGGAAAGGGGGATTAGGTGTTTTTTATACCCTAATCTAAGTAATCTGTGTACATATCTGGTTAGCGCGATGGAACTCGCTCTGAGGATTCAGATGGCTCCCATAAGTAACCTCATCCACATGGATATATATAAAAGGAAGCAAAATACATATATTGGTGCAGTAAATCACAATATTAGATGGATTCGATATAGCATATACCGGTAGTTATTTCACTCACAAATCTAGATCCCTATCACTGGCTGTGAGTGGGTCAAAGCATCTGGGTATTTTTCAGGATCTGTCCAAGGCAACCCATACCTTGTTTGAACGATCTCTCCCCACAGCGGTAGATATAAAAGGAAGATGAAAAGAAAGATCTCCTTGTGCAGATCTGATATATATGTACAGTCAGGAACAGAAATATTGGGACGTCGACACAATTCTAAAATCTTTGGCTCTATACACCTTTCACAATGGAGTTGGAATGAAACAAACACAATGTGCTTTAACCCCTTAGTGACCGGGCGGTTTTACACAAATCCGTCTTTTAGTGACCGCTGCTGTTTTTACGTTTCTGCGCTGTTAGTGTTTAGGACAATTTTTCCTCTTACTCGTTTATTCGACCCACACATATTATACACCCTTTTTCCCGCCATTAAATGGACTTTCTAGAAATACCATTATTTCCATCATATCGAATAATTTACTATAAAAAAAATATGAAATATGAGGAAAAAAATGGTAAAAACACACTTTTTCGTAATTTAATCTCCAAAATCTACAACCACCCAAAAAGACCCCGGCTAAATAGGTTCAAAATTTTGTCCCGAGACTAGAAATACCCAATTTTAACATGCGTTTGCTTTTTAACCCCTTCACTGCTGAGACAGTTCACCTATGTGCGCTGCGCTCATTCTGACCATTTTGTGCTAATTATTTTTAGATAACAGCCTAGGTCCTATTTAATTAAACTCCCCCCAGACAAAAAAAACTTTTTAAAAAAATTTTTTTTTATTTTATTATTTTTTTTTATTTAATTTTTTTTTAAAAACAATTTTTAAAACCAAACCTGGTCATGTTTGGTATCATTTGAAAGGCCATAATCAGGCCTTTTAAATGATGGCAAATATGACCATCCAGCTGCCATGGATCGGGAGATAAAGGGATCCTTAGGATCCCCTTATGTCTACATGGCAGCTAGAGGGTTAACTAGCCCACTGACATCCTCACACATATGGTGAGGTTGTCAGTGGGTGGGGGGGGGACCTGGAGGCTTGGCTGACATCCAAGATGTCAGCCCCCCTCCAGGTTTGAATCGCGTTTTGGCGCCAATTGGCGCCGAAAAGCGATCCGGCGGCGAAACGGTTAATGCCATACACCGCTGGAAGGGGGAGGCTCTCCCCTCTCCAGCGGTGCAAACGGCATCTCCCTAGCTTCAATGGTTGGGGAGATAGAGGGCTCCGAAGGAGCCCCCCCTCCCCTCCATTGAAACACATGGGGGCACCTTCTGATGACGTCACCACGCAGCGTGGCGACGTCATCAGCCTCACCTGCCCATGTAAATCACATGGGCAGGCTTCCTCCCTGCCAGATCGCCGTGGGATCCGACGAGGGAGGTGAGTATCGGGCGGGAGGGGGATTTGGCGCCACTGACGTACCCTGTACGTCCGCAGGTCTAAGAGAGACCCGAGGACAGGACGTACAGGGTACGTCAGGGGTCATTAAGGGGTTAACTGCAGACTTTCATCTTTAATTTGAGGGTATGTACATCCAACTCAGGTGAACGGTACAGGACTTACAGCAGTTTGCAGATGTGCCTCCCACTTGTTAAGGGACCAAAGGTAATGGGACAATTGGCTTCTCAGCTGTTCCATGGCCAGGTGTGTGATATTCCCTTATTACCCCAATTACAATGTGCAGATAAAAGGCCCAGAGTTCATTTCAAGTGTGCTATTTGCATTTGGAATCTGTTGCTGTCAACTCTCAAGATAAGATCCAAAGAGCTGTCACTATCAGTGAAGCAAGCCATCATTAGGCTGAAGAAACAAAACAAACCCAACAGAGAGATAGCAAGAACAATTAGATGTGGCCAAAACAACTGTTTGGAACATTCTCAAAAAGAAGGAAGGTGAGCTCAGCAACACCAAAAGACCCGGGAGACCACGGAAAACAACTGTGGTGGATGACCGAAGAATTCTTTCCCTGGTGAAGAAAACACCCTTCACAACAGTTGGCCAGATCAAGAACACTCTCCAGGAGGTAGGTGTATGTGTGTCAAAGTCAACAATCAAGAGAAGACTTCACCAGAGTGAATACAGAAGGTTCACCGCAAGATGTAAACCATTGGTGAGCCTCAAAAACAGGAAGGCCAGATTAGAGTTTGCCAAACAACACCTAACAATGCCTTCACAGTTCTGGAACAAGATCCTATGGACAGATGAGACCAAGATCAACTTGTACCAGAGTGATGGGAAGAGAAGAGTATGGAGAAGGAAAGGAACTGCTCATGATCCTAAGCATACCACCTCATCAGTGAAGCATGGTGGTGGTAGTGTCATGCGTGGGCATGTATGGCTGCCAATGGAACTGGTTCTCTTGTATTTATTGATGATGTGAGTGCTGATAAAAGTAGGAGGATGAATTCTGAAGTGTTTCGGGCAATATTATCTGCTCACATTCAGCCAAATGCTGCAGAACTCATTGGACGGCGCTTCACAGTGCAAATGGACAATGACCCAAAGCATACTGCAAAAGCAACCAAAGAGTTTTTGAAGGGACAGAAGTGGAATGTTATGCAATGGCAAAGTCAATCACCTGACCTGAATCCCATTCAGCATGCATTTCACTTGCTGAAGACAAAACTGAATCGAAAATGCCCCAAGAACAAGCAGGAACTGAAGACAGTTGTAGTAGAGGCCTGGCAGAGCATCACCAGGGATGAAACCCATCATCTGGTGAGGTCTAGGAGTTCCAGACTTCAGGCTGTGATTGACTGCAAAGGATTTGCAACCAATTATTAAGAAGGGAAAGTTTTATTTATGATTATTATTCTGTCCCATTACCTTTGGTTCCTTAAGAAGTGGGAGGCACATCTGCAAACTGTAAGTCCTACACCGTTTACCCGAGTTGGATGTACATACCCTCAAATTAAAGCTGACAGTCTGCAGTTAAAGCACATTGTGTTAGTTTCATTCCAACTCCATTGTGGTGGTGTATAGAGCCAAAGATGTTAGAATTGTGTCGATGTCCCAATATTTCTGGACCTGACTGTATATTGCATCAACAATCGTTCCAACAATTTCAAACTCAAAATTGGCAGAGCTTATTGAAGCTCTGGGTATCGCGCCTATGGGTTTGTTGAGTAGGTCAAACCCAAAAACCCATAGGCGCGATACCCAAAGCTTGGAAAAGCTCCACCAATTGTGAGTTTGAAATTGTTGGAATGACTGCTGATGCAATATACATATATATCAGATCTGCACAAGGACATCTTTCTTTTCAGCTTCCTTTTAGATCTATCGCTGTGGGGAGAGATCGTTCAAACAAGGTGTGGGTTGCCTTGGACAGATCCTGAAAAATACCCAGTTGCGTTGACCCACTCAGAGCCAGTGATAGGGCTCTAGATTTGTGTGTGAAATAACTATATGCTACACTGCTCAAAAAAAAAGGGAACACTTAAACAACACAATGTAACTCCAAGTCAATCACACGTCTGTGAAATCAAACTGTCCACTTAGGTAGCAACACTGATTGACAATCCAGTCCACATGCTGTTGTGCAAATGGAATATACAACAGGCGGGAAGCATGACATCCCAAATAAAGGAGTGGTTCTGCAGGTGGTGACCACAGACCACTTCGCAGTTCCTATGCTTTCTGGCTGATGGTTTGGTCACTTTTGAATGTTGGCTGTGCTGTCACTCTAGTGGTAGCATGAGACGGAGTCTACAATCCACACAAGTGGCTCAGGTAGTGCAGCTCATCTAGGATGGCACATCAATGCGAGCTGTGGCAAGAAGGTTTTGTTTGTCTGTCAGCGTAGTGTCCAGAGCATGGATGTGCTACCAGGAGACAGGCCAGTACATCAGGAGACGTGGAGGAGGCCGTAGGAGGGCAACAACCCAGCAGCAGGACCGCTACCTCCGCCTTCGTGCAAGGAGGTGCACTGCCAGAGCCCTGCAAAATGACCTCCGGCGGGCCACAAATGTGCATGTGGCTGCTCAAATGGTCAGAAACAGACTCCATGAGGGTGGTATGAGGGCCTGACGTCCACAGGTGGGGGTTGTGCTTACAGCCCAACACCGTGCAGGATGTTTGGCATTTGCCAGAGAACACCAAGATTGGCAGCTTCGCCACTGGCGCCCTGTGCTCGTCACAGATGAAAGCAGGTTCACACGGAGCACATGTGACAGACGTGACAGGGTCTGGAGAAGCCGTGGAGAACGTTCTGCTGCCTGCAACATCCTCCAGCATGACAGGTTTGCCAGTGGGTCAGTAATGGTGTGGGGTGGCATTTCTTTAGGGGCCGCACAGCCCTCCATGTGCTCGCCAGAGGTAGCCTGACTGCCATTAGGTACCGAGAGGAGATCCTCAGACCTCTTGTGAGACCATATGCTGGTGCGGTTGGCCCTGGGTTCCTCCTAATGCAAGACAATGCTAGACCTCATGTGGCTGGAGTGTGTCAGCAGTTCCTGCAAGACGAAGGCATTGATGCTATGGACTGGCCCGCCTGTTCCCCAGACCTGAATCCAATTGAGCACATCTGGGACATCATGTCTCGCTCCATCCACCAACGCCACGTTGCACCACAGACTGTCCAGGAGTTGGTGGATGCTTTAGTCCAGGTGTGGGAGGAGATCCCTCAGGAGACCATCCGCCACCTCATCGGGAGCATGCGCAGGCGTTGTAGGGACAGGCACGTGGAGGCCACACATACTACTGAGCCTCATTTTGACTTGTTTGAAGGACATTACATCAAAGTTGAATCAGCCTGTAGTGTTGTTTTCCACTTTAATTTTGAGTGTAACTCCAAATCCAGACCTCCATGGGTTGCTCAATTTGATTTCCATTGATAAGGTTTGTGTGATTTTGTTGTCAGCACATTCAACTATGTAATGACCACAGTATTTAATAAGAATATTTCATTCATTCAGATCTAGGATGTCTTATTTTTGTGTTCCCTTTATTTTTTTGAGCAGTGTATATCAAATCCATATCATATTGTGATTTACTGCACCAATATCTGTATTTTGCTTCCTTTTATATATCCATGTGGATGAGGTTACTTATGGGAGCGAGTTCTATCGCGCTATCCTGATATGTACACATTTTTTTATTTATTGGTTTAGGGGAAACCACTAATCATCTGGCTAAGCTTTGGGATTTAGGTGGTGGTATATGTTGTGGGCGCTTACCACATATTTTTTTCAATCAAATTAATCGGTTTCACATTCCAAAATAACTAATTAAAACAAAATACGAATTAATCCGAAATACGAATTACTAATCTCCCAAAATAGCGAAACGGTCCGAAATACGAATCGCGGTAACATCATGAACGAAAAGAAACAAACTAAAAAATATAACGAACCAATCCTAAATTTTTTTTTTTCCTGTGCACATGTCTATTGAATAATGCAGGGACAATCCTTGAGCCAGTATATCAAGACCCTTCATGCACACATTACCTCTGCCGCCTTGTGTAAGGCTTTCTAGCTTTGGGTTATTCCACCATCTCTCAGGCTAGCACTATAGAGGTAACACACACACACACATTATATATTACAGGCCTCAAAATTTCCACTCGCCTGCTCGCATTTGGCGAGTGGAAGTTACATGACGGCGAGTGGGAATGCAGAGGTATGGCTGTATAGGAGTTAGGTGGGGCAACTAGTGGCGAGTAACTCTTAAGGCCTGGCTAGTAGCTTGGAACTTGAAATTTTAAAGCCTGATATATTATATTTATATTTCTCCAAAAGCGGGAGCACTCACGGACTTGTAGAATAAAAAGTCAATACTTTATTCAGCGAGACGTAAATAAATTGGATTTTATTTATGTCTCACTGAATAAAGTATTGACTTTTATTCTACAAGTCCGTGAGTGCTCCCGCTTATAGAGATATATATGATAGTTTTGAGATTTTTTGCACCGTGGAAATACAGATACACAAAGCGTTGTGCTTGAGAACTGGGAGAGTTTATATATATTTAGTATGCTAGAGTTGATAGCACTGCTCTACAACCATGTAGACGCAGGTTCAAATCCCGATCAGAGCATCTCTCAAGCAAATGTCCATGTGCAAGACACCTAATAATGCATACTTGCCCCACACACAATATTGGCTGTGTAGCATTACTGGCAGCTTCTCTGTGGAGAAGAATGTTTAAATCCCAATCATAAAATGTCTATTTCTACAAGCACAAAGAAGCATGTTGTGTTCTAGAGATTGGAGAACCCTGTTCCCAAGGGAACCTACAATGTACTGTGTCATTCTCAATAAGATACATCTGCTCTTCTGATGTATCTCCCCCTTGTGCACAGACAACGCTGCAGAATATGTTGATGTTATTTTAAAACAGGGCTTGACAAAGTTGCTTTGAATCTAGGAGCCAGCTACAAAAGTTAGGAGCCAACGTTTCAGCGAGGATTCGCCTTTATCAAGGTAATCCTCGCCAAAACGTTGGGAACCTTGCCCCTGCATCTGGGAGTTGGTTTGTACTGACCCAAATTATGATTTTAGCTGCTTCTATTTATTTATCACTTTGTTACCTGGTGCTTTTTGCTGTTAGCCAAAAGACCACATGCACAAAAAATACCTACTTTTTTGAGCCTAGAAGTGTAGACCGTTGCTTCTAATATCAGTTTGGCCGCTCTGATATAATAAGTATATATATATATTATTATTATTATTATTTGTTCTCACATATATTGCCCCCAGCTCTCATATATATTGCCCCCAGCTCTCACATACACTATATTGCCAAAAGTATTCGCTCACCTATCCATATGCGAGTCAAGGCAGGTGAGCGAATTCTTTTGGCAATATAGTGTATATTGCCCCAGCTCTCATTGCCCAGCTCTCACATATATTGCCCCCAGCTCTCATATATATTGCCCCAGCTCTCATTGCCCCCAGCTCCCACTGCCCCCAGCTCCCACTACCCCAGCTCATACATATATTGTCTCAGCTCACATTGCCCCAGCTCACACATATATTGCCCCCCACTCTCACATATATTGCCCCAGCTCACATTGCCCCCAGCTCACATACGCTGCCCCAGCTCTCATTGCCCCAGCTCTCACATATGTTGCCCCAGCTCTCATTGCCCCCAGCTCACATATATTTGTTGCCCCAAACGCTCATTGCCCCCAGCTCTCACATATATTGCCCCAGCTCACACATATATTGGCCCCCAGCTCACACATATATTGGCCCCCAGCTCACCCTCCCGCACTGCCAGGCTCCTCTGGCGCTCCTGCCAGGCTCCTCCTTGGGGCAGCGGCGCGTTGCCAGGCTTCGCCGGCAAAGAGTTGTAGCCTGGCCGCACACACACAGCCACGGTCTCGCGGGATCCCAGAGTTCACAAGATCTCGGGAACTCCGCGATCAAGAGATCGCAGCTGGTGGTTCCCAACGAGCGGCAGCGCTACAACTCTTTGCCAGCGGCTGCTCGAAGGTACAAGATGCCGGAGGAGCCTGGTAACGCGCTGCTGCCCCAAGAAAACCGTCCGACAAGCCAGCCCAGCGCTGGCTTCCAGTATGGTTTAGGTATCGGGGGCCTCTGCACGAGTACCAAGTACTCGTGCAGGTCCCTGTATCGGCACCGATACCAGTATCGGTGCATCCCTAGTGTACACCCTTGCTTCTAATATATCAGTTTGGCCCCTCTGATATATATACTTATTATATTATTTGTGTTGTTAACATCTGTAAATTTTGACGTTGTGATATTGTTTTATTTGTTTACTTACTTTCTTTGCTCTGTTGTCATTGGACACCCTATTTACCCACTGCAGACACGGACACACACACAACAGACCTCATATATAAATACATACACCAGGGCTGGATATAGTTACATTAAATGTAGGAGACAGGAAGAAAACATTGAAGCCAACTAGATGTTTTTAGATGCCAAAGACTGCTTTTAGATTCGTGTAAAATAAACTGGAAATTTAGGAGCCAGGAGTAAAATTCTAGGAGCCAGTGGCTACCAGGCTCCTGGCTTTGTCAAGCCCGGTTTTAAAATAAAGTATTCTTGTATAATTTACATTCATTGTGTATCAATATTAACACCGTGAGATGTGCTTAATTCATGTCTGGAACACTCTACTGACTTTAGGACATGGCCCATAGTATACTTACTATTTATATACAATTGGTAAATGCTATTCCCTGACCATGTTATTTGTAGTAAATCATTCACCTATGTACATCTGACTTTTAAATAACACAATCCCTAAAGCGTTGATTATACCAACATTCACATAGAACTTATTCCCTTGGTGCATGAAGCATCATCAGAATGGAAAGTATAATTCCCCTAGGTGACAGGAAACACAAGAGAGATATACAGTATATATATATATGTCCTGGTTGACTGACTGACTCATCAACGCCCAGCTCAAACCGGTTAAATCAGGAACCGGAAATTTTGAAGGTACCTTGTTTTTATGATGTAGACACCCACTAAGGAAAGATTTTTGGAAACTCCGCCCTTAAGGGGGTGAAAAAAGGGGGTATTTTTATCAGTATACCTATGATGGAAATCCGCTCTCTTCCACCTGTCGTGGCTCTCCAGACACCCCCTTGTTGCGGTCACCCCGGCTACTGGGAACGCGATCCTCAGTGCCTCGAGCAGCTTGACCCGCTTGCTTCTGCCTGCTGAGAGACCTGGGCTGGCTGGCAGGGATCTGTGCCAGTGCTGGGCCAAAATTACAGCGGCTTCTAGGGATCTGCATGCTTTCGCTCTCCTGACCTGTAGGCTCGATGTTAGGTCAGTCTTTCAGATGGCCACTCGGTGCCTTCTGATGGTGAGTGTAGTGGAATAGTGCAGAGAAATAACACACCAGACAAGCTGCATGTATCAACCAAGAACTATAAGCTTTATTGAGAAAACCATACCAGTATTTATGCTCAGGTCCAACAGGGATCATTTACATAAACCAAACCACTGGGGAATGAACTGATTACATCAGGTCAGTTTGATTTAGAGATTTACAGTAAACATTCCTTAGCATTCAGTTATCACACATTATTTGCATCATCCATTGTTCCAATAGATCAGATTAAAGTCAAACACTGCCCCAGACTCATGACTTCTCAAACATGCAAACAGATAAAGACAATAGTGTTCTTGCATATTCGCAGATTAAACAAACATTCTATACCAAATCTGCGCCTCCATTGTATGCCATTTCTGTCCTTTGTTCCTGGGACACATGCCTGGTTTGGGGAAATGGCGTTCTGGGTTTTGGGTGGAACAAGGCACACAGTAAAATGAGTCTTTACAACACTCAGCAATGAAAACCACATCTACAGTAAAAAAACACGTTTAAACTTCCACCACACATTACAAATGAACGTAAAGTCTTTCCCAAAGCAATTGTCTGTTTCTTTTGGGGTTTTCACCATGGGATTAAAAGTCTTTGGGTTGAAGTGAGGAGCGCTATGTCAGTTACATGAGAATACCTATATTTCAAAAACCAAAGATGTAACAAGCGTGAAAAATAAAAAAATGTTTTACCATTTTCAAAAAATCCAAGTAAGGGGGTGAAAAAGGGGGGGTGGTGTGAATATTTTAAATAGGATACCTATATCTCAAAAACCGAAGATGTTACAGACGTGAAAATTTGTATTTAGATTCTTCTTGAAAAATAAAAAAAACACGTATATTAACATTTTCAGAATATACAGTTACGGGTGGGTGAAAAAGCGGGTAAATAATTTTATCAGTATACCTAGATTTAATAAAAAAAAAGATGAGACAGGTGTGAAAATTGGTATTTACAATCTTTTGGGGAAAAAACAACACAAAAAACGTGTTTTATCGTTTTGCAAAAAGTTTGGTAAATTCGGTGAAAAAGAGGGCTAAATATTTTAAACAGGATACGTATATCCAAAAACAACAAACATGTTACAGATGTGAAAATTGGTTTTGAGATTCTTCTTGAAAAATAAAAAAACACATGTTTTACCATTTTCCAAAAATCCAGTTGATACACTGGATCAGATCAGAGGGATGCTGTTACTTCACACAGAATGGAGTCTCTATGCAGCTCTCACAGCCAGAGCTCACACACTCCCTCGCTGCTCCAGCATCTCTACGTCCCTCTCACGGGCCAGGGCTCACACACTCCCTCGCTGCTTCAGCAAGTCTGCCTCCCTCTCACAGCTAGGCCTCATACATTCCCTCACTGCTCCAGCATTGGAGAACCTGTGTATATTATTGCAGAACCTCAACCCACTTAAGCTCTGTAATGGAACCAGATTGCAGGTAAAATCACTCCACAGAAATGTGATTGAGGTTACGGTGCTAACTGATTATGACCAGTGAAGTTGGTGATCATACCACGAATACCTCTTTTAACTTCAGACTATCCATTTCAATTCAAAAGACTTCAGTTCACCCTAAGGCTGGGTTCACACTTGGACGTAGCGCTGCGTCGCGCAATGCGCGTATTTTTTTTTTACGTGCGTTCGCGCATACAAAAAACCTCGCGGACGCGCATTGCAGCTCATTCACGGCTATGTTTATGACCGCGAACATGCTGCTGTATGCCCGAAATGAAGCTCCCAGACTTCTTTGGGCGCAGGACGTTTTAATGTACACTCCTGCGCGCTTTAAAACGCCCAGGTGTGAACGGGTCCCATTGAAAACAATGGGATTTCCCCGTTCATGCGTTTTAAAGCGTGTACGAACACGCTTTAAAATGTCTAGGTGTGAACGGGGCCTAAAGGTTTGTTTTGTGATGACCACCAACAAGTCTCAGGGACAGACTTTGAAGGTAGCGGGGATTAACCCAAGGGCAGACTGCTTCTCACATGGGCAGTTTTATGCAGAGTGAGCTCAGCTAACATTCTGCTAATCTTAGCACCTGTAAAAAGAACCACTAATGTAGTTTTCAAAGAAGTACTCAAATAGAAGAAAAAAAAAAAAAACTAATAATTCTTTTAAAAACAATCGTAACAAATCCCCAAATCTCCGCGAGCGAAGCCGCGGGCAAAAGCTAGTATAAAATAAAACTGGAGGAATAAAACAAACCTTTGTCCTTGGTTTTAATCCATCTCTTTTTATATTGTTATTATTTTTGGACTTTACCACTTCATATAAAGCTAAGAATTAGCCTAATGATTTGATTCAATGACAAGATTGTATCGCAGATACTGCATATATCTATATTAAGAAATACGCTAACATAGGATGAAAAAATAATAAATCATAATAAAATAATCACAATAAATAAATTATATTCATGAATTAAGTACGGATTGGAGTAAACTGATAACATTGCAGATTCATGTACAATCAGGACAATGGCAGAGGCTTAATTTTGTCTTTCAAAAGACAAAAGTGATGGTGCATCCCAATTTTTATTACAAGAAGTGGGTCATAGAGATATTTTTGGACTTTAAGGGTAAAAATTTCTCCTTTTTGTTACCTTGTTGCAATTGCTAAATCATATTATTAATATGAGGACATATAATTGCACAGTGCTAGATTTAAAGATTTGGATTAACCCAAAAGTGAAGTGATTGAAAGGCATTGTAAGGTATGTAAGTGACTTATCCATCATTAGGCATTGTTATGCCATACCGGTCTGAAGAAAGGATAATTAAATCATCGTAAACAGAGTTTAAAGATATAGGTTTTACCAGAGAGAGGAATTATGCTCAGCATGATCCTCTGCCAGGCACCCACACATGACATGTGTCACATATGGTTTAATGATCACAGAGTTCGCTTCTTAATTATTTCTTTAATCCTCCATCTGCCAACATGTTGTACCATTACCACTGTGGTCTTCTTTGTTTAGTCGTAATAGTACATCATGAGAATGAAATGTATTATTTCCGTAGGTGACAGGAAAACAAAAGCTCTAATCTATAATAAAATAAGACTGTTGTCTCTTTATTGCCTCCTTTTTTATTTGGATTATTTTTCCTTTTCTCAGTTTCATGAAAAATAGTTATTGAAAAGACATAAATTACAATAATAAATAATATAAAACCGATACAACCTGTTTGAGAATATGATTTGGTAAGACTCAATACCTATAATAAATAAGACCCTTGTCTTAGCTTTTATTCCTCCTTTATTATTTTTATTTGTATATTTTTGCTTACCTTTTTTCCATTTCATGAATTTGTTTTATTAAAATGACATTATTTTTGAATTAGTATAATTTAATATATTATATGTGATACAACCTATATAAACATGGCTGCAAAACTACACCCCCCAGATGTTTCGGAACTATAACGCCCAGGTTTCCCTGGCCATGAAAGAAACCGGGAATTGTAGGCATGTAGGCATCGACTTCTGGTGGAGCCATGAGTTTGACAGCCCTGTTGGAGAGATGTTCTAGTCATTTTTGGACCAAATAACTAATGCTCAGGACGGAGTCTGAAGATCTTTAAAAAAGAATAACTTGCTAAAGTTAGGACATAAATAATGGATGTAAATTAGAAAAATGTTTCTTTGAAAAGAGTAAAAGGATTTTGGGAAACTCCAAAAATCATCCTATCCAGAATGTCCCGTAAAGTAAATCCTAGTCTTAAGTGGTTCTCCAGTCTTACTTTAGTGCTCTAGGACATTGGACATCTTTTTTGACCTGAAGCTACACTATCAAGCCATACACCTTACAAATAAGTGAAAACCTGTCCACGTTTATAAATACTGACATCTTACGCACAGCAGGTATCTCTACATGAGCTTGCAGACTATCAATCACACAAATTGACCATGGTCTATGACTGAATTATGCATGAGATTAGTTAATTTATTGGGAGGTATGAAAATCCTATATATTACTACACAGCACAATTCATATACTTGGCCAAGTCTGTACACATGTGCGCACTACTTAATACCAATAGAAGAACCCTCTCACCTCTTCTGTGATTGGTCAGTTCTGGTACACATGCCTACACTATGTCAAACCAGTGATATACTGCAACGATCTCATTTTGTTTTTATGCTATCTTTAGTGAATCCTGCCCTGTGATAAAAAACAAATTAATTTGAAATCATTTGCTTTGTCATCGTGGAATGGATGAGCTAAAGTAGCTGGTAAGACTACCTTGGTAGAACGTCAAAAAGAGAATATGGGCTTTAACCATTTGTTACGAGGGTTTTTGCTTCCCAAAGACAAGAACACCATCCACATCACAAATCCATATCTCCATTGCGGTGTGTTTGACCTGATTAGTGGAAAAGTGGATCAGCCTCAATGACCTGCCCCACATCAAAGGCAGTTCGGCAACAGCAATCCTGGCGTGTTTCCACCATCCAGAAATAAATATAAGATCTTAACATTCTGACATGCCTGTGGGCGCAGCTTTTTGAGACAGTCATAGTTCATCACTTAGCGTGAAGGGGTTAAATATTAAAAGGCAAGAAAAACCCAGAAAGATGGCAGATCCCTCTGCATTATCAGACATCATGAGGGAAAAATGGGGGTTTGTGAAGGTCCTGAGGACAAGGAAAAGCACTAGTGGCCTGCTCTACGGTGGGGCCCGCTCAGGTCTCACAAGGTTTTAGCTTGCTTGTGCCATTACAGGGATGAATGCTTCATATGCAAATCAGCCTGTTCTCACCCAAAAAGGGTGGCCAGTACTGATTGCCAAGGACGTCATCCCTGCACGAGAGGTGCAGCAACCCCCGATCGTTTCAGCCTTGTTAGGCCTCGTCAGGAGGGTAAAGCTGACACCACTCTAGGGACATCAAGCAAGGGGTCCACGTCTGGATGACCCTGTAAACTTATAGTAAGGGAAAACGGGGGTTTGTGAGGGTCCTGAGGACGAGCAACAGCACTAGTGGCTTGACATAAGAAAAACCTTTTTTAATATAATAAAACTTTATATTCGTACACATGATTGGCAGGTTATATTAACAAAAACGTTCTGCAGTGAACCTAATTTCATAATAAAACATTATTTTTCACGATACAGACTCTTAACGCATCTTCTGAAAGGAAGGGGTGGAACAAATTGGAATTACATCTCTAATTAGAACTATATGTCGAAGTTGATAGATCCTCTAATAGTTTGATTTTTAACTAACTCACACAAAAATAAAGCCGTTCCAACTCTGACAAGTTCAATATGTAAAGGGATTTCAATGTATATTCCCATGGTTTAGAGAAAAAAGTTGAATTTATTTCTTCTGGGATGAATTATAAATGTTCTGAATATCCAAAGTTTCAGAAATCTTTGGCTTGCAAAGGCATGAGCAGATACTGTGCAGATAAAATAGCTTATTCTGCAGGATTTTAAAGGGTAAAATACAAGTGTGATCATATATCCTTTACTTGAAAAGAAAGAGGACCCAAAAGGTCGAGAGTGTTATAGGCGCTAATATTACACCGTGATTTGAAAAAATAGATTATACGGTTTATGCAGCTCACCGTGGAGTGTATCCCTCACCCAATATAGAAATGTAAAAACAAAAGTACCACAGTACATTCGGGAGCGCAAATAAGTATTGGTCCTCTTTGAGTTTTAAAGTCTCAAGAATCTCCGAGAAAAAAGTCTCTTTTTAAAGATAGTCCAAAATGTTCTCCGGTCACATGATGGGAGTACCGAGTAGAGAGGGAAAAAAGGAGGAAAGAAACAAATTGGGCAATATCGTATATAACGTATATTGAAAATTGAACAAAGAAAAAAACTCACAAGTGTGGAGCTAGATAGCTCAATACTGGGCGCAGTTGAGTCTCTATGGGGGACTCCACCCTCAGATGGTAGTGATTCTTGATTCGCTGTTCGCTTCAATCGGATGCTTCACGGTGTATGTGCACCAAAAGGACCTCGGAAGAAACGTATTATAGCGTAATCCCGTAACAGGTGAAAAATCATGTGGACACATGATTTTTCACCTGTTACGGGATTACGCTATAATACGTTTCTTCCGAGGTCCTTTTGGTGCACATACACCGTGAAGCATCCGATTGAAGCGAACAGCGAATCAAGAATCACTACCATCTGAGGGTGGAGTCCCCCATAGAGACTCAACTGCGCCCAGTATTGAGCTATCCAGCTCCACACTTGTGAGTTTTTTCTTTGTTCAATTTTCAATATACGTTATATACGATATTGCCCAATTTGTTTCTTTCCCTCTCTACTCGGTACTCCCATCCTGTGACCGGAGAACATTTTGGACTATCTTTAAAAAGAGACTTTTTTCTCGGAGATTCTTGAGACTTTAAAACTCAAAGAGGACCAATACTTATTTGCGCTCCCGAATGTACTGTGGTACTTTTGTTTTTACATATATCCTTTACGTTCAAGATGAATAATCAGTCTGGTATTTAACCTTTTCCCACCGCAGGGCGTACCATGCTGTCCCTGAGACAGATGGGCTTAGAAGACGCAGGGGGCGTACTATTATGCCCCTTTGATTTCTATGGGCTGCCCCGGCCCCTCCCTGCAGCCGTCGCGCATAGTTGACTGCTGTGAGACGGTCTGAACTCAGGCTGTCCCCCTGCAGCCAATGACACGCATCATGCTTCAGCTGAATGGGCAGGCCGAATAAGAGGCGTTATCCCCCTCCCGACGGGCGCAATCCACCTGTCATTAAGGGGTTAAAGAGCTCAGCAGCAGAAATTTCCATGGAGTCCTATGGAAGTGATACTAAGGACAGCAAGGAAGTGCTACCGCGAGTATCATTGAGGGTAGCGCTGTGATCCCGGGAAAGCTGCTGAATTAGTGCCTGCCCCAGAATTTGGTGCCAAAACGGAGACTCTACGGGGAAACCTGCAAGTGCAGCATGCCCATTTTAGCGCCAATATGGGAATTGTGCCCAGTAAGTGTTAAGGCCTAACTTTGTAGCTGTCAGTGAATAGAAGGTGGTGATTCTTCCCAAGGAAAACTCAAATGGCATTATTCCATTGTTGACGCTAAAATGGGGACACTAACGGGGAAAACCTGCGCCTGCAGGTTTCTCTATAGCATCCTCATTTTAGCATCATATTCCAGGGCAGGCGCTAATTCAGCAGCTTGCCTGGGAATGCAACACTACCCTCAATGATACTCGTAGTAGCGCTTCCGCGCCACCGTGAGTATCACCTCCTGGACTCCATGGAGGGTTCCGCTGCTGTGCCACAAGGGTTCCGCTGCTGTGCCACAAGCCCTGCCTGATCTTGCAAGATCGTGCAGAGCCGTGGAGTGATGGCGGAGCGAGACTGGGGACTATTTATCCCCAGTCGCACTCTCCTCCCGACAGCAAGAAGCCGCGGATTAGGTTGCTGTTCTCACCAATGCACTGATTTTTAAACAGTTTAGTATTAGGAAGGTAATACAAGTGGCATGCGTTGAAGGCACTTATCCTGATGTTAATGCTTACTCACCCACCCGAATGCCACAGCTAGCATTTATTAGGGAATATGGCCCAAAGATGGCAACTCATCGTCTTTTCCTTTAAAAAGATTCCAAGATAAAGAAATGTTTGTTACCCGATAACTCACATCCAACTACTTGCAAAAGGATAGACTTAAATCCCTCCTTTCACATTAGAGCACCTAAAAGTTAAACACGTTTAAAGTAATCTAGAGGATTCTTGTGGATTTAAAGGAACAACTCGACTCTCCAACATGGTTATAGAACTACAGTTTGATTACCTGGGATGTAATGCATGAGTTGTTCGAGAAATGGAAGAAACTAACAGGCAAGTAACATAAAACCACTCCAGCATCAATTATTAAAGGATTTGTAAAGGAAAGAAAATAGCCTTTAAGTCACCCCAAGCCTTGGCCGGGTCATCTGCCTTCTCCAATTGCATTGAACTGTTTTTGTCAGACTAGCTCTTACTCCAAAAAATTAGTTTTTAAACATAATTTCAACAAATCGATTCCACCTACTAGATGAGAAACCTAAACACTAAAAATAAGAAAAGAAACAAGACAAAAAAAATAATCTCGATTTAAAGGGACACTCTAAAATCCTAAAGTGGTCAGGGTGTGTAAAGTGGCCAGTATGTATGGAGTATCCCCTCCTCCCCCGTTCCTCTGCTCCACACGCACAATGCCAGGCAGCCAGGATTTTAGAATTTCCCAGCTGTCAGTCACCAAATTGATGCTGACAATGTCCTCTCAAAAAACGCCCGCAATAGCAAACGGCCTGAGAGAAGCAGCCAATAGGTTATATGGATGTGCATGCAGCTTCAATCCATTGCTCTGCACAGGCACTACCGAAGTAGAGATGCACAATTTGTTTATCCTACACAAAGTAAGTTATGTAGGTATGCAAACGGTGTAAAAAAGCTGCAGGGACTTCTGCAATTCAGAAACTCTGAGCTGACAGGAAAGAAGAGCACACACACGCTGAAGCAGAAAAGGTGAGTATCTTCTCCTAAAATAAAAAACTAGGCTGTCCCTTAAACCTGTGGCCAAAGTCTACCCCAACCTAAAAGGTAATGACGTGGTCACATTTGAGTGTGGGTTGGGCTATGAGTGGTGTTAGTTAATAAGGTAAGGGGAGCTTGATGTGCAGCCTGGGGTTTATGACATTACTTCTGGCAGAATTACAGGGATTGGCTGAGGCACTTCCTGGTCTGGCAGTGATCCCTGCTCAGTTTTCTCGTATTATTGATATAGTACATTAGAAAACAAGTCTCGCTTCTGGATGATGGAGAGAGAGATGGACAATATTCCCAGATAAGATATTAGGGAATTTCTTCTTCGCATGTCTATGGTATGCCGATAGTTCTGCTCAAAAAATGTGGGAAGCAGTATTTTTATGAATGCAAACAAATGTATATTGTATGGACCAATAACACACGCACAATAATATTCCGTAATAATATGTGCTTCCCACAATGCTTGTTTTTGTTTCTACAGTTAAAAAGAATTTTTGTCAACAAATAACTTATGTGCTTTTTTTAAGGTGGAAGCAATGCAATATTGTCATTATTGTGATTTTATGGCACATAGAAAAGTAAATCTTCAGTTTATTTTCAAAATGTTGTTATTGATCTCGAATAAATATGTAGGACACTACTATCCACACTATCTCCATTCTTCTATCCAATATTTAATCAAGTATTGAGTTGACAACTGGGTGATGTTAACTCCTGAACTACGGAGTATCAGTCATAAAAAAATATGTAATGCCTATTCACAAAAATATTGTACTAGTAGATACCTAAATACAAAATAATCATTCGTTCATGCGTAAAAGAACTATTGGAGATGTACCAATAATAAGTGTGTGGGACAAACCGTAATTTTAGAATTAATAATCTTTCAGATGCCAAAATCTATTCCTATATCAGTTAGTTCTCATCACGGAATCCCGATGCTCATTGATAAGTGTGTCAACAGGTTACAGCAGCAATCATCATTTACTTCCTCAAGCCTTGTGTCATTAAATATGACTGATCTGTGAGAGCTATGAAGAAAAGAAGCAGCATACAGGTCACATTCTCTATATGGCTACCAGGCCTGCCATCATTGGGGAAACAGGTATGATGCATTCAGGAGCCTGGAGGCAACAGGGGGCCCGAGTACCTGCTAAGCCTTGTAAATTGTGTTCGTGAAGGAAATTATAAATTTATTTCATGGGAGAGTACTATGAGCGGTGGGGAGCGCACCTCTCATGAGAGTTGTATATTCCAAGGATTGTACAGGTCAGTAACCATCTGGACCAACCAGGGTAAGGTAGGTTGTGGGAGGCCTCAAGTTCACCAGTGGATCCACGGGTTTTTTTGATGGTTCTACCTGTGGGGGGGGAGGGATTATTAAAAAAAATGATATACAATGTTGAAATAAGAGGTTTCATTTTTAACTAGGACCTTTAAACAGGTGGGCTATGTAGAGGCCACGTTAAGCAGGACCACCTTGGGATGCAGTTCCTCTAGTATTTTAGCAGGCAGGACCTAGTTCCAGTTGGCTGAGAAAATGGAAAGCTGCAGCCACTTTCTGTTCAGACATAATGTTACAAAATTACTAAATTTAATAAATTTCAATGTTTCAGGCATTGGGACTGAAAATATTTGTATTTGCTATAAGGAATGGCATTGATAAAGAAGTACTGCAGCTGCTGGTAGTCCTTTTTTATGATGGGAATCTTGAGAGGACAGAAATCTTGGCGAGTCCACACTATTAAATTTTTTAGATTTCGACCCCTGGGATACTCTGTGTTTTGTAAGGTATAGATGTTCTTAATTCTAACAGCATACACTTAAGAAGCCGAGGTTGGGTAATTTGCTGTTAAGAATTAAATCTGCGACCTTGAGGTTGCAACAGGTTTGCAGGCTCTGTTGAACATGCCAAATAATTCTTTCCTGAAATATCTGATTCATCTTGATTTATTGGTAAATCATTTTATGGCTTGGCTGTCTGCACAGGAATTTACTACTAACCTTATAAAGCAGATATGATCCTGGCAGTTGAATTATTGCATAATCATTGCAGTTTTACATTATTCCACCCTCACATAGTATACAATGTTAGAACACCTGGAAAATGGAAATCTTTTATTCTCTTCTGAACTACGTGAACTTTTATCATATTGTGTAAGCTTACTTCATTGCCTTCCACTATAGGATTGTTTGTCGTACCATAACCACTTATTGGTCATGTTTAAGTAGACAAAAATGTATAAAATAATAAAAAATATATCTTTCCATTGTTAATGATGAATTAAAGGATTATGTGTAACATACATACAAACATACAAAATCAAATGGCACGCTGACCACAGTCACTTCTCTCAAATATCTAGGTATGTGGTTGGACCCTAATCTATCCTTTGGCCCTCACATCGAAAAACTCTCATCTAAACTTTACCCCAAACTAGGCGCCCTGTACAGAAACAAATCCTGCCTGAGTCCCGCGGTAAGAAAGCAGATTGTACAACAAATGCTTATGCCGGCTATGGATTACGGAGATGAAGTGTACGCAGCCGCCCCACAAACACATCTTCAGAAACTTACTACATTATAGAACTCATTCTGACGCTTTGCATTACAATGTAACTACATGACCCACCATTGTGACATGTTAAAAGAGCTAAACTGGCCATCGCTGGAATCCAGACGCACCCTTCACCTTTCCAGCCTGGTGTTTAAGAGCATTTCTGGGAAGCTGCCACCCTACCTGAATAGACTGCTTCCCCCAGCAGCTCCCTCATCCTATAACCTCCGATCCAGGACCAGCACCTTACTTGCAATACCACAATACAAAAAGACAGTGGCTCGATCCTCATTTTCCTACAGAGCACCACAATTATGGAATAACCTCCCAGACACCATCAAATCTTCCACCAGTCTTAAGTCACTCAAGAGCTCCTTACTAACATACCTCAATACAGAATGCACCTGTATACATGTAACATAATGACTATTTTTCTACATATTTATTTTCTGTTAATCTGTATATGTGTTGTTTTCTTAATATCTTAATATCTAATATCTTGCATTGTATTACTTTGTATTTCTGTAACTGTAACACTTCAATGTTCTTGAACCCAGGACATACTTGAAAACGAGAGAAATCTCAATGTATCCTTCCTGGTAAAATCCTTTATAAATAAATAAAATACTCTCTTTGTGTATCATTTTGTAATCCGCATGTGATCGTAAAACCCTCTTTTCGGGGCATTTCCTGGTTTGAAATTCCTGTGTGGGAGCAGCCATTTTTAATTCCTCTTTGGGCAGAAGCTCTGTTTCTTAATATATATCCACACACACAGACACACAGATAAACACACTGGTTGAGTAACCCTTAATGGAAATACTGTGTATACAGATGTATGACTTGTATCTTTGTCCAGGTGACCGTATACGGACTTCTGCCATGTATACAGCTGCAGAATCTGTATGTGCTCTATAAAGTGTACTAATATCTTTTTAAAAGTAAATGAAAACTGGCTTTATTTTATTAAGCCACAATTCTTAATGAATGATTTACATACCGAGCGGAGCGCAGAACACATGACAAAGTAAAAGTACTCCGCTTTCTGAGGATGACTTTTTGAGTATTTAACTTTTTATTTCCGATTTTTATTAAAGCGTTTTTAAAGATTAAAAAGTGTTGCCTTTTATCTGATGCGTATTGTGCCAACCCACTTATGCACGGTCTTCGAAGTTCTTTTTCAGGAATACAATATTATGATTTATATGCCTGAGCGCGACAGAAGAGAATACCATAAAATAGATTCTTTTTGGCGGAAACACTGGGGTGAAAATTGAACACGTAGAACGTGCTAGACAAAATATAACTCTACAGCAAACAAGAAATGACAGCAATAATGTAGGAGAAGGTGGGAAAATGCTCTCAGAAGTTGTAAAATGTAATTAAAATTGTCTAAAAAAACCAAAAAAAAAACCAAAGATTTCATGCCCTAAGATACATCAGAGATTGCAGTAAGTGGTCACTCACTTTTATCCACCAAGAGAATTTTATGTCACAGTAGCAAAGGGGACCTCAAAATTGATCCCATAATCAGAATCAAACAAAACTGATGTTCCTTCATTGTAGTAACAGTGACAGAAAATGAATGTCACAGTCTTGCTGCTTCTGATTGTATCCGGTTGAGTCTGGAGCACAGGAGCCTTAAGCTAGAGAGGCGTCTAGTACAAGGGGCAATCCGGTTGGGGTGGTCATATAACAGTTCAGAGGTCAAGGCAAATGGCAGACAAAAGGTGGTCAAATAACAATAGCAAAGATCAGAAGCCATAGGAAGAATCACAGGAGTGAATGCTGAGACTGGTTCACTGGGAAGAAACACACCTCGAAGGCTCCTCCATATGGCAAGTTTATATATGAGCAGGGACAAGGACACTCCCAAACCACAGAGTCCAACCCCCCAATACCCTTACATCGGCCTATTGAGTAGGGGGGGGGGACCTAGACATCCCAAACTGTCAAGGCCTAATTTGTGGATGCCGGGACTCTGTCCTCCAGTGTTTCACATCTTCGCCAATGCCCAATGGAACTAGTACGTGGAGGAAGCCCTCAGTCTGCAGCAAGAAGGGTCCCAGCATCAACATCAAGGACCACCAGTGGAGATGCCATGAGCAACAGGGTAACAGATGTTGGGGCCCGACCACCGGGTCCACAGTGAGTACCACAGGGGGGCACCAGGACAAGGCGGTGGTCGAGGCCTGACAGATTGGAGGAGTATTCTGACCTTGCAGGCAATCTGTCCAGCTGCATAAAGCAGCACATATCTGTATATTAAACCACAGTCTACCGTTATACTGGTTACGGTACATTTTTACTTGCAAAATATCAAACATTAAAATAATTCCATGCAGACAGATTACACATGAATAAAATACTAAGGGCACGATTCCATAGTTAACGCTAACATGGGGACATTAATGGGGAAAATCTACGCCTGCCAGAGATGTAGCTCCAGTCACGTCACCCAAAGCTGGTCTGGTGAAATATATAAACAACTTTGGTGCCAAGTGCCTCCAACTGGGGAGGAAGGACAGAGGTGCAATTAGGATGAGAATAATGGGGAAGTGGCACAACTAGAATGAGAGGGAAGGGTTAGAGACACCATGTGGATAAGACAGGAAGGGGCAGATAGAAAATGAGCAAAGAAGGACGGGGCAAACATACCCTGAGGGATGAGAAGTGTGGGTCAGACACCCAGTGTGGATGTAGTATCTCAGACTGAAATTCCACAGATTTTGCCATCTCAGTTAAGGATTGCAAAAAACAATGGAGCAGAATTAGATGGAGCCCAAATAACACAGATCCCACCTAGTCAGTGGGAAGACACATGTGAATGGCAGGCCAGAGCCATTCTATATTTTTTTTTATAATTCTTTATTTGTGCAAGCAAAGATGGGAAGGCAAGACATACATGACATTAATTCAGTGGTAAGGTGTCAGAAAATGTACAATGATCTCAAAACCAGAACCAGAAATATAGGTCCCATCCTAACTAAGGCTGGCCGCCTACTGGGTCTGTAATTGTGCGATGGTGCAATCATCCGATATTGTCTGAAATCGTCCAACTGATCCTACAACATGCAGGTGAATCAGCCTTCTTCCACTGCATTTGACCACCATTGGACAATTTTAGACTATTTTATGGAAAAAGCCAATACTTGGATGTAATTGTTAGATGGTAATGCCGAACAGCTGACTGATTGACAGCAACCTCATTCAATCCAAAGATAGCATTATCTGGTAGATATAGTCATTTTTGGATTGAATGAGGTTGCTGTCAATCAGTCAGCTGTTCGTTATTATTACCATGTAACAATTACATCCAAGTATTGTGAGTGGCTGATTATGGGCCCAACCCTTTTTGCAAGTGGGTTTAAATATACATACTTCAATCACATTCCCAGCACTCCTGACGAGCCTGTGTAAGGCGTAACGCCTGTCGGGTGCGTTCTTTCTGTGGGCAGGTTACCCTCACCCCTAGACTCGCTGTATACAGGAGATTTATGTCAATTTTTGTTGTGCTATGAATATGGCTAATCATTGTATGGACGAGATGTCCTTTAGCAACTATTGACAGCGGATTGCAATTGCTTCTATTGCTTTACTAGTGCAACATAAAAGGCTTTTTAGTGGTTATATGCCCTCAAAATATATATACTTTGTTCATATGGGCTTTTTTCTTTATGTAAGCAGTTTACCCTTGCTCCCCCAAATCTCCTTTACACAGTGAACTAATGTTAATGTTCGTTGCCAACCATTATATGGACAGATTGTCCTTAAGCCATGACTGACAGCTGTTTGTTTTTCTGTTTAGTATTTTACTAGTGCAATCATAAAATATATATATATAATAAAAAAAAAAGGTGTTTTGGTGGTGTTTCTCACCCTACAAGATCTCTTTATATTGGGTATGTCCCCCATATGGGCAGTTTATATTTAGGGTACCTGCCCTAATTCGTTTGTGTCCATTGGCTCTCCACTGTTGTTGAGCTTTACTTTTTCAAAATATAGACCAGTCTTAGCCAATTTTGACGATAACATTATATCCAAGACACTCTATGAATTTGGACCAATTGAACTGGACACTATTTTATCTTTTTCTATGTATGTTCGTGCAGTATGATCATATTGCATCTTTTTAGCATTGGCTTCGTGCCCCAATAAAGTATTTTCTTTTATTTTGTTTGTCACTTATGCTCTGTGATTTACTTGGCTAGTTCAAGTGGATCAGCATGTTATACATATTTTGGGTTTTAATATCCATTTGCATATTGTGACTAATCACGATATTAGCATATTTTTCTCCATCTTGTGTATTTAAGGTGTTCTGTTACCACTATCTGTATAGTGGATTTTTTGTCAACTTTTTTTTTTCTGGTGGTCCAGTCAATCATTGGTTTCAAGAGGAGTGCAGTGCATTCATGGAGATCATGGAGCAGTAAATTATCAAAAATTATGTGGAGTCGTCAAGAGTGCAGACACTAGTGAGCCCAACCCTCCTGAAAGTAGGACTTGGTCCTGTTCACAACCGTCTCAACATTGTAGCTTCTTTTTTTATTTTGCTGCAGAAACTGTCTTGAGTAGGGATGAGCTGTTCGGTTCGGAGCTCGATTCGAACATTGGCCGTTCGAACGTTTGCAAACTTCGAACTTTTTAGGGACGTTCACCAAAAGTTCAAAAATATATATTTTTTTTAAAAAAAAAAGTAAAACAAAATGCTTAAAAAAATACAAAAAAAATCTAGAAATAAAGACACTCTTTACTGCAGAATATTATAAGCAACGGTTTATTAGATATTGAATTAAAACGTGAATATTTTTAACATTGAAGCCTATGGGATAAAACATTCTGGTTACTAAAACATCAGCCAGACACGGCCCTCTAATCAGGCACTGTAGAGGGCAGCCTGCCAGGGCCTCCCAAGGATCCCCTTGAGGAGCAATCGGCTGCCGGATGACAGAGCTGCGACTAAGGCTAGGGTCAGACGAGCGCAGTGCGAACGCGCGTGCAGGCGTACTTAATCACGGCCGTAGTAGCAGCAAGTGCCGGGCAATGACGGCCAATATACGAAGTACGGTCGCACAAAAGTCCGGCTGCGCAACGCAAGTGGAAAACGAACGCATTTTTTCGAGAACGTTAAACTGCTAGTACTGACGTACAGAGTGCGCTGCGTCCGCTAGAGGCGTGTGTGCGTGATTTGGAGATGTCAGACACTGCTAATGTCCGGCCAACATAACGTCCAGATGCACAAAGTGTTTTATTGATGATCCGTACAAAATCACGGATGCAAATGCGCATCGTATGACCGCTATCGCGTACTCCGTGAAAAAATGCGTCCATTCGTTCGAACGCACTTTTTCACAGACAACGCGAAAAATGCGTTAGTCTGACCCTAGCCTGAGGGCTAGCCGGCCGAGTGCATGTGGCAGAGACTGGCGGCGCAGTGAGGGAGCCACTGCACCTGCGGCCACGGCAGACCCCCCCACAACCAGGATCCAGGGAACCCCCACTGACCACCAGGCTAAGGTAAGGAGACACATTTCTTAAAAAAAAAAAAAAAATACGAGGATATTTTTAAATGTCCCCGGGAACATAAAATAAAACTCCTTTTCTTTCTCTACCTGGCTGAATGTATCTAATATATATAATTAAATACATTCAGCCAGGTAGAGGGGGGTGGCATGTGGGCTGCGCGGGGTCTCAGGCAGTGGTTTGTTTTTTTTGTGTGTGTATTTTTAGCAAATTTATAGGGGAAGGTAAGGGCAGATATGATATATATATATAGCTAAGATATATATCTATATTCTTATAAATATATATATCCAGACTTGTATTACACACACATTTTGGCAACTAATTGCCCCCCCCCCCAATTTGGCTGATCCCTCCAGAAGAAATGTTGAACCCGATTATAGCAGAGAAAAATATATATATTCTCTGCTCTGTCGGGTTCAACATTTCTTCTGGAGGGATTAGCCAAATGGGGGGGGCGCATTTAGTTGAGATTGTCCACATGCCACCCCCCATGTGCATATGTGTATATATGGTCTGAGGTCTGTGGGTGGGTGTATATATATATATATCTGCGTGTTGATATATACGTATATATAGGTCTGCGTGTTGATATATATGTATATGTCTGTGTGGTATCAATGCATCCCTACTCTATACACAGCGCTCCGTGTCCCTATAATATATATGATCAGTGGTTACCTTTTTTTTCATATTTTTATACTATTCCTATTAAATTAACAGTAATTTTTGATGTATTTTATTCAGTAGAAACTTTTTTTGCCTACATAACATGTGCTTTGTGAAAATAAAACGATTTTGTGTGTACATTTTAATTTAGTTAGTGGAGTCCAGTGCGGTGATAAGCAAACGTAATGCAGTGTAGACATGCTGCGAGGCGGAGCGGAGTGAAGTCAAGCCTGCAAAATGTTTGCTTCTCCCCGCTTCGCTACGCTGTGCATCGCTACATGCTCAGTGTGTCTCAGCCTTTATTCCCGCATCGCTAGCTTACCGAATCAGTTTGTATACTTGTTACTGACCCTGCTTGTTCTGAGGACCCGATCTGTTGCCTACTTTGCCTGCCATTTGACTATTCTCTCGGTGTATTCCCTGCCTGTTCTGTTTGCTTCCTGTTGCTACTGGTGTGCGCGCCAATTCTCACCATATACAGTAGCGCAGTACAAGTGCCTAAACATTGCCGACCCGGTTTTGTTATAGCTGCTGATGTAACTGAATAGATCGGGGATCTCTTCGGCATTACCAAAACCTCCACCACTGCACTCTTCCACAATACCTCAGAGGGGTTACGGTGTGAAGGCACTTGCTGCCACCAAAGGCAAAATATTTGGGTGCACTGACGCCTGTGCCAGATTCATATCATTTTAATATTTGATCACAGGGTCCAACCCTGCACTCTTCCACAATCCCACAGAGGGGTTACGGGTGTGACGGCACTGTTACCGACACTAAAGGCCCAATTTTAAAGCAACTATTGTTACTTTCATCCAAAGCCTGCATAAATTTCACCATAATTTAGCCAAAAAAAAAAAACTAAACTTGTTCTGCGTGTCCTAAAATGTCTCCTCTTTTCATACAGGCTGCTGCCCCAAGCAGTTGTTTATGAATAGATTAAAAGGAAAAACATTTACCGTCATTTGAAATGTCATTTTTTGGTTTTTAAATGTTTCTATACATCCTAAAAATCCGCCACTTCACGGGCAGGTTATGGGGACCTTCTAGGCACGATATTTGAAGGAATTTTTCGTTTTTATTCTTAACCTTTATTTCATGGAAAACTCACTGTTCCTTTAAAAACTTTTTTTAAAAAAAAACTTTTTGTCCTTGTTTCTTGTCCCCCAGGGCACTACCCGGACCCCCATACACCTTTTATGGCAAATATCTAGCATATATGCCCTCTTGGAGGGCACTCTAAAAATCGAACGTTTGAGTCCCATTGACTTACACTGAGTTCGGATCGTGTTCGAGTTCGAACTCGAACTTTTGAAATTGTTCGAGTTCGAAGTCGAACCGAACACGGGGGCGTTCGGCTCATCCCTAGTCTTGAGTGTGATCTTGTGAACATCAGACCTTTTAAAACGTGTCTGGTATCTGTGAATATAGTTTTTCAAATCAAAAGCAGTCAATTTTAAAAATACAAATTGATTTATATGTGGCATGAGGCCTTCAAGGGTGTGGAATCTAGGGCTTGAACACCACCGACCCCTCCCTGAAGGAGAACCTGATGCTGCATATGTGTATGTGAAGAAATGTGTCATTGTTCTTAAAAGAGAAGCCCGTTCACTCTTTCCCAAGCATGCTCTAGGAGCCACGTTAGCACAGTAGAGTTTGTGGTTATATGGTCAACATGAAAGATCAGTGCAACTAAAGGATATCAAAAGTCTCCATCATAAAAAGATTTTTTTATAACAGAAGGTTATCCCTGAAAGTATCTAGAATTCATTTCTCCTGAATAAGCGCATTAAAAATAGAAAAAAAAAAGGTGAAAAACTAAAAGCACATTTAGCATTTGCCTCAAATCAACCATGCTGATGTGGGAGAAGCTGTAACTTTTATTCTATACCCCCAACAAAAAGAAATCTGTGGTCAAAGCAGCACACATACCATGGCAGGCTATGCCTGGAATGCACAAATCCTTCTGTAAAGGCCAGACTAATCATTCATCTGGGTCATAAAAAGAAAACAACCGAGTTAACCATTCATCAGCACTGTGCATTCCTGGGACTGCAGGCCACAAAGAGAAAAATGCAAGGACAACCATGCGCATGCAGCAGTATATAGTGCTCCTGAGTAGGTTTACATCCCCTCACTTCTTCCTGATAGAACACTTTTAGAAATGTATTTCTTTATAACTGTAGTACATATGGGTTAGTGTCTTTAGAATTCTTTAAATCGTTTTAATCTTGACTGTATTCGATTTCTATTCTTATCTGTGATGTACGTGTACAGCTTGCAAGTAGAACATGGTGATATTTATATGTACAGTTGTGTTCAAAATTATTCAACCCCCACTGAAATTGAGTGTTTTGGCCAGTTTGACATTGATTTTGATCATTCAGTCATCTTGCTTACAATTAAATCAAAGAGGCACGTGTAGGTCAGACAAATATAACATAACCCCAAATGTCTTTTCTGTGCTCACAGCATTATCAGTTTTATTCAACCCCCAAGTGACATTCAATCTTAGTACTTATAACTGTAAAAGGATGTTGTACTAACAGCTTTTAAACGTGAAGCATAGCTTGACACAAGTGTCTTGCAGCGATCTACGGGTATCTTCGCCCATTCGTCATGGGCAAAAGCCTCCAGTTCAGTCACATTCTTAGGCTTGCGCACTGCAACTGCTTTCTTTAAGTCCCACCAGAGGTTCTCAATCGGATTTAAGTCAGGTGACTGCGATGGCCACTCCAAAATGTTCCAGCCTTTAATCTGCAACCATGCTCTAGTGGACTTGGAGGTATGCTTGGGATCATTGTCCTGTTGAAAGGTCTAACGTCTCCCAAGCCTCAGGTTTGTGACGGACTGCATCACATTGTCATCCAATATCTCCTGGTACTGAAGAGAATTCATGGTACCTTGCACACGTTGAAGCTTCCCTGTACCTGCAGAAGCAAAACAGCCCCAAAGCATGATTGACCCCCCCGCCATGCTTCACAGTAGGCAAGGTGTTCTTTTCTTCGTAGGCCTTGTTCTTCCTCCTCCAAACATAGCGTTGATCCATGGGCCCAAACAGTTCTAATTTTGTTTCATCAGTCCACAGAACACTATCCCAAAACTTCTGTGGTTTGTCCACATGACTTTTGACATACTGCAGTCGACTCTTCTTATTCTTTGGAGACAGCAAGGGGGTGCGCCTGGGAGTTCTGGCATGGAGGCCTTCATTACGCAGTGTGCGCCGTATTGTCTGAGCTGAAACTTCAGTACCCACATCTGACAAATCTTTTCTCAGTTCCTCAGCAGTCACACGGGGACTTTTCTCCACTCTACGCGTCAGGTAGCGCACAGCAGTCAAAGTCAGCATCTTCTTTCTGCCACAACCAGGTAGCGTTTCAACAGTGCCCTTTGCCTTGAATTTGCGAATGATGCTTCCTATGGTCTCACTTGGTATGTTTAACATCTTTGCAATCTTCTTATAGCCATTGC
The DNA here is from genome assembly GCA_009667805.1 of Leptobrachium leishanense. Classification (NCBI taxonomy): domain Eukaryota; kingdom Metazoa; phylum Chordata; class Amphibia; order Anura; family Megophryidae; genus Leptobrachium; species Leptobrachium leishanense. The sequence goes on along the minus strand of CM019065.1, from coordinate 297,570,395 downwards.
CCTTCCTGTGAAGAGTAATCACCTCTTCTCTTGTCTTCCTGGACCATTCTCTTGACTTCACCATGTTTGTAACCACACCAGTAAATGTCTAGAAGGAGCTGAGTATCACAGTCATTTTAAAGCTGCCTAATTGGTGCTTATTATGCTTTATTGCTGCTCCGTGACATCCACAGGTGTTTTCAATACCTGATTGAAAACACTTGAATGAACCTCTGTTCTTCAGAGTGGTAGTCTTTAAGGGGTTGAATAATTGTGTCAATGTAGAATTCACAAAAGAAACATTTACTTCTGTATTACAAAACCAATTGATGTCATTTTAGTTGCATATGGTTCTTTAAAAAGTCCTTGTAGGATTTCATTCTGAATACAATTACAAATGTACACTAAATTCCCTAAAACCCTTTACAGCATTGGGGGTTGAATAATTTTGAACACAACTGTATATTCTTTGATCTTTTCAGTGTTATTGTACAACACCTACAAAAAGTAGTCTTGTGAAACTAATGACATGGAAAAGATGTCAAAAACTCAAAAGTCAAAAAGTTTGCAATTTTTCATGTAGTAGACAAAAAAAAATGCATGACAAAAGATGCTTGTTTTTTTTATCTTGTCACCGAGACGATAATATAAAAGGAGCATGGATGTATGGTTAGAAATCCAAGTGTTTAATAGGACAGTTATGTGAATCAAATTATCCAAAAAAAAAAAAAAAATAGGAAAAACGAGAGGGAAATATAACAAAAAACTTGCATACTTAATCGTCAATTTTGTACCGTTTTGTAACTGATTGTTAAGTCATCCAATTAACTTTATGGTAAATAATAAGCCCCACATTTGTCATCTTTCACTTTAAACCACGTGCACTTTAGACATTTCAGTGGCTATTCACCAAGCAACAAAGTTCTGTATAGCTACAAGCAATGGTATAAATCACCGTTGTTGCAAATATGGTGAACTTTGGCTATCCAGAGAGGGAAAATTCAACAACAGCAGGTGAAGTGAACAATGTGGAACTTGCTGAAGAACAGTACTACCATTACCGTAAAGCAGAGACCTCAAACTCTGCCCTAACCAGATGTTTCCGAACTGCAACCCCCATAATTCCCCCCAGTCCCTTCACTGGCTCCCCATCCACTGCAGAATTAAATTCAAAATCCTTAACCTGACCTACAAAGCTCTCACTAACTCAGCTCCCCACTAAAACGGAAACAAAGTAGCAAAACAAGAGGACATAGTCTTAGATTAGAGGGGCAAAGGTTTAAAAGAAACATCAGGAAGCATTATTTTACTGAGAGGGTGGTGGATACATTGAACAGCCTTCCAGTAGAAGTGGTAGAGGCCAAAACAGTAATTGAATTTAAGCAAGCATGGGATAGGCATAAGACTATCCTAAACAAAAGCTAAATCCAGGTAAAGTATCCATGTAATTGGGCAGACTAGATGGGCCGAAAGGTTCTTATCTGCCGACATTTTCTATGTTTCTACCTGTCCTCACTAATCACCAAATACACCCCAGCCCGCTCCCTAAATCAAACAGTGACCTGCGCCTAGCTTCTCCCCGCATCACCTCTTCCCATGATAGACTGCAGGATTTCTCACGCACAGCCCCCATCCTCTGGAACACACTCCCTCGCACGGTCAGACTTTCCCCTAGTTTCCCTTCCTTCAAACGCTCCCTTAAGACATTCCTATTTAGGGAAGCCTACCACCCGACTCACCAATACCTCACTGCCCCAAACAGTCCATCACTCTCACCTTGCAGTCCTCTCCTCCTGTTTCCACCCCCAACCCTTCTAGATTGTGAGTTACCACGGGAATAGGGCCCTTGTTTCCTCCTGTACTGCTTTATCAAATGTTGTTCAGTCTCAGTGTATTGTAACCCTGTCAATATTCTGCCTATTGTTCAGCGCTGCGGAATATGCTGGCGCTATTTAAAATAAAGTATAGTAATAATTCTCTATCTCATACATTCAAAAAATCCTTGGAGTTATAGGCAATCGACCTGTGAGGCAAGAGTTTGAGATTGCTGCAGTAAAAATTTAACTACAGATATTCTTCACTTAAGCGCTGGTCCCCGGTTGTGTGTAACGACCTTGACAATAGTAAAATGATGATCTACATGATACTGTGATCGAAACAATGCTTGAAACACCAATAAAAACAATGTTAAAAACAACGGTAGACAACTTCAACAGGAAGTATGGTAAAATGTATGCTAAATAACTTCGGCAGAAACTGCGGTGCAAACCCCAGTATGAACTGCAGGGACGAATTTTACCAGAAATTACAGTGGAAAGAACAAAGAAAACTATTGCAAACTATAGCAAAGGTTCCCATAAAAGTCAATTTACCATTGTTTCACCAGACTTTATCCAATGCAGTTACCTGAACTAAAGCCACTGGTCTTAAATATCCCCTTTTCATAAACATTCCTTTACTGGGAAAATGAGAAAATTAAATGCTACAAAACTTGGAAACACGAGAGGGGCAATCATACCAAGGTTAGACAATGTTTTACAAATTTTAACACAATATGTAACACTGAGTTAATGTGATGGACACGTTCACATTTCCTGTGATGTCCCGTCAAGTGACAGATCTCGTTTCAGCATAAAATTGGTAAAGATCAACAGAATATCTCATCACTTAATGAGATGTTGCAAAACTTATCTCAGTTCTACTCTGGTACACAGACATTGCATAACGGAGGACACTTGGGAGATAAAAAAGATAAAAGGTGAACTTATTTCCAGATATTTATGTAGATCTTTAACAGTTACAAAATATTTATTGCCCCATCACCACATTGTGGTCATTGCTGGTCAATAAACTATCTCTACAGTATTGGAAGCTCTAGGAACTATGTGCCATTAAAATGACTGAATATAACATTCTTTAAAAGACTAGCTTCTTGTGAAGGTCTACTACAGGAGGTTATAAGTTCCTCCACTGTTCCTTGCTTTCTCTCTAATATATTTTACTGTTAATATAATTTGCAGAAAGGTTCTACTTGGGGGTGGAAACATTGTGTGACTTGTATTCCGAAAAGGTAACCATTTGAATCGACTAGTTCAGTGCTTGGTCCTGCAACTGTAGGAGCTTGGCCACCCTGGGCTGAGAGGCACCTTGCGAGGTCCCTTCTCTTTGGTGAGTGCCCATTGTTTATTGCAGAGATTGCACGGAAGAATGTCCACTCTGTACATAATATTAAGCAAGCAGCCCGAAAAAAAAAAAATGCCAGGAAAAAAATCCCTTAACGTCTAAGTGCCAGCGTCAAAAAGTACAGATAACAGGAAAAAGTGCAAAAAAAAGGTTTTTTATGCACTATGAGTCAGGGCTAAGTAGTAAGGGAGGACACTGCACAAGAAAACAAATCATTTACAAGTAATCTACCTAGTCTTCAACCGCCTCTCCCTCTTCCTGTCCTCCAATTCCCTACTTGACCCCCTGCAATCTGGCTTCCGTCCCCTACACTCAACTGAAACTGCCCTCACCAAAGTCACCAACGACCTCCTAACTGCTAAAAAACACGGCCACTATTCTATTCTCATCCTGCTTGACCTCTCGGCTGCTTTTTGACACTGTTGACCACCCCCTCCTTCTACAGACCCTCAACTCTCTGGGTCTCGGTGACACTGCACTTGCTTGGGTTGACTCCTATTTATCCAACAGGTCCTTCTGTGTGTCCTTTGCTGGTAACTCCTCCTCCTCATTGCCTCTATCTGTTGGTGTACCTCAAGGCTCTGTCCTTGGTCCTCTGCTCTTTTCCATCTACACCTCCTCCCTGGGCAAAATCATCAACAGCTTTGGCTTTAATTACCACCTCTACGCTGATGACACTCAGATCTACCTCTCTACCCCTGATCTCTCTCCCCCTGTCCTTTCAAAAGTCAGTGACTGTTTATCTGGCATCTCCTCCTGGATGGCCTCCCACCACCTAAAGATCAACATGTCAAAGACTGAACTCCTACTTATTCCTCCCTCCAATGCCTCCCCACCTCCTGACTTCTCTATCACGGTGGAGGGTATCACCATCTCCCCATCAAACCAAGTTCGCTGTCTTGGAGTTACACTTGACTCTGCTCTTTCCTTCATCCCCCACATCAAGTCTCTTTCCTCCTCCTGCCGATACCAACTGCGTAATATTTCCACAATTCGGCCATTTCTTACCGCTGTCACCACAAAACAACTCATACACGCCCTGGTAATCTCCCGACTCGACTATTGCAATAATCTCTTATCTGGCCTCCCTCTGTCCCGCCTCTCCCCCTACAATCCATCCTGAACGCCTCCGCCAGGCTAATTCACCTCACCCGCCGCTCTGTCTCTGCCGCTCCCCTCTGCGAGTCCCTTCACTGGCTCCCCATCCACTGCAGAATTAAGTTCAAAATCCTTACCTACAAAACCCTCACTAACTCAGCTCCCCACTACCTGTCCTCACTAATCACCAAATACACCCCAGCCCGCTCCCTAAGGTCAAACAGTGACCTGCGCCTAGCTTCTCCCCGCATCACCTCTTCCCATGATAGACTGCAGGATTTCTCACGCGCAGCCCCCACTCTCTGGAACGCTCTCCCTCGTACTGTCAGACTTTCCCCTAACTTCTCTTCCTTCAAACGCTCCCTTAAAACGTTCCTATTTAGGGAAGCCTACCACCCAACTCACTGACGCAACCATCAATCACTCTCACCTTACAGTCCTCTCCTCCTGTTTCCAACCCCAACCCTCCCAGATTGTGAGTTCCTACGGGAATAGGGCCCTCATCTCCTCCTGTACTGTTTGTCAAATGTTGTTCAATGTATTGTAACCCTGTCTATACTGTGCTTATTGTACAGCGCTGCAGAATATGCTGGCGCTTTATAAATAAAGAATAATAATAATAATAATAATAATAAACCACATTCTCACTGCCTTACTTCACTTGCGCTCCATATTACCTCCTCCACCATGCACACGAAAATATAAGCTAAACTATAAATGAAATGTTATGTGCTATTTAAAAAATGTATCAATTCAGTTATATCCAGCAGAGGCCAAATAAAAAGGGGCTTACCTACTGTGAAAATAGAAAAGAGCTGCTACTGTATACTTCACTGTTTGGAAAACCAGTTTCAATTACCCATACATCAATTGGGTGTTGCCAATGGTTTTAGGTAAAACCACTTGCAACGAAGGTGTCAAGACTCAGCTCGGCCGATGCTATATGAGCTTAAACAAACTTTGATCGCTCACATGCATTGCTTAGTACAAATATTTCAACTGTGATATCATTGCATCACTCGGGATGTTGTCACTATGTACTTATGACATAATTACCCTAAGATCAATACAGTCCACATGCATGTACCTTAGGCACTACAAGACAGGTCAGATTCATTCACTGTGCACTGCTTATTAGGCTAGGGTCAGACTAATGCAGTGCGAATGCGCGTGCAGCCGCACTTAATCACGGCCGTAGTAGCAGCAAATGACGGCCAATGACGGGCAATATACGAAGTACGGCCGCACAAAAGTGCGGCTGCGCAACGCAAGCGGCAAACAAACGCATTTTTTCGAGAACGTGATACCGAAAGGACTGACGTACAGAGTGCGCTGCATCTGCTAGCGGCGTGTGTGCGTGATTAGGAGACGTCAGACGCTGCTAATGTCCGGCCAACATAACGTCCAGACGCAAAAAGTGTTTTATTGATGATCCGTACAAAATCACGGATGAAAATGCGCATCGTATGACCGCTATCGCGTATTCCGTGCAAAAAATACGTCCATTCGTTCGAACGCACTTTTTCACGGACGACGCGAAAAATGCGTTAGTCTGACCCTAGCCTTAGTCCCACTGTGTACTAGTACGTGACAAAGATCTATTTCTGAAGGTTTTCATGGTACTTGGTAAGCATTTAGGGCAGTAGAGCAAAGACTACAGATTTCTATTAAACAGCAAATAATGTGCAAAAGGTAAAAAGGAAATAGTAGATGTAAGTTATTTTGGTGACATTTTTAAAAGAGGATAAGGTGGATACTGATGGATAAGGAAAATAAAGCAGAAATTCCTCAAATCACATGACAAGATTTTTTGAGAATGGAGAATCATGCATAAATCTGAGGTGTCAGACATTACACTTATTTAATAGAGAATTACTCAAAATATATAGGTCAAGTTTTTGCTAACAATTTTTTTTGCTAACAAATAGTTTTTTTGCTAACAAATAGAGAATTTCTCCAAATATAGATAAGTATTTTCTTGCTAACACATGAAAATGGAAATGTGGCATGCCATAAAGAGAAGTGACAACTGTAGGTGGAGAGAGTCTTCCCACAGGACAGCACTCCGCTCACTTTGTGCAGATGATTGACAGTGTGCCGGTGTCATCACTGAGGGCCACTTATGCAACTGCCCACAGAAAGATGGCAGCACCTTACACTGGACCGGGCCAAGTACACCCTGCTATATCTCACCAAGGAATTAGATATCGCATTGATCTTTAAGACCAACTGATATCCATCCCTTGATGAGATAGAGAGGCAAAGTTCACTTAGGTACAACAGATGCACTTTAGAACACCTTACAGTGTCCTTATAACTAGATTCACTAAAACAATGAAAGAAAAAAATATAAACTATCTTATGAAAACCTTATTTGTTGCATCCTTTCTAGTTTTTTTTCCAATGAACCATGCTGTAGAAGCTGTGCCTTAGAAAAGTACAATAATATGTGGATTGTTGGTTACCTCACAAATGTCATATATTTTCATAAATAAGGCAAGGCTTAGCAGAACATTGGTATTTTTTTTACCTATTAGTACAGAGCCAGGAATAATAGCAAACAAGCCATGGCATGATATAATCCGGAAATAGAGGGAGCCAATCAGCAAGTTCGTCATTTAAATAGGAAATTTGTAACCAAGACTGGCAAGGAACACGCTTCCACTCAATCCTTCCACTAAGTGTCACAGGGTAACCCAGGTCCCAAACAGCCTAGAAAAATACAGATGAACCGGGTGGTCAGGTAGAGGAGATCTTGGGAGCTTTGATTTTAGACACATCTCACATGACGTTTCGGCTCAACATCAAGGTTTTTTTCTTAGTCAATTAAATGGCATGACAGAAATTGCTGGCAAAAACATGTCATCCCTGAGAACATGTGTGATACAATGATAGGCTGTAACCATACAGCGCAAACATTCAGGGCTGCCAATAGGCAGATAAATCTAAATTGGGCTGGAATACTCCAAAAAAGGTCTTTCATAGCACATGTTAATCCAGAGGCAGTTGTATGGATAGTGAGGCTAAAGCCTCAAACATGGAAGAACATGGTGGTTAATTGCTGACACAGGGCAATCAAGGGGCGATGAGATATTGCAGAAAAAGAGTGAACATTTAAGCTCTCATGCTTTGTTGTCTGTATTTTGGGACTAAGGTCCTAAATTAGCTCTGACCTCCAGATCCTATGAATTGTCCTGGCTTCTACAGTTACATATGTGGTATATCCACAGACACAAATCACAAGTACAAAAAGAAAAAAAAAAAAAAGAAAAAGAAAACACCTGTAAAATGTAAAACTAAACTGTTTATCTGTTGCCTTGACATAAAGGAACCATTTGTTTGCTCTGAGTTAGTCCTTATCCAAGATACAAAGAAATGACCCTCCACTGGTGTTTTTGGAAAAGTGTTTGACTACACCCAGGGTGCATGTTAAAAGGACATTGCCACCAAAAATGAAATGTGCTCTGTTTTTCTCTTGTATGTTTAATAATATATTTTACTCTATATGTGTCACTGTGTCCAACCATTTTGTGATATTTGTTTTGTAAACTGCCCCCCTCCCCAGCATCTTGACATCACTTGGTCCTCTGTGCTGCTTTGGCTGTAGAATGGGCCAATGGGTTAAGCAGCCTACTCACATCATTGTATTGTGTGGGATGTATTCAAAGGGCTTCACCAGGGGGTAGATTAGAAGTCTTTTAAGATCCCCGTTTTATCTCATTCAGCTGCCATCTCTTATCGAGTAGCATACAGATCACAATACACCCCCTGCTGCCTTGTGTAAACATTCCCTCCTGACTGCAAAATAGTGTAGAAGCCAATGCAACGGCTGTAAAGCAAAACTTTGCACAGATTTTGGTAAATGTTGCATGATGGGAAAATCCACAAAATAGAAACAGGAGATAAAAAAACTAACTTTATTTTTCCTTTTTACATGCAATTACTTCAAAGAAAGAAAAAAAACAGCATGTGTTTTATAAAGTGTTTTCATTTGTAATGCACAAGTAATCAAGTTACAGATTATGCAAATGTCTGTGTCCCTTTAAAAAAATATTTCTTAGAATTAGTCAACCAGCAATATCACATCCTTCCTATGGGGCACTATTTACTGGTGGGTCAGAATTACTTCCAATAAAAAAAAGATTAAAACACAATTAATGTTAGTAAAAGTCAGACCTATAAAATGAAAGCAACAGAAAAGCAGGTTTACCAAGGTGAGAGGTTTATTAAAGAGAAAGTGGAGGAAAAAAATTATACTTCAGTAAATGAGGCAGAAAGCTTCTTGACTGGTGACTGTTAATCTTAAAAGGGAAAGGTGATAGAACGGAAATTTGGATATGTTTGCACTTCCTTGCATTACCGTCGTTAAGGGAGAACCTGTCACCCACACAAGACAAACATTTAACAAAACAAAAAAGCAAAAGAAAACCAAAACATTAGAGGCACTAGTCCATCGTTGGCGCAAATGTAGCACCTCTATATGTACGTGTTACCGCCAGGATAAGTGTGTTTAATGCATGCCATTTGTAATTTGGGGGTTACCGTCCACGTGCAGAATGCTCCCCTTCAAGTCAGTATTCCGCAGAAGTACCGTTTCTGGCCCAGACGCAGGCAATAACACACAGGAGATCCTTGCAGTTTCAACCCAAAATGGAGAATATTTTCACTTTAGAGTAGGAAAAACAAACTTAAACACACAGGGGGAAGGTACAGAAACAATGCTTAGGAGTCAGATAACAAACATGTGAGTGATTTAGTTGCTGGGGGAGGTGTGGATTGATGGGAGCATGTGAAGACAAAGGAATCCATTACTTACAGCGGGGTGGAAGCAGACAAAAGGTTAGATTGCAAGCTCTTGAGCAGGGTCCTCTCCTACTGTTCTGTGAGTGCTTTAAAACAACTTGTAACTGTAACATACAGATACACACTTTGACAACAGCACAGCACATCACACAACACTCTACCCCAGGGCTCAAAATTTCAAGTCCCGCACTACTAGCCAGGCCTTAAGAGTTACTCACCACCAGTTGCCCCACCTAACCCTGACCCTGCCCTTAACTCTGCCCCTAAACACACCCTCTTAAATTATCTTATGAAATGACACTTAAATATTTTATTCAGAATAAAGTTACAAAAATATCATCAGAGGGGGCAATCTTGGATTCTGTAGCCGACGGCCGAGTTTTTAAAAAAAAAAAAACACGGCCACCGGAATAGGCAGCACAAAATAATTTATCGTGCTACCAGGTGTGTGCATTTCCACTTGCCCTCACTTTATTTCCACTCGCCAAATGCGAGCAGGTAAGTGAAAATTTTGAGCCCTGCTCTACTCTAAATACAGAGCAATGAAATGCAAATAAACATTGAAGTGGCCGTTTCGTCACACCATCCATATTACATTCCTGACACTACCACAGTTAGAAATTGTTTTTTGGGCAAGCTTCTGGGAGATTATTGTTCTTCGCACATCCTATACCTAACATGGGGAGGGTAAACAAACATTAGTGTTTCAATAGGTTAGGTATTACAAAGTGCAGGCGCTAATTACCATTCCAAAATTTGAGCACCTTCTAAAAGCTGGCGCTACATGATTCTGCAAATGCGAAATAATTTACACCCCATTAACCATCATGTGCCAAGGATAGCCATCATTGGTCTTTTCTGTGGATAAGAGGATCTCCACCACATCCGCTAGACTGTAAGCTTCTATGAGCAGGGCCCTCTATACCTTGTTTCCATCCTATGTCCATTTATCTATATATCGCTCTCTTCTGTTTATTGTAAAGCGCTTTTTTGATAAACTGCAACTCGTCCGAACTTTGGCAACTTGTTGGTTCATCTGAATCTCAACTAAAAGAACCGTCACAATGACAAAATGAATGAAAAACGAGCTATGTGATGGGCAGGTTTTTTTTGCCATCGACCGGGTTTTTAATTCCTTTGTTCCAGCTCCAAATTCTTTGATGTTCAAGAAGTCTGTTCAGTGTTATGGCCATGTACTCAATACAAGCTAGAATACAAGCTAGATTGCTGCTTAGGCTGGGGAGAACACGTAAATGGTGATTTTGTCACAGGGAAATTGACAGACTGAGGAATAAAAAAAAGGCACGACAGTAAATCTATTAATTCAATGGAATAAGAGAATAATTTAGGGACTAAAATATCATAAAACAGTATGTCACATTAACAATCCACTACGTAGTCAAAAAACTAAGCAAATGTAATTTCAAACATAAAATTTAAATATAATTAATTGTATTACAATATGTTATATATATATATTACATACACACACACACTTTATTATTTGCAGTGTGAAGGCTTTTAATGTACTTTTTTACCCTTCACTACAACATATAATATATACACACACACATACAGTATATATATATAATACATACACACTGAAATTGTATAGAAACTCAATTAATGTTCCTGGCAAAGCCAGCAGGATGAAGAATCCCCTCCCTAAATGCTAAAAATAGTGAAAAATGCGACTGGGCTGCACATTCACTAGTTTCGTTCATACGGTAAGTTTTAGCTAAATGAATTGTTTTAACAAAACTTGGATGAACTGAACAACTGTCAGAATTAAATTCACTTGGTATGAGAGGGGGGGGGGGAGGATTTCTCAGAATTTTTTATTTTCTTAACCGTCCACAAATCTACTACCTGTTGATCCTCAGGTACTAAACACTGCAGAAAGCAGAAGTTCAGACAAGGTTATTGAAACCAGAATTGCCAAGTAAAGTTCTGAAACATGCTTCTGTTTCCAATGAGGAGTAAACGTTTCCATATTAAAATGTAGCGTATATAGTTCATTTTATGGAGTATTTTATTAGTTATTGTCAGTTTATAAACTTAAATTCTTCTCAAGTTACGTGACTCCTGTGCGTGCTGTTTACTGTGCATTCGTGACATTTGTCATAGCCTTCTGCCTGTAAATACACATTCCACAGGAGAAAATCTTAACCAGGGCACTCAGCCCTGCCGGAGGCTCATTCATAGGCGGTAGGGGCAGTGCTCCCAGCAGTGATGCAAATCCTGTAATAATAATAATAATCATAATAATACTTTTAAAGTTGGTTTCTAGGGAGAAAGACTTCTAAAAAAGACTGGCTCACATAAACCCTAAAAGAACCCCCCCCCCCCCCCCAAAAAAAAAAAAAAAAAAAAAACACAAAATAGTTGTTTAAATATTATCACCTATGGACCCTATCCAAGTTTGTTTTTTGGGGGGCATATACCCGTAGACTATTTTGTTTAAAGACAATACTTATCACACCTAAATCTCATCTTCTGGGCTGATGCCAGCTGAGGATATTGAGAAGCTTTGAGCTGCATTACGAGTTAGTTGTCTTGTTTACTGCTCTCTCATCATGCAAAATGAGCGGACATACAGGGTTATTCAGAGAGCGTGAAAAGCAGGAGAATGACTGGAGAATGAAAAATTCTAGGTCAAAATAGCCAAACCAGAAAAATTCTCCCAGTCATCATACTTTCCAAATCGGCTATTTTGACCTAGAATTTTTCATTCTCCAGTCATTCTCCTGCTTTTCACGCTCTCTGAATAACCCTGATAGTCTTTGAACCTGAATGCACCCAGTCCTCTGAATCCTGACTGAGTGTTCTCCACCTAAACAATGAGACACTTTTACCCACATGTACCTGTTTCCAGTTACTAATGAAGATAGCAAAGGAGTCAAATGAATCTGAATGTTTGTTTAGGGCAAGCCCTCACTGGGCATACCCAGGTAGGATGCAATGGCCATAGGCCCCAGACACGCTGAAAATTCCACTCATGCATGGGGTCTGTCCCTTTAGTCCTTCAATATTCCCACCCAGGGCCACGCCCTGTCCTGGTTGCTATCAGAACCAGTCCATCCCACTGGCATCTGTGGGTAAATATAAGACAAATGAGTCCCCCCTTTCCTTTGTAGGTTTATGATTGTAGGGCTCTATCGCCTCCTTCAAGCTAACACCTGCGTCAGCGCTAGCTTAAAGGAGGTCATAGTGCTGCGCCCACATCGCCTTTGAATCGCTAACGGGTTGAAAAGCCTGTTAGCGCTCGTTAATTTGCGTTTCGAAGCGCGAGTTTACTGTGCTTTGCTCTCCCTATACCTAACATGAGGAGCGCAAAGTGCAAGCACAGAGCAACTAGTGTTAGTAACTAGCGTTAGAACCAAGTGATCCTAAGAGCTGGCGCTAACGAAAAAGTTACCACCAGCTCAGAGGTGTAGGAAATGGATTCCGCTGCTGCAGAATCCGTTACCTGCAGCTCAAACCCCCCCAAAATCAGATACTCGCCTCTCTTCTCGTGGCGAGAACGGAGGCCCAATCCGCTGCTTCTGGCCTCCAGGAGGGAGACTGGGGCAAGAAAGTCATGTGACCCGGCAGCCCGATCCTCCATGGAGTCTTATGGACGCCATGGAGGGGATACTGGGGACGGCAATGTAGCACTGCCCCCAGCATCCGAGAGCTTAGCTTCTTTTGGCGTAGGGCGTTTTACAGCACGTTCCTACGCGCTGTAAAATGCTCACACACTGAAATTCCATTATTTCCTATGGGCATGGTTCCCACCTGGGCGTATTACAGCGCGTAGGAACGTGCTGTAAAACGCCCTACACCCAAAGAAGTACAGGAGCTTCTTTGGGGTGTATTACAGCGCGTTTGTGGCCATAGACTTCAACGTGAACGAGCTGAAATGGGTGTTTGCGCGTTTTCATCATCAAAAATGCGCGTATGAACGAGCAAGGGAAAGAAGCAAAAAGGTACATGTGTGCAGTGTTCATTACATACGTAAGGTTATTTGTTGGTTCATTATAGACATCTACGTGTATACATGTCTGCAAACGGTTCGTCGTTTGTAGATATTGATGTTAACAGACTGCAAACAACACACTCTCCTCTGTTAAACAAAGACACAGGAAACGGAAATGCTGCATCTCAGGAAGTATGTTTCATTGGATGCCTCCATAAGACAGGAAGTATTTTTCATTGGACGCCACCATAGTCAATCAAAAAACACACGTACGACGCGCGTTTCTGTCAAAAATGCGTGAAAACGCCAGGTAATATGCTCATAAAAACGCCCAACAAAAACCCGCATATGAGATAGGGGCAGACTGCCGGACTCGGCGCCAATTTTTCCACTTTGCATCCTGGTTTTAGCAAGGGGCAGCTGATAGTGCCCGTAGTATTTCAGTGAAGCCGGTATGATTTTTTTCATCTTTTCACCATAATTTGAAGCAAAAACCTCAGAAGAGACAGTTTCTCCCAAAATATACTAAAATATTAAGATAGTAAGATTTGATCATTTGAACCCAGAGGTGAGTAAATTGATATTAACCCTTTCGCTGCTGAGCCATTTCACACCTGTGTGCGGAGCTCATTTTTACTACTTTTGCTCATCATGTTTAAACGCATTTTGAAACCACATTTTATTACACAACCCAGACAAATTATATATCGTTCTTTCCAGCAGACTCGGTAGATTCATAATATGTCATTATTATATGTATCCTTCATTTCCTGCTTGAATATTGTAACAAAAAATGCAATACAATTTGAATTTTCAATCATCTACAGTGTGTAAAGTGTTTTTTTTTCACATTTTATCATACAAGCATTTGCGGTTATATTTCCTATGGGGTGCGCTTGTTAAAAAAAAAAAAAATTTGAAATGGGGACTCATTATATTTTTTGGAGGGGAAATTACGTGATTTTTAGCAAACGCCCACATAGTGCAGCATCAGTGGTCACATTATAATTGAAAATGGGAACAATATTGCTCAATTAATAAAACCAAAAAAAAAAAAAGACTTATTTTTTAAAAATATATATTTTTTGAATTATAATTTATTTTTACATTTTACGTGGTCATGTTTGGTATCAATGGAAAGGCCATGCTCTGGCCGTTCCAATGATATAAAACATTAATCCCTATAGCTGCCAGAGATCTGGAGAAAGGGGGTTCATAGCTGCTAGGGGTTAACTCCTGAACGGACGTCATCACGCTGTGTGCGATGACACCTGTAGGCAGGGGGAGATCCCGGAAGCTTGGCTGACATCCAAGATGTCGGCCAGCTCCGGGAGGGGACCGCGATCCGGCGCCTTTTGGTGCCGAATCGTGACCCAGCCCCCAAGGTTATCCTGGAAAAAATATGGGAACTTCAGCGTTTGAAGGAATCCCCGTTGGTCTATTTAGCAAACCCAAGGTTACCCTACTTGATAGAATCATTCATATTGGTGATCAGGTCTATTCATTAAAAGGTGAAACTCAGGAGAATTGTCAGAACTGAAAATTCTTGGTCGAAATAGCCAAGGGATGAAGGTAGCCAAGATCTTATATAAAAAACTGTGAAAGAAAATGCAGGTCAGGCACCCAGTATCTGGGAATTCTAAAATCAGGAAGACTCCGAAAACCAAAATTTTCCAAGCTATCCATATTTTTATATTTCTGAATTAGGAGTGTTCTGGATAAGTGCTGTCACTTGAGAATCCAGCTCCCGAGTGCTGCAGCAGACTGAAGCATGCGCTGGGAGCATCTGGCAGCCCTAGCGTGTGACATCCTGCATAGAGTCACGCTGGCTCAAAGCAGCATGTCCGTGGAGTAACCCTACACAGCGCTCACAGTGTGTGTATATGCCATTTGTTGCAGCAGGAAGGGGATCACAAGCATTACAGGGTGACATAACAGGGTAGCATATCAAGCAATGCTCATGCACGTCAACTGCCGACAGTCCCCCTTCTGATTTGCTGCTAGGGGTTGTCACCCTCCCCTTGGTATGCCATTGTATGTGGTCTGTACTGTACAACTGCAGGAGCAGTGACCAGCTTAACACTGTTACTAGTTGCAGTAACATCAGTAACTCTGGATGTCCTAGCACAGTGATCTCCGTGACAGCTACTCACAGAGACCATAGTGCAGTGTAACAGTCTGAACTATTTCTCCCAGAGTGTGCTATGAAGGAGAGAGAACACACTGACATAATGTGTTCCTGTAATAGTTAAAAAATGAATAAAAGTATATTTTCTTTCATTACCCTATCTAAATGGACACTGTAAAACAGGGCTTGACAAAGTTGCTTTGAATCTAGGAGCCAGTTACAAAAGTTAGGAACCAGGTTTTTCTTGAGACTAACAAGGCTTTACTTTCAACAACTAAAGATACACTGATTTTTTTTTTTTTTTTTAAGACAGAGTACCGATACAGTAAATAAACGTATTGGTGAGTACCTGAGGGGTAAAAAAAAGAGTTTAATTGCTGTGCAGCTCTGTTATACGCTCACACGCACATTACTGTATAACCGCTGCACAGCAATAACACTCACCCTCATACACACTGCAAATTACTGTATCCCAGAGCTCCAAGGTATTGTGCGGTGTGTGAGGGTATTCCAGAGCTGTATGGTAATGTGCACAGTGTGTCCCAGAGCTCCCCAGTGTGCGCGCAGTGTATCCCAGAGCTCCACAGTGTATCCCAGAGCTCCACAGTGTGCGCGCAGTGTATCCAAGAGCTCCAGTGTGCGCGTAGTGTATCCAAGAGCTCCACTGTGTGTGTGCAGTGTATCCAAGAGCTCCAGTGTGTGCGCAGTGTATCCGAGCTCCAGTGTGTGCGCAGTGTATCCCAGAGCTAACATTGTGCACACAGTGTATCCCAGAGCTCCACAGGGTGCGCGCAGTGTATCCCAGAGCTCCACAGAGTGTACGCAGTGTATCCCAGAGCTCCAGTGTGCACAGTGTATCCCAGAGCTCCAGTGTGAGCACAGTGTATCCCAGAGCTCCACAGGGTGCGCGCAGTGTATCCCAGAGCTCCAAAGGGTGCACGCAGTGTAGCCCAGAGCTACACAGCGTGTGTGCACAGTGTATCCCAGTGCTCCACAGTGTGTATGCACAGTGTATCCCAGAGCTCCACAGTGTGTGTGCAGTGTATCCCAGATCTCCACAGGGTGCACGCAGTGTATCCCAGAGCTCCAAAGGGTGCACGCAGTGTAGCCCAGAGCTACACAGTGTGTGTGCACAGTGTATCCCAGATCTCCACAGTGTGTGTCCCTCCAAGAGCCAGTACCTGCAGTCGGTCCCCCGACTGGGTTCTCCAGCGCTGGCTGCCCGGTGCCCCCTTCCTCCCCTTTGGTTGGGGTCACGCTGGGGGTGTCCAGGGTCTGTGGGGGGGGGGGGTGAAGAGACGCCGCCTGTCCCAGAACAGTCCTTGGCCAGCACATGCCGCTTCCCGCATCAAGCTGCGGCTCCCACGCAGTCTGACACTGCCAGGTGCGGAGTAGCAGGAGCTGGAGGATGACCAGTGGAAGATGAGCATGCGCAGAACAGAGGAGATGTGAGAAGCGTGTCGTCAGCGCTGGGGAGAGAATCCCTGCGACGCTCTCCTCACATCTGGTCTGTTCTGTCTCCCTGCTCTGATGTCATCAGAGGGGGCCGTGTTCTGTCCGACCAGAGGCTTTACTCGACGGAACACCGGACGGCAGCAATACCTGCTCCTTACCCCTGCGGGCAGAGGAGCCTGACAAACCCGGGGTTTGTTGAGCCCTGCTCTAAAAAGATAAAGTGGTTAGGGTGAGTAATGTTATCAGGATGTTAGGAGTGCCCCCCTTTTCCCACCTCATGCTGCCTTGTTCTGGTGAAAATGCTGGATGAAGTGGAGGAGTTTCCTCCACCCTACCCAGTGTCACCAGCTGCCGGTCACCAGATCCATCATTAGTGACGTCAGCATGCAGAAATTTTGCTGACATCATCTTTTCTGAGACCACCCGTGCTAGTGAGCTATCTCAGAGAGGCAGTGATCGATCAAATCCATGCATGCGTGTGCAGCTCTGATCCATCATTCTACGTAGGCGCTACTTAACGTGCGTAAATAAAGTGCGAAAGTTCCATAGCAGTACGTAATTTGCAGCTCCTGTGCAAATTGCATTAGATAGCTGCAGGGACTTCTGGGTTCAGAATTCCCTGTGCCAAAGAAGATGAGCAGCACGTGACAAGGGACAAAAGGTGAGTAAAAGCACCTAGAAAAAAACAAAGGCTGTCAGGCCAAAACACGGGAACTCTACTTTTAATAGAATATCCCTTTAAGTGCACATCATTATTGATAGAACTGAAAAGGTTTTATTGCATTTATTTTCTTCCTTAACAAGGTATAGAATGATATATATATATATATGTCATATCATATTAAAGCTCTCTTTAAAGTTTTAAAGCAATTATGTAATAAGTGAGGCCTGCAGTATATGAGAAGGATGGAAAATACAGGTGGACGCACCTCAACAATTCCAAACTTCTTGGGGTTTTTCATTGCAAAACAAGCAAAATGAAGCGGTCACAAAGAGGTTAACTGAGCAATAAAAAGGGTTAGTTATTTTGCAAGAAATTATGGAGTCCACAGTAACCTCTATAGTGAATTAAAGGGATACTCTAGGCAACATGACCACCTAAGCTATTTTAGGTGGTCATGATGCCCGGAGTATCCTGCCCTCTGTCCCCCCTCCCTCCGCTCAGCGGTTCAGCTGTAAATGCTGAAAACAGCTGAGAGAGGCGGAGAACTTTACTCCGCCCTCCCAGCTGTCAGTCAGCAGAGCGGGAATCATATTTCCCGCTTCTGCCGACTTTTGCCGAGTAGGAGACGTCATCGCGCTTTCAGCGCGATGACGTCTCCTACTCACCGCAGAAGCTGGCGGCTCCCTCTGAGGGTTAGTGTTGCGCGCATCCTGTTGCGCGCAACACTAATCCTCAGAGGGAGCCGGGAGGAAGCCTACCGATTGGCTGGCTTACGTGAGAGGCGCGCATGCGCGCTTCTCACGTAAACCAGAAGCCAAGACGCAGCAAGAAGGACGGGAGCGGAAGAGGAGGGAGGTGAGTATAAAAAAAAAAAACAGCGCTGGAAACAAGAGGATTTTAGGGTAAGTACTACAGTTACAAGTAAAAAAATAAAAAATAAAGATTTATTAAGGGAATAGGGATAGGTTAAGATAAAAAAACGGGGGGGGGGTGATTTTTAAGGAAGAACTGTTGCATATTTGCTTATTTGAGCTCAAAGTAGCAGCTAGAATTCTTTCAGCTTCTGATTGCACACTTCCCAAAGCCCCAATGAGGTTCATTGCTACACTAACCTAGAAGCCCCTTAAGTGCCAGCATCTCTGCATATACATTAACACCACTAAGAAAAAAACTTTATTTCCTGTGCAGTTTTGATTTTTAAATTATCATCATCAACATCATCATTTATATAGCGCCAACAGTTTCCGCAGCGCATTACAATAACCAAAGGGAACGAGATAAACGGACATATGATGGAAACAAGAGGTGTAGAGGGCCCTGCTCATAGGAGCTTACAATCTAGAGGAGATATATATGTCTTTAATAAAAAATAAAATGTAACTACCTTATAATTTGTAGCCAAGAAAAACCTTTCTGGTGACTGAACTGTGTAATCATAACATATTTCAAGTTCCAAGCCTTGCATGTAATATAAGCCTACATGAGCAACCGCAAGTGTATTTTATAATAACACAGTGTATATTAAAGTATATTATTGCATTGTTATAATATACTGTACAGGAATATACAAATGCACAACATATGAAGATATTCTCCCCATCTAATTTTTGTAAAACAACACGAATCACAGGCAAGGTTTTTATATAAACGTATATATCCAGGAAAAACTATATCACTATGTGAAGTGACCCATATTATCCATGGAAAAGCAGCAAATTCTGCTAAGTTAAGGATGCATTCTTACAAAGCGAGTAAAAATGTACTCACAGCATTTCCAGCAACAAAAAACAAACAATATTAAGGACAAAGAATTACAAAACCAACAAACACCTGAAGCAGCTCCTAAAGCGGACTGTAACCCAGAGGGTAAACATCAATATGAAAGAGGTAAACAAGCACTGAAACAAAAACAAACTTCGAAATAAACATTAGGTGTGTATTCTGATACTATTCTATGACCATGATAACAGCATAATAAATCAATTCGAGCTACAATAAATAGGACGGAAAATATGCAAAACGCAACACAAATATATTTGTTATTTTGAGTTTATATGTTTAAAAGATAAATAGACAGGACAGAGATATATACACACACACACACACACACAGGTAAAAAGAAAAAAAGATACAGATATATATAGTTATGGGCAGACAAATAACACTGGATATAGATATGATATACAGGGGTCAAGTCCAGGGGGAACAGAGTTCCTGCACTATTTTTGCAGAAGGAACTGAGCTCCCTTTGATCCCATACACTATAAAACTTGTGTTCAGGGTGTTCTATCATATATTTCCTGTTAAAGTCACAATAAATATATGATTTATTACATATTTTTGTTAAATTCCATATAAATAAATATACTAGATTTGGCTGTGAGTTTGTGTCAAGTGTGAGATGATAATTGGGGGACAGAAATCTTGGGGAGTTCACACACTTCTGTTTTAGGACAAATTAATTATATATATATATATATATATATATAATTGCTGACAGACAGTCCACCAGGTGACACACACATAACATTCAGCTCAGAGCTGTCATTTCCACCTACCTGTCCCTGGGGTCTATCCAGCTGGTGGTTTTATTGGTATGATCAATGTAATAGATCTTCCCATCCACATCCCTGGCCTCCTCCCAGCCCTGTGGAAGGGGTAATTCCTTCCTCAGCATCTCCACACACGGTGCTCTCCCCCATAAAGTTTCCAGAAAGTGCTTTGTTTCGGGTGTAACATAAATAAATAGCAATCTGTATAAACTAAAGCCAAAGCAGAAAAATAATGATAGGAATCAAGGAATCAGACAGGTCGGGCTTTCCTGATCCATGGAGAGACACACAGAGCCCAGCATTCCATGCAGAATCCCGCGGTATCCCTGGGGGACAGATCAGCCAGCCTGGGGGTCTGGCATGGGGAAAGTCCCCGGCTCTGGGCACCTTGTCTGCCTTCCCCCCACGCTTTAGGGGACCCTGAGACAAGTGCAGGGGTATCGCATCACACGTGGGGCCCCTCGGGTCCCCGATCCCCAGCCTGCCCCTAGTTTGCCGGCTCCTAGTTATTATTCAGCACCACGAGTGTCCATGGCATCCTGTGCTGGGGAAGTTGCTCGATCCCTCATGTTGCTCAACGCGGTGCGGGCGGAACATGGATAGAAAATAATAATAATGTACATTAATCGCGCTGTCCCTGAATGGCTCCGATCCGCGGGTCTCTGGGGTCAAGGTGCGGGGTCGAGGTGGGGCACGAACCCGCGGGCGGCGCTGACACGGGGTGCTTCCGGGCCGGCTCCTTGCAGGGGGCCGCACTGAGAGTGCCCCGGGTGCTTCCTCCGAGAGTCTGCGGCTCCTGAAACTACACTCCTACGTCATCCAGGTGATTACAGTAATGCAGGTAATAGACGGGCACTGGAAACCTCCTACTGTAAAGACAGGAGTAGAGGAGCACATGACACGGATGAGATGGTTATTATCCCAGCCCTCCTCTGGCCGCTCCTCCTGTCTCCATCAGGATGGGAGGTGGATGTGCTGAGCCCAGGCAGCCAGAGCTCACACCGGCTCACATCATTGTGTGACTGTCAGCCATGCAGGGCCTGAGAGATTTAGGGCAGCTGCTGCTCACTGCACACACATCACAAGAGATAAGGGGCCGTAAAGCAGAGCCTTTATCTGGACTTTGTCAAAACACAATACCTGGCTCAGAAAATATTGATTCAAAAACTGTCATCAAGGTGTATGTAAATATATATAATAAATACTTGTTGTACATATATTTTTTTACGTATAATACATGATATTTCATCTATATTTACATATTTATACACTATCAATAGATATTTGTTTATATATATATATTAGTGTCTATAAGGGTTGTAATGGACAAAAAGTGAGATAAAAAGCCTCCACACTATAATAAGTGTGTTTATTATTGCAGAAGCCACTTGCACATCACAGCAATTCAATGAATTGTATCCCAGAGCTCCTGTGCCACATTCCCCATATGCAGCAAGGAATAAACTTATTATAGTGTGGAGGCTTTTTATCTCGCTTTTAGTCCTCCACCACAACCCTTGTAGACACTTACTTACCTTACGGTCCAAGCATCCACTGCAACTGGTCATCATGCCTAGCTCCTGCTGATGAGGGTCCAACAAACCTGAAACAGCGCTGTCCTAGGAGTGGCTTTGACCAGTTGCATAAACCTTATCTGTGCAGCCACAGTGTGGCATATCATTGATTTTAGGGTTCTGTGTTATAACAGATCCAGGATGCATAAAAGGGAGACAGAGGTCATTTGCATATCCTACCCAGAATTCCTTGCTGCATATGGGGAATGTGGCACAGGAGCTCTGGGATTCAATTCATCAAAATGCTGTGATGTGCAAATGGCTTCTGCAATAATAAACACACACACATATATATATATTCACTTATAATACACATTTCATATCTACTTGTAATTCATATAAATATTCTTATAATACATTTTTCATATTTATATATACTTATACAGATCTTATATATATTGATTGGAATAATCACGAGTATAGCAGTCTGTAGTGATACCTTTTTTATTGGACTAACGTTACATTTAAAGTACAAGCTTTCGAGAGGATTCCTCCCTTCGTCAGGTATAGAAGCTAAATGATCAGAATAATAGAATTAAACATTGGGACAGTCATAGGGCTCACAGTTGGGGGTGTTAGATGTTGTACATTGCCAAATGGCATGGTCAGAGGGGGAATAATTGATTGGAATATATATATATATATACTAACAAGGGTTGTGGTGGTGGTCAGTTAGTGAGATAAAAAGCCTCCACGCAATAATTAATTATGCTTATTATTGCAGAAGCCATTTGCACATCACAGCAATTCAAAATTGCTGTGATGTGCAAATGGCTTCTGCAGTAATAAGTATATATATATATATATATATTATTCACGAACAATCCATCACTCACGATATACACGTTCATCCCGGTGCAATCGCCAAGCCACAATACGTATCACCAAACGGCAGCACTCCAGGGTCTTACAGGGTTATTCAAAGAGCCGTGAAAAGCAGGAGAATGACTGGAGAATGAAAAATTCTAGGTCAAAATAGCCAAACCAGAAAAATTCTCCCTTTCATCTCACTTTCCAAATTGGCTATTTTGACCTAGACTTTTTCATTCTCCAGTCATTCTCCTGCTTTTCACGCTCTCTGAATAACCCTGATAGTTTATGTACTTTATTGTATGAAAACTAAAAAGTCAACGTTTCAATCTGCTCACCGGAGATTTTCTTCAGAACATATAGAAACATAGAAACATAGAAACATAGAAACATAGAAAAATGTCGGCAGATAAGAACCTTCGGCCCATCTAGTCTGCCCAATTACATGGATACTTTACCTGGATTTATCTTTTGTTTAGGATAGCCTTATGCCCATCCCATGCTTGCTTAAATTCAATCAATAGCAGTTAGAACATGCAATCAAATGTATACACAAGTTTACTTACCACCAAAGTGCTCCCCACCCTGTGCCGTTGGCACGTCGATCGCCGTCACCAGCTGATGGCATCACATGTGCAGATCGCCTTGACGTCATCATCTGGTGACGACGACGCACTCCAGGACTCACAGAATAAAAATAAGAACTCTTTATTGTAGCGTTCACATATTAAAACAACGTTTTGGCTCCTACTGAGCCTTTATCAAGGCCACCTTTATCAAGGCTCAGCAGGAGCTTAAATGTTGGTTTAATATGTGAACGCTACAATAAAGATTTCTTATTTTTATTCTGGGAGTCCTGGATTGCGTCCTATATTGGGAGCATATATTATTGTCATCATTTATATAGCGCCAACAGTTTCTGCAGCGCTTTACAATGACCAAAGGGAATGAGATAAGCGGACATATAATGGAAACAACAGGTGTAGAGGGCCCTGCTCATAGGAGCTTACAATCTATATATATATATATTGTATCAGTATGTATGAAATATATATATATATACAGGTATATATAATATTATTTACAACCACCATTTGGATAGTGACTGTATGTGAAGAGTGAATGAGAGCTCAGAGAGTCAAAGAGGACGTGGCCTACAAGATGTCAAATAGTTAGAAACAGCAGGCAGGTAGGATGTGACATATTGTAACAATGGGGGGGCCATGGATTGTTTACAGCCTGAACTCCAGTGAAATCATATTAACAACATTGTATCCGTTATATCAATGTCATACAATTGGAATGTTCAATTCTTGCAGCTTGCTTGTAGCAATTGTGTTACTGAAAGCAGCAATAAATCATGTTTTGCAACTTTAACATCAGATTGGTCCAGGGTGACTGACTCTTATTGGGGTGGGAGTGATTGGGGTTATTTGTTGAAACATGTTGTTGGTTAATTGAAAAAGTAACATTTCTGAAAAAATTTGCACTGTATGTCTTTATTTTCAATTTTTTTTAAATATGCTATTGTTATGTTTACAGCCAAAAATCTGCTGCTGATTGAACAACATGTACTGCCAGGTGCCTAGTTACAATTATTTTCTATCGCTTAGACATAAAGGTTTACATTTAACTTACAATTAGGGGTGCGCCAATACCGATACTAGTATTGGTATCGGTGCCGATACTGGGCATTTGAACAAGTGCTTGTACTCCTGCAAATGTCCCCGATACAGATACCGGCAGCCAGCACTTGTTGGCTTGCCAGGCGGTATGTGAAGGCTGCTCCAACACCATGCTGCCAGACAGTCCTCTCCAGCTGGCCGCGTTCCTGCAAGCGGCCACCACCATCTAATGCTGGGGTCAGACCAGCGCACTTTTAACGTGCGTTCTGGCACACATAATTACGGCCGCACTAGCAGCAGATGACGGGCAATGACGGCCAATATACGATGTACGGCCGCACAAAAGTCCGGCCGTGCAACTCAAGTGGAATTTGAATGCATTTTTTTGAGAACGCTGAACCGCTAGTACTGACGTACTGACGTACTGAGTGCGTAGCTGCGGCATAGTGGCGTGTGTGCGTGATTAGGAGATGTCAGATGCTGCTAATGTCCAGCCAACATAACTTTCCAAATCGACTATTTGGTCTAGAATTTTCCATTCTCCAGTCATTCTCCTGCTTTTCACCGCCAAAAAATCAGTAAACATTTTCTGCGTGTCCGAAAATGTCTCCTCTTTTCATACAGACTGCCGCCCCAAGCGGTTGTTTATGGATAGATTAAAGGAAAAGCATTTACCGTAATTTGAAATGTCATTTTTTGGTTTTTACATATCTCTATACATCCTAGAAATCTGCCACTTCACAGGCAGGTTATGGGGACCTCCTAGGCACGATATTTCAAGGAATTTTTCGTTTTTATTTTTAACCCTTATTTCATGGAAAACTCACTGTCCCTTTAAAAACGTTTTTTTTTTTACTTTTTGTCCTTGTTTCCTGTCCCCCAGGGCACTACCCGGACCCCCATACACTTTTTATGGCAAATATCTAGCATATATGCCCTCTTGGAGGGCACTCAAAAAACCGAATTTTCAGCCCCATTGACTTGTATTGAGTTCGGGTTCGGATCCGAACATTTGGAAAGTTCGGGTTCAGCTTCGAACCGAACTCGGGGAGTGTTCGACTCATCCCTAGTGACTACAAGATATAGCTGGTTTAATTGGATAATTGGGGAATGCAGCCAGCCATGGGAAACTCTGGGATGCAGGCAAACTAGGAGTAGGAAGGGAGAAAAGGTGGCCTGGACTAGGGTGCAAGGTAGAAATAACAGGCCTACCAGTGTACTCCAGTGCAGGGGTGTGACAGCTGGTAATAGGTGGTTCTAAGATATGTGTATAGGGACCTTAAAAAGATGAGAAGAGTAACCATTTCATTTAGTGCTTTAAGCACAACAAACACACCCTCTGCGCATGTCTGTAATGTCAGAATACTTTATTCTCTGGCCGCACCTCCAGTGGCATTACTTAAAATGCAAGTGCCCATCCATAGACAGCTGAAATGTCGGGAAATGTATAATTAATTAGCTAAAAAGGTTGATAGCTACTACTTATTAAAACAGCCCTTTTCCTCTGAAGTGACAGTTCCTCTTTAAATGTGTTAATCTACCTGTAATCTCTATGCAGCTGGGATACATTGCAAAGGGTTGAGTCACAAGTATGTCAAACAACCCTGGGTTATAAGCCACGAGCATTTACCTTCAACCCTCCGCCCTCATCGTTGGCTGTCTATGTGTATTACTTATTACATTACGTAACAGAGGAAGGGTGCAAAGAATGAATTGTCACATGTTTACCGGGCTTTGTCAAAGAAATAAAATGAGTACTGCATGGCAATGCGTTTTATCTGAAAGCAGCTGTTGGAAGGGTGCAGTTATTGCTGTCATGACAAATAAGTCAAGGTTTACATTTCTGCAACCATAGAGATCAAGGCGTCCGTTGGAATCCATCAGGAAAGTAGTGGTGACGCTTTCAATACGCTCTAATGCGTAAGCTTAGAAAAGACTTGACAAGGCAATGTTGATAAAATGTTGGTTTTGGTTAGCTTAATTGTTATACATAGCACAAGCTTATTATAAAATAACTGTGTTAAACGAGAATTTGTTCGAATGCGATCAGGGGATGCTGGCAAGAATTGGCTTGTGGGAAGTAGAAACAAATATCCCTTCTGCGACCAAAGCAAAACATGAAACCCCACCCTACCCTTTTTATAATTTTAACATTGGCTTCCTGAAGAGCTTGGGCGGGGTAAAGCATGGCTCCATGGATCACTAAAGAGTCCTGGAGCCAATGCTCACACTGCGCTGCTGCTGTTATAAATGTCACATTTCTACATATCAGCCAAGCCCCCTGGTGGTATAAGCGATCCTGGCCAGCTCTTGTGGTG
Organism: Leptobrachium leishanense; assembly: GCA_009667805.1. NCBI lineage: Eukaryota > Metazoa > Chordata > Amphibia > Anura > Megophryidae > Leptobrachium > Leptobrachium leishanense. The sequence continues at coordinate 297,544,248 of CM019065.1, read as the reverse complement.
TCCTGGGCTAGCCAGTCCAGACTCTCTGCCCCTGGACTTCCCTGTGGCTGATTTGGACTGAGGTCACATGGCCTGCCCTGGTTCTCATAAATATGGCTAGCAGTGCATTAGCTCTCTGTTCCTGCATGGGTCATTGTATCCTGAGTTTCCGCTATTGGTTTCTATGTGTGATGATATTGGCTTGGTTTGACTATTCTTTTGTCTGCTCCCTGTACTCTGTATATTGATAATTCTGTGTACTGACCTCTGCTTGCCTGACCTGCTCTCCTGGCTCTTGACTCCTGGCAAACGGTTCTCACACTACCCTGGCATTTAGACCCTCTTGCATTCCTTGACTAATCTCTTGATTATCCCGATTTATATTCTGTCATTTATTTCCTTGTGCCCTGTTCTCTTGTCTCTGTGTATTTACCCAGCAGCATATTATTATCAGACAGTGTTAGAGGCCAGCATAAAGACCTTATCCTAGTTCAGGGTTCTGTGTTGCAGCTGGGCATATTGTCTTGTTGTCTCTTGTTAACCTCTGTTGTTATTGTGTTATCAGTGGCCAAGCGTGGGTTGTCAGTGCCCGGGGCCAGCCAAGAATTGTGTGCCCCCCGAACCTGTGGACACGTTAGCATGCCCTGATTCCCTTCCACCATTAGGGCAGTGAACCCCTTAACTGTGATACAACAACCACTCGGGATACTTGGTTCCAGCCAAACAACATGGTACTCTAGGGTATGAACAGCCACAGACTTGAAGTTGTGAAATTGAAAGGTCTTTTTATTCCAGCATAAACAAACACCACACTTGCCTTTGAATCACTATTGCAGGTGATTAAACAAAAAACTACCAATGAAAACCTAACATACAGGGTTATTCAGAGAGAGGTGAAAACCAGGAGAATTGCCAGGAGAATGCACAATCTAGACCAAATAGCTGATTTTAAAAGTGAGATAAATGGGAGAATTTTTCTGATTTGGCTATTTTGACCTAGAATTTTCACTTCTCCAGCCATTCTCCTGGTATTCACCGCTCTCTGAATAACCCTGTTAGAGTACTTACTGCACATCCAGTGATCCTTACTATACAGGTAACATAATATAATAAACAAAAGATAATCACAAGCTTTTAAAAGTGTTACTGCTCCCTGCCCCCCAGCTCTCATGAATATATTGCCCCAGCTCTCGTGGATATATTGCCCATCTCTCATTGATATATTGCCCAGCTCTCATGGATATATTGCCCAGCTCTCATGGATATATTGCCCAGCTCTCATGGATACATTATACAGTGGAAAAAGGAGTGCGATCCCTCTCACGTAAGAAATGAACATTATAAGATGAACCTGGTGCCGTTGACTGAAGTACAGGAGACCATTCCCAAACGTCAATACCTGATTGCTGAGGGCCCAGACAGGAAAGCAGACTTCTACCAGTGGAAGACTTATTGACTACCCAGGACTCTGAAGGGATACCAAGGCCTCAAGATAAGCTAACTACTGAGGGCCATTGGTACTCAACCATTGGAGGACCTGTGGACTACCTAGGATCCTGAAGGGATACCAAGACTACAAGACGAGACAACCACTGAGGGCTATCGGGTGAGCCGTGTGAAACACCCGCAGACGAGGTGATCGAGCCTAACGAGGCTCTGGAAAGTGTGAGTGGATCCATCCCCCCCCCACTTTTTCATTTTTGTGAAAGCTGGACTTCACTATTATACATTTTTTTTCCTTTTAGGAATACTCTGACGAACTATGAATTGTCCAAGACTGTAAAATATTTACCCTATGTTATAACGTATATCTTTTTCTCTATACGGAAGAGATTCCTTTTATACCGTGGACGCGGGAGCGCCGAGCACCGGTTCTCTGTCCCTCTCATGGATACATTGCCCAGCTCTCGTGGATATATTGCCCAGCTCTCATGGTTACATTACCCAGCTCTTATGGATATATTGCCCAGCTCTCATTGATATATTGCCCAGCTCTCATGGATACATTGCCCAGTTCTCATGGATACATTGCCCAGCTCTCATGGATACATTGCCCAGCTCTCGTGGATATATTGCCCAGCTCTCATGGATATATTGCCCAGCTCTCATGGATACATTACCCAGCTCTTATGGATATATTGCCCAGCTCTCATTGATATATTGCCCAGCTCTCATGGATACATTGCCCAGTTCTCATGGATACATTGCCCAGCTCTTATGGATATATTGCCCAGCTCTCATTGATATATTGCCCAGCTCTCATGGATACATTGCCCAGCTCTCATGGATACATTGCCCAGCTCTCATGGATATATTGCCCAGCTCTCATGGATATATTACCCATCTCTCATGGATATATTGCCCAGCTCTCATTGATATATTGCCCAGCTCTCATGGATATATTGCCCAGCTCTCATTGATATTTTAGCATGGGGCCGGATGCCATGCAGGAGAGTGCCCGGTCCTGAATAGCGTGAGAGTCCATGGAAAGAGTGGGCGGCTGCGCGCATGTGTGTGTATGTGCAGGTCACGCGGTCCAGCCAGTCAGGTGGTACAGAGACTGGCCCGGTTTTGTAAGGGACCATGGCGGCACACAAACAAACCGCCTCGTCGGCGGCGCTCCAGCGTGCCTTCCTGGGCCCCACATGCACCCTGCATTAACGCCGCCCCCACGTGATGCGCGTGCATCACGTGGGGGGCGGCGTCAATGCAGGGTGCACGTGGGGCCCAAGAAGGCACGCTGGAGCGCCGCCGACGAGGCGGTTTGTTAGTGCACCGCCGTGGTCGGAACGAAACGCCCCTTACAAAACCGAGCTGCTGAGGTGAGTATATATATCCATGTGTGAGCTGGGCACTATACATCCATGTGTGGGCTGGGCATTATACATCCATGTGTGAGCTGGGCAATATACATCCATGTGTGAGCTGGGCACTATACATCCATGTGTGAGCTGGACAATATACATCCATGTGTGAGCTGGGTAGTATACATCCATGTGTGAGCTTGGCATTATACATCCATGTGTGAGCTGGGCACTATACATCCGTGTGTGAGCCGGGCATTATACATCCGTGTGTGAGCTGGCCACTATACATCCATGTGTGAGCTGGCAATATACATCCATGTGTGAGCTGGGCACTATATATCCATGTGTGAGCTGGGGCAATATATATCCATGTGTGAGCTACTGGGAGCAATATATATCAATGTGTGAGCTACTGGGGGCAATATATATCAATGTGTGAGCTACTGGGGCAATATATATCCATGTTTGAGCTACTGGGGCAATATATATCCATGTTTGAGCCGCTGGGGGCAATATATATCCATGTGTGAGCTGCTGGGGGCAATATATATCCATGTGTGAGCTGCACATTACTGTGGGTTTTATTGCTGTGGAGCTCTGTGATACGCTCATACCCACTGCACATTACTGTGAGTTTTTTTGCTGTGCAGCTCTGTAATACGCTCATGCACTCTGCACATTACTGGGAGTTTTATTGCTGTGGAGCTCTGTAATGTGCAGTGTGTCAGGATTGTAAAGTATCTTTTAAAGTGATCGGCTGTTTCCCACATTTTCCACAGGGACTTTCTGTGCCGGGGTGTAGCCTTAGCTGCAATGAATGTGTGATGGCTGCTGCAGCAGTGCGGTGGCCATCTGTAAGTATGGAGGGGGCACAATTCGCTGCTGGGTCCAAGTGGATTTTCAAAAAGGTTGTTTTCAGTAGTTCAGAAATTAATTCTTTAGCATAATAATGTACATGTGGGTGTTGCATTGTAGGAGGTGTGGTTTTTTATGGGTGTGGCCTAATGTGGGTGCAGAACAAGGGGGGCCCCATGACCTCCTATTGCCCGGGGGCCCCATTAGTTGTCAGTCCGCCCCTGGAGTGAAGAGCAAGTGATGAAAAGATACTGTGTGGTGGGGGGCAGTTTACAACACAGGATCACACAATGGATGCACCTTGTGATACATACAGAGTAAAATATCTTCTTAATTAAGCATACAAGAGGAAAACAAAGCACATATCAGATACCAGCAAGATAAAATAAACACAATAAGAACATTTCATTTTTTGTGGTAGTGACCCTTTAAATAAGTAATGTATAGACCTTTTTCACTCTGAATAATAAGAAACATAAATGTTCAATGAAGTTTTAGAGATTATATTTAATTCTTTGTCTTCAGCCCGAAGGCAATTTGACACAGCCCAGATATTACTGCTATGTTGCACTTGGGTAAAATATGCAAAAAATCAAAACTCAAATTCTCACTGACTTATGAATAGATTCCTTTGCAAAAACAAGGAAGCAGAGTTTTACCTGCTGGTCTAATAGATCAGTGCTTGACAGACCTAAAAAAATAAATGTGAGAACTCACAAAGATTAGTGTTTGTAAGTGATTACTGTCATAAAATAGATTACCAGAAGTTGTAGCAACTGCAGCCTATGAGAATGCAATACCTCTAGCAAACACAAAAAAGTATCAATTCCATGCATACCCAATGCACTCTAGTATTTGAAACACCCTTAAAATAAAAATATTTTTGGAAAATTGTGTCTGACAATAAAAGGTATTGAAGCTTTCATTTACATTAGCCACATGAGAATTAAGTTCCCCTTGCGAACATAGGAGCTGCCTTCCCTTGCCTTGACATTTGACTTGATGCCTGTGTGTCACAGGAATACATAGGGTTGCGAGGCGCTCGTGGCTTAATGTGTTTGTAGTTGATATGGGTTTGCTGCCAGCAGGGATACGCACATTAAAACTCCACAAAAAAAATTGTGCTCAAATGTGTACAGAAAAAAGAGGAAATGGTCCATTGTATAGCTAAAAGTCGAGATCTGTAAATGGTTATGTCAATCACCTCTCACAGTGTATAGGCAAACAGTTAAATAAATATCGTTAAAAACTGTGCTTGTGGATCATTAACGTCTTACAGAGCGAGGCCAGCGTTAGACTTTTGCGCGCGCAAATCACCGCTAGAATTACAATCCTCACGTGTCTTTTCATCCGTCAATCAATAACGCGCGCAAACAGGATGCGACCGAATGCTCGCGCAGTGCCGTCGTGCGCAAAAATCAGTGTGTGCACTGTTTTTTTCTCGCGATTCAGCCAATCAGAATTAAGAACCACAATTATCTCACGTTAAGTTTTTGCGCCTGCCAAAGTCAATCTGTGCATATATGCTGCAGCAATAATACATGCACATACAACTTCTCAATTTTATTGGTTTGGTATGAGTAGGATGTGTAACTATACTTTGTACTTTGCTGCATTTTTTTTTTGGGCTGGTGTATTTGGGTTCAGCCAGGTTGTTCAGATTTGCCATTAACACCGGCTTTTAGGTGTTGCTAAAATTATGCGCGCCGAACCTATGCGGTAATTACCGTGAATAGATTGTAATACCATCCGCATACCAGCACACATTCACATTTGCGCTCACAGTGTTAAGTATAGGACGTGCGCAGTACAGTACGCTCGTGCAGGGTTCGCCCAGGTTCACCCGCGGTAGACGATTGCGCGCAGTTGTGCGCTGACTTTGTAATACGGCATTCGGCACAAAGGGTTTTACCCCTCGCATTAATGTTTTTTTGCGAAGTGCAAACGTTTGCGCGAAGATTGTAATTTTGCCCAACAAAAACTATTCCAAAATTTGTGCACAGTTCCATTATGTAGGTCCTTATGTCCCATAAACTGCATCTCCAGTTTTTCAGACTAATTCTTCCCCATGTGGATAAAGATTTACGGTGTGGACAGGCATAGTGAAGTCATTTTCTATAGGTGCAAGGACATACAGTCAGGTCCAGAAATATTGGGACATCGACACAATTCTAACATCTTTGGCTCTATACACCACCACAATGGAGTTGGAATGAAACAAACACAATGTGCTTTAACTGCAGACTGTCAGCTTTAATTTGAGGGTGTGTACATCCAACTCAGGTGAACGGTGTAGGATTTACAGAAGTTTGCAGATGTGCCTCCCACTTGTTAAGGGACCAAAGGTAATGGGACAGAATAATAATCATAAATCAAACTTTCCCTTCTTAATAGTTGGTTGCAAACGCTGGGTTTCATCCCTGGTGATGCTCTGCCAGACCTCTACTGCAACTGTCTTCAGTTCCTGCTTGTTCTTGGGGCATTTTCCCTTCAGTTTTGTCTTCAGCAAGTGAAATGCATGCTCAATGGGATTCAGGTCAGGGGATTGACTTGGCCATTGCATAACATTCCACTTCCGTCCCTTCAAAAACTCTTTGGTTGCTTTTGCAGTATGCTTTGGGTCATTGTCCAGCTGCACTGTGAAGCGCCGTCCAATGAGTTCTGCAGCATTTGGCTGAATGTGAGCAGATAATATTGCCCGAAACACTTCAGAATTCATCCTGCTGCTTTTGTCAGCAGTCACATCATCAATAAATACAAGAGAACTAGTTCCATTGGCAGCCATACATGCCCACGCCATGACACTACCACCACCATGCTTCACTGATGAGGTGGTATGCTTAGGATCATGAGCAGTTCCTTTCCTTCTCCATACTCTTCTCTTCCCATCACTCTGGTACAAGTTGATCTTGGTCTCATCTGTCCATAGGATCTTGTTCCAGAACTGTGAAGGCTTTGTTAGGTGTTGTTTGGCAAACTCTAATCTGGCCTTCCTGTTTTTGAGGCTCACCAATGGTTTACATCTTGTGGTGAACCCTCTGTATTCACTCTGGTGAAGTCTTCTCTTGATTGTTGACTTTGACACACATACACCTACCTCCTGGAGAGTGTTCTTGATCTGGACAACTGTTGTGAAAGGTGTTTTCTTCACCAGGGAAAGAATTCTTCGGTCATCCACCACAGTTGTTTTCCGTGGTCTCCCGGGTCTTTTAGTGTTGCTGAGCTCACCGGTGCGTTCCTTCTTTTTGAGAATGTTCCAAACAGTTGTTTTGGCCACGCCTAATGTTCTTGCTATCTCTCTGATGGGTTTGTTTTGTTTCTTCAGCCTAATGATGGCTTGCTTCACTGATAGTGACAGCTCTTTGGATCTCATCTTGAGAGTTGACAGCAACAGATTCCAAATGCAAATAGCACACTTGAAATGAACTCTGGGCCTTTTATCTGCACATTGTAATTGGGGTAATGAGGGAATATCACACACCTGGCCATGGAACAGCTGAGAAGCCAATTGTCCCACTACTTTTGGTCCCTTTACAAATGGGAGGCACATCTGCAAACTGCTGTAAGTCCTACACCGTTCACCTAGATGTTAGAATTGTGTCAATGTCCCAATATTTCTGGACCTGACTGTATGTTCTGGGAGACAGGGCCACTAGATGTGTTCGTACTGTAAACTGCGCAGGAAACCTATGATGTTTGGGCATCCTAAATTACCCTGACTCTTTAATACTCATCATTTAGAAATTAACTATTAGATTTCCTTACCCAAAACTACACTACGGGTTTTACAACATACCTGACAGGAGATCAGCCTTTAGTAATACGCGACATAAAAATCTGAGAAATGGATCCAGTAATGTTACTATGACAAATCAAACACAGCAATGCTTGTGCGTAATTACACTCTAACAAACTCATTCCTGTCGTACAGAATAAAGACAATAGGGATCTCATTTTCTCACCTCTCTTTGTCATTGGAAAGACGTCACAAACGGTTAAATTAAGATCTATAAAAGATAGACCTTTTGTTTTTTTCTATCCATGGGTGAAAAAACTAAACACTGATTGAAATGCTCTTTTCTTTATGATTGTCATTGAATAAACAATGGATTTTATAAAATCCCTGTAGACTACAATTCAATCATTCCAGAGGGCTATTCTTTCCAATTTAATTTTTTTTTGATGTCCGTGTTCCCCTGAGCTTGGTTGATACTATAGACCTAAGGATAATAAAGTATCCACCGGTCCAATAAACCATGCCTTTTCTGAACTATTCATAGAGAACATTGACAATCTATTTATTATTATTATTATTATTATTCTTTATTTATAGAGCGCCAGCATATTCCGCAGCGCTGTACAATAAGCACAGTATAGACAGGGTTACAATACATTGAACAACATTTGACAAACAGTACAGGAGGAGATGAGGGCCCTATTCCCGTAGGAACTCACAATCTGGGAGGGTTGGGGTTGGAAACAGGAGGAGAGGACTGTAAGGTGAGAGTGATTGATGGTTGCGTCAGTGAGTTGGGTGGTAGGCTTCCCTAAATAGGAATGTTTTAAGGGAGCGTTTGAAGGAAGAGAAGTTAGGGGAAAGTCTGACAGTACGAGGGAGAGCGTTCCAGAGAGTGGGGGCTGCGTGTGAGAAATCCTGCAGTCTATCATGGGAAGAGGTGATGCGGGGAGAAGCTAGGCGCAGGTCACTGTTTGACCTTAGGGAGCGGGCTGGGGTGTATTTGGTGATTAGTGAGGACAGGTAGTGGGGAGCTGAGTTAGTGAGGGTTTTGTAGGTAAGGATAAGGATTTTGAACTTAATTCTGCAGTGGATGGGGAGCCAGTGAAGGGACTCGCAGAGGGGAGCGGCAGAGACAGAGTGGTGGGTGAGGTGAATTAGCCTTGCGGAGGCGTTCAGGATGGATTGTAGGGGGGAGAGGCGGGACAGAGGGAGGCCAGATAAGAGATTATTGCAATAGTCGAGTCGGGAGATTACCAGGGCGTGTATGAGTTGTTTTGTGGTGACAGCGGTAAGAAATGGCCGAATTGTGGAAATATTACGCAGTTGGTATCGGCAGGAGGAGGAAAGAGACTTGATGTGGGGGATGAAGGAAAGAGCAGAGTCAAGTGTAACTCCAAGACAGCGAACTTGGTTTGATGGGGAGATGGTGATACCCTCCACCATGATAGAGAAGTCAGGAGGTGGGGAGGCATTGGAGGGAGGAATAAGTAGGAGTTCAGTCTTTGACATGTTGATCTTTAGGTGGTGGGAGGCCATCCAGGAGGAGATGCCAGATAAACAGTCACTAACTTTTGAAAGGACAGGGGGAGAGAGATCAGGGGTAGAGAGGTAGATCTGAGTGTCATCAGCGTAGAGGTGGTAATTAAAGCCAAAGCTGTTGATGATTTTGCCCAGGGAGGAGGTGTAGATGGAAAAGAGCAGAGGACCAAGGACAGAGCCTTGAGGTACACCAACAGATAGAGGCAATGAGGAGGAGGAGTTACCAGCAAAGGACACACAGAAGGACCTGTTGGATAAATAGGAGTCAACCCAAGCAAGTGCAGTGTCACCGAGACCCAGAGAGTTGAGGGTCTGTAGAAGGAGGGGTGGTCAACAGTGTCAAAAGCAGCCGAGAGGTCAAGCAGGATGAGAATAGAATAGTGGCCGTGTTTTTTAGCAGTTAGGAGGTCGTTGGTGACTTTGGTGAGGGCAGTTTCAGTTGAGTGTAGGGGACGGAAGCCAGATTGCAGGGGGTCAAGTAGGGAATTGGAGGACAGGAAGAGGGAGAGGCGGTTGAAGACTAGTTTTTCTAAGAGCTTTGATGTGAAGGGAAGCAGGGATACAGGGCGGTAGTTGGATGGAGAGTTGGGATCTAGGGATGGTTTCTTTAGTAAAGGGGTAACTAGCGCGTGTTTGAAGGCGGATGGAAAGGAGCCAGTGGAGAGAGATAGGTTGAAGATGTGTGTGAGAGCAGGGGTGAGGGAGGAGGAGAGGGGAGGAATTAGATGTGAGGGAATGGGGTCGAGCGGGCACGTGGTGAGATGTGAGGAGGACAATAAGGAATTGACTTCCTCCTCAGTGGCTGGGAGGAAGCGGCAGAGGGTGACAGAGGGGACCTCTGGGAGTGGAGGTGGCAGATAACTATCTTGTGTTGGGATGTTGCTTCTGATAGTTAGAGTTTTACTGAGGAAGTAGTCTGCCAGGTCTTGAGCGCTGAAGGCAGCTGTGGGGGGAGGTGCAGGTGGGTAGAGGAGGGTGTTGAAGGTGGACCAGAGCCGTTTAGGGTTGGAGGACAGGGTAGATATAAGAGATGAGAAGAAGGATTGTTTGGCCAAGTGGAGGGCAGAGGTGTATGACCGGAGAATAAACTTGAACTATTAATTTATCTATAGAATATGAGGCTGTTGGTATTTAATCCCAGCGTTTTGGCCTATCTCAATAAAATAACCAAATGACCCATGACCATTGTTGAATCATCGTCATGGCGCATGGCTGGATTGATGTAATTGAAATGATGAGGGGATGAATGATGTAGAATTAATCACTAGTGTTAGTGAAGTGACCCAGGATTGGCTTAGCATCAGTAGAATGACAAATGGATGTAGTATCCAGCATTGCCCTGCCTGCAGATCGTGCACGAGTGAGCCCAGCAGTCACAAGACCTCTAGGACACGTGAAACCAACTTTATCTTCATTACACTTCTGTACACAGAGAGGGTTATTGAAACCTGTGCTTCCTTGTATGAATTCTTGCTAGGTGTTGAAACTATGTAACATGAGCTTAGGCTTCCTGGTATTAAAATTACGAATCAATAACCTTACACACTTCCTTCTCTTTCCTTCCTTTTCTTCCACCATTTCTTCCTTCCTGCCTTCCTTTTTCTACTATCCTTCATTCCTGTCTTCGTTTTACTTTTATCCTTCCTTCCTAAATGCAAGCTTTGTGAGAGTGGTAATGCGTCCTGTGTCTGTATGTAAATATATACTTTGTGTGTGTTCGAAAAGGAAAATAATTAGTCTACCAATGACTACCACCAATGTGACTATAATGGAATCCAAGACAGCTTTGTTCTTGTAGTGTTTCAATTCAGTTGGAGTTTTCATTTCCTTTCGAGATGTTTTTCGAAGATTTTCAGCATCCGTCTAATGATGCTGATTACACCTTCCGGAGGCCTTGATTTAATTCAGTTTTGTATTAGAAATCGGTACCTCTTTTAACCTTATTTTGGCAATTATTTGGTTCAGGAGCTTCAGATTTGGGCTTATTGGCATTTCAGATCAAATATCGTCCCTAGTGTCTATATATATATTTTTTTAAATTTCAAGTTTTATTGTTTTCGGTGGTGAGGAACATAGTAAATGGGAACAGAATAAAAGAGGGGAAACAGCACTATATATGAGAGGGTGCGTAAGCCAACAGTGGCCGATAACTTCAAACAATAAATCTGAACATGTCACAGAGTAGTAAAAAATCTGCAGCATCACATGACTAGTGGCGAACTCAGCCCATCTAGAAAAATTTCGACCTTCCCCTGTCAGTAATAGAGCAAGACCCCTGTATCCCGCGTCTGTCCTCCATGTTGGTAACCGAAAATCTATTTTGTCGTTGTACCTAGTGTCTATATTTTTTAATAGAAAGATTGGATTTAGCCATTCAATTCGAATTTATTGGTATCCCTATTTCCGAAAAAATATCAAATGCTAAAAGGTGTTGATAAAATCAATTTTCAGGCAGATAATAGACGGAATAAGACTCAAATATATATTTTATTAAACAGATTTTCCTAATAGACGTGTTTAAAAGCACAAATCTTTATGATGTTGGCCGAAAATAAGCTTTTTTGGGTGCCAATGGAGGAAAAGACTCATTACTGGTGTGTGCAAAAACCTGCACTGGTGCCAGCTACATTTATCTAGTATACAGAGTGAACATTTCAGGCATTTTTCAAATATTTGGCTGAATTTTTTTTCAATGGAATCAGACGATATTACGAAAAAATTCTTTCTGAAAAATCGCCGATGGACTTAAATCAAGTCCATAGTGATTTATGTCAAAAGAAAGCTATGACTTACATCAGAAAAGAGTACTATGTCAAAGGGCGCTCCTCAAAATCTCCTCGACATGATGAGGATGATTTACTGCAGATAGTTTAGATTTGTTTTGTTAGTCTGTTTTCTATATTTTATCACTTATTAAATGTCTCTAATGCTTATAAATATAATAAACTGTTTATTTATTATAAAAACGTAACTTAAATCTATTCTTAGCGCTAGTGCCACTTTGAAAATAAGATGTACATGGAAATTAAGTTTTTGTAGACTTAATTCCCAGTTACTACAACAAATTGTATATAAACCAGCGCCAATAAATGAAATACGTATCTTCAGTATCCCCCTAGCGTCTCCTCCCTCCAACGTACAACCAGAACGATGGATCAATATGAAAAAAATGGGGGAATTACTGGACATTAAACAAAACAAAAACATGCAGATCATACAGAGATTTCAGTGCTATTTTGTTCCCCTATTTCGTTTGGGTATGTGTAGAATGTGTAACTATACTGTGCTGTATTTTTTTTTTTTGGGCTGGTGTATTTGGTTCCGGCCAGGACTTTCAGATTTGCAGTTACCACCGGCTTTTAAAAGACGTTAAAATTATGCACGCAAACCTTGTTCGCTAAAAATTTGCGCATCGATTGTAATACCATCCGCGTACCAGCGCACCAACACTTTTGCGCTCACAATGTTAGGTATGGGATGCGCGCACGAACTTTCGCTCGTGCAGGGTTCGCGCAGGGTCACTCGCATTAGACGTTAACGCGCATTTTGTGCGCGAACGTCGTAATACGACGTTCAGCACAAAGGGTTTTTCCCCTCGCGTTAATGCGTTTTTGCACACGTACAAAATTATGTGCGAAGAGTGTAATAGTGCCCCACATCTGAATAAACACTGCAAAACCGCCATTTCGAATGCAAAAAAACGTCGCAAAACCGATGGAAAAACCCAGAACGCATCCGAAAATGCCGATAATCCACCGCAAAACAGCTGAAAAATAGACGAACAGAGCGCCGACCAGCCGCCGGAAAAAGCCGACAAGCCGTCGAACCGGGTAAAAAGAAAACGATTGAAAGTGTCAAATTTAAACCGCTGTTTGCAAAAAAACTGCTGGACATAAATGTCTGGAATTAACATATAAAGTCCTATGAAAAATAATAAAAAAAGTCTGAAGAAAAAAAAGAGAAACGCTATTTAAAAAAATTGGAAAAATAATTTTAGCAAAAAAATCACGAAAAATGCCTAAAACATCAAAAATAAATAGAGATTTTTTGCTGCAAATTAAAAGAATAAACATTTTAATAGATATTGAATAAAAACGGGAATATTTTTTACATTGAAGTCTATAGGATTCGCCTGAATAAACCTGCAGAATGAAACCACCGAACATTAGGACATTTCACTAACATTTCTCTGCTGTTCGATGTTCTCTGGATAGATCAAACAGCACCGTATTTCGCTGGCAATTCGCCAAAATATGGCACACTGCCTGCTTTGTGAATAGCCGAATGCCCACAAAATTGCACCGTAAGGGGAAATTCACTGTGCGGTACAATTTCGGGGCAAGTTGGGCTCTCTGTGAATAACCCCTATAGTGAAATACAATTTAAAATAAATTCCAAGCAGGCCCTTCTATGTACCACAGTCACTAGAAGTGTATATCAAAAGCCCATAGCATTATGGTGTTAACACTCCGTTCTCATGTCTCAGGACCTCTGGTCTTCAGAACAGCAGCCAGCAGAAGACTTCCATCAATATCCAGTAATCAAGAAGTGTATAAATAGGTACAGCGCTAATCAAGTAATTGCTATTAGAGGTCATATAAGCATTTTTTACATACATCAACCAATGAATCAATCCTTGAATGCCAATTTTATTTTGAGGTGTAGCGTAAACTAAAAAACAGGATAACAATATGGTGCAGTATGTCTAAAAATGTATATTCAAGCCAAAGAGTAAATAGTCAAACTCACAATTTTAAGAGCCCTCTGCCAGCTCTGGTGTAATCGCCGGTGGGTTTTTTCTTCTCCTTCTCAGGTACCCATCCACCTTATATCATCATTTCATCTTCCATATCATATTCCTTCAGATTTAACCAAAAAGAAAAGGCCGGTGCACACTCCTAGTGTAATTTGGTAAAATTTCAAAGAATGTCAATCGCCAACTTACATTTTATTGGAGCCTTCCTCGGTTTCTATTTCAACGGCATGTGGAATTTTCTTATGGACAAAATTCCACTAAACCATTTCCAAAATGACTCCAGCAGCAGAACAGTTAACAGCAAGTGCTTTGTAATATGTTAAAAAAAGATACAATTAAAATATAACTATCAGAATGTGTTTTACGGAGACATTATGGCTTCATCAGCTGGCTTCTAAATGTGTAAAATGTCCTGCTGTTATTATATAGTGTCCTTAATTGGTGCTTAATTGGCCGGCGAGATTTCCAAGCCTCCTCTTGTATTGCCAACTTAGGCTAGCGTCAGACGTACGCAGTCATCACGTCCGTGTCGCCGCACAGTTTAACGTCCGTCGTAGCATAGATTTGTGATCAATGGAGATCAACACAAGAAGTACGTGCGCACCGAAGTGCGCATGCACCACGCAGGTGGCAACGGGCGTCATTTAGGCCTCGATGTAAAAGCACTACGACGTACACCCAGAGCGCGCCGCGTCCGCGTAGCGGCCTCTGTACGTTATGCTGCGACGTCAGACGCAGAGCGTTTGCGATGTCTATAACGTTGACGCTCAGAGGTTTTTATGGTCTGGCTGACTGTACCTGTATGTTAATTATAATTAATTTTGATTCCCATATTTGCCTTTTTTTCTACATCCGTCAAAAAAAAATGGACCATGTGGTCTACAGTATCTTCTGTCAGTACGTCCATCCGTCTGTCCGTTATGCACGCACTCAGAGTGCGGTCAGACTGCGTTCATCTGACATTAGCCTTAGGCATAAGCAATTCCTCTGCGGTTCACATTAGTAACTGGAAGTTGTGTTTCGTCCTCCGCCATCTTGGACATGTGCAGATCATATGCATTTCACTCAGAAACGTGTAAGATGTTTACGTTCACGGTCCATTTCTTCTACTAGTTTCTAGGACTCAGAACAAGGCATTTAACAATATATTTTCATGGTTAGTTATACCACAAGGAGATCTCCCCAACAAACACCATCAATCCCTTATTATATAGATAAAAAAATTATACACATACATGCATCCCATAAATATCATCCTCCTAAATCATAGATATCTGTAGTATATAAACCTATGTGATCTATATCAATATTCACATAAAATACAATAAAATGGACCCCTGCCTATGAGTATTTCTCTCACTTTTATAATGTGTATTTGCGCATTTATACCAATAATTATAAAACATATTCCTAATAATCATAGAAAAGGTATTTTTACCTGTTATGTGACAATACAATTCCAGAAAAAGGTGCACGCAGGAGGTTTTCTTCATTCAGATATAATGTCTGTTTATTCCATAAAAATATGTGTCAACGATTCAGTCCACACAGGGACTTTTGTCAAGCCTCTTGCGTGCACCTTTTTCTGGAATTGTATGTCTATGGCACATTGGTAGCACCGGAGCCAGTAAGGATCATGATTTATCCCTGGATGTGAGGCCTCTTGTTTTACCTATTATGTAACAATATATAGATAATATGTAAAGAAATTGAACTTATCAGTAGATATTATGGGCTATATTACATAGTTGGTGCTAACTTAACCAGAGCTGTTGTAAACTGAAAAACTCCATATGCTATAATGGCTCTGGGAAATTTACAACAGCTCTGGTTAAGTTAGCACCAGATTTGTAATATTGCTATATATATATATGGGCTAAATTACAATCCTCGTGCAAAAACGCTCGTGCAAAGCGTGAAATTTTGTGCCAAGCATTAAGGCTGGGTTCACACCCGGGCGTAGCGCTGCGTCGCACAATGCGCGCGTTTTTTTCGCGCATACAAAAAACGCGCGAACGCGCGCTGCAGCGCGTTCGCGGCTATGATATGGCCGCGAACGCGCTGCTGTATGCCCAAAAAGAAGCTCCCGAACCTCTTTTTGCGTTGGCCGTTTTAACGCGCATTCCTGCGCGCTGTAAAACGCTTAGGTCTGAATGGGTCCCATAGCAAAGCATGGGATTTCCCCGTTCTTGCGTTTTAAAGCGCGCACGAACGCGCGTTAAAACGGCTAGGTGTGAACCCAGCCTAAATGTTTGTACGCGCAAATCACCGCTGGAATTACAATCCTCGCACGTTTTTTCATCCGTCGAGCAATACCGCGCGTAAACCAGATCCGCACAAATGCTCGAGCAGTACCGTTGCGCGCAGAAATCAGTGTGTGCACTGTTTTTTCTTGCGATTCAGCCAATCAGAATTAAGAACCACAATTATCTCACTTTAGGTTTCTGCACCTGCCAAAGTCAATCTGAGCATATATGCTGCAGCAATAATAAATGCACATACAACTTCTCAATTTTATTGGTTTGGTATGAGTAGAATGTGTAACTATACTTTGCTGCATTTTTTTTTTTGGGCTGGTATATTTGGGTTCAGTCAGGTTGTTCAGATTTGCCATTAACACCAGCTTTTAGGAGTTGCTAAAATTATGCGCGCAAAGGCTGTGCGTTAAATCCTGCACATAGATTATAATACCCTCTGCGTACCAGCGCACATTCGCGTTTGCGTTCACAATGTTAAGTATAGGACGCGCGCAGTACGGTAAGTTCGCGCAGGGCTCGCGCAGGTTCACCCATGGTATACGATTACGCGCATTTGTTGCACTGACTATGTAATACGGTATTCGGTACTTATTATAGTAGGTGTGAATTATATATTATTGTAAAGTGCTAAATTTATCTATTTTTTATTTGTGATTTTATAAGTTTATTTATATTCTATTGGTGGTAATAAAAATATTTTACTTGTGCATATTATCCTATTTTTACTTATTTATTTTTGGTTTTTTATACTTTTGTGTGCTATTAAACCTATAAAGTGCTATGTGTCTACTTTAATTCTATAGTGTGTATATGTTATTAATCAATTAATATTTTATTGCCTGATAATTTATGTAATTATAAACCCCTATTTAATTTAGTGTAAGTACCTATATAAACTATCAATATACATTTATAATATATCTATACTTAGTGCTTAATACCATATGTTAATACTTTATCTCCCTTTCCTAATTCTATACCATAGCGAACAATTTATTTTAATCTAATATACACTTTTGCCTAAAGTATTTGCTCACCTGCCTTGACTCGCATCCCATTCCTAATCCATAGGGTTCAATATGACGTCGGTCCACCCTTTTCAGCTATAACAGCTTCAACTCTTCTGGGAAGGCTGTCCACAAGGTTTAGGAGTGTGTTTATGGGAATTTTTGACCATTCTTCCAGAAGCGCATTTGCGAGGTCACACACTGATGTTGGACGAGAAGGCCTGGCTCTCAGTCTCCGCTCTAATTCATCCCAAAGGTGTTCTATCGGGTTGAGGTCAGGGCTCTGTGCAGGCCAGTCAAGTTCATCCACACCAGACTCTGTCATCCATGTCTTTATGGACCTTGCTTTGTGCACTGGTGCACAGTCATGTTGGAAGAGGAAGGGGCCAGCTCCAAACTGTTCCCACAAAGTTGGGAGCATGGAATTGTCCAAAATGTCTTGGTATGCTGAAGCATTCAGAGTTCCTTTCACTGGAACTAAGGGGCCAAGTCCAGCTCCTGAAAAACAACCCCACACCATAGTCCCCCCTCCACCAAACTTTACACTTGGCACAATGCAGTCAGGCCAGTACTGTTCTCCTGGCAACCGCCAAATCCAGACACGTCCATCAGATTGCCAGATGGAGAAGTGCAATTTGTCACTCCAGAGAACGTGTCTCCACTGCTCTAGAGTCCAGTGGCGGCGTGCTTTACACCACTGCATCCAACGCTTTGCATTGCACTTGGGGATGTATGGCTTGGATGTAGCTGCTCGGCCATGGAAACTAGGGATGTGCGTTTCAGGTTTCGGAATTTTGGAATTTTCACGAAATTTCCCGATTCGTGCATTCGGATTCAGCCGATTTTAGAGAATTTTTCGGATCCGAAAACGGCAGTACCGAACAAATTTCCAAGCAGAAATGAAAACTTTTCAGAATATTCAAATGGACTAGAAATGTGTAAAATCGAAATTCATTTTCGTTCCATTCGTGATTTCGACTCCATTCCTGATTTCGGTTCCATTTCAGTAATTTCGGACATCGTATTTTTCGGTCATATCGCTGATTCTGTAATTTTGTATCATTCCCAATGATCCGATATTTCTGTCGATACGATAATTCCGTCGATATGATAATTCTTGTCGATACGATAATTCTTCCGATTCTATCGTTTTTTTATTAAATAAAGATCCTTTTTTTATGAATTTGCATTGCACAACTTTATTTAATCAGATTAAAATGGTATGAAATGAACAAAAATGAACAAAGCGATTTAAAAAACCTAAAAAAACCAAAATGGTCTGACTTTAAAAATAAAAAGCAGAACAAAAGGTTTTAAAACTGAAAAAAAGTTGTTCAAAATTATCTGAAAGGAAAAAAAAAACAGAACAAATAAAATGATTTAAAGAACGAAAAAAATAAATAATAATAATTAATTTTTTTTGTTTGTTTTAAATCGTTTTATTTGTTCTGGTTTTTTTTTCATTTCAGATAATTTTGATGAACTTTTTTTCCGTTTTAAAACCTTTTGTTCTGGTTTTTATTTTTAAAGTCAGACCATTTGGGTTGGGTCAGTTTTGCGTTTTTTTAATCGTTTTGTTCATTTTTTTTTGTTCGTTTCATACCATTTTAATATGATTAAATAAAGTTGTGCAATGCATATTCATAAGAAAAAAAGGATCTTTATTTAATAAAAATAAAAAAAAATAGAATAGAATTATCGTATAGGCAGAATTATCGTATCAACAGAATTATCGTATTGACAGAAATATCTGATCCGAAAAACCATTAGTTTATGTCAAAACGAATAGACACTTTGAAACGAGGAGAACAGACGTTCTGAAAAAAACGAAAATTTCCGAAGTCACGAAAAAAAGTCGACACAAAAAACGAGCCGAACTGAAACGGAAATCGGCTGAAACGAGCCGAGATGAAAATTTAAAAAATCCGAACGAACCGAACCGATTCGAACTGAAAAAAAAATCGGTGCACAAGTCTAATGGAAACCCATTCCATGAAGCTCTGCGCACTATTCTTGAGCTAATCTGAAGGCCACATGAAGTTTGGAGGTCTGTAGTAGGGATGTGCGTTTCGGGTTTCGGAATTTTGGAATTTTCACGAAATTTCCCGATTCGTGTTTTCGGATCCGACCGATTTACCGAAAATTTTTAGATCCCAAAATGGCAGATCCGAAAAGTTTTCCGAGCCGAAACGAAAAATTTTCGGAATTTTCAAATGGACTTGAAATGTGTCAAATCAAAATTTATTTTTGCTCTATTCATGATTTCGGTTCCATTCATGATTTCGGTTCCATTTCGGTAATTCTGGACATCGTATATTTAGCTATTATCGGTTACATCGCTGATTCTGTAAATTTTGTATTTGTAAATGCGTATCATTTGTTTCTTGTGGCATTCGGGTCAGTTTAGCATTTTTTAAATCGTTTTGTTAATTTTTTTGTTCCTTGGCTTTCATACCATTTTAATATGATTAAATAAAGTTGTGAAATGTATATTCAATTATTCATAAGAAAAAAAGGATCTTTATGTAATAAAAAAAAAACACGATAGAATCGCCAGAATTATCGTAGACACTTTGAAACGAGGAGAACAGATGTTCTGAAAAAACGAAAATTTCCGAAATTTCCGAAAAGTCGATACAAAAAACGAGCAAAGTGACCCGAAAATACAAAAAATGGTCGATATTCTGAAAAAAAATTGTACCCGAAAAACGATCCGAACCGAATCGAAACAGCAATCGGTCGAAACGAGCCGAATCGAAAAGTTTAAACATCTGAACAAATCGAACCAAATCGAACCGAAAAAAAAATCGGTGCACAAGCCTAGTCTGTAGCGATTGACTCTGCAGAAATTTGGCGACCTCTTCGCACTATGCACCTCAGCATCCGCTGACCCCGCTCCGTCAGTTTACGTGGCCTACCACTTCGTGGCTGAGTTGCTGTCGTTCCCAAACACTTCCACGTTCTTATAATACAGTTGACTGTGGAATATTTAGGAGCGAGGAAATTTCACGACTGGATTGGTTGCACAGGTGGCATCCTATCACAGTTCCACGCTGGAATTCACTGAGCTCCTGAGAGCGACCCATTCTTTCCCAAATGTTTGTAAAAACAGTCTGCATGCCTAGGTGCTTTATTTTATATACCTGTGGCCATAGAAGTGATTGGAACACCTGATTCCGATTATTTGGATGGGTGAGCGAATACTTTTGGCAATATAGGGCCCTATTACATTCTTCGCGCATTTGTTTTGCGCGCGCGCAAATGCGCATTTGCGCGAGTGCAAAACCATTTGCGCAGAACGTCGTATTATGATGTTCGCGCAAACAATGCGCGTAAATGAATTTTCCTGCGCGCATCCTATACTTAACATTGTCAGCGCAAATGCGTTCGTGTGCTGGTATGCGGATGGTAATACAATTTTTTTTGGGGGGCAGCATTTCATCCTTCGCTCCAGGCAGCACAATGTCTTGGGCCGGCCCTGATCAAACGTGACACAATTCTGTGCTTCGTATAGATGGCAAAGTCGTTGCAGGCCCGTATACTCCAGAGTGCCGAAGGGACGAGGCTGTAGGCCTGGAGGAAACTCCCGATTATGAAATATAGGGGTGAGAGGAGATGGAAAGCAAGACAGTTCGCACTTTAGAGCCAGGGTGTTCCAGATTCGTATTGAGTTCAAAATAGCCAGACAGCGAGTCCGTAATTGCGGTCTGTGATACCTGTGGATCCAAATCCAGAACTGGGGTAGATCTGGAGTGGTGAGAGAAGACTCCGGGTCGACCCAGCGGTGTTGTCCCTCTGGGGAGTGCCATGTTACAATCTGCGCCAATTGAGCAGCGTTATAATAAGTCAACAAAGAAGGGAGCCCCACCCCTCCACTCTCCTTAGGACGATACAGCACCTGCCTAGTGACTCTATGTCTCTTGCCCCCATATAAAATCATCAATAGTTGTTAAATAATAACTTTAAACAAACAAAATCAGTTTTCCTATTTATAATTACCATAATTGGAATTCCATAAACCTTTGCAAGTTTCTTCTCAAATAAGAAAATATAAAGAAAGATGCACGCTTATGCTAGCGGAGATATTAAAATCAACTACACACAATGGATAGGTTTCATTATGTCTGACTTTTTCTTTGTTAGACAGACCAATTTTTTCGATTTCAAACATCCAATAAGAGCATTCATCATAGACAGGGTTCCATTTCTGCCCCAAGCAGGAATGTGATATAACAGCCAATCAGTATACACATATATTTCCACGTCAGAGTTTGGCCAGCAAAGCTAACAAAGAAACACTTATTATTACCATATATGGTTCAGAGATGTTTTTTTCTGTCTTCCAACTTTCGCGCACTTTTCCAACATTCCTAAGCCCTGGGTCACATGAAAGGGAGAGGGAAAAGGAGTGGGGAAACCAGAGCCCAATATATTTACTACAGTACGTATTTGAATCGCAATACATATATATTCATACATTATACTGGCTGGATGGAGTAGAGGTAACATCACTGCTCTGCATGGAGAGAGCCTGTGGAGTCATGGGTTCGATCCCAGCGAGCAACCTTTCCAGTAAGTGTCCTTGGGCAAGACACCTAACGGTACATACTCGCCACCCAGGACATACTTGAAAACGAGAGAAATCTCAATGTATCCTTCCTGGTAAAATCCTTTCTCAAAAAAAAAATACATGAAATTAAAATCTAGATACAGCTCATGTAAGTTGTAGCATCCCTTTAAACTAACGACTCACGCCTTTATACACAATGCATCAAGCATTTAGCTTAACGGCTTCAGCCTCCATTGTAGCCGAGCTGCAAACTTTGCTTGCGGCTCAGTAGTTGAGGCTCCTTTTTGTATATTTACCACTCGCCTCCTATACATTGTATAGGAGCCATAAATAATGGTTCCATATGAGCTATTTCAATGTACCATCATGTACCCAGCTGGAGCTGGTATTCAGAAATAGTCACCATAATAATGACTAGGTTGGGTCGGATCTAGGTTGAGTCTTTAAAGTTATTACTGACAATAACTTCTTCAGTCGTAAAGACCGAGGGAAAGAGAAAGTTAATGTTGGATCAACAGAAAAAAAAAGTTCTGAAAAACTAAAAATAATGATTTTTATCTTAATACCCTGCACTTTCTGTTGGTGCCCTGATAACTTCTCTTTGTAAAATAATCTGAATCTCTCTTCCTTTTCCTTCTCAATAATGAACAAAGCAGCGTACATTCTTACCTCATACTGTGGTACTGAGGATCATAAATTAAAGTCTGCTCTATCCTGAAAGTTGCTGCCAAAACAGGATTAAATCCTTAAATGTTATAAATAAGTAAATAGTTGTCATGCTCTCTTGTTAACCGAGACCATTATGCAGCAAAGGCGTAAATAGGGCTTCGGGTATAATACCAAAGTGAGGTGTTCTTAGGAGAATCCGGAATCGTAGTCGTAGGAAAAGCCAAAGGGGTCGGGGCCGGCGGAGTTGTGATGTCAAAAAGGAAATAGCCAACAGATCGATAGGAACAAGGTACAGGATGCACTGAAGTACAGGTTTGGGAATCAGGATGGCAGCTATGGGAAGCAGACAACCAGGTACCTGGACAAGGACTGAATGGGGTTTATATAGGAGGCATGTAAGGTGCACACCCCTGTGGGGAGGATCCACAGCCTCCAGCCACGACTCCACAGACCTGAGGGGTGTCTGGTTGCCATGGCTGCCCCTGCCATCCAGCTTGCCAGGAAACACGCCCCCCTTGACGGCGAGTACCTCCCACGACTTTCCCTCTGCTCCCGGCGTGTGACGGCAAGCGACCCCACGCCAAGACTGAATGGTGGCAGCCATGTTCAGCACCCCCCTGGGTGCTGTGAGCTCCTGGCCAGCCGAGCTAGAGGAGAAGCCCAGGCCAGACACCCAGCCTGCGCTGGAGTTTCGTGAACGTCAGGTGGCTGCCGGCATGTAGGAGATGCCGGGCCGAGCCTTCGCACCAGACTCCCACTGCCATGACGTCCCACTTGCCGGGGCCCCCCCTACTGGAGAGGTGAGTCCTGATAATAGTATTAATTGATATAATGCTTATTCTACCAGATTGGGTATAGCAAGACTTATAAAAAACAAAAAACTTAAATGAACCTTTAAATTAGGTTGTCTTTACTGTTTATTAGGAACAGATACGATTGTGATTTTATCAAATAATTTTATTGATGTGCAAACGTTTGCTAGAAAATATATACTGTGATTTTCTGGTTATTAATAAGCATATTCATGTGTGGTCCCATCTGTCTGTTCTAAGCCAGGAATGAAACCTTTATAGTGAGTAATACGAGACATGATATTGATTATTGCATGAAATAAACCTTCATTCCAGTGCTGTACAATTCAGCAAAAACACTTTTTCTTCATTAACAATGTTTACTTTAAAATAGGAAATGTTAAAATGATCACTGAACACTGAGACTCTTGTCAAATACGCTCACTTACTGGATAAACCGGATGAACGAGTTTGAGAGACAAAAGAATTTCAGTGAGTTCCAAGGATGCTTTGGAAAGTATTTTTTCTTCTTTTTGTTAAGAATGTTTACAACCTGCAACCTTCTCCGGTTCACCAACTGTTATGGAGATGGAAAACATCTACATAAAGCATACATATGTGTTGCTGTCACAGAAAAGAAAAGAAAATTGTCACGCCTCTGCAAACCATCCTTTTTATTTTTTTTACTTAGTTACACAGGCTGGAAAAAGACATTGTCCATTGAGTTCAGCTTTTCACAGATCACCTGCTGCTGTGTGTTGATCAAAAAGAAGGCAAAAAATCCATTCTGTAGCTCTTGCTGAACATACTGGGGGAAAAAAAATCCTTCCTGACCCCAGATGGAGGTCAGATTTCTCCTTGGATCAAGCAGCTTTTACCCACATATTAAATATTATAACCCTTAATATTATGTTTTTGCAGGAAGTCATCCAGTCATTGTTTAAAAGTCTGTACAGCTTCTGGCCCAACCACCTCAACAGGCAGAGAGTTCCACAGCTTTATGCTCACTCTAAAAAAAACATTTTGTTTGCTTTGGCTAAATTTCCTTTCATCCAGTCTAAATGGATGACCATGTGTGCTATGTATAGTCTTATTAATGAATTCATTTCCAGACAAATGTTTATATTAATAAATATGAGGCCTTTAGAAAAATGGCAACTTAGAGGGGACCTGACTTTACGAACTAAACAGGTTTAAACTTGTTAGCCCTTCTTCATAGCTTAACCACTTCACTGCGGAGGACGCGCTCAGCACGTCCACCCGCAGTATCGTTCCTTGCAGAGGACGCGCTGAGCGCGTCCTCCCTTTGGGGCCAGCGTTCGGCCGGGTTCCGGCCGATCGCTGACCCCCCCGGTGCGGGCTGACATCCTCGATGTCAGCCCAGCACCCGGAACCGCCGCCGGAGTAATTAGGTGTCATCGCGGGGGCGCGATGACACCTAATTCAGGTGCCCCCCCCCGCATGTGCGGAGGAGGCGCCTGAAAGGGAGGGGGGCGAGGTCCTTTGGACCTCTCTCCCTCCCGATCGGCGGCATGCAGGGAGTTATCCCAGGCACCGTTTGGAAGGGCACAGCCTGCCCTTCCAAATGGTACCTGGCATTAACCCCATGGGGGCGGATCACGAATCTGCGCCGAAAAGCGCCGGTTCGTGATCCTTTCCCGGAGCTGGCCGACATCTTGGATGTCGGCAAAGCTTCCGGGAATGCCCCCTGAGGACTGGCGTCATCGTGCATAGCACGATGACGCCAGTCCTGGAGTTAACCCCTAACTGCCATCAATGGTGGAGATAGGGGGTTCCAATGAACCCCCTATCTCCCGATCCGTGGCAGTTAGGGGTTAATGTTTGGTATTGTTGGATCGGCCAGAGCATGGCCGTTCCAACAATACCAAACATGAGTATGAAAAAAGTTGAAAAAAAAATAAAATATATATATATTTAAAAAAAATAAAAAAAATAAATAAACAAGTTTTTTTTTATTTTTTTGGTTCGTTAATGCAGCAATATTGTTCCCATTTCAATTATAATGTGAACAATAATGCTGCACTAACGATTTTTGTATGCGGTGCGTTTGTTAAAAATCGCGTAATTTTCCCCAAAGAAAAAATGTAACGAGACCCCATCTCTAATTTTTTTAACAAGCGCACCCCATACAAAATATAACCGCAATTGCTCGCATGTTAAAATGTGAAAAAAAACACTTTACACGTTGTAAATTATTGAAAATTCATATTTTATTGCATTTTTTGTTATAATATACAGACAGGTCATGACGTATACTTATAATAATGACATATTATGAATCTGCCGAGTCTGACGGAAAGAACGATATATAATATGTCTGGGTCATATACTAAAATAAGCCTTCAAAACACGTTTAAACATGATGAGCAAAATCGGTAAAAATTACCTCAGCACAGAGGCGGGAAATGCCTCAGCAGTGAAAGGGTTAAATCTCGCATTCTCCTTTAAATTTTCCATTTTCCATTTAATTAGTTGACCGCCTCTGCACTTTTTCTAGTACCATCATATTTTTTATAAAACAGGTGCCCAAAATTGCAAGGCATATTCAAGGTGCGTTCTTAGCATTGATTTATAAAGAGGCAAAATGATGTTTCATCCCGAGAATGAATTCCCCTTTTAATGCATGCCAATACCTTGCTGGCCTTGGCGACTGCTGTTTGATAATGGGCATTGTTGCCTAGTTTGAAGTCCACGACTATTCCGAAAATCCTTCTCCTGCATTGATTTCCCGCAACATTTAGGGGAGCGTTTTTCTGAAACTTGTCCTCAGGATCCGCTGACATGCCAGGTTTGACAGATTTCTGCAGCATAGCCCAGGTGATATAATTTGCTTCTCAGTGATTGCAGGATTCAGTCTGTATTTCTCCAATGTGATCTGCAAAATCTGGCCTGCTTGAGGTATAGGTTTGGGAAACACTGATTTAGGGTATAAGTTGCTTGTGTGTTCTTCACACCAAGTGCATAACCTTGCATTTATCTACATTAAATTTCATCTGCCTTTTGAGTACCCAGTCCCCCAATCTGTCTAAATCCCTTTGCAGTGTAGTAATATCCTGCTCGCATTGTATTACCTTTCCAAGTTTTGTGTCAACTGCAAACACTGACACATGACTTTCGATGCCTATGTCAAGGTCATTTATAGATTGAATAGAATTGGTCCTATAACAGACCCATGAGTGACACCACTTACCACTGTCCATCTTGAAAATTTACAATTTATGACCACCCTCTGTACCCTATCTTTTAGCCAGTGTTCTATCCAAGAACGAGGTTTTCATCGAGACCAATTTTTCTTAATTTGAATAGTAACCTCGTGTGGAACTGTATCGAAGGCTTCAGCAAAATCTGAGTAAATCACATCCACTGCGACCCCCTGATCTATACTTCTACTTACTTCTTCCTAGATTACAATTATGTTAGTCCAGTGCTTTTATTCTAGGATGGCCTGATAGCCAGTCCAGGCCTGATTACTGGAACCATGTCCTGTGGTATGATGAGACCAAGATAAACTTATTTGGTTCAGATGGTGTCAAGCGTGTTTGGCGGCAACCAGGTGGGGAGTACAAAGACAAGTTTGTCTTGCCTACAGTCAAGCATGGTGATGGGAGTGTCATGGTCTGGGGCTGCAAGAATGCTGTTGGCACTTGTGAGCTACAGTTCATTGAAGGAACCATGAATGCCAACATGTACTGTGACATACTGAAGCAGAGCATGATCCCCTCCTTTAGGAGACTGGACCGCAGGGCAGTATTACAACATGATAAGACCCCAAACACACCTCCAAGACGACCACTGCCTTGCTAAAAGATGCTGAGAGTAAAGGTGATGGACTGGCCTAGCATGTCTCCAGACCTAAACCCTATTGAGCATCTGTGGGGCATCCTCAAATGGATGTTGGTTGAGCGCAAGGTTTCTAACATCCATCAGCTCTGTGATGTCGTCATGGAGGAGTGGAAGAGGACTCCAGTGGCAACCTGTGAAGCTCAGGTGAACTCCATGCCCAAGAGGGTTAAGGCAGTGCTGGAAAATAATGGTGTCCACACAAAAATATTCACACTTTGGGCCCAATATGGACATTTTCACTTAGGGTTGTACTCACTGTTGTTGCCAGCAGTTTAGACATTAATGGCTGTGTGTTGAGTTATTTTGAGGGGACAGCAAATTTACCTTGTTATACAAGCTGTACACTCACTATTTTACATTGTAGCAATGTGTAATTTCTTCATTGTTGTCAAATGAAAAGATATAATAAAATAGTTACACAAATGTGAGGGGTGTACTCACTTCTGTGAGATACTGTAACTCCTGCAAAAACACACAGTGCTGCAGCGTAATCGCGGAGGGAGACTGGGAACCATTTGTCCCCAGTCTCACTCTGCTCGCGACCAGGAGAAGCAGCAAATCGGGCCACCGTTTTTGACGCTGGGTGAGAGGTCAGTATCAAATTTATCAGTGGGTTTTTAGGGGTGCTAAATTATTCTGCAAAACTGGAATTGTTTAGCACCAGCTTTCAGATGTCGCTAAAAACTTTTTTGCCCATTGGTGCAGTAATTAGCACATTAGGACTTTGTAATGCCTTTATTATTCTAACGCTAATTACTGATTGCAATCCCCATGTTAAGTATACGATTAGCAAAGTACATTAAGCTTGCGCAAGCTAGCTCAATCACCGATGGCCTAACGGATTTTTCATGGGTTTAGTGTTAGGAAGGTAACATGGGGGCATGTGTTAAAGTCACTTATCCTAGCGATAACACTAACGGTAGCGCCAACTTTGTAAATTGGCCCATCATTGGTGTTGAAATTTTTTGAAGTGGCTTAATTATATAATGCTCCATTAATATCATAATATTCTATTCTTAGAATCTTCTGCTAATAGAGATAGCATCGAATTTTCAATCAATTCAAGCTTCAAACTCATAGCTAACATATAGCACATAAAACATTAGTTTTAGCGCATAGTCCTTTAGCTGTTGTTGTAATTAAAAAAATAATTATTTATATGATTTGTCCTAGATTTTCTGTTTTGAAGTTTGACCTATAATATTTAAATGAGAATATTTTTTCTTTAAGTTTAAAGACTGATTGGGGCTGATTTCAAAGCTGTTGGCTTTCATTATATATCCCGCTGTTTTATCCTAGTCATCCAGGCGTTAATGAGAAAGCTCTGCCAATAGGAAGTATATCTCCTGCTCACCACATGCCTGTGTTGTTTTCTGTAGAACCATGAGTGTTCCAGAATTCTTAAACAACTTGACACATTTCCCTTTAATAATTCATCATCATACTAACTTGGCATCAATATTCACTACAAAAAATTAACGAAAATTGGTTACGCTTTAATATAAACAGTTTCAATAAAAAAAATATGAGCAGCAGCAGAACCGGAGCCTTAAGCAAAGCTTAAATATAAGACCCCACCTGTTATGCAAAAAATACAGAAACATAACTAAATTCCATTTAATTAATCAAAGCTTGTTCACATTTCTTAGGACATGGCAGTATGTGAATACAGGAGTGTATTTGTGTAAAATGTCTATGTGGATGATAAGAGGTGCATTTGTTCAGAGTGGTGTGTGTACGTCTATATGTGTGTACGTATATGCAGTGGTTAAATTCTGTCAGTGTGTGCCAATGATGTTTGGGAGTATTATGTGTGAATTAATAGAGGTGTTTGTGTGTTACAAATGTATGATTTAGATCTTTCTCCTCAACTGGGCCATCGTTGTTTGCTTGTGACCGACACTTAAAAGATTATTCAATAAGAGCCGAATTTGCCACTGAATTGCACCGAATGGTGAATTTCACCATACGGTGCAATTTCGTGGCAGTTCGGCTATTCAGAAAGGTGTAGATTAGAAAAAATATTGGCGAATTGCCCGTGAAGTACGGTGCAATTCGCCGCAATTTGACTGCCTTCAAAGTATTTTACCAGGAAGGATACATTGAGATTTCTCTCGGTTTCAAGTATGTCCTGGGTGGCAAGTATGTACTGTTAGATGTCTTGCCCAAGGACACTTACTGTGATTCGAACCTGTGTCTTCACAGTTATAGAGCAGTGATGTTACGTCTACTCCATCCAGTCGGTACACTCCATGTTATACAGGCATACTACTCAATTCATTTGTTTCTGGTTTTATTATTTTAGAAAGATTGGACACAGAACAGCTACCCTTAATAAGTATTTGTGTGTTGTGTGCACAATCACCTTTGTGCTTATTTTGTGCTACTATTATCTGTGTGGATGAGGAGAAATGACTATACATAAGTGAATTTTTTTGCTACACGGTGTAATTAGATACAGAACTGTTTGCACAGCCTTGTTAGATTTGGGTTTAAAAGGACACTACCACTTACATAAGCTGTAACTAGATTAATTTTGCATCAAAATAAAACCACATTATAAAACACATGCTGCAGTTTTTTTCTTTGTTTGAAGTAATCGCATGTAACAAGGAAAAATAAAATAAGTTAGGTTTTGCTCTCTTGTTTTCAGTTTGTGTATTTTTCCAATGATGCAACATCTACCAAAAGCTTTGCTTTGTGGCTCTTGTTTTTTTAATAGTTAATGATGAGGTGGAAGAGGGAATGCTTAGATTAGGTAGCAGGAGGGTATTGTTCTCCTGGCTAACTTTGATAAGAGATGGCAGCTGAATGAGATGAGACAGGGAGTTTACAAGATTTCTAAACTATTCCGGGTGATGTCCTTTGGAATACACCCCACACAATACAATAGTTTGAGACAGTGATCAGACCAATAGATCCATTATATGGCCAATGTGAGACACAGTGAGAACCAAGTGATAAAATGATAAGATGGGGTGGCAGTTTACAACACAAAAGATCACAAAATGGATGCACTCAGTGACACGTATGGGGTTGCTCAAAGAGAGTAGAATTGGCTCTGAAATTGCGCCGAACAGTGAATTTCCCTGTGAACGATGCAATTTCGTGCCTATTCGAAAAGCTGTCAGCTCTCCAAACATTAGCGAATTGCCAGTGAAATTCCCCATAGAGAAGCAATGGTTAATTTATTCAGAGAACACTGAACAGCACCGAAATGTCATTGAAATACCCTGATTTTCAGTGGTTTCCTTCGACAGATTAATCAGACGAATTCCATAGGTTTCAACGTAAAAAATATTCCCCATGTTTATTAAATATTTATTAACCCCATAAGGACCACTGACGTACATAGTATGTCCTGGGGAAAATACCACTTAAGGACCAAGGGCGTACTATGTATGTCATGGTCCTTTGACCCCACATCCCACGTCGTCCTTGAAGCCAGCCCAATGGTTTTATGAACCCCAGCTGTGGCAATGATGTAATTTTCTTCCACCCTCCAGCGCCTGCATGGGGGAATCTGAAAGGGGAGGGAGCGAGGTCCTTTGGATCCGGCCCCTTCGTGATCCGGCCCCCATGGGGTTAATACCAGGTACCATTTGGAAGGGCAGGCCTGCATGCCGCCGATCGGGAGGGAGAGAGGTCCGAAGGACCTCCCCCCCTCCCTTTCAGGCGCCTCCTCCGCACATGCCCCCGCGATGACACCTAATTACTCCAACGGCGGTTCCGGGTGCTGGGCTGACATCGAGGATGTGAGCCCGCACCGGGGGGGCCAGCGATCGGCCGGAACCCGGCCGAATGCTGGCCCCAAAGAGATGGAACGCTACCTGCGGTTGGACGCGCTGAGCGCGTCCATAGCAGTGAAGTGGTTAAGTTTACTTATTTTTTCGGTAACAGCCCTCTTTATTATCATTCCCTGGACCTCATATGTAAATTTCAGACATTTTTGCTCAATAGTTTCTTTGCAAACAGTGTTTCATTTTTCAATCATTCATACAAACTGTTTTCCTAATTTATTCACTGCCTCTTCTGCTGTGTCGGAGGCTGCGATCGGCTCCTGTTCGGGTTTTTCCGTAGTTTTCGGCAGGTTAATCCAGATGTTTTTGAGGGTTTTCGTCGTGCATTCGCTTAGTTTTCGTCAGGTTTGCGGCAGCTTTTCCCTGCAATTCGGGGACCCTGTGGTGCTTGCTGAACACACCGCAGGGTCACCGAAATGGGATCGGCAAAAGGAACCGAATTGAAGAGAACGAAAAGTCACCGAACGTGCGGTGACTTTTCGAATCTCTTTGAATAACCCTGACAGGGTTATTCAGAGAGCGTGAAAAGCAGGAGAATGAAAAATTCTACGTCAAAATAGCCGATTTGGAAAGTGAGATGAAAGGGAGAATTTTTCTGGTTTGGCTATTTTGACCTAGAATTTTCCATTCTCCAGTCATTCTCCTGGTTTTCACGCTCTCTGAATAACCCTGTTAGTATTTTTCAATTTTTTTTTTCTTATTTCATAAATCTTTTTACAGTAACTTATAAGATAATGGTATCTTCAAAAAGTCCATTTAATGGCGAGAAAAACGGTATATAATATGTGTGGATTGCATAAACGAGTAAGAGGAAAATTAGAGCTAAACACGAAAAGCCCAGAAATGTTAAAAAACAGCAGTGGGTACTTTCGGACAGACAATAGTAATATCTCCTGGTTACTATGGGGTTAAATCATTTATTATTTTCACTTGCAGCAAAAAGTTTATTTATCTATTCCTCAGGATTTTTTTAGGCATTTTTGACATCTGTTCAGCGGGTCGTCTGCTTTTTTCGGATTGATTTGGCAGTTTTTCGGATGCATTAGAATCGAACTCGCTGATGTGCAGGGACAGGGAGAGCAGATTTCGGTGCTCTCTGAATAACCCTGATTTTCTTAACTGAAAAAAAAGGAAAAATAAAGCACATGTAAGATGTCAGCAACATAGGGACATTTTGGGCCATATTACAAACTTAGCTGAGCGCTAACGCTAGTGTTATGTGAGCATTTACCGCTAGGTTAAGTGGCCCTAGCGCCGCTTCCAGGGTTCAGCGCTGCTTTACTAATTACATTAGCGTTCCATTTTAGCGCCAACTACGTAATACTGCCCTTCATTTTTTGGTGGTAGTGTCCCTTTAAAAGAAACATATAATTAAAGCCTATGAAAATAATAGTGCGTCTGTGTGACCCCACCCCCTGCGCCCTTCGCAGCTTGCTGACGGCTCAATGGGGAGGGCCACACAATGTCGAAACCCTCCCTGTCAAAAAGCTACGACAGGCATACAACGGGGCTACAAAGCGTGATCCTCTATAGGGGGATTTGTAACACTGAGCTTACTAGCTGTGCTCCGCGAGGCGTCAGAGTGGAAGGAATGTCCACTCTCACGGATGTTCCTTCTGCTGTCAAGTGCACTCTTGTGACCGAGACCTCAGGGTATACACCAAATGGGAACTCAGTAATTTTTGCAAAATATTTTTCCTAGGTTTTCTAACACTGCTTGATCCTTCACTATATCCAGCGAGCGACACCCACCTGAAATACTGTTAACAGTAACCCATTATCCTTAGAAGGTTACTATTGCTATTCAATGTGCTGAAATTTATATGGCAAGTGTTTGTAGCACTGGCGATAGTATCACTGCTAACATTATTAATTTCAGGTCATCTAAGACTTATTTTTAAACAGTGGTGGTGGTGGAGTCTAGATGGAGAACGAAACAATGTGTGCATACACTGAAAACACAGTCTAACTATAACATTTTATTGATGCAATAGCATCACAAAAACAAAAATTAAACAACCAAAAATAATTAAAATGCATATATGTGGAATAGGAACCCACAGTGGCAAGTGAAAAGGCTGCAGTAATAATAAAGGAGCCAGAAATATCGCCTACACGGGATAACTGGAAAACTCACACAGTACAATAGGTCTCATACAGTAATCAATAAAATAATCCAAACCTAAGGGAAAATCTATAGGTGATATAGAGTAGTAACCAGTACATCTAGTATAGTAATCTTGTGTGACTTATCATGTTGGCCAGTCCATATAATCCATAGTCCATCAATACCAAGAACACAGATGGTAATTAATACTCAACCATAGTAATGCCTACCCTTATTGAATAGGCGCTAAAACTGACCAAAAACATGACCACAAGTGGTAAATAGACATAAAAAAGAAACTGTTAAAAGAAGAAAGCCATTTCAACGCGTTTCGCTTCCTAGCAAAGTGGTTTTATCAAGAGATGCGGCTCCCATCAACTTTTGGTTTTAAATACACTTTAGATGGATCAATGAAATATAAACCCCCTCTAAGTGCACCACATCCCTATAATTTTAATTCTTGAGACTCTTAGCCACTTCTCCCTCATTCCAGTGTCTCTGCACTGTTCTGGCCTGGCAGCCACTGTTCATTCTTTAAACAGTGGAGTGCTAATGCAGGCATGGGGCTGGATGATCACTCTAGCATCCAACCAAGCTTCAGTTGCTAATATTTAACCCAAGTGGTGCTTTATAGGTAGTGATGAGAAGTTTGTGATTGGTATGCCAGAACATGAAGTGGTATTAAGGAGCGACAAAGACATAACAGCTTGCATTGGATTTATTTGTTTGCGGTTCCCAAATCCTGGCTAAGGCAGGATACTGCCAATAATGTTTTGTCTGTTTTTGTATAGTTATTCACAAAGCAAGTATGATGAAACAGCAGATTGTCTTAAATTATTCCCGTATTATGTCCAAATAACATTTTGTCTAGGTAGCAAGAGAGACTTTTTAACACTTTAACACTTTAGACACCAGAACATAATGTTCCTAAAATGTATGCGCTAGTCTTACTAGTAAAATGGTAGAAATAAAACCTTTCTCGGATCATTAATATTATATGAGTGTTGCTTATGGACTAGACTGTGATGATACCAAGTGAGTTGTAACTAGACATTGATTATATTAAGCCAACAGTCAACTGGAGAGAGGAGGATTCTTATCTTATGCCATCTTTTCTGGACTAACTATCTCCTTGGAACTTTTATAGTTTCCTATACAGTGGTTAATAATACTGATTAAAAAATGATATAATTAAAAAAAAATATATTTTTCCATTTAGTCACTGATTGCCTATTCAAAGATGCATTATGAAAACTAAACAGATTGACCAGAAGCCATCGTTGTTTCAGAATAATGTGACCTGTAGGTATGAAGCATAATCACCAGTTACAGGTCAGTGTGGTAGTAGCATCTCTACAATTATGTCAGCTATAAGTCTGCAATCAGCTTGTTAATAAATAGTAAAAAAAAAAAAAGAGTCTCAGAATCGTGTGATTACATACATTATGTAGCATCTGCATTTAATAAATGTGATGTTTTTTAGTTCTGAGCAATAAAACCCATGCGGTCACTGAGTTATTACAGACCTGTCCAGCATCCATAACCTCAACCGTGAGATGACAGTGATTCACACATGACTCATGTCGAAGCTATGTTGGCTTTTCATTAACTGTGTGAAAGACAGAATCTAACTGTAAAAAAATGCAGTTTCTCACACATTACGGTTAATAGCAAACTCTTCTCCTAAGCCTTGCCTTTAGAATTTCAAGGTTAGGCTAAGGAACAGAATCCAGGACTCCTTAGGATTGACTAGAGCAGTGGTGCTCAACCTTGGCCCTCAAAATGTCTTGGAACTACATCTCCTATGATATTCCGTCACGGATTAGGTCTACAAATCCTTTGGAAAATAGAGTTCCAAAACATATGGAGCCACTGTGCTGCCTGGAGCCAATGATAAATTGCTGCTCCCCCAAAAAGAAATAACATGTGGCGTGTATGAGTGTATCACAGAGCGCCACGGCAATAAAACTCACAGTAATGTGTGGTGTACTTAAGTGTATCACAAAGCGCCACAGCAATAAAACTCACAGTAATGTGCGGTGTGTATAAGGGTATCACAACTGTCACAAACATCCATGCGCACACACGCACACACACACACACACACACACATACACACATACACACACACCCAGACATCCACAAAAGTCACACAAACAGACACACATAAACTTACCCACACAGTCCTGGTCCAGGACTCTGGGAAGCGATCGTGTCTTCTCTGCAGCCAGCAGCCATCTGGAAGCCCACCTCCAGCTGCTCCCCCTGCACGGCGAGGCCTTGGCCTGGTCAAGGGCCAGGAGCCAGCCCAGTCGAGGGCTGGTTAGACACCGGGCTTGTTCGAGGCTGGACTCTTGCCTGCTGGAGGGGCATGCCTTGTCGAGGTCCGGGCCGGGGCGCTCCATGCCACGGCCTATGACAGGGTGGTAAAAAGCCTACCCTGATAAAGGGCCACCTGGAGCGTCTGCACCACCTGGCTCCATGGACGGGCCGGCCCTGTCTGTAGGGCCAAGGTTGAACAACATTGAAATAGAGGGAAATCAATATAATTTAAAGATGTCCCTTCCTGCATACAAGGTTGCACCAATGTTTTTTTTGACACTTGTATCTCTGATTTAAATGCTTAAATAGATTTGTTTATTAAAATTTTATGAAAGGGATTTTGATATGGTCAACAGAACCGTGACCATTAGTACATTAGATGAAATGTATGCATGCTTGCTTAAGTGGATATAAGAATTGAAACCCCGTCACATCATGAATATATTCATACTTACATATATACTGTATCTACCATAAATTGTACCATGATTGTCCTTATTCTTTGAAAATGCTTGCCAAATTACATTTTAATCATGTGTATCTGATGAATAGGGGTAATGGTGCATCTTTTGTGTTTTTGAGATGAACTTTCTCTCTTTCCGCTGCTTCACTCTAATCTGACACGTCCAGACACTGACCAGATCTTTTTTCCAATAACTCAAGAACATTGCCCACGTCCACCCCTTTCTGACGCAAGATACCGCAAAGGTGCTGGTTCATGCGCTTGTCATTTCACGACTTGATTACTGTAACCCACTCCTTATTGGCTTCCCCAATGCCCTATTGCCCCTTGCAATCTGTAATGAATGCAGGTGCCATGCTTATTTTTCTCACTCGATGCTCCTTACGTACCTACCCCCTCTGCCAGTACGTCCATTTGCTTCCTGTACGTTTTCCATATACGGTTTAAATTAGGACACTCACATTCAAATCGCTCAATAACATGAATCCCCCCCTTACATGACATCTTTACTCCACAAACAAGTCCCATCTAGACAACTCCGGCTGGCGGGCAACCTCCGTCAGTCCTCTCTCTAGTCTACACCCACGCTGCCAACTCTCACCTCCAAGAGTTTTCAAGTGCAGCTCCGGTCCTGTGGAATGACTTGCCTAGTCCTATCAAACTCTTCCCTAATCTTCGGGCCTTCTAGAAATTCCTCAAAAACCTATCTCTGCAGATTAGCGTACCACATCACTGATGCAACTCATCCCTCTACTCACCTACTCACACATCATGATGGAAAAGCTTCCATGGCCCCACCATTCCTGAAACGCTGGCACTAATGATCCAGATGTCCAATAAAACTCCCCTTGTCTTCCTCAACCCCAAGCCCCTATGAACAGGGCCCTCTACACCTCTTGTTTCCACCTATGTCCGTTTATCTGTATCTGGTTCCCTTTCGTTATTGTAAAGCACTGTAGAAACTGTTTATGCTATATAAATGATGATGATGATATTAATAATATTATCCTGCCCTTACCATAGAATCCTCTTGTGACCCCTAACCCTGTTCCAGCTTCTCATCCCTTTTTTTTTATAAGATTACCTTAAAACTTGCACTCTCTCCGATATAAGATTTTTTCTTGGTGCTCTTCTAGATAATGA
The DNA here is from genome assembly GCA_009667805.1 of Leptobrachium leishanense. Taxonomy (NCBI): domain Eukaryota; kingdom Metazoa; phylum Chordata; class Amphibia; order Anura; family Megophryidae; genus Leptobrachium; species Leptobrachium leishanense. The sequence goes on along the minus strand of CM019065.1, from coordinate 297,507,579 downwards.
ATTTTATAGCAGGACGCCGCAAAGGCCATCAGTTTGATGCCCGGAAGAGCGCCAAGGAAAAAGTATGCATTGGAGAGGGCAGGTTTTAAGGCAGTCTGTTCAAAAATTGATGCGAGAATTTTGTGCATGTCTAGTGTCACTTGGCCAGTCAGATGCGACTCAATGCTTCTGCACTGAGAAGTCTAGGAGAATCAGTTTGGCAAAATGTGTTCAGAGTGTGAAGAGAGTCAACCATGGAAGGCTGTCCAGCAGAGACGTAACTAGAAACCTAAGGACCGTGGTGCGGGAATCCTTGACGGGCCCCCTACCCTGGGCAAACACATCTTTTTTTTTGGACCGCTCCAGGTAGACAATGTTGACTACAGACAATCAGTGTCCCATTTTTTCCTGGACTACTGTGACCACTTCAGTCCTTCTCATTTTTAATGTAATCTGCACTATGTACAGTATATCTTACAGAGCTCCACAGCAATAAAACTCACAGTAAAGTGCCTTGTGTATGAACGAATCACAGAGCTCCACAGCAATAAAACTGACAGCAGTGTGAAGTGCATATGACCGTATCACAGAGCTCCACAGCAATAAAACTCACAGTAATGTGCAGTGTGTATGAACAAATCACAGAGCTCCACAGCAATAAAACTCACAGTAATGTGCCTTGTGTATGATCGAATAACAGAGCTCCACAGCAATAAAACTGACAGCAGTGTGCAGTGCATATGACCGTATGACAGACCTCCACATCAATAAAACTCACAGTAATGTGCAATGTGTATGAACAAATCACAGAGCTCCACAGCAATAAAACTCACAGTAATGTGCCTTGTGTATGAACGAATCACAGAGCTCCAGAGCAATAAAACTGACAACATTGTGCAGTGCATATGACCCAATCACAGAGCTCCACAGCAATAAAACTCACAGTAATGTGCAGTGTGTATGAACGAATCACAGAGCTCCAAAATAAAATTTACAGTAATGCGCAGTGTGTATGAACAAATCACAGAGCTCCACAGCAGTAAAACTCACACTAATGTGCCTTGTGTATGAGCGAATCACAGAGCTCCACAGCAATAAAAATGACAGCATTGTGCAGTGCATATGACCGTATCACAGAGCTCCACAGCAATAAAACTCACAGTAATGAAGTAATGTAATGTACACAGTAATGTATGAACAAATCACAGAGCTCCAAAATAAAACTCAACAAATAAGTCTAAAATATTATTAAAGTAAATATTATATTAAAAAATAATATTTAATTTATTTAAATACAATTAAGATAAATATAAAAATTATTATATTAACATAATTTATATTAAAAAAAATATATACTTGTCACCGTTCCTAATTTTTTTTGCAGGAATGGGGCTGATTTCCTCTCTGTCCCATAGTGTCCTAGGCGTGTGGCCTAGGTGAAGCCCCGGCCACTAGCCGTGACCCTGACTGACCCTGCGGTCCAGGCGAGACCACAGATGGCCCTGCAGCCCAGTTGAGGCCCCAAGCAGCCTAGGCGAGGCCCCAATGGCAGAGGCGATTAGAACAGGCGCCAACTGACCGTTCGGCCCAGGTGAGTCTCCGGCCTGCCATGCGGCCCTTGCGATGCCCCCACAGCTGACTGTGGACCGCCCCCCGGACTCTAGTCTCCAGGTATTCCTAGTGTACCAGACCCTTGGCTTTTGGACTCCGCTTACTTTCCGCCTGCCCCCGACTACTTTACAATCTGGACTTCATTTATTGAATCACCCCTGTTGGATACCTTGCCTCAATTGCTCCGCTACCCACCATGTATATGCTTCTATCTGCATGTACCCTGCAAACTCGGATTTCTGTCTAATTATCCTGCAACTCCGGTCAGTCCTATTCCTGCCGTGCCCTTCATATATATTCTGGACTTTCCATTATGCTATATTGTTCCTGTTAATTTCTACAATAAACTCTGGTCTAAAGCTACATCTACTTCTTCTGTTCATCGCTGCTCCCTTGGGTTTATACCACCACCCAGTGAGATCTGAGACACATGACCATTTACATTCAAAACTTCTTGTACCCAACTATCCACTCCACAGCAAGGGAGCAAGGGGGAAATTAGAGGCACAGGTTGTGGGTCTCCTCTTTGCTCTCTTGTCTTCGAAGTCTCATGATCCAACATTGACAGGAAAAAATTGGGATTGATAGCTTTCTTGAACAAATAGTATGATTGCTAAAAAAACTAAAATATTGCAAACATAGGACACTAGATTCAAATATTTATATAGGATATTATCTGATAGCAGGCGAAGAGAGTGCAGATAGGGAGGATATGTATTAGCATTGCGCAATCTTGGAAATGGCTAACCTGTTCATTGACAGGACCTTGCAAAAGGCTCAGCATATCCAGTATAAGCGAACAGAATTTTAAATGAACATCACATGGATAGATAACTGTAAGATTTATCCATTTTCTATTTACAGAAAGAGTCAGTAATTTTTCTTAATGCTGTGTTTACTGTCTTTCTGCAACTGGACCCTTTAGAACTATGTTGCTTGGTTACAACATTACTCCTAGATTGTGAGTTCCTACGGGAATAGGGCCCTCATCTCCTCCTGTACTGTTTGTCAAATGTTGTTCAATGTATTGTAACCCTGTCTATACTGTGCCTATTGTACAGCGCTGCGGAATATGCTGGCGCTTTATAAATAAAGAATAATAATAATAATACTCTTATTCCGTTTCTAGGTAATGTAAAGCACACAGCCCTGAGTGATGCAAGTGACAGGGATATGGGCAGTGCGCACTTATGGTCAGAACTTTAATATATTTTGCAATAAGAAAAATAAATATATGGGAGTTCCTGCATAGATCCTTTGGATTTGTTGAGGCAATTCAGGATTTTTAAGCCTAACATTTATGATATGGACTTTTGTTTGGCATTTGTCATTTGAAGATCAAATTCACAATTAAATTTAAAAAGCAGGCAGAATCTGTTGTGTTTGTTTGTTTATGTTAACAAATGTCTGCAAAAGCATTTTAGGTACAGTTCATCTTTTGATTGTTCTTTTCTTGTAGCTATGTTAGTATATAAGTGTGACTGTCATTTACAGTTACAAGTATTTATAAAGCGCTAACAAGACAGAGTAACAAATATACATACAAGTTAAACACATTGGGCTCTATTACATTCTTCGCGCAAACGTTAACGAGTGCGCAAAAATGCATTAATGCGAGGGGCAAAACTCTTTGCCCTGAACGTCATATTACAATGTCCGCGCTAAAAATGCACGTTAACGTCTACCGCTGGTGAACCTGTGCGAACCCTTTGCGAGCGTAATGTGCTGCGCGCGTCCTATACTTAACATTGTGAGCGCAAATGTGTTTGTGCGCTGGTACGCGGATGGTATTACAATCTATGCGCAAAATGTAACGCACAGCGTTTGTGCGCATAATTTTAACGTCTTTGAAAAGCTGGTGGTAACTGCAAATCTGAATGTCCTGGTCGAAACCAAATACACCAGCCCAAAAAAAAAAAATACAGCAAAGTATAGTTACACACTCTACACATACCCAAACAATAAAATGGAGAAGTTGTGTGTGTTTTTTTTTTGATGCAGCATATATGCGCAGATTGACTTTGACAGGCACAAAAACTTAACGTGAGACAATTAAGGTTCTTAATTATGATTGGCTGAATCACGTGAAAAAAACAGTCCGCACGATTTCTGCGCGCAACGTTAATGCGCGCGTATTAGTGAGCATCTTTTTTACCTGCGTTATTTTTTGACGGATGAAATAATGCGCGAGGATTGTAATACCAGCGTTAATTTATGCGCATTAACGTTTAACGTTTGCGCAAAAATTACCGCGTTTACCGTGCATTTTTGCGTGAAGAATGTATTAGAGCCCATAGAACAGTAGGAAGATGCAAATGGGAAATATGCGAGCACAAAGACAAATATATGGTGCAATAAAGTATAGCAATTGTTCATGATGGTAGGCTAATCATCCAATACCCTCACATAATTCAGAGCACACAGATCTTGATGTTGCGTTTGTGAGTTGTTATAAAAGCCTACCCATCTGCCTCGGTCCTCCCGATAATGACTCCCAGCAATCGTCAAAATGAAAGCAGGGAAAGTCACTTTGATGCAATATGTTATATACTAAAAAGGTAAAGTGGAAACTAGAATTCTTTCACCCTCTCCCAAATTGTGGCCTCCTGAGTTTGTTCATTGAACCGGAGGAGCCCAGGAGGGGGCAGGATTAAGGCCTGGCAACACCTGAACGTTTGCCAATGTGATGCATACCAGAGCCGGTCTGTTAGGCTCTGAACAAGGTAAGAGCAATAGAGCACACTTTTATTTATAATAAGATCACGCACACGTCAATATTTACTGTGCCATGAGGATATTTGTGTCACATTGTTTTTGAGGAAACACGGATCCCAGCATTCGGATGAGTGGCCGGTGTCACTCCTAGTTTAAATTGACACACTGCGCAACAAATAGAGCTAATAGAGGGCTCTCTAATCCGTGAGTGAGATACTCTACCACCTTTATATTTAACTGCTCTTTTTTAACTGTACTGCACTATTATCATTTTTACTTCTTTTTCAAGACTCAAGGATCCACAGGCCCAACAGTGGAGGACCTCCACACAAATTACAGACTACACTTAGAAAAGTGGTCAGGCCTGTAACATTTTCCAATATATGCTCATTAAATGCAAATCTACAGCACTTTATGCTCAAATGTTTTTGCACCAGGAGTACAAATATTCTAAACTCCCTATTGGGATTATCTCTAACACAAGTAGTTGAGGAGCCGACCTGTAAAGAGGCCATTTTGGATTTAATACTCACAAATGGAGGTTTGGTATCAGACATTGTTGTAGGTGAAAATTTGGGATCTAGTGATCACCAGTCAGTGTGGTTTAATATAAGACCAGGGATGGAGCCACACCACACAAAAACAAATGTTTTAGACTTTAAAAAAACAGATTTCTCTAAAATGAGATTTTGTGTGATTGAGTCTTTATCAGACTGGAGGAGTTTAAAGGGAGTCCAGGAGAAATGGGATTATTTAAAGGAGGCATTATTGAAGGCCACAGGCAATTGCATTCGGCTTGTTAGCAAAAACAAAAAATGGAAGAAACCATTGTGGTACTCTACAGAAGTGGCCAAAATAGTGAAGAACAAAAAGATAGCATTCAATAATTATAAAAAAACTCAGAGTGAAGAGGATAGGCAAACCTATAAGATTAGACAGAAAGAGGCAAAGCAATTTACAAGAGCTTCCAAAGCACATGCAGAAGAGAAAATAGCTCAGTCAGTAAAAAATATTTTTTAGATACATAAACGAGAAAAGAAAAGTAAAACAAGATTAGCTATATTAAAAACAAAGGAAGGAAGGGATGTGGAAGAGGATAAAAGTCTCGCTGACTGCCTCAATGAATATTTTTGTTCAGTCTTTGCCGAAGAAAAGGAAGGAAAGGGACCTCAGTTAGGAGGAAACACTAAAGAGACATTTACATATGAGTTTACAGAGGAGAAGGTTCTACAGCAGCTGTCTAAAGTAAAGACAAATAAGTCAATGGGGCCTGATGGGATCCACCCTAAATTATTAAAAGAGCTCAGTGGTGTAATAGCAAAACTGTTAACAAGGATTGGCTAAATAAATCTGTTAATGGGAGTGGTCCCAGAAGACTGGAAATTAGCAAATGTTGTGCCCATTTACAAGAAGGGTAGTAGGGAGGAATCGGGGAACTATAGGCCAGTTAGTCTTACGTCAGTAGTGGGGAAATTAATGGAAACCATGTTAAAGGAAAGGATTATTGAACATCTAAAAACACATAGATTACAAGATCAGAAACAACATGTGTTTACCTCGGGAGATAATGCCAAACTAATCTTAGACACAGGTGGTGCAGTAGACATTGCTTATTTAGATTTCAGTAAGTGTTTTGATACTGTTCTGCATAGAAGGCTTATCAATAAATTGCAATCTTTGAGCTTGGATTCCAATATTGTTGAATGGATTAGGCAGTGGCTGAGTGACAGGCAACAGAGGGTTGTTGTAAATGGAGTTTATTCGGCGCAAGGTCTTGTTACCAGTGGGGTACCTCAGGGGTCAGTACTTGGACCCATTCTCTTTAATATTTTTAATAGTGATATTGCAGAAGGTATTAATGGAAAAGTATGTCTTTTTGCTGATGACACAAAGATTTGCAACAGGGTTGACGTTCCTGGAGGGGTCAGCCAAATGACAAATGATTTAGGTAAACTAAAAAAATGGTCGGAGCTGTGGCAATTGAGTTTTAATGTGGATAAGTGCAAGATAATGCACCTGGGACGTAAAAACCCAAGGGCTGAATATAGAATATTTAATACAGTCCTAACCTCAACATCTGAGGATAGGGATTTAGGGGTTATTATTTCAGAGGATCTAAGGGTAAGTAGTCAATGTAATAGAGCAGCAGGAAATGCTAGCAGAATGCTTGGTTGAATAGGGAGAGGTATTAGCAGTAGGAAAAGGGAAGTGCTCATGCCACTGTACAGAGCACTGGTGAGACCTCACTTGGAGTACTGTGTGCAGTACTGGAGACCGTATCTCCAGAAGGATATAGAGATATAGATATAGGATATAGAGAGAGTTCAGAGAAGGGCTACTAAAATGGTATACGGCTTGAAGGAGAAAAGTTACCAGGAAAGGCTTAATGATCTTAACATGTACAGCTTGGAAAAAAGACGAGACAGAGGAGATATCAAAAGTTCAAAATACTTACCCTGACCTACAAAACCCTCACTAACTCAGCTCCCCACTAACTGTCCTCACTAATCACCAAATACACCCCAGCCCGCTCCCTAAGGTCAAACGGTGACCTGCGCCTAGCTTCTCCCCGCATCACCTCTTCCCATGATAGACTGCAGGATTTCTCACGCGCAGCCCCCACTCTCTGGAACGCTCTTCCTCGTACTGTCAGACTTTCCCCTAACTTCTCTTCCTTCAAACGCTCCCTTAAAACGTTCCTATTTAGGGAAGCCTACCACCCAACTCACTGACGCAACCATCAATCACTCTCACCTTACAGTCTCCTCCTGTTTCCAACCCCAACCCTCCTAGATTGTGAGTTCCTACGGGAATAGGGCCCTCATCTCCTCCTGTACTGTTTGTCAAATGTTGTTCAATGTATTGTAACCCTGTCTATACTGTGCCTATTGTACAGCGCTGCGGAATATGCTGGGGCTTTATAAATAAAGAATAATAATAATAATAAAAGATATGATAGAAACATTTAAATACGTAAAGGGAATCCACAAGGTAGAGGAAGGGAGTATATTTAAAAGGAAACAAAGTAGCAAAACAAGAGGACATAGTCTTAGATTAGAGGGGCAAAGGTTTAAAAGTAACATCAGTAAGCATTATTTTACTGAGAGGGTGGTGGATACATGGAACAGTCTTCCAGTAGAAGTGGTAGAGGCCAAAACAGTAATTGAATTTAAGCAGGCATGGGATAGGCATAAGGCTATCCTAAACAAAAGATAAATTCAGGTCAAGTATCCATGTAATTGGGCAGACTAGATGGGCCGAAAGGTTCTTATCTGCCGACATTTTCTAGGTTTCTATGTTTCTATATATGGCACTTTATGCTAGAATTTTTTGAACTCCTCGTACTTTGCAATTATCAGAAATGTCTCCTGTATTTTGATGTTTTTGCTCCTTTTTTACTCATATACTGTATATATATCATTATTGGTCTACAGACATTTTTATTTTGCTGTAGATGTACACCTTATTGATTGTGTTTTGTGAATAGACCCTTATATATACAGTGTTGCAACTAGCAAATTTGTAATGTAGTTGGTTCTCCCATGTAAAAGTTCAGGTTAGGTACAACCAACTGTAACAGAGGCTTGACACAGTATGCGTATGTGAAGCCACTAATTCACCCCAAAATTGATTTTAAGCCTACATATTTCATCTTTTGCATGTACGCAGGTTTCTTTGAATGATTTTTTTTAAGCATCATCCTTGTACCTTATGCCATACATTGCTTTTTTCCTAAACATGGCCGCCATCTTGTGGAAATTTGCTCAACTGCAGATGTAATTGTTTTTCAAGCTGTACTTGTGACTATTAATCAAGTTCTAGTTACCTGTTAATGAGGCTTTCTGGGCATTGCTCCCACTCAAATAAACAGTATCGGCTGCAACAGCTCCATTTCCTTGTTGGCTTTATAATATTGTTTCTGCATCTTTATTACTGCAACCTCTATAGAACGAAAAGTGTTTTGTCTGTTAATTATGACTTTATTATAATTCTGTATTTTCCTTTAAAATGTTACTGGAATAAAGAGGCATAACCATATTATAATTTATATTAAACATCAATGTAAATCATGCATACACTGTAGGACGTAGCTGTTTGCCTTTAATGAACCAAACACATAAAATCTGTAGTCGATATCTTGTTTTAATTCGGTTTGTCTGTCTGTCTGGTCTTCTCATCAGATTAAGGAGAAATAAAAAAATATGGGCTCTATTACACTCTTTGCGCAAAAATGTGCGCGTGCGCAAAAATGCATTAACGCGAGGGGCAAAACCCTTCGTGCTGAACGTCGTATTACGACGTTCGCGCAAACGATGCGTGTTAACGTCTAACGTGAGTGACCCTGCGCGAACCCTGCGCGAGCGTAAGTTCGTTCACGCATCCCATACTTAGCATTATGAGCGCAAATGCGTTCATGCGCTGGTATGCGGATGGTATTACAATCGATGCGCAACTTTTTACGAACGACGTTTGCGGACATAATTTTAACGTCTTTGAAAAGCTGGTGGTAACTGCAAATCTGAACGTCCTGGCCGAAACCAATTACACCAGGCCAAAAAAAATAATACAGCACAGTATAGTTACACATTCTACACATACCCAAACAATAAAATTGAGTGGTTGTGCGTGTTTTTATTATTGCTGCAGCATATATACTCAGATTGATTTTGGCAGGCGCAGAAACTTAACGTGGTTAACAATTGTGGTTCCTAATTCAGATTGGCTGAGTCGCGTGAAAAACAGTCTGCCCACCGATTTCTGAGCGCAACGTTAATGCGTGTGCATTTTTGCGTGTCTTTTTTCCACGCGTTATCTTTTGTCGCATGAAAAAGTGCGCTCGGATCGTAATACCAGCGTTAATTTACACACGTTAACGTTTAATGCTGCGTGCAAAAAAAATTGCGCTGCACGTATGAATTTGCGCAGAGAATGTATGTCTTTTGGACAGCTCTAAAGAATGGTCAGTTGTTATTATTGTTGTTAGTTTCAAATTCCAATTCGGCCTCCTGTCTGGGGTATGGCATATCCCCTAAAGCACAGGTCGGCAACTTTGGCCATCCAGATGCTTGAAAACTACCAGGGTTATTCAGAGAAAGGTGAAACTCTGGAGAACTTTTGGAGAAGTGAAAATTCTAGGTCAAAATAGCCGATTTGGAAAGTGAGATGAATGAGAGAATTTTTCTGGTTTGGCTATTTTGACCTAGAATTTTCACTTCTCCAAAAGCTCTCCAGAGTTTCACCTGTCTCTGAATAACTGTACATCTACCATGATTGTCAGGTACTCAAAAGAGTGGCTGCGCCTCATGGGAAATGTAGTTCCAAAACATCTGGAGGGCCAAGGCTGCTGACCTGTGCGTCCTATTGCTAGCAAACATAATTAAGAATTTTACCACTTTTGCAAGGACAGTCTAAGGTGTTGGACTCCTGTCCCAAGACATGTCCCATATTTTATCATATGGCCGGCAGTTCAATTTGCAGTCCACACTATATTAAATATTTAAATCAAATTTTCTTGAATACAACATAATATTATAGCAAATAATCCATCCAGTGATAAATTTCAGTCAATAATTTTCCTTACAATGTAACGTTGGCTGTGTTAACACACATTTGTATGTTCCCTGGATAGGGTTAAGTTACGTTTTAGCAGGTTTTGAGGCTGCTTTGAGGGCGAGCAAAGTGGCTAAACCTGTAGACTACAAACCATAAGTCAGCAGAGCTGTGGAAAGAATTGGTGAGTGGAGCTGTTGAAGCAACAAAATATTTTATCTATTTTTTAATTCTTTTTTTCAAGGTTTTATCAATTACGATATTGCACGGTTCCATTTACAATCTGTGTTGTACATTGTGTATTGCTTCCCAATAAAAGAGACTTTCATAACCTTGCAGGGTTATTCAAAGAGAGCCGATCTGGCCCCGAAATGTAACCAGACACTGAAATTCAGCGTACGGCTACATTTCCTGGCCATTCGGTTATTCAGAGAGCAGGCAGTTCGCCAAATGTTGCCGAATTGCCTGCACGTACAGTGCCTGTTCGAGGGCAGTGAAATCCCCCATAGAGAAGCAATGCTTCGGCTATTCAGAGAGCAAAGCCAGCAGTGAAAGGTTCCCGAAATGCCCTGCCATTCAGTGGTTTAATTCGGCAAATTTATTCAGGCGAATCCCATAGGCTTCAATGTTAAAAATATTCCCGTTTTAATTCAATATCTAATAAACCGTTCATTATAAAATTCTGCAGTAAAAAGTCTCTTTATTTATATATTTTTTAGGATATTTTAAGCATTTTTCTGAATTTATTTTTTTTAAAGTCCGATTTGTTTTTTTTTTAACCCTTTCGCTGCTGAGGCTTTTCCCGCCCCTATGCTGAGGTCATTTTTACCTGTTTTGCGCATCATGTTTAAACGTGTTTTGAAGGCTTATTTTAGTATATGACCCAGACATATTATATATCGTTCTTTCCGTCAGATTCAGTAGATTCATAATATGTCATTATTATATGTATACGTTATGTCATGTCTGTATATTATAACAAAAAATGCAATAAAATATGTATTTTCAATAATTTACAATGTGTAAAGTGTTTTTTTCCACATTTTAACATGCGAGCAATTGCGGTTATATTTTGTATGGGGTGCGCTTGTTAAAAAAATTAGAGATGGGGTCTCGTTACATTTTTTTTGGGGAAAATGACACTATTTTTAACAAACGCACCGCATACAAAAATCGTTAGTGCAGCATCATTGTTCACATTATAATTGAAATGGGAACAATATTGCTGCATTAACAAACCAAAAAAAATAAAAAAAAAGTGTTTATTTTTTTTTTTTTAAATTTTTTTTTAAATTTTTTTTAATTTTTTTTTTTTTTAAATTTTCACTTTCATGTTTGGTATCGTTGGAACGGCCATGCTCTGGCCGATCCAACGATACCAAAATTTAACCCTAGCTGCCACGGATCGGGAGATAGGGAGTTCATTGGAACTCCCTATCTCCACAGTTGGTGGCAGTTAGGGGTTAAGTCTAGGACTGGCGTCATCGTGCTACGCACAATGACGCCAGTCCTCTGGGGGAGTTCCCGGAGGCTTGGCCAACATCCAAGATGTCGGCCAGCTCCGGGAAAGGATCGCGAACCGGCGCTTTTCAGCGCCGATTCGCGATCCAGCTCCCCAGGGGTTAATGCCAGGCATCATTTGGAAGGGCAGGCTGTGCCCTTCCAAATGATGCCTGGGTTAACCCCCTGTGCGCCGCCGATCGGGAGGGAGAGAGGTCCGAAGGACCTCCCCCCCTCCCTTTCAGGCGCCTCCTCCGCACATGCGGCTGGCGGCTGCTGGTCCGGATGCCGGGCTGACATCCAGGATGTCAGCCCGCACCGGAGGGGCCAGCGATCGGCCGGAACCCGGCCGAACCCTGACCCCGATGGGAGGACGCGCTCAGCGCGTCCTCCGCATACCAGCGGGACTGCTGAGGACGCGCTGAGCGCGTCCTCAGCAGTGAAGTGGTTAAGTTTACTTATTTTTTCTGTAACAGCCCTCTTTATTATCATTCCCTGGACCTCATATGTAAATTTCAGACATTTTCGCTCAGTAGTTTCTTTGCCAACAGCGTTTCACTTTCAATCATTCATACAAACTGTTTTCCTAATTTAACACCATTTATGGAACCCACCAATTGAGGGAAAGGTACAACGCTGGGACATTTGATTCTACGAACCATCGACGACCAGTAACCTTGGTTTTGGTCTACCTACCCACTGGATAATTCTCTGCACATGCACTTTCTGTGGCAATAGACTATTTAGAGACTGGCAACACTATTGGGCGCAATTACGGACTTTTTAGAATTCACACTAACACTATTTGTGTTTGCACTCTACCAATAGAGGAAGATACTTATTTATGCACTTTATATGCAATTTGCACTTACGGTGTGTATTGTGATATTGTGGACCCTTTAGGATTCACACTAATATTTTGTGTTTGCACTATTAATGAAAGAACAGCACGAGTAGATGCACTTTATATACAATTTGCACTTACGTTTTGCATTGTGAGATTGATTCACATGTTTGAAAGTAGCACTACTATTGGCTAATTTGCACTCTATTATTGTCACTGTATTATTGCGATTTTGCACATCATATGCATCTTTGCACTTGTTTTTACCCACACTGCATTTTGAGACGGACTCATATGCACGTTACAAAGAGTCATTGATAACGGTGTTATATTGACACTTCATTGTGAATTGTTATCTGTACCTTTATCAGTGAAAGACCGATTCACTGTGACATTTCCTTTGTTGAACACCCAATGGTAGCTGATATATACCAATCATATATTAAGAATTCTCCATTTGGGAAGTACTAAGTGCGCCACTAGGACCCCAAGCTTTTCCATGTTTTCCTAATTTATTCACTGCCTCTTCTGCTGTGTCGAAGGCTGCGATCGGCTCCTGTTCGGGTTTTTCTGTGGTTTTCGGCAGGTTAATCCAGATGTTTTTGAGGGTTTTCTGCGTGCATTCGCTGGGTTTTGCGGTGAGTTTTCGTTGGGTTTGCGGCAGCTTTTCCCTGCAATTCGGGGACCCTGTGGTGTTTGCTGAATACACCGCAGGGTCACCGAAATGGGATCGGCAAAAGGAACCGAATTGAAGAGAACGAAAAGTCACCGAACGTGCTGTGACTTTTCGAATCTCTTTGAATAACCCCGATAGAGTTTGGATATTTTAATTTTTTTTTAGATATTGCAAAAGAAAGCCTTTTTCTTTATTGTCTGAACTGGAAGAAAAAAGAATATAATAGAGGGATACCTGTCCTTATAATTGGCCAGTCTACCAAAGAGAAAGAGAAATTTAATAAAGAATAAAATAAAATAAACTTGTAAATTAGCCATTACAATACATTCAATATACAGTAAAGCCCTTGTATGGGCTAATTTACAAGTTTATTTTATTTATATATTTTGAAATGGTATGCCTGGCAGGGTTCACCCTTGCATCTGTCCAAGGTATATGCCAGTATTGCTTAATATTTTTCGATGCTGTGTTAGTCTCAGCAATTTTTCAATATTTTTCAAAAACGTAAAAAATGAATGCTTTTCGTATGGGAAATGAGAAGTAGAGTTAGGCTAATGTCAGACGAACGCATTCTGGGGACACTGTGTATCCATGCACAACTGACGCACTTTTTGACTGATGATACTGTAGACACCACACGGTCCGTATTTCTTGACTGATGTTTTTTTTGACTGATGTAGAAGGGAAATAAAATTAATATGTAAAATTAAAAAAATTGATGCATGATATGAAAAACATTTTGTCTGTCAAAAATGCTGGACGTCAAAAATGCAGTCCGCTGACTACGTTCCATCACTCACACACAAAGCTACGCGGACGTGGTGCACTCTGTGCGTCTGTCCTAGAGGTTTGACGTTCTTGCCTAAATTGCGTCCGGTGCCACGTGCGTTGTGCGTCCGCACTTCCGTGCGGACGTACTTCGTGTGTGGATCTCTATTGATCATAATATTATGCTACGACGGACGCTAAAATGTGCGGCAACACGGACGTGATCACTGCGTTCGTCTGACACAGGCCTAAGTGTAGCATCACTGCTCACTTTATAATTGAAAGTGAACAAAAGTGCTTTGTTAGAAAAAGAAAAGTAAAAGATATATTTATTTTATTTATTATTTTATTTTAACCACATTAGACACTCCCAGAACGAAAAAAATTAAAAACATACATAAACAACAGGCATTGCAGGGTAAATTGGCAAGGAATCAAGTGTTGTGAATAGTGCTGAATAATTGAATGAATATTAGAGGCAATATATAATCCTATTGAAAGGCTCTCACAATTAGGGAGATTAAATGCCAAAAATAGTAATCAGCAAACAAAATGGGAAAATGACTGTACGTGTCTTAAAATACAACAGGTAATCTCCAGTGGTTGTGATGTTCAGTAGGAGTATTATTCCGGTATAATAACGGTACATGACTTTCTCAAGTTGTTACTCTTCTCCTTTAATCAATATGTATCATATCAGACATTACAACCATTGCGGATTATCTGACGTTATTTCATGATATTGACAGTTATTTACTCAACGTTTTTTATGTACCGTGTATGTAGAGTAGTGTCCGTCTTTTGGTCATTTCCATTCGTTCGTCGGACACCATGTGACCGTTCATTCATGCGATTGGCCGTAGCAGGTCACATGACGTTTGAAATACACAGCTGATTCTTTTATACAAGCAGCCTAATATCTAGACTCGGCTCAGGCAACATTTTCATCCCCTTGATTGGTGATTTTTCACCTTGTTGATCATTAGGATTTCTCTTATCGGTCAGAGCCGCAATTCTAGCCGATTATCATTTGTACAGTGAATCTCCGGGTTATTCTATTTTTCGGCTCCCTAAGAGTTTGCAGGTACATATATGTTTATTATTCACATTACAACTTCATTCCATCAGTCTATACCGGTTATTATAATCATTCCAGAGTAGCTAGTGATGGTAATTTTGTGTGCATTAGTGTGATCTCTTTCAATCTTGTTAATAGATACGTTTGGTCACAGCATAACACATGTGTTTAATTATATGGCGTCCAGCATAATGGGTACATGTGACTTTTTTGAGGTCAGTGATTGGTCAATTTTAGACCTACTAATGAATAAAAAGAGGGAGGTACATACATCAGTACCAACTATTTTATGCTCCAGATGAAGCCGACGCTTAGTCGGCGAAACATATGTTGAGCTCTATGGACCAACTTTGATTTTAGAGTTGTGCGTTATTGTTGGCATTCTAGGGTGAGGACAGAAATTTTGAGCATGAGCTCGATTAGTTTAGGGACAGTTTGTGTGTGCCAATTGTGCTATGCTGTTTGCTGATTACTATTTTTGGCATTTAATCTCCCTAATTGTGAGAGCCTTTCAATAGGATTATATATTGCCTCTAATATTCATTCAATTAGTCAGCACTATTCACAACACTTGATTCCTTGCCAATTTACCCTGCAATGCCTGTTGTTTATGTATTTAATTTTTTTGGTTCTGGGAGTGTCTAATGTGTTATCAATAAATGTAATGTTTCATTTAGTCACTCCTCTAGCACTCTTTAACAGTTCAAGTTAACTGTTGATTAGTTTTTGTAATATATACTTGTAGGTCAGGTTTAATCCTGAGGTAGAGTGTGTGCTGCCCCTACCCTCTGGCAGGGTCAGGTGATTATCATTTGGGGTGCTCTTGTACATCATTGAGCCCTCCATTTTCCTTTTCAATCTATTTTATTTTTACATAAACTTCTCATGCTTGGTATAATCTTTCAATTTTTTGGACTTTCCAATGATACCTCATATGTCCCTCTAGACCAGTGTTTCCCAAACCTGTCATCTGGACCCTCAACCAGGCCAGATTTTGCAGATCACTTTTTGGAAATACAGACTGAATCCTGCAATCACTGAGCAGCAAATCATATCACCTGTGCTGTGCATCAGCTATCTGGCAAACGTGGTGTGTCAGCGAGTCCTGAGGGCTTGTTTGGGAAACACTGCATTAGACCATGTGTGAGTGACCTTGACTCCCCAGATGTTTTGGAAGTCCATGTCCAATGATGCTCAGTCACTCATTATGTTGGCTGAGTCTCATGGGAAGTGCAGTTCTGAAACATCTTGAGGGCCAAAGTTGCTCACCCTGCATTCGAACGTCCCATAATATTCACTCCTTTAAATGGTCAGAATAGGGATCAGTGAAGGCAGATAGTTACAATAAAGCGAAAATAAGCCTGGTGAATGGTGATGAACCAAAAAATGATATATTTTGTATATGTTGCAAAGTAATATAAAGAAGAAAGCTTGTACTAGAATTAATTTTATGTAATACTAAAATTAATGGCAGGTGTCTGTGTTTTCAGACTTTGTCCTTTTTACTGATGTAGTATTAGTCTGACAACAAATAGTATTGTTTTTGGGTTATTAGAGGCTTTTTCAGTCCCATGGGCAACGTGCAGGGCCCTCGACACAGTCCAAACTCCTGCTACATAGAAACATACTAAGTGCATTCCTAACAATGAAGAGACGTTATTTCCGCTACATAAAAGAATTCCCCGTTTTTGAAATTGTGCATAATATGGATTCCTGTGTTATATTTTACCAATTGTCTGTTTCAAAGTGGAATGAATATCTTTTACATAGCCTGCCTTTGAGCCAGAACATCGGATAATGCAAACTAAATCAACCATTGTGTGACTATTCTTATGATAAGTACCTCTTGTTTTCATTTTACAGCTATGTAATTTCCTCAGGTTTTGAATAGCCTGCAAGGGCATAACAAAATATAAAAAAGTGATATTTCTATCACTTATATACATAACTGTAAAGTATTTTTTCTTACACTTTTTGTTGGAGAAACTATTAACATGGCAACACCTTTGCATCACTTTCTATGCCTGCAATTCCCTTAGCTTATGTTATACATTCTGCATCTCACTTTTTTGCGCTTCTATTTGCCATTTCATGCACCTCATGTGTTCCATTTAACAAGGTTCATCTATTGCTCCAACTGTTACTGTGACATCTGTTTAAATTTAAAAATATATATATAAATATATTTTGATAATAGAATTATTCTTATCTTGGGACTCTAGACTATTAATACTAAACTCCCATTACTAATCCACTAGACTTGAGCACGGAATTTTTTTTTGTTTAGTTTCGGATCAATCTGTTACTTTTTTAGTTTATTTCGGTGCGTTTGGGTGATTTGCTATTTCAGGAGATTAGTGATTTGTATTTCGGGAGATTAGTATAATTCATATTTCGGATTGATTTGTATTTCATTTCAATTAGTTAATTTGTTTTAATTAGTTATTAGTTATCGGAATGTGAAACAGATTAATTTAATTACTTAGATTAGGGTAATGAAAAAAAAGTATTCCCCCTGTCCTTGGTGCTGAATTATGTTTCAGCACCAAGGACAGCAGCTCTCAGCACCAAGGATAGCACCTGCCGAACACAGACGGACTGAAGGAAAGAAAAAAAATGCTGCATTTCACAAAGAAAGCCTTGTCGTTTTAAAATAATTAGGAATCTTAAAATTTCACCAAAAAATACTCAAAAAAAAATCCATTTTTTTTTATAAATAAAATGTCATTTTGCTGCAAATGAAAAAGAATAAACAGTTGAGTAAATATTTAATAAAAACTGGGATTTTTCTTCTTACAGTGTGTCACGTTCCACATTCCCAGCCCTGTCCCCTGTCCTCTGTATTAGTCATAACATGTTTAGGCCTTGTGTTGTTATATTGTCTTTCCTGGGTTGCAGCTCAGGGGTTAATGTTTTTTCTCCCAGCACACCTGTCTGTCTTTGTTCTGATCTCCTCCCTAGTTAGAGCAATGCGCTCATAGTGCATTGCTCCATCATTTTCACTTCCTGGTCTCTAGTGTGTTTTGTATCAGTGAGCTACCTGCTGTTTTGTTCAGGTCCCAGTTTGTATATTTTGTTCAGTATACTTTTGTTCCTGTTTCCCTGTCTGTCTATTTGTTTCCTTTTTTATAGTGCTCTTGGTTTATTTCTGTTTCTCCTGTGTTATTCAGTTTATGGTTGTTTCCCTTGTTGTGTTTTGGTTTTCTGTTTATTGTTTATTCTGATTACCTGGTTACCGATATTTGGCTTATCTGACTTCCATGCAGAGGTCTCTAATTAACCCTGTGTTGCTCTTACCAGTTATTACTGGCTACAATAGTATCCTGCATATAGGGGCTTTTTCACATGAACCAGGGCCTCACCTTGGTGCAAGCCTGGTGCGAGCGTGACACAATGAAGCCTATAGGATTCGCCTGATTAAACCTTTCGAACGAACCACGGAAAATCAGTGTCAGAATTTAGGGTTAGAAGCTAGGGTTAGAAATTCTATCCCTAATTTCTAACCCTAATTTCTGACCCTAGATTCTAACCCTAACTTAGAAGCTAGAGTTAGAAGCTAGAGTTAGAAGCTAGGGTTAGAAGCTAGGGTTAGAAGCGAGGGTTAGAAGCGAGGGTTAGATGCGAGCGTTATAAATTAGGTTTAGAAGATAGGGTTAGACTCAGGCTAGTGTCAGATGAACGCAGTCTGAGTGCACTCTGCGTGCGTGCATAACGGACAGACGTACTGACGGAAGATACTGTAGACACCACAATGTCCGTTTTTTTGACGGACATAGAAAAAAAAGGAACTATGGGAAATAAAATTGATATGAAAAATGATAAAAATTTGAAAAGGATATGACAAAGCCATTTTGTGCATCAAGGTGCTGGACGTCGCAAATGCGCTGCATCTGAGATCTCCTCATCACTCACACAGAATGCTATGCAGACGTGGCGCACTCTGCACGTCCGTGGTAGCGGTTTTACGTTCTTGCCTAACTTGCGTCCATTTTCCATGTGCGTTGTGCGTGCGCAGTTCGTCAATTGATCATGATTCTATGCTACGACGGATGTTAAACTGTGCGGCAAGACGGACGTGATAACTGCTTTTGTCTGACATTAGCCTTATTCTAACCCTAATTCTAACCCTAATCTCTAACCCTAGCTTCTAACCCTAGCTTCCAACCCTAATTTCTAACTTAGAAGCTAGGGTTAGAAATTCGGTATAGGACAGCAGCACCATGGGGCTCCAGAGCCCTGCAGAGCTGCTCTCCTTGGGACTGTAACCTATTCAGCACCAAGAACAGCAGCACCGGGGGGCTCCTGAACAGAGTCGGAGTGCACCACGAAATAATGAATTGATTCATAAAAACGGAATAGCTTTGTTATATTACGTTCCGTTCTTTTTCCTTTTTGTTCTGTTTCGACCGGAACCAATTTGTTATTTCAGGAACTTCCAAAATATGAATCAGTAAATGTCATCCGTAATTTAATTCGGAATGTAACGAAATGCGCATCTCTATAATCCACCTTTACTTTGAGAATTTACATGACACTGGTAATAGGGGTAATCAATTTATAAGGTAATCGTCTATTGAATCTGGAAAAAGAATATTACATTTTCTATTGGAAAAAAAAAAGTAGGATGCTGCCCCATCTGTCCATAAGGACGAGCCACCACTGTACTTTATAATACACTCTCATTTTAATACATGCTGATCTTCAAAACAAATCTATACAGGTATTCGGGCTCTTACCGCCATTGTAACAATGGCTGTAAGAGCCCAAATACCTGTATAGATTTTTTTTAAAATCAGCATGTATTAAAATGAGAGTGTATTATAAAGTGCAGTGGTGGCTCGTCCTTATGGTCAGATGGGGCAGCATCCTACTATTTGTTTTTGCCATTAGAAAATTTAAACTATCAGGGTTATTCAGAGAGAGGTGAAAACCAGGAGAATGACTGGAGAAGTGAAAATTCTAGGTCAAAATAGCCGATTTGGAAAGTGAGATAAATGGGAGAATTTTTCTGGTTTGGCTATTTTGACCTACAGGGTTATTCAGAGAGCGTGAAAAGCAGGAGAATGACTGGAGAATGACTGGAGAATGACTGGAGAATGAAAAGTTCTAGGTCAAAATAGACAAACCAGAAAAATTCTCCCTTTCATCTCACTTTCCAAATCGGCTATTTTGACCTAGAATTTTTCATTCTCCAGTCATTCTCCAGTCATTCTCCTGCTTTTCACTCTCTGTGAATAACCCTGCTAGAGTTTTCACTTCTCCGGTCATTCTCCTGGTTTTCACCTCTCTCTGAATAACCCTGTAAATAATTTTTCCTGTTGTTTTTTGTCTTATTTAGCAGGTGCCTGATTGATAAAATGTCTAAATACCCTTTTAGCAGTGTCATTGTCTCCTCAACTGTTGCTAGGTAGAGTAAAAAAAAAAAAGAAAGATACTGTGATTATTTGGCACTCTTTGATCAGAGTCCATAAATCTGATAAGGGCTCTGTGGGAAGTCTTGGCAATCAGTAACCCATAGCTGTTGTCAAGCCTCCTGCTGCTGGCTAATTTCGCCTTGATGAGTGTCAAACAAACCCAATCAAAGCGAGCTCCTCTGCAGCTTGAATGTAGATTTTATATACTACACACAGTGGGGTGCCTGCCTTAACCCCTTAATGACAGATAATGCCCAGCCACATTTGCCTTAATGTGCTAATAGCAATAGTAAACATGATTTTTTTCTGTCATACACTGAAATTTTGCATAATGGATAGTATTAATGTTCAGTTTTTTTTAGCAAATAAGAATAAAGTCACTTTTTTCACGTTTAGATTTTTTATACTAACTGTTTTATGTTTAAATCTTGTGGGTAATTTCTGGATTACACTTGTAAACATTGAATTTATCGTCATTTTATTTGCCTCATTACTAAGAATATTCCCATAAGGTTTATTCCCTATATATGGGTTTGTCCATATATTTTGGAGGTAGTAGTGCCATATAGACATATTCATATTCATGATTAAAACATCCAGGTTTCCAGTGTCACGCCCACCAACTTGAAATTTCACCAGCAGCCACTGACAAAGTGGGAGTCTATTTCTTGAGGTACGCAAAATTTTTATTTTGGCCAATAACAATGAAGAGACAAATGATGCCAATTGACGAGTGCTGCTTAGAGAATTTTCAAATTGGTGGGGCAGTTTGGAATTTGACTCCCTTTCTGTCTCTGTAAGGCCCACCATGTACCTTAAAATAAAATATCATGGGTTACATAAGTGCTTTAAACTAGAACAAAGGTCTCAATTTCATTTGGGCATTTTTTTCAGTTCGGTTCATTTTGATTCAACTTTGGGCTTACCAAGATTTAAATTCCTTATAAAAATTCTGTTCAAATATGGGCTCTTGTGGCTATACGCTTTAATGAAAATATAGGCTTTAGCGATTCAATTCGTCAATCGCTATGCAGATTTCCCAAAAAAAAATCAAATGCTGAAACATGTTGATAAATGGCTCTTCGGATGTTTGTTAAGCTGCTTAATGTCTTGGTTCAGCTTTTACTGTTACGGACATTGCACGTTTTAATGCAACTGCAGAAATATTAAAGAACAGGCTTGCATGTTTTAATTGTAACAGTGAAATTATTAATTTACAGACCTGCGCGTTTTATTGTAAAAGTGTAAATATTTATTTTCGGGCTGGGTGTTGTAACTACAACAGTGAAAATATTAATTTATGAACGTCCTGTCATGTCATGTTTGATATTTATATATATGTTACAAATAAAGTTTGGAAATTTTGCATTCCTCCTAGGAAATAATGTTATTAATCTTTAACGATTCTCAGAAATTTTTGTTATCGTAATAATTTTGCAACTTAACTGGTGAGGCACTGCTCCCAGATGTTGACCCAGTTTTTGTATTAGCTGATAGCCAGTTCAATGTGCTCTAGACATGTGCACAGCACAAAATTTCATTTTGAATAATGTATTAGTCCTAAAATGCAATTTATTTAGTTGCTAAAGAAATTCGTTTTCAGTTCTTTAGTATGAAAACTAATTTCATTCATCCGAAAACCAGTGGATACAACTACTATTGTAGTGGCTCCTCAGAGGGCTGAGATTGCTGCTTGTTACAGTATCTCTCACTCTCAGCACAATGTGCCAGGCAAAGCTGTTACAGTAACTGACTGCTGCTCATCACAGCGCTCAGAGTTTCCGTAAAACTAGTAAATAATAATTTTATATATGAGGTTAGAACAATATTATTTCCTTGTTTTACTGAAACTCTGAGCGCTGTTACAGTTAGTTATTGTAACAGCTGAGCCTGATACATTGTACTGAGAGATAATATAACAAGCTGCTGATCTCAGCGCTCACAGCCACTGGATTTAAAGGAAAAAAAAGACTCCTCTCTGTATAATGTATAGAACATCCTTCTGCATTAATTAATACCCCTCTCTGTATAATGTAGATAACATCCTCCTGCATTAATTAATATCCCTCTCTGTATAATGTATACAACATCCACCTGTATTAATTAATACCCCTCTCTGTATAATGTAGATAACATCCTCCTGAATTAATTAATGTCCCTCTCTGTATAGAACATCCTCCTCAATTTATACCTTTCTCTGTATAATGTATATAACATCCTCCTGCATTAATACCCCTCTCTGTATAATGTATAGAACATCCTCCTGCATTAATTCATGCCCCTCTCTGTATAGAACATCCTACTGCATTGGCATGTGGAGGGTGCAGAACTTTGGAATGCAATGCTTATCCAACACAGGAGTGATAACTTTTACTTAAACTTTGTATCTCTGTGGGGGAGACACAGGAATAGAAAAGCAGGGGAGAGGGAAATATTAACGTAAATCAGTCTGAAAGCTCAGAGAAGAGATGACTGGTGCAAATTTATTTTTATAATAAAATAAAGCACTTTAAATCCAGAGAAAACATTTAAATAAATAACACTGAAGGCTTATAATGACAGAGTAACTGTGAGAGCTGGATACTAAATGTATCAGACGTAAAAAAAACTCTATAACAAGCAGCACTGGGAGAGGAGAGGGACTTTATATAAAACGTGTATTATAGATGAGGAAAGGGGGATAGTGCTCCTGGATAATATAAAATATATCAGACCTAAGCCCCTATTATGCAGAGCGGGAGGGGAGATAACACACGGTTTATAAAGTCCCTCTTTTCTCCCATGGACGCAGATAGTCATATTGTTTTTGTGTTGACTATTGGTTGTGGGAAGAGCTTATCAGTGTCCATTTGTATTCATTACGATATTCATAATATGCCTAGATCTTGGATATAAGTTGAGCAACGCATGGCAAAAGTTTTTAATATGACTGGACTTTGGACTTTACATCACAAAGCACATGCTGAGATTGACAGCCCCTTTCTGGATTTTGATCAAGAAGAAATAGAACGGACAGTAGAACGCGCAACTATCGAGAACCCTTGCGCAATATGGCGCCGAATATGATCGGGACACAGAGGATCCGAAATGAGGCTACATATACATTGATTGCCAGTTATGAATCGAAGCGCGGAGGATCCGAAACGAAACTAGAAACGCATATTTATTGTCAATTGTTCATTGAAGCGAAGCGCGGAATATCCGAAACGAGGCTAGATACGCACGCTTATTGTTAATTACAAAGCGAAGCGCGGAAGATCTGAAACGAGGCTAGTAACGCACGCTGATTGTCAATTACGAACCGAATTGCGGAATATCCCGAATGAGGCTAGATACGCACGCTGATTATCAGTTGCGAATCGAAGCGCAGAATATCCTTAAACGAGGCTAGATACGTACGTTGATTGCTAATTACGAATCGAAGTGCGGAATATCCGAAATGAGGCTAGATACGCACGTTTATTGTCAATTACGAAGCGAAGCGCGGAAGATCCGAAACGAGGTCAGAAACGCACGCTGATTGCCAATTACGAATTCATACGAGATAAGTCGCTTATTTGTTTAATTATTTAGGGTATATAAACATGCATGTTAGTTCTGTATTGTATAGACCAGCTGATGAAGCCGTGTGTCGACGGCGAAACGCGTCCTGGCTTATTTTCTTGATTTTATTTTGTTTTAATCATTTATTAAATTTTAGAAGAACTGTTGCAGCATGTTTTGGATTTTTTATTGGGTTTGACCTACGAAACCCATGTGCCTTCGTTCTAGAGCTGGGAATAGCTCCACCAAATATGTAATGAGTGAACAACGCTAAGGAGTGGGTTACCTGAGAAGTTATTTGAAGATAATCAACCCAAAGGCAACGATCCACTCAGAGCCAGTGTATGGGCTCTTTGTTTGTGAGTTGAATAACCACACAAAGACATACACTCTGTACTTGTTTATACTGTATTGCACTTAGAGTTGCGATCTTTTTGTGTTTATATCTCCACATGTAATAACATCGATGACGTCACGTGAGAAACCTACACGAATTCCCTAGCGTCCATTTCGCGCAGACCAGATACGTATTGTTCTTAATTCTTTTATCATCTTGTCTGCCTCATAGACATGCAAGGGTTAAGTAAAGGTTTCCTCTCCTGTGCTGGCTGTCTGGGCTGCGAGTGGGAATTCTGGAGCTCTATCACTGTCTGAGTTTCGGGTAGGGGTCGGGAAGGATTACGCATACAAACCTTTTCTGTAGCTTTGCGATGTTGCGCTCTTCATTGCTGGTCTCCTTCACTCATCAATGTAATATCAGAAAAAGGACTAAAACTAAAATGTAGTGCATTTTATTTTAGTTTCTTTCGTTTTTTGTACTGAGCAGTTTCGTATCTCTTGAGTCATACTAAAACTAAATTATCCCAAAATTCGGACTAAATCGTTTTAGTACTAAAACGAATGCACATGTCTAATGTGCTCACTCACATTCTCATATAGCTAGAGTAATTATTGAAGTTAGTTGCGGTCAAGTTGACGGATTCTCAGCTGTAATTCACTGAACATGTCTTTTTTACTTGTCGAGGGAACATACAATTTGATGTTCACTAACAGGGTAATTCAAAGAGATTCGAAAAGTCACTGCACGTTCCGTGAGTTTTCGTTCTCTTCAATTCGGTTCCTTTCGTCGCTCCCATTTTGGTGACCCTGCACCCTGATTTAGCAAGCACCACAGGGTCCCCGAATTGCAGGGGAAAGCTGCCGCAAACCTGCCGAAAACTAACCGCAAAACCCGGCGGATGCACGCCGAAAACCCGCAAAAACATCTGGATTAACCTGCCGAAAACCACGGAAAAACCAGAGTAGGAGCCGATCGCAGGCGCCGGAAAAAGCCGAGATCGCAGAAGAGGCAGTGAATAAATTAGGAAAACAGTTTGCATGAATGTTTGAAAACTGAAACGCTATTTGCAAAGAAACTACTGAGCAGAAATGTCTGAAATTTGCATATGAGGTCCAATGAATGATAATAAAAAGGGCTGTTACAGAAAAAATAAGTAAACTTAAAAAAAATCAGACTTTTAAAAAATAAAAAATAAAAAACCTAGAAAAATGCTTAAAATATCCTAAAAAATCTATAAATAAAGAGACTCTTTACTGCAGAATTTTATAATGAACGGTTTATTAGATATTGAATTAAAACAGGAATATTTTTAACATTGAAGCCTATGGGATTCTCCTGAATAAACTTGCCGAATTATACCACCGAATGGCAGGGCATTTCGGGAACCTTTCACTGCTGGTTTGTGTTCTCTGAATAGCCGAAGCAGTGCTTTTTCATGGGGATTTCACTGCCCTCGAACAGGCACCGAACAGGCACCGTATGTGCAGGCAATTCGCCAGGATTTGGCGAATTGCCTGCTCTCTGGATAGCCGAATGGCCAAGAAAGTTAACCGAACGCTGATTTTCAGCATTCGGTTACCTTTCTCAAGCAATTCGGATCTCTTTGAATTACCCTGTAAGATTCTAACCACACTGTCTATGTCATATTGATGAAAGTTTCAATATTTGGCAATTTGAGGTTAATGAAACCACATAATTGCATTGCATTTACATTTTATAAATGCTGAAAGTGTCTCTAGAATGAGACTGAGTACTGGCTGCATTAAAAACAATCTGGCTGCATTAGCACAACTAAACATCCTGGCAAAAAAAAGCTCCTTGGGAGATCAACATGCTGAGATCACAGTGTTTTTACATCTCTCTTGATTTTATGTTACTTTTTTGCATGTTCATCTTCCTTTAACAATCATGTTCAGGATGTTATAAGATTATCTTAAAGTCTTTCTTCTGGCTTTGAAACACATAGAACATTATTTTCATGGATTCTGTGCCTGTTCTGTAACAGCATAAAAAAAACAGACTAGATCTGAATGATTTGATACTGCTTTATCATAAAATAATTAAATGACATGTTTCAAAATTGCCATACGAAAATACCTAGCTTTTACAAATATATATACGTTTGTGCAATGGACTTGGATTTGGTGAGGACTATTAAACTACTGGTGCATATACTGTATGGTAATCATTACACATTTAATGTTAGACAGTAATCACCACATTGCACTATTTGACCTACAACTGTTGACATCTGTACTTTATAGAAATTTTATGAATAATATAAACCATACATTTTTAGTTATTATTGTTTATCTGCTTTATGCTTTAATTGTCTTTGGGTGAGTAAAGGGATTTTTCGTGAAGATTTCATTGATGCTGATTTTGTTGTTATACAGTTGTGTTCAAAATTATTCAACCCCCAATGCTGTAAAGGGTTTTAGGGAATTTAGTGTACATTTGTAATTGTATTCAGAATGAAATCCTACAAGGACTTTTTAAAGAACCATATGCAACTAAAATGACATCAATTGGTTTTGTAATACAGTAGTAAATGTTTCTTTTGTGAATTCTTCATTGACACAATTATTCAACCCCTTAAAGACTACCACTCTGAAGAACAGAGGTTCATTCAAGTGTTTTCAATCAGGTATTGAAAACACCTGTGGATGTCACGGAGCAGCAATAAAGCATAATAAGCACCAATTAGGCAGCTTTAAAATGACTGTGATACTCAGCTCCTTCTAGACATTTACTGGTGTGGTTACAAACATGGTGAAGTCAAGAGAATGGTCCAGGAAGACAAGAGAAGAGGTGATTACTCTTTACAGGAAGGGCAATGGCTATAAGAAGATTGCAAAGATGTTAAACATACCAAGAGAGACCATAGGAAGCATCATTCGCAAATTCAAGGCAAAGGGCACTGTTGAAACGCTACCTGGTCGTGGCAGAAAGAAGATGCTGACTTCGACTGCTGTGCGCTACCTGAAGCGTAGAGTGGAGAAAAGTCCCCGTGTGACTGCTGAGGAACTGAGAAAAGATTTGTCAGATGTGGGTACTGAAGTTTCAGCTCAGACAATACGGCGCACACTGCGTAATGAAGGCCTCCATGCCAGAACTCCCAGGCGCACCCCCTTGCTGTCTCCAAAGAATAAGAAGAGTCGACTGCAGTATGCCAAAAGTCATGTGGACAAACCACAGAAGTTTTGGGATAGTGTTCTGTGGACTGATGAAACAAAATTAGAACTGTTTGGGCCCATGGATCAACGCTATGTTTGGAGGAGGAAGAACAAGGCCTATGAAGAAAAGAACACCTTGCCTACTGTGAAGCATGGCGGGGGGTCAATCATGCTTTGGGGCTGTTTTGCTTCTGCAGGTACAGGGAAGCTTCAGCGTGTGCAAGGTACCATGAATTCTCTTCAGTACCAGGAGATATTGGATGACAATGTGATGCAGTCCGTCACAAACCTGAGGCTTGGGAGACGTTGGACCTTTCAACAGGACAATGATCCCAAGCATACCTCCAAGTCCACTAGAGCATGGTTGCAGATTAAAGGCTGGAACATTTTGGAGTGGCCATCGCAGTCACCTGACTTAAATCCGATTGAGAACCTCTGGTGGGACTTAAAGAAAGCAGTTGCAGTGCGCAAGCCTAAGAATGTGACTGAACTGGAGGCTTTTGCCCATGACGAATGGGCGAAGATACCCGTAGATCCTTGCAAGACACTTGTGTCAAGCTATGCTTCACGTTTAAAAGCTGTTATAACTGTAAAAGGATGTTGTACTAAGTACTAAGATTGAATGTCACCCGGGGGTTGAATAAAACTGATAATGATGTGAGCACAGAAAAGACATTTGTGGTTATTTCATTATAAATGTTATGTTATATTTGTCTGACCTACACGTGCCTCTTTGATTTAATTGTAAGCAAGATGACTGAATGATCAAAATCAATGTCAAACTGGCCAAAACACTCAATTTCAGTGGGGGTTGAATAATTTTGAACACAACTGTACATATGAATACAGGTTTAGTATCTGTGACAGAACACGCTGTCACTGTGCGACTTGGAGGGGGATGTGCGCTAGCCTCCTGCCCAGAGACTATGGCCCGTGAAAGAGACTATTGGGGAACTGGTGGACCTTTTAAATATATTTTGGTTTTCACTGTTTTATAGATATGCCAGTTAACTGAAGATTTCTGATGTCTGTGTGTTATTCCCTGTATAGTGTAGATCTCTGTATTAGTACCTGCTATTGTGTAAATTCTCTCAGTAAGAAATTCCTTTTGTTTACCCGATTTTCTCCTTCCCCCATTCTCCATTGTTTGAAGGCCCTGGGTAGTTATCTGATCTGTGATGTTGTCTGTTTGATTGTATGCAAATGTACTGGTCCTTGACTCTATCTGTCCTCTCTGTGATTAAACAGTCAGTTCTATTCTGACCAAGCTTGAAGTCACGACTCATGTTTTGGGGAACCAGGAATCTTCTGCCCGCTGTTCCAAGGAAAGGCTCCAGATCTACAGCTTCGGCTTATTTCTGGGGGATGCTAGTCAGGCTCTCTATATACACCGGGCCTTGAGCTGTGGCTAAGGTACCAGAGAAAGGTGTGAGAGTCACGAGGAGAAACTGGGTGTCCAGCGAGGAAGCAGCATTTGGCAGATGTGACCCTGTCCGGGCACAGAGATCTGTTACAGTATCCCTTTTTGAAATGCTTGGGGCCAGAAATAAATTGTAATTTTTGGATTTTGGAATGCTTGCATATTATAATGCGATATCTTGAGTATGAACTGCACATCTAGACAAGGAATTGATTTATATTTCATGTTGTCTTATGTTTCACACTTTATACACATAGCCTGAAGGGAATATTATAGATTATTTTTAATAATTTTGTCTCTCATCACATTAGGTCAAGTGTAGAAGTTTGCACTTGTGGTTCCACGTTGACCCTCAAAAATGTTTAAGTTTCTGGAACATTTCAGATTTTATATAAAGGATACATAACCTGTTTTACATCTTAAATTAAAGCCATCTTTACATCTTAAATTAATGCAAACGCTTGCCAAAATATTTCAAAATCCCTTCAGTCTTTAACACACAAAAACTCAAAAATGAGGTTGAGTGGTTGTGTCTCTTCTTGTTACCCATATTTTAGTATAATGCCAAATATACATCTACAGAAGCAAACATGTATTCAAGGAGACATATTTCAGAGACAGCAGTAGCATTATATTTGGCTAAGTAGAACAACATAGGAGCACTGGCGTCTGCAGCCTGTTACATTAGGGTGTGCATCCAAGGAACATTTACAGGGTAATTCAAAGAGATTCGAAAAGTCACCGCACGTTCGGTGACTTTTCGTTCTCTTCAATTCGGTTCGTTTTGCCGATCCCAAAACCCAGCGAATGCACGCCGAAATCCCGCAAAAACATCTGGATTAACCTACCGAAAGCCACGGAAAAACCCGAGCAGGAGCCGATCACCCGCAGCGAAGCCGCCGGAAAAAGCCACACCGCAGACGAGTGAAGTGAATAAATTAGAAAAACAGTTTGCTTGAATGTTTGAAAAGTGAAACGCTGTTTGCAAAGAAACTACTGAGCGAAAATATCTGAAATTTACATATGAGATCCAATGAATGATAATAAAGAGGGCTGTTAAAAAAAAAAAAAAAATTCGTACTTTTTTTAAAAAAAATAATCCAGAAAAATGCTTAAAATTTCCTAAAAAATCTATAAATAAAGAGACTTTTTACTGCAGAATATTATAATGAACGCCTTATTAGATATTGAATTAAAACAGGAATATTTTTAACATTGAAGCCTATGGGATTCGCCTGAATAAATCTGCCGCATGAAACCACCGAATGGCAGGGCATTTCGGGAACCTTTCACTGCTGGATTGTGTTCTCTGAAT
The DNA here is from genome assembly GCA_009667805.1 of Leptobrachium leishanense. Taxonomy (NCBI): domain Eukaryota; kingdom Metazoa; phylum Chordata; class Amphibia; order Anura; family Megophryidae; genus Leptobrachium; species Leptobrachium leishanense. Next base: position 297,477,650 of record CM019065.1, on the reverse strand, counting down.
AGCCGAAGCAGTGCTTTTTCATGGGGATTTCACTGCCCTCGAACAGGCACCGAACAGGCACCGTATGTGCAGGCAATACGCCAGGATTTGGCGAATTGCCTGCTCTCTGGATAGCCGAATGGTCAGGAAAGGTAACTGAACGTTGATTTTCAGCGTTCGGTTACCTTTCTCAAGCAATTCGGATCTCTTTGAATTACCATGTTAGTAATTGAAAAGTTAAGTTTAGAAGATTTTGCACAAAATGCACATTTTTCATTAGAAATAACAAGCCTATAATTAGAGATACAGTCAGTTTTTATGTTATTCATCATGAACAAGATAAGGGACATCTAAATGTCAATGTAGGAGGTGAAAGAGGACCTCTTCACCCAAAATAAGCTTCGCCTATGCATACAACGGAATAAGAAGAGAAAGTATGAATAAAAATCATAATGTCGTCCTACAGGATATATTATAGAATAGCTTATACATTCAACTAAGTTTGAACTTTGCATTAAAAAAAAGGTAATAAATTCTGCTATAAATTTTAAAGTTGATGGAAAGAGAGATATATATGGACGGTTATGCAATGGTATACAGTTGTCAGGTGTGCGCCGGGCTGGACCTTTGGCACCACTCACTCATGCCACAAGTGCTGCTGGACATGACCCTGTCTCCTGGTATACTGGGGCTAACCAGTAACTTGTGTTTGCTGAGCACCTGCAGATGGCACCCTTGGTCCATCGGCATGCCAGTCCATCATTGAGCACCATCCAGTGGTCCCAAGGGATCTTCCTTGGGCAGCCTGCCAATCACGCTGAGCATGCATGGTGGCGAGGAGGCAGAGTCTCTTGGCAGTGTCAGCTGTCAGCATGGAAGATTAGGCACCAGCTCCCAGATGGCACCTGAAGAAAGGATGGGTGGAACCTGAGATCAGGAGAAGGCATGGTAGACTCCTGAGTGCCCTAGTTAAACCCTCTGCTCCCCAACTAAAATGATCAACTGTTCAGTGCTCCTCTTAGTGCAGTTTGTTTATACATAGAAACATAGAAACATAGAAAAATGTCGGCAGATAAGAACCTTTCGGCCCATCTAGTCTGCCCAATTACATGGATACTTAACCTGGATTTATCTTTTGTTTAGGATAGCCTTATGCCTATCCCATGCTTGCTTAAATTCAATTACTGTTTTGGCCTCTACCACTTCAACTGGAAGACTGTTCCATGTATCCACCACCCTCTCAGTAAAATAATGCTTCCTGATGTTACTTTTTTTTTTTATTTTTTTATAATTCTTTATTTATGATTAAGCAAATCACAAGTGAATGCAATAAAGCCAGAGAAACAAAAACAAAAACAACGACCCCGTAGGGCCCTGCCATATACAATGCAAGGGAATCAAACCATTAACGGTGTATGACAGTTGGCAGCAGGAAAGGTAAGCAAGTACAATCAACGTAATACAGGACCGCTATTATCGTAATTGGTATCAGGGCATAATAAGGGGGGGATAAAAGGGGGAATGGGGAAGAGTGGGAGAAGAAGAGGGGGTGGGGAAGAAGAAAAGCGAGAGAAGAGGAAAGAGAAAAAAAAAAAAAAAAAAAAAAAAAAAAAAAAAAAAAGGAAAATAATAATTCCTAAAATCGGAAAAGGCAGCCCAAAAAAAAAAGTGGTACTCAGCAGCGCTCCTCTGAGACCCCGCAGGGATACAGAGGGCCACAGAGGGAACCACAGGACAAAGGTCACTGAAGGGCCAAGGGAACAGTGAGAGCCTAGGTGACTGTCCCAACGGCTCGCCCTCAATAAACCATGCCTCTAATCCTAAAAAAAAAAAAAAAAAAAAAAAAAAAAGGGGGGGGGTTAATTAGTGGGAAAGATAGAATAATATGAGAAGGGGAACAGGAGGAAGAGCAAAAAGGGGGGGGCATGAAGTCAGCATACAGTCGATCAGAGAATAGCCAAGGTCAGGAAGCGACGGTGTCGGTCTCGGTGTAAGAGAGTGAAGTACGTACGAGTATCACAGACTAGGTCGGATCATAAGGTTGCCCATCCGAAGGGGACCACAACTGCTCCCTACAAGCAGTAACCACATGATGGGGTAGACCCAGAGTCAATAAGTGAGTCTGTGCTTCGTCCAGCGTCGAGGCTACCAATATCGCAGAGCCATGGGAAATGAGCAGGGAGCCCGCCGAGACTCCCAGCGATAACGAACCTCATGGGTTCGAAGCATGGTCGTAATCGGCCGAAACTGTCGCCGTGCTGCTAGGGCCAAAAACGGGAGGTCGCGAAACACTGTGACATCCAGTCCCTCAAATCGGATCGGGGGAGCTCGAATCGTCGCCCCCAGAAAGTGTTCCCGCACAAGGACATCTCCGAACACCACAATGACGTCCTTCATGGCAGTCTGAGGGGCTGCCGCTGCCTTGCGGATTCTATGCGCTGATATCACCGGATCTGGGGCTTCGGCAGGGAGAGAGAGGACGGTCTTTATCAACCGGTTAACCATGTGCAGGAGATCAGAGGTAGGAACAGCGTCCGAGATACCTCTCAGCTTCAGATTCCGTCTCCTATGTCGGGCCTCCAGAGTCAGTAAGGCAGATTGCAGTCCAGTGACCTGGGTCTGGAGTGCCCGAACTTGGGAAGAGGTCTCGGCTTGTGTAGTCGCTAAGGTGTCAGTTCGGGAGCCAATATCTGCCACCTCTGTGCGTAGGGAGGAGAGATCACAGCGCACCTCTGCCAGCTCCGATGCCCACGAGGAGCGGGCGTCCGCCAAAAGGGCTCTGATGTCTCGCCTCGTCGCCGGAAGGTCCTCAGAGTCCTGCGTCGTCAGTTGTGGGGTTTGCAGGGAAGCAGCAGGGCCCACCTCCCCGGGTGCCGTTTCCGCCGGTGGTCGGGGCAGGGCGTTTGCCTCCTTCGGGCCCGCCAGCGCGACCCTGATATCCGGAAGATTAGGGCACTCCGCCGCACCGATCCTCTTTTTCCCATAGCCGTTAGACGTACCGGTATCTCGGAGGAAGGGGCTGAGCAGCAGCACGAGGTAGCAAAGATGGCGGTCTGCCTCACTCCGCACCTAGGCCGAAAACCAACAGCCAAGTCAGTCGAAGCCAGGGAACTTCTCTCGGTCAATATTTGACGCCACCCGTTCCTGGGTATGTCGCTGCGTGAGGGGAAAGCAGGAAAAGTCCGATGGCAGCGTTAAAGTAGATTAAATCAGGGTGATTCTGCGGGAGCTGCCCGGACATGCGACTGCTTTCTTCAGGCACCTAGCCACGCCCCCTACTTTTAAACCTTTGCCCCTCTAATCTAAGACTATCAGGGTTATCCAAAGAGATTCGAAAAGTCACCGCACGTTCGGTGACTTTTCGTTCTCTTCAATTCGGTTCCTTTTGCCGATTGCATTTCGGTGACCCTGCGGTGTATTCAGCAAACAGCACAGGGTCCCCGAATTGCAGGGAAAAGCTGCCGCAAACCTGACGAAAACTCACCGAATGCACGCTGAAAACAAGCAAAAACATCTGGATTAACCTTCGAAAAACCCGAACAGGAGCCGAAAAGGAGCCGAATCACACAGAGCCGAAGCAGCTGTGACGTAGAGGAGGCAGTGAATAAATTAGAAAAACCATTGTATGAATCTGGGAAAATGAAACGCTGTTTGCATAGAAACTACTGAGCGAAAATGTCTGAAATTTTCACAGGAGGTCCAGGGAATGATAATAAAGAGGGCTGTTACAAAAAAAATAAGCAAACTGAAAAAAAAAATAAAAAAAAAATCGGACTTTTTCATTTTTTTTTTAAAAATTCAGAAAAATGCTTAAAGTATCCTAAAAAATCTATAAATAAAGAGACTTTTTTGCTGCAGAATTTTATAATGAACGGTTTATCAGATATTGAATTAAAACAGGAAATTTTTAACATTGAAGCCTATGGGATTCTCCTGAATAAACTTGCCGAATTAAACCACCGAATGGCAGGGCATTAGGGGAACCTTTCACTGCTGGTTTGTGTTCTCTGAATAGCCAAAGCAGTGCTTTTTCATGGGGATTTCACTGCCCTCGAACAGGCACCGAACAGGCACCGTATGTGCAGGCAATTCGCCAGGATTTGGCGAATTGCCTGCTCTCTGGATAGCCGAATGGCCAGGAAAGGTAACCGAACGCTGATTTTCAGCGTTCGGTTACCTTTCTCAAGCAATTCGAATCTCTTTGGATAACCCTGTATGTCCTCTTGTTTTGCTACTCTGTTTCCGTTTAAATATACTCCCTTCCTCTACCTTTTGGATTCCCTTTACGTATTTAAATGTTTCTATCATATCTCCTCTGTCTCGTCTTTTTTCCAAGCTGTACATGTTAAGATCATTAAGCCTTTCCTGGTAACTTTTCTCCTTCAAGCCGTACACCATTTTAGTAGCCCTTCTCTGAACTCTCTCTAAGATGTCTATATCCTTCCATGATCTATATACTGTGGATCTTGGATAATTTTTCCACTTTTGTTTTTTAGGACTAGACCCTTGATTTGACCCATGCTTGTTAAACTGGATTATGCTGTTTGTCAAATACACCATCCTTGGAACATCCCTCACCCCACCTATGGATTACACTTATGTAGTTTTGCCTCACTGTCAAGTACCACCTTCTGGACTCCTATTCACAACCTAATGAATGAATCAATAAAGAAATATATAAACTAAAATCTATCTTATTTCAAGCTGCGGGTGTACCTCAATAGCTATCTACTCACAATATAATCCTTGGCAACATTCCTTTGCATCATTTGCATAAAGTAAATGGTATGCTTCACTTTGCTTGACATTTCAGAGATTAGAGATTTCAGGTGGGGTTTTTTTAAGTGTGGCAATGAAAGGGTTTAATAGTTTCAACTTCATAGAAATGTCTAGTCTTGCAAAAAAGTTGAAAGTGCATTGCTTTGAGCATATTTCAAGCTACAATTTACATCCAGCAGTAGACTAGTGGGAGTACATTGGTTATGGGCCAGCTGGACTTTTATTCCAACATTGAACTTTGCATTAAACCTTGAAGTCAACATTAAAATCGATATGTACTTTCAAGTTAACTTCAAAGTCTTTGCAGTGGCTCGGAATTCTAAATGCCTTACCCCACTGATACTTCAATTCAAAATGTCACTCCCAATTCTGTTCCAAAAAATGTTCTATTGCTGTAATTAAATGCATTGCTTTGCTGCTAAAACGCTTTCTTCACACACTACACTTTTTGTTTCAAACAGGAAAAGTGCTAAACATTAAAAGGTTAGACTCTTTAACTTTTTAACTGAGTTTTGAAAAGCATCCAGGTTGTGCATTTATTGAAAACAAGTCTATTACAAACCGCTGTAAGGATGTTATATCAACCCAGCATCAATATTATCTTTTGACAGATATCCATTCCAGATCCCAGTAGTATTAATGTCACTCATATGGGCTGTGTAGCATAACGGTAATGCCTCTGCTCTACAACCGTGGAGAAGCAGGTTCCCAACTGATCAGAACTCCTGACCAGCACCATGTCTCTGTCCTAGAAGTGTGGAGATGTGGACTCAACCTCACTATCATGTCTCTATTATCGCATTGCGCCATCATCTACACATTTGCTACTGGCGCGGGAAATGAGAAGGTGAGTTAGTGCAGCGTCATTGTTTGTTTGTTGTATGTTACTTACAAAATTGTCCTATTTGGCATCATTGGAAAAGCCAGGCTACAGCCTTTCCAAAATTACCTACGAGACCCTGTATCATGTATGGTACCAGCGATACAGGGGTTCAAAGGACCCGTGTATCTCCAGTAAAGGGATTTCCCAGGTGTCTGGGAGGGGTAAAATCAGTTTCTCTGACGTCATCATGCCCTTGAGCTATCGGCCCCCAAGCCGAGGGACTGCAACAACACATTGAGTGCATCCTGGGGACACAAGCATGAAACTGGAGGATGCATTCAGCCCATCATCCACAGAGAAGAGGTTAAGAGGAACACAAGGTGGATAAAATCTGAGTAGAGTGCTCTTTTAATCTCCTGCTGTTGCATTCCACTATTTAGTCTCCTACCTGTGCCTCATGTTGCCGTTAAGACACCTGCCGTCATTCTTATTTTTCATAGTGCAGGCAGCATATATGCTTGTCAGTTCTAGGAGTGATACCAGCCTTTTGGGTGCAGGACTATGGAACAAAGCCAGACAAGGACAAAAAAAATAGGCCCAGATGTTGTCACACAGCAGCCTCTTTCAAGATAAATAGATACATTTATAAACATATGCCACAGCCATACATTTCCCCCAGGTATGTAGCAATAAAGCTGTGGTGTTTATTGTGTTGTTTAGCTTTTTATTGTACTGAAATGATCTACAAGATTCTGTTTACAGCAACTTCTTTATTAGTATAGGACATGAGATGAGTGCTGCTTTCGAGTGTATCACAGAGCTCTACATAATTAAATCTCACAGATCCGTGCAGTGGGCATAAGTGTATCAAAGAATCCACTGCAAATACAACTCTAAATTATAATTTATTATTATTTATTAAAGTTATATATTGAAATAGTTTATTTTTAAAACTAATTTAAAATTTTAAATAATTAAATTATATATTAAAATTAATTAAAATGTATTAATACAGATTTAAAAATGTATACTGCTAAAATATATAAACATTGCCCCCTCTCCTGTTTACCTTTTTTGGAGGGAAGGGGCTGAATCTCTAGGGTCCAGTGGCAGAGGAAGAAAGGGGGAGTTGACCATTAATGCAGCACTGGGCCACTTCATCCGGGATGAAATTCCCCTACAATTTGTGGTGGTCTGAGTGGCCATGAGCATGCAAAGAGTTCTGTACAATCTCCCACTCTGGATTCTGGTACTGTGTCTGATTGTTGGCGCTTTCTGATGAAGCATCAGCTGAGCGTCAACGTTCTCTGACACACAGTTGAGCACCAGCACTCTCTGATGACACATTATTTGGGTGCCGGTGCGTGTCTGACATGTCGATTGAGTTCCAGCGCCACTCTGACTCAGTAAGTGCCAAAGTCCAGCGTAGGACGTTCTTTGCAGTCTGTGGCGGAAGCACAGTGTTACGTCTCGACCCTGCCCCCTGGTGGTGGGAGCAGGGATTTTCTAGTTTGTCTGGTTTTCTTGTTCAGGCTCTACAGACCATTCCCACTGGGCTGAAGGTCTGCAGTCACATGATCTGCTTAGCCCTATATATAGGGCCAACCAGGCATTTGATCCTTGGATCAGGATAGACTTATAGCAAAAAATACACAGGTAGAATCTTTCCCATTGCAGCCTCTTAACGGGGGTACCTTGTTAACCCTTAATTGACAGAATAAAGACAAAAAAGAAAAGGGCGCAAGATAGGTGGAAATTGAAAAAATACCTCTGGAGCACCCCAGATACAGTTAGGGTACTCCTAGGGTTCACAGTAGATTGATATCTTTAAAGAGCGCTTTTGCTTCTTTAGCATGCACTGAAAAATCAAAAGAGAATATATATTGTGCAGTATATTTAATAATTTTTTTTAAAAAAAATCACAGTGTTAAAACAAACTCACAAAAATAGAGCACAAATAAAGTGCAAAACAGCACAACATATAGATCGAAGCCCGTTGGAATGGAATGGAATGATGGCTCAGCACCTCAGCTCCTGAGGAAGTGGGTGTGCCCCACAAAATGCATTGAGCAAAGTTCTGTACGCCAGAAATTAAGCCAGAGACCAAGCCGAACATCCATGCTGAGCAAGTGTTCCATTTTAAAGAACTCCAGTTTATGCTGAGCCAGCGTTCCATTCCATTCCAACGGGCTTCGATCTATATGTTGATGGACTGCAGACCGGAGGTTTGGAGTACAGAAATCGGGAGGTTCTGGCCATTGTGGCAAATGCTGTTTTGCACATTTATTTGTGCTCTATTTTTGTGAGTTTGTTTTAACACTGTGATTTTTTAAAACATTTTTTTATTAAATATACTGCACAATATATGCTCTCTTTTGGTTTTTCAGTGCATGCTATATTAACCAACTAAGAAGCAAAAGCGCTCTTTAAAGATATCAATCTACTGTGAACCCTAGGAGTACCCTAACTGTATCTGGGGTGCTCCAGAGGTATTTCTTCAATTTCCACCTATCTTGCGCCCTTTTCTTTTTTGTCTTTATTCAGGCTAGACTTAGTCTGAGATCCTCTAGTTCCTGTTCCTCGTGGTTATTCTAGTTCTGATAATCTGTGTATGACTCTTTGGCTCTGATTTCTGGTTATTCTCTAGTCTGCTCTCTAAGTATTTTCTGCTATCTGATAACTCGTGTATCACCAGGCTTGGCTTCTGGAACTTCTGTATGTATCTTGTCTGTTTAGATTTGTCTGTACATGTCTAGTTCAGTTGTTTTCACTCTACAGGCATGTGGCCACAAAGCCATATGGTGTGAGTGATTCTCAGGGCTTTGTCTGAACTCCCTGGCTGGGAGTGTGTGGATTTGCAGTGTGCTGCATTCATTGGGCATTTACGTATCAAGTTCTGTCTTGCATTATATTATTCACATTTTTCAAGTATTGGGTCCTGTCCTGCAGTGTGCAGAATTCATCGTGTTCCTAAGTACCAAGTTATACCTTGCAGTGTGTTGTATTCATTGTGCATTCACCTATCAAGTTCTGTCTTGCATTGTACTGCATTCGTGTTTTCAAGTTCAGGTGTTTTTCACTTTACAGGCATTTCTCCCGAAGCCATATGGTGTGAGTGATTCCCAGGGCTTTGTCTGAACTCCCTGGCTGGGAGTGTTAGGATTTGCAGTGTGCTGCATTCGCGTATTAAGTTCTGTCTTACATTGTATTGCATTTGTTTTTCAAGTCCTGTCCTGCAGTGTGCAGAATTCATCGTGTTCCTAAGTACCAAAGTATACCTTGCAGTGTGTCTGTATTCCTGCACTCTCATTTTTGTTTTTCAAGTACTGCAAGTATATGCTAAAGTCTGCTAACTATCTATATACCTGCCCTAAAGGCTTCAATCCTCACAGCCTGGGGACTCCCCAGCACCCTATAGGGGGCCCACCGTTACACACAAGTAGCTTTGCATGCCCACGACTGCTCACTACCAGGGATTGTAAGGGATCTTCATAACTGATGAAGGAGCCTAGCAGCTGTATATGAGATACAGCCTACCAGGCTCCATAGTGTACTGCAGGCCGGTTCTGGATTAGAGTGCTTCCAGGCACATCTAGCACACCCTGTGCACACGCCTATGCTGGCCTCCCTCACAATATAAATATATGTAAATCCTTCATAGATTGTAATTTCCCGTGAGAACAGTCTCCTCTAATGACACCGCATCATCCCCATTAAGATATGTGTTATCTTACATATCTACTAGACATTTCTGCTATATTGTCACCTATCTTATGCAGAACTGCAGAATCTGGTGTCACTATATATATGTTATGGTTAAAGTCCGAAGTGCGCTTAATTTTAGGATTACCCGGGTAATCCTGACATTACCCAAGCATCATTAGCAAAAGTCCGTTGTGAAATGAAATTTCGGACTTTATCCGGGTAATCTGCAAGGTATCCAGAGGCCTCTGGGTACTCTGGTCTTCTGCTGTGTTTTACCCGGGTAAAACGCACATTACCCTAGTGTTGTTGGATAAAGTCTGATGTGAAATGAAATATTGGACTTTATCCGGGTAAACTGCAAAGTATCCAAACGCCTCTGGGTACTCCGGTTTTCTTTGGTTTCCAGCAGGTTACAGTTGACTGAATTCCCGAGGATTACCCGGGTAAAGCTTCAAACTGTTAACTCTGTGTGTTAATTGTCTGAAAATTAATTTAGAAATATGAAAGATATTATATAAAGAGTAACCTAATGGTTATTATGTTTTATAAAGGAAATATGAGCACATATGACACCTAAAAAGAGCATGTAACTCTTTCATATTCATATAAGGAACATAGCCTGTTACTCTGTATATTCATTATATCTTAATACATTTTAATGTTTGTCTTTTGCAATTCTTGTTGATAATATCATTAGATAAAAGCAAAATTCACTTTTACCCAAGTGGGGTTGGATGCTTTGCAGATTACCCAACAGGGTTATTCAGAGAAAGGTGAAAACCAGGAGAATTGGCACGAGAACAGAACAATCTAGACCAAATAGCCGATTTGGAAAGTGAAATAAATGGGAGAATTTTACTGGTTTGGCTATTTTGACCTAGAATTTTCCATTCTCCAGCCATTCTGGTTTTCACCTCTCTCTGAATAACCCTGCAAGTGAAGCTGTGTATAGTCCTCAGATTACCCGGGTGAAGCTGTGGATAGTCCTCAGATTACCCAAGCGGGGTTGGATGCTCTGCAGATTACCCAAGTGAAGCTGTGTATAGTCCTCAGATTACCCGGGTGAAGCTGTGGATAGTCCTCAGATTACCCAAGCGGGGTTGGATGCTCTGCAGATTACCCAAGTGAAGCTGTGGATAGTCCTCATATTACCCGGGTAAAGCTTAAGGGCCCTATTACATTCTTCACACAAAAACGCACACGCATTGCTTGAATTTTTGTGCGAAGTGTTAAACGTTAACGCGCGTAGGTCAACGCTGGTGTTGCAATCCTCGCGCCTCTTTTCATCCGTCAAAAAATAACGCGCAGAAACACGCGCGCAGTAACGTTGCGCGCAGAAATCAGTGTGTGGACTGTTTTTTTCACGCGATTCAGCCAATTAGAATTACGAATCACAATTGTCTCATGTTAAGTTTTTGCGTCTGTCAAAGTCAATCTGCGCATATATGCTGTATAAAAAAAAAAAGCACACACAACTTATCAAATTTATTGGTTTGGTATGTGTAAAATGTGTAACTATACTTTGCTGCGTATTTTTTTTTGGGCTGGTGTATTTGGTTTTGGCCAGGTTGATAGAATTTGCCTTAAACACCAGCTTTTAGGAGTTGCTAAAATTATGCGCACAACGGCTATGCGTTAAATTCTGCGCATAGATTGTAATACCATCCGCGTACCAGCGCACAGACTCATTTGCGCTCACAATGTTAAGTATAGGACACGCAAAGTACAGTAAGCTTGCGCAGCGTTTGCGCAGGTTCACCCGCGGTAGACGATTGTGTGCGTTTGTTGCGTTGACATTGTAATATGACGTTCAGCGCAAAGGGTTTTGCCCCTCGCGTTAATGCATTTTTGCGCAGGCGCAAACGTTTGCTTGAAGATTGTAATAGGGCCCTAAGACTTTTATCTGAATGATAACAAAATTCGGTTTTTGCCAAACAGGGTCTGCAGATCATCCGGGTAAAGTGCGACTTTTTCAGCTCTTCCAGACTGTTACCCAACGGCGGTTGGCTAGTCCTAAGATTACCTGGGTAAAGTCCGATATTTTTTTTTTGCAGCTTTACCTGGCAGTTTTGGGTAATGTCAGGATTACCCGGGTAATTTTAAGTTTAAACGCTCTTCGGAATTTAACCGTAACATGTACGTAAACAGTAATAAAAAGTATAATTATAATTTACTTCTCTGCTCTGCAAACACAGAGAACCATGCCTTTGTCCTTCAAGTGTGGAGAAGTGGGTTCAACCTCACTACCAAAGGGGTTATTCAAAGGGAGCCGAATTGGCTCAGAATTTGCACTGAACGGTGAATTTCCCCGTACATTGCAATTTCGTGGCCATTCGGCTATTCAAAAAGCAGGCAGTTTGCCAAATATTTTGGAGAAAGGATTTTACCAGGAAGGATACATTGAGATTTCTCTCGTTTTCAAGTATGTTCTGGGTGGCAGGTATGTACCGTTGGGTGTCTTGCCCAAGGACACTTACTGGAGAGGTGGCTCGCTGGGATTGAACCCATGACTCCACAGGCTCTCTCCATGCAGAGTAGTGATGTTACCTCTACTCCACCCAGCCGGTACTATATTGGTGAATTGCCAGCAAAATACGGTTTGATGGCTGTGAAATCCCCCATAGAGAAGTAGTGGTTAATCTATTCAGAGAACGCTGAACAACACCAAAAGGTCAGTGAAATGCCCTGATGTTTGGTGGTTTCATTCAACAGGTTCAATCAGGCGAATTCCATAGGATTCAAAGTAAAAAATATTCCCTGTTTTTATTAAAAAAAATAATCCATTTATACTTTTCATTTGCAGCAAAAAGTCTCTTTATTTATTAATTTTTCAGTATTTTTTTAGGCATTTTTTATTATTTTTTCAGTGAAAGTTTATTTCCTGAATTCAGCAAAAAATGTTTTTTAAATAGCGGTTTTTTTCTGTAACAGGCATTTTTATTATTATGCATAGGACCTGATATACCGTATTATTTCTAGGCATTTTCGTCCAGCAGTTTTTTTGCAAACCCGTTGCCCCGTTTGGTGGCTTGTCGTCTTGTTTCGGATGCGTTCGGCGGTGTTGCAGTGGATTGTTGGGTGCGCTTGCCAGCTTATTGGATTGATCTGATGTTTTTTCTGCGTTTTTTTTAGTTGTTTTTTCTGTTCAATTCGGTGGTTTTGCATTCGGCGGCTTCTCTGCACTTCGGGGACCCTGCAGTAAATGCTGAATTCACCTCAGGGTCAGCGAACTTGCATCTCCGAAGTGCGGGGAATGAAAGAGCACCGAATTGCTGGTGGAATGTCAGTGCTCTTTGCATAACCCTGCATGTCTCTTCTTGACAGCTATGGAAATCAAGTTTCGATTCCTACCAAAACAACTTTTCAGCAAGTGTAAGTGGGCAAAACACCTAATAATTTATACTCGCCTACCTCACAATATAAATATATGTAACTATTTGTAAATACTTCATAGATTGTTAGTTCCCTTGAGAGCAGGGTCCTCCAATCACACCATATCATCCTCGTTAAGCTCTGTGTGTTCTGCTAATGTATCATCACCTATCTTGCGCGGAATTGCAGGATCTGCTGTCACTATACTGTATAAATAGATACCAAGAGTGTAATAATAATTTCAACATTTCAATGGGGAGTTTGCCAAACACCTTAGTGAGTTAGATTTGTTTCACCTTCTTAATTTTATGCTTTAAGCTCATCTGTTGAGGAATATGTAGTGCTGATAATACACGGTTGGTGGTTCCTTCCTAGCACCTGATGGGTGACGAGTTTCCCAACATAATAACCTTCCATCATGATGTCTAATATATATACCTGTGTGTATATATTTCTATACAGTATATACTGTACCTGTGTATATATTTATATACAGTATATACCTGTACGTATATTTTTTTTTACAGATCCAGCAGAAGACGCAGCACTATGATTATATCAATGAATACTCATCATTAGTGGTCAAATATATATAGAGGTAAACTATTATTTTTCTACCACATTCATCATTTAGAATTTATTTAAATGTTGCATAATGTGACATGTGAGAAATTATTGCCTTTACAATGATTTTTAATTTGTTCATCTTTTTTCATTCTAAATGAGGATATTTGCGGTTTTGTAGACCCATTTAAATCAAAACATCCTTTAAGAATTGTTTCTTAGTTCATTTTTTTATACGCTACCATTAAATAAGAAGGTACGATGACCAACGGATTCCTGACAAAGCAACAAGGTGGTTTCTAATGTTAACAGAAAAGAACTAATGCAATATAAAGAAAAGCCATTGTGAAAAAAAAATGAGAGAGAAGTAGCTATTATTGCTGAGTTTAATAGCCATGGTAAGGTTTTTCTAGAAATATATAAAAAAAACATAGACAATGGTTCATGTTGAGATTTAGTCTTAAATTGCTTATTACAAGAGAAACCAAAAGTTACTTTCAGCCAAGACAATCAAGAATAAAAAGCACCAGCCATTTTATAACGAATAGTACTTCTAATCCCTTTCTTGGCTGAAACTAATATCTCTGTTGCAGCAAAACATTTCTATTGCAATGAATAAAATAGGGAAGCGTGAAACAATGCAACTAGTTCCAGTAACAAAGCACTGCTATTTCTGGTACCCATTGCACTTTGTGCCAAGCATTACATTTTTATCCTTTTTTTTTTACATGGGTTTAAACGGTTATTATTATACCTTTAAAGACACAACACATTAACCCATTCTATTTTTCTAGCATACACTGACCAACACAGACAACAAGATTTTCCACTCTGCACCCCGGAACCAGCATAAGCATATGACCAACACCCCGGAACGAGCATAAGGTAGCAGGAATTCAGAATGCCGTCCAACACTCTCCTCCAAAGAACGCCATTCTTGCAAATGTATTTAATTTCTAAATGTATTCATTTCTGACTTATTCCATGTTTCAATGTTCCCTCCTTTTTTTTAAGGAGGGAACATTGGACCTCCTTTTTGGTCTTCACCTCTGCCTCTCACCCTCCCCCCTCTTCCTGCTCCTCCTCCTCCTCCCCCTCCTGCCGTGTAGGTTTTTAAAAGCACACTTAACAAATCTCCATTCTATTTTTCTAGCATACGCTGACCAACACATACAACAAGATTTTCCACTCTGTTGTCCCACCCTACCACCCAAGCCTGGTCGATTATTTAAGGGCTTCTTTACAGCTGTTTCCACTTCTCTCTCTAATTACCTTTACTCAGCACAACGTTCTGGTCCTTCCCATGCAACCGTCACAACATTTCTTCTAGCAACCAGCTTCACCTTCCCTCTGCTCCCATCTGTTTCACTTACCCTGTCCCTTAGATTGGAAGCTCACGGGATGTCTGGCCGAGCACTTTAGAGTCTCATTGTCCGCCGGAAGCTGCTGTCGAACTGCAGGATTTCAATAGAACATGGAGGAAGCTGTCTGGCTCTGCCTCATCCCGACTGTGCAGCAAAGGAGACCGTCTTCACCTGCCAATGCAGAAAAGATTGATGGGTAAGTTATTTATGGGAGAGTATTGAGGGTAGCTATGTCAGTGTCCTGGTAGCTGTACTAGTATTTCACAGCCAGGAGACACAGGGGGGGAAATCTGAGCAAGACTATACCCTCTTGCTTTATACTTGATGAGTTGTGGCTAGGTGCAGGAGCTAATGGAGGAAGCCATTGGTCATGAGGCGTTTGGCCAAAGGTCATGGCCTTTGCTTTAGGCTGGGATGTTCTCCTGCGTGGCTGAATACACATACAAGCAGGGTGCTCAGGAGACAGCCAGCCATAGAGATAAGAGAAGTTATGTTTTAACCCCTCATATGCTGCACTAACCCCATATATGCAAATTGGCAGCTTCACAGGAAAAGGTTCCATTTACCTTGTGTTTATTTCTTAATTTATTTCCCTCATTTTAACCCTATTTCCCTTTTAAGCCCAAACCTAAGTACGTAACTTAACCCCTTCACTGCGGATGAAGTGTGGGGAACATCCTCATTGACTCCCGCTATAAGCGGAGGATGTCCCCCACACGTCACTCGCAAGCGGGAGCCCTGGCGTTGATACTCACCTCTCTGTCGAGGGTCCCGCGGCGTTCTGGCTTCAGGGAAGCCAGACGATGAATATAGGCTGGCCCCTGATGTCTGATGTCATCGCACCATGCGTCATTTCGAGGCGACCCCCAAACAATGCCGGGAGACCGCCTGAAAGGAAGGGGTGATCCTTTTGAATCCCCCACCCTCCTGATTGGGAGGGTTTAAAGTAAAAAAAATAAGCACCGCTTTGAAGGGCAGTGTCTGCCCTTTAAAGCGGTGCCTTTTTTTTACCCCCTTATGTACCAGATCGCAATCCAGCGCTGTTCGTTGCCATATCGCGATCTAGCTCTGGTGGGGGCCGCCATCTTGGATGGTGCCTCCACCTCCGGGTTCAATCTCGCATCCTGACGTATCGTGCATAGCGCGATTATGTCAGATATCCGGGGAACCGCTAGCTGCCTGGGGATTTCCCAAGGAAATCCCCTGGTGGAGATATGGCGTTCCTTTGAACCCCGATATCTCCAGAACCGTGGTAGCTAGGGGTCATGGAGGGTATCATTCGTAAGGCCTGAGCATGATACCTTTTGAATGATACCAAAGATGACCAGGTTCAAAGTAAAAATAAAATAAAAAAATAGAAAAGAAATAATATAAAAAATAGAAAAAAAAAAAAAACATGTTTTTTGTTTTGTGTGTTGTTTTTATTAATGCAGCAATATTGTTCACATTTCAATTATAATGTGAACAATGATGCTGCACTAATGATTTTTTTCTATGGGGTGCGTTTGCTAAAAATCATGTAATTCCCCCCCAAAAATGTAACGGATCCCCATTTCTAATTTTTCTACAAGCGCACCCCATAGAAAATATAACCGCAAACGCTCATGTGATAAAATGGGAAAAAAAACACTTTACACGATGTAGATGATTAAAAATTCAAATTTTATTGCATTTTTTGTTACAATATACAGGCAGGACATAACGTATACATATAATAACAATATATTATGAATCTGCCAAGTCTGCCGGAAAGAACAATATACAATATGTCTGGGTTGTATAATAAAGTGTGGCTTCAAATCGCGTTTAAACATGATGAGCAAAAACGGTAAGAAACATAGAAACATAGAAAAATGTCGGCAGATAAGAACCTTTCGGCCCATCTAGTCTGCCCAATTACATGGATACTTTACCTGGATTTATCTTTTGTTTAGGATAGCCTTATGCCTATCCCATGCTTGCTTAAATTCAATTACTGTTTTGGCCTCTACCACTTCAACTGGAAGACTGGTCCATGTATCCACCACCCTCTCAGTAAAATAATGCTTTCTGATGTTACTTTTAAACCTTTGCCCCTCTAATCTAAGACTATGTCCTCTTGTTTTGCTACTTTGTTTCCTTTTAAATATACTCCCTTCCTCTACCTTGTGGATTCCCTTTACGTATTTAATGTTTCTATCATATCTCCTCTGTCTCGTCTTTTTTCCAAGCTGTACATGTTAAGATCATTAAGCCTTTCCTGGTAACTTTTCTCCTTCAAGCCGTACACCATTTTAGTAGCCCTTCTCTGAACTCTCTCTAAGATGTCTATATCCTTCTGGAGATACGGTCTCCAGTACTGCACACAGTACTCCAAGTGAGGTCTCACCAGTGCTCTGTACAGTGGCATGAGCACTTCCCTTTTCCTACTGCTAATACCTCTCCCTACACAACCAAGCATTCTGCTAGCATTTCCTGCTGCTCTATTACATTGACTACTTACCCTTAGATCCTCTGAAATAATAACCCCTAAATCCCTATCCTCAGATGTTGAGGTTAGGACTGTATCAAATATTCTATATTCAGCCCTTTGGTTTTTACGTCCCAGGTGCATTATCTTGCACTTATCCACGTTAAAACTCAATTGCCACAGCTCCGACCATTTTTTTAGTTTACCTAAATCATTTGTCATTTGGCTGATCCCTCCAGGAACGTCAACCCTGTTGCAAATCTTTGTGTCATCAGCAAAAAGACATACTTTTCCATTAATACCTTCTGCAATATCACTAATAAATATATTAAATAGAATGGGTCCAAGTACTGACCCCTGAGGTACCCCACTGGTAACAAGACCTTGCGCCGAATAAACTCCATTTACCGCAACCCTCTGTTGCCTGTCACTCAGCCACTGCCTAATCCATTCAACAATATTGGAATCCAAGCTCAAAGATTGCAATTTATTGATAAGCCTTCTATGCGGAACAGTATCAAAAGCCTTACTGAAATCTAAATAAGCAATGTCTACTGCACCACATGTGTCTATTATTTTTGTTACCCAATCAAAAAAATCAATAAGATTAGTTTGGCATGATCTCCCTGAGGTAAACCCATGTTGTTTCTGATCCTGTAATCTATGTGTTTTTAGATGTTCAACAATCCTTTCCTTTAACATGGTTTCCATTAATTTCCCCACTACTGACGTAAGACTAACTGGCCTATAGTTCCCAGATTCCTCCCTACTACCCTTCTTGTGAATGGGCACAACATTTGCTAATTTTCAGTCTTCTGGGACGACTCCCGTTAGCAAGGATTGGTTAAATAAATCTGTTAACGGTTTTGCTATTACATCACTGAGCTCTTTTAATAATTTAGGGTGGATCCCATCAGGCCCCATTGACTTATTTGTCTTTACTTTAGACAGCTGCTGTAGAACCTCCTCCTCTGTAAACTGATATGTAATTGTCTCGTTAGTGTTTCCTAAATATTCATTGAGGCAGTCAGCGAATGAGAATGAGCTCAGCACCCAGCGGTGAAATGCCACAGCAGTGAAGGGGTTAATAAAAGTCCAAAGATTAGTTACCTCTACTGAAGCAAAGTTACTTCCAAATACATTTACCTTACCTCAATATTAAATTACCCTAAGGATGCCTTTTAACATTAAATGTCCTTTAACATTAACTTGCCTTAGTGCCCCTAATATTTAGGCGCTCATAACATGACCCTTATTTCAACTCTAGAGTTGAACACTATCATGATCATATTTATGTTGTTATGTATATCTGGCAGTGTCTGCGTGTGCCAATATGTGCGTATCTGACGGAATGTGTGTGTGCCAGTGTGTGTGTGTGTGTATCTGAGATTAGATATTCCTGATGTATAATTAAAATAGTATTACAGGAATGACCAAAATGGAGGCTACTTCAACTACCTATGGGGGTAACCCTTTACTATTGATCAGTAATTCACAAGCGAAATAAACCATAAATAAAACATAACTTTTAATATAAATTCAATAAAAATAAGTATTCAGACAGAACATCCCCTCAACCATCAATAACACACATTAAAAAAAATAAAAAAAATCAGGTGGGTGGAGTAGAGGTAACATCACTGCTGTATAATAGGGATGAGCTGTTCGGTTCGGACGGATTGGAGTTCGATCCGAACTTAGCCTGTTCGATTAGATCGCGAACTCCGAACATTTCCGGGTGTTCGCCGCATGTTCGACCACAATGCATCACAATGGACCACAATGCATTTTCCCACTGGCCTGAAGCTCGTAATTGGCTACAGCCTTGCACCTGACCACGGGTCTGGTGCAAGACAGGTTCAACAGTATGCCAATCACGGCTCAGAGTCCTGATTGGGCAAATTTTGCCCAATCATGGACTCACAGAGCTAAGTCCCGCAGCACACTATATAACGTTTCCACGCATAGCTACAGCACGCATTTTGAGAGGAGATTTCAGAGGAGATTGTTGTGTGTTGTTACTGCCTGTCTGCCACGCTACTGGGAGGTTTGGGGGTCTCATTTCTACCAAATATCAGGGAATTTAGGTGATGTGTGTCTTGTCACTGTGCCAGCAAGTTTTTTTGGGGGTTAAAAATTTCTTTAAAACATTTGTGAATTGAGGTGATCTTCTGTGTCTTGTCACACAGCCAGCAAGAATTTTTGGGGGTTACAAATTTCTTTAAAACATTTGTGAATTGAGGTGATCTTCTGTGTCTTGTCACACAGCCAGCAAGAATTTTGGGGGTTAAAATTTTCTTTAAAACATTTGTGAATTGAGGTGATCTGTCTCTTGTCACACAGCCAGTACCACGCAGTATTTTGGGGCTCACTAATTTCTACAAAACATTTGGGAATTGAGGTGATCTGTGTCTTGTCACACAGCCAGTACCACGCAGTATTTTGGGGCTCACTAATTTCTTTAAAACATTTGTGAATTGAGGTGATCTGTGTCTTGTCACACAGCCAGTACCACGCAGTATTTTGGGGTCACTAATTTCTTTAAAACATTTGTGAATTGAGGTGATCTGTCTCTTGTCACACAGCCAGTACCACGCAGCATTTTGGGGTCACTAATTTCTTTAAAACATTTGTGAATTGAGGTGATCTGTCTCTTGTCACACAGCCAGTACCACGCAGTATTTTCGGGTCACTAATTTCTTTAAAACATTTGTGAATTGAGGTGATCTGTCTCTTGTCACACAGCCAGTACCACGCAGTATTTTGGGGCTCACTAATTTCTACAAAACATTTGGGAATTGGGGTGATCTGTCTCTTGTCACACAGCCAGTACCATGCAGTATTTTGGGGGTCACTAATTTCTACAAAACATTTGGGAATTGAGGTGATCTGTCTCTTGTCACACAGCCAGTACCACGCAGTATTTTGGGGCTCACTAGTTTCTACAAAACATTTGGGAATTGTTATAATCCATGTGTTCTCACTGACTGCCACCCTTCAAGGGGTCTCACTGATTTATAGGAGGTTTCACTGCCACCCATCAAGGGGTCTCACTGATTTATAGGAGGTGTCTGAGACTTGTAATCTGTGTCTTGTCACTGGCTGCCAGCTATCAGGGTGTCTCACTGAGTTATACCAGAGTTCTTTAAATCTTTAATCTTTATACCAGAGTTCTGTATTTATTAATCTATATATCACTCACCATGTCTGAAAGAACAAAAAGGACAGGCAGATGCTCCCAGACACAGATAAGAGGGCAAGCAGCCCCTGTGTCGGGAGGCTGTGTCTCTGGTCGTGGTGGACGTGGTGCATCCTCTGCAGGGGCACGCTTGTCCTTTCTAACTGGTGCTGGCCATCTTAAGCAGCGGCAACATACAGAGGACTTGGTGGATTGGCTAACCAGGCCATCCTCATCCTCCGAGTCCTTCCCATCCAGCCAGGCTTCTAGTGCTTTACAGTCCACCTCAGCTGCCAAAGAATCTAATGCAGCCTCCATGTCCACAGCTACTCCTGCCGTAGCCTCGCTATCACACACGGAGGAGTCAGCTAAATTGTTTGACTACGATGAGAGTGACATGCTGCTTGAGGATGCGCAGCAAGTACAGTGCTCTGATTCAATCTCTGAGGTTGAGGAAGGGAGTATAATCAACCTAGAGGAAGGGGGTGCCAGTGATGACACACAAATAACTGGCACTCATGTTGCCCCAGCAGCTGCAGCATACTGCCAAGTTGGCTCCAGTGACGAGGAGATAGGGGGTGATGATGACAATGATGATGAGGTCACTGACTTCACCTGGGTGCCTGATCGAACAGAGGAATTAAGTGAGGAAGAGGGGGAGGAGGAGGCACAACATACTCTGTGACCAACCATAGCATTAGCCAGTCCAAGGCATCACATGTCAGAGCTGCTCCGGTGCAGAACGCTGTTGTCTCAAAGAACACATGCAGGAACTCTGTTGTCTGGGAGTTCTTTAAGAAATGTGCAGTAGAGTGCAGCGTTGCTATTTGTAATCTATGTCAGATGAGGCTTAAGCGTGGGAAAGATACCGGACACTTGGGTACCACGTGCTTAAGGCGACATATGAACAACTGCCACACATCCCGTTGGCGCAAAACTTTGCGTAGGTCCTCCTCCTCCTCATCTGTCTCTACCCCCACTGTATGTCCTGCCATGTCATTGCCTACAACCTCCACCGACAGGGATGATGCTACAGTAATGGATGTACCAGGTCCTTCCTCACAATGTGACATCATCCCAGCAGCTGAAGATTTACGCAGTCAGATTACGTTGCCGCAGCTGCTGCAGCGTAAGAAAAAATATAGTCCCAACCATCCCCAAACACAGCATCTAAATGCCAGCTTAGCAAAATTACTCGCATTGCAGCTGCTGCCTTTCCAGCTGGTGGACTCTGCTCCCTTCTGTGAATTTTCTGAATGTGCTGTACCACAGTGGCAGGTTCTAAAACGCCATTACTTTTCACGCAAGGCCATTCCAGCACTATACCAGCACGTGGAAGACAATGTTATCCAGTCATTGGGAAAGGCAGTCAGCAACAAGGTGCATGTGACTTTAGACACGTGGTCCAGCAAGCATGGACAGGGTCTTTACATTTCCTTCACGGCACACTGGGTAACTCTGATTGCAGCTGGGAGGGATCCAAGACGGGGCTCTGTGCTGGAGCTTGTTCATCCACCACACCTCCAGAAAGCTGCCTGTATGAGGTCTGTCTGCTCCACCACCACCACCTCTTCCTCCTCCTCCTCCTCCTCCTCCTTCTCCTTCTCTGTCTCTGGAGAAGTGGCAGTTAAACCGACACCTGACAGGGTCTACGCAATGGCTCAAGCAAAAAGATGCCATACTGTGCTTGAGCTGGTTTGTTTAGGGGACAGGAGCCACACCGGGCCAGAAATTCTGTCAGCTCTGCAGGGGCAGGTGCAGAGATGGTTAACACCACGCCAGCTTCAGCTGGGAATGATCGTCTGCGATAATAGCAGCAACCTTCTCTCCGCCCTACGCAAGGGTAAATTGACGCATGTACCATGCCTAGCACACGTCCTAAATCTAGTGGTACAGCGTTTCCTAACCAAGTACCCAGGGCTGCCAGAGCTTCTCATCCAGGCCAGAAAAGTCTGCAGCCACTTCAGACGGTCATTCCCAGCAAGCGTTCGCCAGGCAGAAATTCAAAGAGAATTCCACCTTCCCACAAACCGTCTGATCTGTGACATGCCCACCAGGTGGAACTCGACATTAGCAATGCTGCAGCGTCTGCACAAGCAGCAGAGGGCCATCAACGAGTACCTGTGTGAGTATGGCACAAGGACAGGTTCAGGTCAACTTGGTTTTGTTTCCCCCCCGCAGTGGCTGATGATCAAGGATGCATGCACTGTACTGTCACCATTTGAGGAGGCAACGAGGATGGTGAGCAGGGACAGTGCATGCATCAGTGACACAATTCCTGTTAGTGTTCCTGCTGGAGCACACTCTGCGGGGAATTATAGATGTGGCTCTAGAGGCAGAGCAGCGGGAGGAAGAGGAGGCCTTCCCTAGCTCTCAAGGCCCCAGTCTTTCCACAGACAGCATTCCAGCGGGTCCTACTCCGGTCAGACAGGAGGAGGATGAGGAGGAGGAGGAGGCAGAATATTTAATATAGTGGGGGCATTGAAGGTGGGGATTCCTCAAGGGAGGGTTTCGTGTGCCCAGAAACACAAGAGCTAGTGCATGGCTGGGAAGAGGAAGTGCACGATACGGTCATCCTCATTGACCAGGAAGACTCGGAAGCTAATGCCACCTCCAACCTACGCTGCATGGGCTCCCTTATGATACAAAGCCTGCTAAAGGACCCCAGGATTCGTGCTATCAAGGAGAGGGATCATTACTGGTTGGCAACCCTTCTTGATCCATGATACAAGAGTAAAGTTGCAGAGCTCATCCTGCCCACACAGAGGGAGCACAGGATGAAAAAACTTGAGGATGCTCTAAAGCGACACTTGTGTAACACCTTTCCAGGCACTGGTAGATTACCAAGTGCTGACACACGTGCTTCTGAGGCTGCGGATGTTCAGAGGAATAGTGGTGAAGGCCAGGGCCACTTGACTGATGCATTTTTAAATTTTTTTAGTCCTTGAACGCCCAGGGACGTCAAATGTAGGCACCCATTGCCAGCATCTTCACCATATGGTGCAGGACTACCTAGGGGCAAGGGCAGACCTGGATACCTTTCCAGCAAATGATCCACTGGCTTACTGGGTGTTGAGATTGGATCACTGGCCAGAATTTAGCCAATATGCTATGCAGTTACTAGGTTGCCCTTCATCTAGTGTGCTTTCTGAAAGGACGTTCAGTGCTGCTGGAGGTTTTGTCACAGACAAAAGAGTGTGTCTGTCCACTGACTCTGTAGACCGGCTGACATTTATAAAAATGAATCAGTCCTGGATCAGCAGCTATCAATCCCTGATGCTGAAGTAATGGAATAGATCGGGGATGTCCTCTTCTGCATTCACAAAACCTCCGAGCACTGAAATCTTCCACAATACCACAAAAGGGTTACGGTGTGAAGGCACTTGCTGCCATGAAAGGCACAATATTTGGCTGCACTGACGCCTGTGCCAAATTTATATCATTTTAATTTTTTGAACCGCAGGGTCCAACCCTGCACTCTTCCACAATACCACAGAGGGGTTACTGTATGATTACACTTGCTGGCCTGGCACCAAAGGCACAATATCTGGGTGCACTGACGCCCATTACCAGCTAAAAAACTTTTCAATATAGGACCACAAGGTTCACCCCTGCATTCTTCCACAATACTACAGAGGGGTTACTGTATGATGATACTTGCTGGCCTGGCAGTCTTGCACCAAAGGCAGAATATCTGGGTGCACTGACGCCTTGACCAGAATCATATCTTTTCAATATAGGACCACATGGTCCACCCCTGCATTCTTCCACAATACTACAGAGGGGTTACTGTATGATGATACTTGCTGGCCTGGCAGTCTTGCACCAAAGGCAGAATATCTGGGTGCACTGACGCCTTAACCAGATGCATATCTTTTTAATATAGGACCGCAAGGTTCACCCCTGCATTCTTCCACAATACCACAGAGGGGTTACTGATAGTATGATAGTACTTGCAGGCCTGGCACCAAAAGCACAATATTTGGGTGCACTGCCACTGACGCCTGTATCAGATTCATATCCTCAGAGGGGTTACGGTGTGATGGCACTGTTGGGGACGCTAAAGGACCAATTTTGAAACACCTATTGTTACTTTCATCCAAAGCCTGCATAAGTTTCACAATAATTTAGCCAAAAAAATCTGTAAACTTTTTCTGCGTGTACGAAAATGTCTCCTCTTTTCATACAGACTGCCGCCCCAAGCAGTTGTTTATGGATAGATTAAAGGAAAAGCATTTACCGTCATTTGAAACGTCATTTTTTTGTTTTTAAGTGTTTCTATACATCCTAGAAATCCGCCACTTCACGGGCAGGTTATGGGGACCTCCTAGGCACGATATTTGAAGGAATTTTTGGTTTTTATTTTTAACCCTTATTTCATGGAAAACTCACTGTCCCTTTAAAAACTTTTTTTTTAACTTTTTGTCCTTGTTTCCTGTCCCCCAGGGCACTACCCGGACCCCCATACACCTTTTATGGCAAATATCTAGCATATATGCCCTCTTGGAGGGCACTCTAAAAACCGAATTTTCAGCCCCATTGACTTGCATGGAGTTCGAGTTCGGGGTATGGGGGGTTCGGGCCCGAACCGAACTCGGGGGGTGTTCGGCTCATCCCTACTCTATAACCGTGGAGACCCAGGTTTGAATCCCGGCCAGAGCACCTGTCCAGTAAGTGTCCTTGGGCAAGACACTTAATGGTACATACTCGCCACCCAGGACAAACTTGAAAATGAAAGAAATCTCAATGTATCCTTCCTGGTAAAATACTTTCTCAAAACAAATGAATTAAGACACTTACAAAATAGGTAGAACCTATGCCTATGATAGTTGCCCCGAGTGACAGAAAGGGGTCAAGGCCAGTATTAATGGACAGGTATCATTGGGCAAAAAATAAAATAAACATATGCTCCAAGTAAATAAGTCAGCGGTGGGGAACCGGTTTTCAGCGTGGTGGACTAGATCCCTATTTGAACCACTCCTGCCCTAATATAAAGACTGGTCAGACCAAATAGAGAATGCACATGGGTTAATGGGCTAAGCAAACTATAGATGAATATATCAATTCCATTCTGTTTGATTATACCAATACTTTGTCCCCCAAAAGAGAAGAAATCTTGGCAAACTATCCCCTATTTTCCACTGCCCACAGTCGAGGCCTGGATGCACAAATAATATTACTTTGATATCAATAGCATTAGATAAATATGTGTTTCAATGCCCACAGATCATGGAACTTAAATATATATACGGGGCTCTCATAAAATCATGCATAAACACAACTGTAGGTATACCATTGCTACTAAAGAACCAATTCACAGCATCTCTGTGAAGGAAGTAGGAAGCGGACCTTCATGTATGGGCATTTATAGGACAGAGGGGAAGAAAGAAAGCCAACTAAAGAATCTCGATTTTTCTGCTCATAACCATAGAGGCAGAAACCACCAACGAGGCAAATAATTCTAACTCATAGCCATGCTACATGTTTTGCCTACCCACTCAGCGTCTTCAGGAGTAAGAACAAAAGTGTGTGCACACACACAAACAAAATAATTCTGACAATCTAGCTGCAATCTCAGTGCTGACATTTAAGGCGTTACTCATTAGTGTTACCTTGTTCAGGCGAGGGCTAGGTTTTTTTTGGGTGTCTTATAGACCCTCCTTTGGGGAGGTGTTATTGACTGGCATTTAACAAGACCAAAAGCGTTCTATAAATCCTGTTTGCCCATCTCTTCATGGGACATTTGAGGTCCTCACAAGCCTGTGTAATTTTTATTATTCTCCCCTGGTTTATTTAATAGGGAATATATCCCTCTGGGGGCTGCAGCAACTGTCTTAGTTGTTGGCAGGTAGTTCTGTGCATACGCCGATCACACTCCACCCGTCTATAACGCATGGTGAATGCCTACGATGTGCGTATGCACCTTAACTGAGGTGCCATCTTAGATGCGGATGGGTGGTGAACCAGGTATGGGCCAACGCCTGACCCGGAGACCGGTCTCCTAACGCTAATTACAGATTGCGTTTCCTCTGTTAAGTATAGGATGTCCAAAGTAAAGTAAGCTTGCTCAAGCTAGAGCAATCACCGATGCACTAATGGATTTTTCCTACGTGTAACGTTAGGGATAAATATGGGGGGGCATGCGTTAAAGTCACTTATTCATTAACGCTTACATCTCCAAACTCTACAGTTTGGATTCAGTATGTAATCTAGCCCCATATGTACACAAAATTCTTTTGCATTGCTGCAGGGGCTTTTGAAGGTCAAGAATACTCGATCATGGTAGTATGCCATATTGGATTTTTTTTGTCTTATCCTCTTATGCATTTTACCACACTAATAGGGTGATCTATTTAGAAATTTTAAAGAAATAACAAGATAGGTTGTATTTTTAGATAACAATAACCTAGAAAAATGGATACGTTTGGAAAAGTTTTCCATTAGTTCTATTTTTGACTAAAAATATATAATATGTATATTCTCATGACAATTCTCTATATGGTTCAGTTCAGTCAAGACACCTCATTTTCATGGCCATTAGGTCAAGACTTGTGATTGTTTGCACATGGAATGTGGGAAGCTTTTTTAAATAATTCAGTGTTATTCACTTACACTGGGACTCAGGACTTACATTGACTTTTTAATTTAATGAAGCACAGTTTTGAGATGGCTTGCACTCTGCCCCGTGTTTTAATCAGCTCTTCACTTAATTATGCATTTTGCCACTTGCAAAATTGACTGATAAATGTATTCTACAAGTGAAGTCAAGAATACCGCCGGAAAATATTCTAAGAAAAGGAATTGAGTAAAATAATGTTTAAAACCATAAAATACATAAGCATAAAAATGATTAATAGTTCAATATTCCATTTTCTATATATTTTATGCCACTATCATTTGTTCCATTAATTAATATATCACGGGTCAAATTCGTCCATCTTATATGTCCCATTTCTCTACAACTAGCACCCTGTTTTCTTTGATACAACCCCCAAAAAAATACACCTAAGATAGCTAACTGCCTCCATATAGACCTAGCCTGCACTTTATTCATATCCAACACTAATAATTTTTGTTCTGAGGAAGTACCAGGAAGGATACATGGAGATTTCTCTTGTTTCCAAGTATGTCCTGGGTGGCGAGTATGTACTGTTAGGTGTCTTGTCCAAGGACACTTACTGGAGAGGTGCTCTGACTGGGAGTAGAACCTGTGTCTCCACAGTTATAGAGCAGTGATGTTACCTCTGCTCCACCCAGCCGGTATCCGGTATCAATTAAAAATTAAATACCAAGGGCTACATTACAATCCCCGCGTTAAAACAGCGGCGCTAGGGAGAAAAAACTACGCCCGCAGTTTTCTCCCTACCCGCCCCGTTTTAACGGGGGATTACAATGCAGGCACTTAAAAAGCTGCCTGCATTGGTAGCGGCGCTACTCCCCAGGATGCTCGTGGTGGCGCTGAGCACCGCCGTGAGCATCCACTTGATGGAGTCCATAGGACTCCAGTGAGCTAGACGTGGGCGGTCACATGACCTGACAGATCTCGCCTCGCGAGATCCAGCCGGTCGGCGTAGTGATATGCAGGGAGAGGCTGAGGAACTTTTTCCCCTAGTCTCTCCCTGCTCCCGCCGGACGTAGGAGGCGGACAAAGCCGTGGTCCTCGCCGCGGGACAGGAGGTGAGTATCCAGGGGCAGACTGACCGGTCGGGCAAATCGCACCTCGACCGAGGGCCTGGGCCTATCAGAGGGCCCGGGCCTGGCAGGGCTAGGAGTTCTAAATGCACAGCTGAGCTCCGCCGTACTGACTGTCCACTGAGCAAGCACTGTAGTAATACGGCCGGAGGCAGAGCGTACCACCTGGCAGCCCAGGCTGGGGGAGCAGCAGTCTGCTGGGAGTCACACATACCAGCTCCTGAAATGAAATGTAGACTGTACCAAGTTCCCGGCGACCATGTGACAAAGCATGTCTCCCTCCATGCCTGCCTGACAGCGAGAGGAAAGGGGTGGATCTGAAGCTGAACAGGACCAGAGGAGAGAAGACAGGACCAGAGGAGAGAAGGGCTGAAGCCTTTGTGCAGGGACTCCCAGGAGGTATGTAATGGGCCCCTGAAAGTCTGATCCTTCCTCCTATCTAGAGTGTAAACTCCTGTGTGCTGGGGCCCTCTGTTCCTCTAGATTGTAAACTCCTGTGTGCTGGGGCCCTCTGTTCCTCTAGATTGTAAACTCCTGTGTGCTGGGGCCCTCTGTTCCTCTAGATTGTAAACTCCTGTGTGCTGGGGCCCTCTGTTCCTCTAGATTGTAAACTCTTGTGTGCTGGGGCTCTCTGTTCCTCTAGATTGTAAGCTCTTGTGTGCTGGGGCTCTCTGTTCCTCTAGATTGTAAGCTCTTGTGTGCTGGGGCTCTCTGTTCCTCTAGATTGTAAGCTCTTGTGTGCTGGGGCTCTCTGTTCCTCTAGATTGTAAGCTCTTGTGTGCTGGGGCTCTCTGTTCCTCCTAGATTGTAAACTTCTGTGAGCTGGGGCCCTCTGTTCCTCTAGATTGTAAGCTCCTGTGAGCTGGGGCCCTCTGTTCCTCTAGATTGTAAACTCTTGTGTGCTGGGCCCTCTGCTCCTCTTGATTGTAAGCTCTTGTGTGCTGGGGCCCTCTGCTCCTCTAGATTGTAAGCTCTTGTGTGCTGGGGCCCTCTGCTCCTCTAGATTGTAAGCTCCTGTGAGCCTGACCCTCTGCTCCTCTAGATTGTAAGCTCATGTGACCCGGGCTCTCTGCTAAAACCACTTATTTTCCGTCAGTGCGCCTCCCAAGACCATACTCTGGAATCACCCCTGTGTCACATCACATGACCTCGCCATTATGAGCCACACAGGGGGAGAGAATTTCTGCTCTAGGGAGCTGGTTTATAGAAGAGTCAAGACTCTTGACTAGAGTGATTTTTTTTTCTCTCCCTCCTGGGACCGACATTATGTTCCTGTAAATCAACTAGTTATAGTAATATATAGAAATTTGCCAGACCGTGAGCCACACACAACTTGAATAAACATTAAGGTGAGCTAACTTGGCTATGGATATATTTGAGTAAAATGTATGGGCCAGGGGGAGCACTTTGGTGTTAAAGGAACACTCCACTGAAACAATTGGAAGTCCTATTTGCCTATATTTTTATTTGCTTTTTATTTTTCCCAATTTTACTCACCTTTTTCTCCATCAGATGCAAGACTTTTCTGCGCAGTTTGCGCTACTGGTGGAAATTTCGCAACAGGACTTGGTCTGTATCTATCAGGGTTATCCAAAGAGATCCGAATTGCTTGAGAAAGGTAACCGAATGCTGAAAATCAGTGTTCGGTTACCTTTCCTGGCCATTCGGCTATCCAGAGAGCAGGCAATACGCCAAATCCTGGCGAATTGCCTGCACATACGGTGCCTGTTCGGTGCCTGTTCGAGGGCAGTGAAATCCCCATGAAAAAGCACTGCTTCGGCTATTCAGAGAACAAAAACCAGCAGTGAAAGGTTCCCGAAATGCCCTGCCATTCGGTGGTTTAATTCGGCAAGTTAATTCAGGAGAATCCCATAGGCTTCAATGTTAAAAATATTCCTGTTTTAATTCAATATCTAATAAACCATTCATTATAAAATTCTGCAGTAAAGAGTCTCTTTATTTATAGATTTTTTAGGATACTTTAAGCATTTTTCTGAATTTTTTTTTTAAAAGTCCGATTTTTTTTATTATTTTTTTATTTTTTTAAGTTTACTTATTTTTTCTGTAACAGCCCTTTTTATTATCATTCCCTGGACCTCATATGCAAATTTCAGACATTTTCGCTCAGTAGTTTCTTTGCAAACAGCTTTTTACTTTCACATTCATACAAACTGTTTTGCTAATTTATTCACCTCCCTCTGTCTGCGGTGTCGGCTTTTTCTTGGCTTTTTCTGGCGGCTTCACTGTGTGCGATCGGCTCCTGCTCGGGTTTTTCCGGCGTCTTCGACGGGTTAATCCAGATGTTTTTGAGGATTTTCGGTGTGCATTCGGCAGGTTTTGCGGTTAGTTTTCGTCAGGTTTGCGGTAGCTTTTCCCTGCAATTCGGGGACCCTGTGGTGTTTGCTGAATACACCGCAGGGTCACCGAAATAGGATCGGCAACACGAACCGAATTGAAGAGAACGAAAAGTCACCGAATGTGCGGTGACTTTTCGAATCTCTTTGGATAACCCTGTATGACTTGTATTGCACTTGTTTATAAGATCTTCCATTTTTGTTTGTAGTCTGCAAATGTGGAGTTGAGGCTGGAAGAGCCTTTTGGGTGGGAAAGAGGTGGGTCATGGGTGGAGTCAGGGGGGCCCTTGCTTTATTTGGTCCGGGGGCCCTGAGTCTTATCAGTCCGCCCCTGTGAGTAACGGATTCTGCAGAAGCGGAATCCGTTAACACCAAGTCCTGGCTCTGGTTAACTTTTCGCTAACCACAGCGGGACGTTAATCAGCGCTAGTAGATTGTAACCCTAATGCTGAGTAACACTTTGCGCTCCCCGTGTTAAGTATAGGGAGCACAAAGTACAGTAACCTCGCGCTGAAAAGCTCAAGGTACCAAACGCAAACGGGTTACTTAACCCGTTAGCGTTTGGATTGTAATATGCGGTAGACACCGCGGCTAACGTTAATGCTCATGCAGGTGAGCGCTAATGTTAGCACCTAGATTGTAATGTGGCCCCAAGTGTTTTTTCAGGGTTACATTTATATTCCCCTATTAAAAAAATATAAATATGGAGAGCAAACAAACAGCAGGACCAATATTATCGGCTTGCGTTGAGCTTCCTTCCGTGGCTAGGTGCTAATTAAGGCCCGTGTCAGCCGAACGCAGTGATCACATCCGTATTGCCGCACAGTTTAACGTCCGTCGTAGCATAGAATCATGAGCAGCAGAGACCAACACACTAAGCACGTCCGCACCGAACTGCGCACGCACAACGCACGGGGCAAATGGACGCAAGTTAGGCAAGAACGTAAAACCGCTAGGATGGACGCGCAGAGTGCTCCACGTCCGCATAGCGTTCTGTGTGAGTGATGAGATGTCAGACGCAGAGCATTTGCGACATCTGACACCTTGACGCACAAAATGGCTTTTCATATAATTTTCAACTTTTTATCATTTTTCATATTAGTTTTGTTTCCCATAATTCCCTTGCTTGTTCAACGTCCGTCAAAAACAACTGACCGTGTGGTGTCTACAGCATCTTCCGTCAGAACGTATGTCCGTTGTGCACGCACGCAGAGTGCGCTCAGAATGCGCTCGTCTGACATTAATTAGCCTAAGTGCTTACCTTCGAAAAGGTGCGCAAAAAGGAAGACGGTATGAAAAATCTGCAAGAGCAGATTTTTTTTTTACTTACCATCTCCCTTTTTGCACCAGGCTTGGAATAGGGCCTTAAATTGGTTATTTGTTGTTGAAATAATTGACAGCCAGATACATTGCAGTTATTTGAATTTCAATTATGAAAACCTTTTGCCAATTGGCTAAAAATACTTAAAGAAAAAAAACCATAACAAAACACAGGCTGAACCACAAGAGAAATCATCAATAATAAACCAGGAGACAAGGCAAAGATGGGGTACAAGAAGGAACACAAAAGAAAGGGAGCAGGAACCAAATAAACAGAACTAGGTCAAGAGTGGAGAGAAACACACTTCAGAAGACATTGCTGAACAGCAAGCTTTTGGGTTGACGGCTTAAGAAAACCCTAGACTAGATGCAGGGAGGACAAGAATTAGAGGCAGCCTGGATAGGGCCAACCACTGGATAAGCTGGCCCTCCCGTGGGCTCCAGGACTGAAAGCATGACAACTTCTAAATGATCATCTAATTTAGTGAACTGAGTACAACTCAATATGTTGCGCCGCTTACAAATGTCTTGTTTCCCAGGGATCAGTTTCATACCATTGACCATACTCTATAGATGGCAGTATCTGAGTTTATCGATTTTGGGCCATGTTACATTCTCTGCGTAAATGCGCTGGAGCAGCTCAATTTTTTTTGCGCGCAGTGTCCAGCATTATCGAGCGAAAATTAACGTGATATTCGGATCCGAACGCATTTTCTCATCCATCAAAAAATAACTTTAGGAAAAAAAACGCGCAAAACGAATTGTAATACGCACGCAGTAACGTTGCGCATGTAAATCAGTGTGCGGACTGTTTTTTTTTCGCGGGATTCAGCCAATCAGAATTAAGAACCTTAATTGACATTCACCTTAATTGACTCACTAATGTTTTTGCGCATGTCAAAATAAATCTGAGTATACATGCTGCAGCAATAAAAAAAATATGCACGAATTCACAATTTTTTGGTTTGGGTATGTGTAGAATGTGTAACTATACTGTGCTGTATTTTTGTTTTTCGTGCTGGTGTATTTTGTTTCGGCCAGAACGTTCAGATTTGCAGTTAACACCAGGTTTTCAAAGACGTTAAAATTATGCGCGCAAACGTCGTTCATAGGAAGTTGCGCATCTATTGAAATACCATCTGCTTAACGCATTTGCGCTCACAATGTTAAGTATAGGACGCGCACAGTTCATCACGCTCGCGCAAGTCCATCCGCGTTAAACGATAACACGCATCATTTGCGCGAACGTTGAAATACGACATTCTGCGCAAATGGTTTTGTCCTCGCGCAAATGCGCATTTGCGTGCGCGCAAAACTGATGCGCGAGGAATGCAATATCGCCCTTTGTCTTTTGTGCTAATCCAGATGTTAGCATTCAGATGTAAAAGACTCATCAGTTTTCCTTTGAGTGATTTAACTGCCGTAGAACGTTTTACAGATGGAGTCCAGTGGTAACAATGGCCTGTCTCCTAACTACATTTGCTTAATTCTGCTGTTAAAAGAATCTTCAAAGAAATGCGCATTTCTTGATGGTACTTTAACTAGTTAGGACATATTGCAGATTGCATTTCTGAAATGCTATTTACTTTTTACAAATTCACAAAAATCCTAGTTTATCCACTTATATATCTTTATGGGATTCTCAAGGGTTAAGATTGAAGGGGATAATGAAGGGGTTAAACATTAACCTCTGCCGGCTCTCGCTGCACCGCCCTCGCTTTTTAAAATGAAAGTTTGGCTGTGTTGCATACAGCCTGCTAAAACGGGGACGCTAAGGTGGAAAACCTGCGCCTGCAGGTTTGCCCTTAGCATTCTCGTTTTAGCTCTATATTACGGAGGAGGTGCTGATTCAGCAGCCTGCCCTGGAATGCAGCGCTAAGACACTGGATACTCAAGGCAGCACTAACACACCACCCTTAGTATCCTCTCCATGGAGTCCATGGACTGGAGGCTTGTGCTGCTGGGTCACATGACTGGCAGGATCTCACCTCTCACGAGATCCTGCAGGTGCGCGGAGTGATCACGGAGGGAGACTGGTGACTTTTTTCCCCAGTCTCCCTCTGCTCCCAGCAGCCAGAAGCAGCAGAGCGGGCCACCATTCTTGCCGTGGGAAGAGAGGTGACTATTTCAGCTGCTAACTGAAGCAGTGGAATCAGTTAGCAGCAGCTCAGAGCTGTAGCAAACTTTTACATACAGCTCTTAGTAAGTAACGTTAGAAGCTTGTGATCCTAACGTTAGTTAATCTCTGCTTTCACTTTGAGCTCCCCTATGTTAAGCATAGGGAGCGCAAAGTACAGTAATCTCATGGTATAAACCGCTAAAATACCGATTCAGATACCATGGTGGTATGACAAATACACCTGCAGAAAAGCGGAAGTGAGAGCCAGGATCTGCCCCTGGCCAAGACCCATCATCTGGAGTTCAAGGAACAGTACAGTTGGACATCACGTGTAATAGATGTCACACGCCCATATCCCTTGAGCCTGTACAAATAGGCTCCCCACCAGGTGAGTGAATCTGGTCTTAACGATTTATATATATCGGGAGGGTTACATACTGTATATATTACCCTATGGAACCATGACCATGTTAAAAGTATATAAATGTGAAAAACAAATACTTTACACGCTGTAGATGATTCAAATTTGAATGGAAATTCACATTTTTTTTAAAGAAATTTTGTTATAGAATTCTGACAGGACATGACGTATACATATAATAATGATATATTATAAATCTGTCGCGTCTGCCGAAAAAAAGGATATATAATTTGCCTGGGTCGTATAATAAAACGTGACTTCAAATCGCGTTTAAACATGATAAGCAAAAACGGTAAAAATGAGCTCAGCATACAGGGGTGAAATGGCGAAATGGACACTTTGTATATCAGACATCTAAAATCAAAATTCGATAATAGGAATATGTGCCATAGAAATATATACCATGTTTCCTAAATTATTTTTATTATTAAATTTATATGTTCTTCTTATAATGTGCACAAAGAAAACCCTGTGTTCCAAACAACCATTAAATATAATCTTTATCCTAATATTTATATTATCTTTTATATCTATATATGTAACTTTCCTCTACCATTAGGCAATGAATCCACAGTGTATCTTATAATAGGAATAATCTTAGGGTACACCTACCTCTTCATTTGGAATGAATGATATCTAGACCTATACATACTGTAAAAGATTCTTAAAACGGAAATCTGGACAATAGTTCCTGCTATTATACTGTGATTGGCTATACTGACAATGTTTTTCACATGTCCCATAGTCCTAACCCTGACTTTACTATTTCTCCCCAATATAATATTCTCCACAACCACACCCCAAAAGTTAAACCACATTTTTAAAAGTCGTATTTGGGGCCTCGGGTTTAGATATTATGGTTTTCCGTAATTACACTTTGTTTTGATTTGTCTATTCTTTGTCACATTGTCCCCTAAAACCACACACTTTTACTCATTGTACTTATCTGATCAGCGATGGAGGAATAGTTTCCAAAGAGGCCATCATAACGATACACATTGAGGTGAACAGTGTATTCACAATGTATGTATTTTCCCCACTCTATCGTGTCAAAGTGCTCACTCCTTTACTTTAGTCAATTTGCATTTTCTCAATTGTATTCTCTCATTCCCTCCATCATGTTAATTTCTGAAACAGAATGGAGGACGGGAACATCATGCTGCTCTCTAACTGTTATGGAAGAATATTTTCCTTAATACTTTGAATTCCATAGATAATTAAATCTATGACTGTCCTGGTGGTGCCAAACAGAGCTTCACAGCACATGGACAGCTTTCCGTTGACCATCTCCAATTTTAATGCTATTAATCTTACTTCTTATCAATTTAATCAACTAGAACAGAAACCCCAATACACAAACCTTAATGAAACAGAAACACAGTTTTTCCTCTGGGTTATTAAAATCGAGTGGTTTTAACTTGTCCCCAAGGTTCTTTCAAGATGCCTGTTGGAAAATTAATTAGGTGCAGTTATAACAAGTATCCTACTGTAGCCATTGAGACCTAAGATGACTAGTGACTCTTAATCACAGTCAGTAAGAAATATTTCCAGTCTGGAACTTCCATAATTATTTTTAATAATATAAAATAAAGAAACTGACGTGTCCGAAGAAAGAAATACTTTGTCTTTCTTCGGAGAGTTTTTCTGCTTTTATTATTTGTTTTTCTGATGTCATGATGGGTTATGATTTATCATAACATGTAAATATGATGGAAACCTGGTCTGGTGATGCTTCTCTTCTACTTCCCCTTACGTTAGCATCACATGTTTTCAGGAATTTGGTAGAAGCTGAGGGGTAGATCTGCATGCAATAAAAGAAAATTCCAGAAGATCAGCAAACCGGCTGGGTGGAGTAGAGGTAACATCACTGCTCTGTGTGGAGAGAGCCTGTGGAGACATGGGTTTGATCCCAGCAAAGAGCACCTCTCCAGAAAGTGTCCTTGGGTAAGACACTTAACAGTATATACTCACCACCTAGGACATACTTGAAAACAAGAGAAATCTCAATGTATCCTTCCTGGTAAAATCCTTTCTCAAAAAAAAAACCAAGATGGAGACTGAAGAAGGTGCAGACTAAGTCCTGGCTGGGTGGAGTAGAGCCTTTGAAGACATGGCTTCAATCCTGACAAGAGCTCCTCTCCAGTAAGTTTCCTTGGGCAAGACAACCAACGGTACATACTCGCCACCCAGGACATACTTGAAAACTAGAGAAATCTCAATGTATCCTTTCTCAAATAATTTGACTGGCTCAGCATCACGGTGATTTTAGCTCACATGAGGAAAGTGAAAGGTCAGCTATCACTGCTGATAGATGCTCAAGGTTCCAGCAGAGCAGGGTCACCAGCCCGGAGTCAGGTACAATAAGGAGAGGAACAGTCATATGAGGCTCGATATGCAAAGGAGCTTTATTAGGAGCAGCAGCAACATTTCGGTCATGGCACATTGTCACTTAAGAAGAAAGGGTTGTGTGTCCAGAACAAAACATTGCTCCTAATAAAGCTCCTTTGCATGCTGTGCCCGATGTGACTGCTCCTCTCTTTCTATCATTACTTTTTAATCCATATGAAGAAGGATAAAAATGGAAGGAGGGACCTCCAGGCTAATGGGCAAAGACGATTGTTAGGACTATGGTAATATTCCAATTGCAGTCCAGTTTGACAAAGGTTACATTGCCTTAGTCCTAATAATCTTCTTTACCTTTCATTCTAGAGTGCCCTGCTTCAATTTTTATCCTTCTGTGGATTCTGCTGGAGTTGGCGATTTAGGAGGTCAATGCACCCATTTCATTTGTCCAATGCTATCCCAGTGTCTTGTGACCACCAGGTGAACATCTTGTTCATCATTGCTACTAGAGGCTCCAGAGTACATATTGTAATGTCTACTATCAATTGGATTAAAGAGAAACAAGTTAATTTACTGATTTCTCACATTGTTCTAACTGATTACAATTGTTTTACTTGTTTGTTTAGTTTTTACCTATCACATATTCTACTACTTTATTCACTTGTAACCTAGCCTAGTAGCTGGAAGCATACTCCATAAAGCTACAATGCTTCCAGTGAAGTGATATTCCCATCAGACACTCTAGCTTTTTTTCCCATGCAGTAAGAAATGTATTTTGTGTGATAATTTATACGCCCTCTAGGCAGGAGTTGGGCACGATATGTCGGAACATGAAGCAGTTTTTTTAATTTGACACATGGACAGTTTTTATGGGCAATGGCTTTAATGATATACTTATCTTCTTCCTCTCACCTTCGGCCTTTAAGCACTTGGAAAGAGGTTTAAATATTTCATCAAAGGAGTTACTGTCTTCATTGAAATTAAACCGCTGATATATGATTATCCTATTATTGGGAACATCATATTACTTGTGTTGTTAGGCAAGAGCTTGGCATAGGCCGTGCGTGCAGCAAATAATATAATTTTACTCTGTAATATCTTATTCTTTTTGTTTTATGTCTGTCTGCTTTTTCATATATATATATATCTCATTTCATATATATATCTCTAATGCTTTTATTAAAGTTCATACCGTCTTCCTCCTCTTCCTCCTTGTTTCTCATCTTCCCAGTGCACTGCATGCAAAGCTTAAATGGACAATCTATCAGGGTTATTCAAAGCGAGACGATCTGCCCCCGAAATGTAACCGGACACTGAAATTCAGCATACGGTTACATCTCCTGGCCCTTTGGCTATTCAGAGAGCAGGCAGTTCGCCAAATGTTGGCGAATTACCTGCACATACGGTGCCTGTTCGAGGACAGTGAAATCCCGCATAGAGAAGCAATGCTTTGTCTATTCAGAGAACACCCAACAGCAGTGAAAAGTTGCCGAAGTGCCCTGCTGTTCGGTGGTTTCATTCGACAGGTTTATTCAGGAGAATCCCATAGACTTCAATGTTAAAAATATTCCAGTTTTAATTTTGGTTTTTTAATTTTTCTGTAACAGACCTTTTTATTATTATTCATTGGATCTCATATGTAAATTTCAGACATTTTCTTTCAGTAGTTTTTTGCAAACAGCGTTTCAAATTTCAAACTTTCAAGCAAACTGGTTTTTTTTTCACCACGTCCGTCTGCCTGTCGGCTTTTTCCGGCGCCAGCTCTGCGCTGTGATCGCCGGCTGCTCGGATTTTTCCGGTGTGTTCGGCTTGGTTTTTGCAGCGGTTTCTGCGGGTTTTCGGTGAGTATTTGGTGAGTGTTCGGTGAGTGTTCTGCGGGTTTGTGGCGAGTATTCTCTGCACTACAGGGGCCCTCCGGTGCTTGATGAATACACCCGCAGGGTCGGCGAGCTAGGATGTGCGGGGAATGAAAAGTCACCGAACATCGAATCTCTTTGAATAACCCTGTATATGTTGTGACCGTACATTGTTTTTTGAGTGGTTCTAGTGCCTTGAGAGCCTTACACACCATACTATCGCAGCTTTGTGGATGGAGCAGCTGGAAGCATTTTGGGACCCAATTCTTTCCATTCCTATAGAGAGCTATTGACTTGGCTGGATGCAAACATGACATGCCCAAACTCACAGTACACTGGCAGCATGTGACATCCAGACCAACGCTGATACAACCCAGTACTGGATTTAAGATAAGTTTTATAAGTAGCTAAAGGGTTATTACAGGAGGGTTGGCAGGAGAGTTTAATGTTTAACTCCTCTGCTTTCCCCCTCTCATTGTTAACCCAAGAGTATCCCTTTAAGGGGATTTTCTTTTTCATTGAAGAAGCATCAATTTTTGTTAAAAGGTATAAGAGTAGCTGTCCTAAATGTGATATCCCCAGTCAGAATCTCCCATGCTTAGATTATAGACAGTGACGTTCCGTCTTCAGACACATCCAGATGAGGCACAGATCTTCTTACCATATAGATGGATATGGGAATAGAGGATAAGAGACAAAGCTCCGTCAGAGCCTCAGATGTTTCTGGGAGATGATGGAATGTTCAAACTGTTAGCAATAGTTACCTTCATGACAATATGTAACCTTTATAGTGGATGGCATCACATTGAATGCACAGCTAGGGATTATACATCCAACAATGGATGAAAGAAAAACTTTACTATAAATAAACAGAGGGCAAAGACACAAGTATAAATGGCATCTGAAAGCATACATCATGATCTTA
Source organism: Leptobrachium leishanense (assembly GCA_009667805.1). Classification (NCBI taxonomy): domain Eukaryota; kingdom Metazoa; phylum Chordata; class Amphibia; order Anura; family Megophryidae; genus Leptobrachium; species Leptobrachium leishanense. Next base: position 297,438,407 of record CM019065.1, on the reverse strand, counting down.
AAGTCTTTTCACCGTTCACCTGGCTTAGTACTTAAAACATTTACTTTCTCTTCTTCACTAGCCCAGTAGCTCTCCCATCAACATACTGTCACTTATCTTTAAGTCAATATGATATGCATCCCTAATGAAGAAACAAAAGAAAAATGTAAAACTAGTGGTCAGGTGTCCTCTTTCAGTTTTCGGCTCAACAATCTGCTGTGGACATGTCCCAGGTATTCAGAAACCGTGTGTGATGCAATGTAGGATGTGACATAAGTACATTTTATGGATTTGTTTTATTTTATTTAGTTTTTAATATAAAACTAGCTTTACGTTGGAAGGAAAGGCTAAACATCATGGATATGAGGTCTCGGCTGGGTAGAGTCATGGTAACGCCATTGCTGTACAACTTTAGGGACACAGGTTCATATCCTGGTCAGAGCACCATTCCAGCAAGTGCTCTTGGGCAAGACTACTAATGATAGATATTCATCTAACTCACAATATTGGTTGGGTAGTGTGATGGTAACAAATCCTGGTCAAGACACTCATCAGGACATGGACCTCTACAACTGTTGAGCTACAGGTCTGCCTTATATCTGTGGAGAAATAAGGTTGATGCTCAACAGTATGTCTCTGGTGTACAACGTGGAGAAGTAGGTTCAGATCTCTGAGGGAACACCTCACCATCAAGTGTCCTTGGGCAAGACAGCTAAGGACTGGTACTATACAACGCAATGCATATATCCTAGGACATAGTTTAAAATGAGTGAAATCTGAATGCGTTCCGTCCTGGTAAAACATTTCTAAAGAAATAAGATTATATACACATGTGTTGGAAAATGGGGATTAACTGAACCTATGTACTACAGATTTATTAAAAAAATTGTTCGTTCTCTTTTCCAACGTGTATGGTTTTGAACATACATCACAAATAGAACAGCAGTAGCGGATTTGCAATGTAGCTTCATTATAAAGGGTTTTTTGTATACAAAAAAGCATCCCTTTCCCCATAGAACTATGTTTAAGGTTGTTCTCATCAATTGTTTGTCTGCTTGTCACTGGGGAATCCCTACATATCTTCTCTATATGGCTTCATGCCTAAATCATGGGGAACATTTCAATGGTGGATAAAAAAAATCTGTCATTAGGCTGCATGTATTAAAACCCAAGGGTTTAAATCAAGAAATGCATGTGGTTTATTTGAAGTATGAGCTTTACACAATGACTTCACACAATATCGGAAAGGTCGAGGTGCATTGCTGGGGGCTGTGACTAGGGGATCTTTATGTAAAAATAATGTATTTGACAAGGGACTTAATCAGAGGGCTATATTAGGCACTCTGAAGATAAATCATGTTCATATGTCAGGGATTCTATATATCTTTTAGTAGATTCCGCTGTGATCAGACGACTGCATTTTTTCTGACACAACAATTGGATGTGCAATCTTTTGTTTATCTCAGTTAAAGTAGAAAGGAGATACTGGTATATAGTCAAATAATTGTGGAGGATTTTAAGCAAGGGAAAATATTTTGATATCTCTTTTTTGAGAAACCCTAGTGGATGTTAATAATGGCCTGCAGATAATATTGTTGTTCCACTATTCATTGAACGCTTAATAGAAGAAAAACAACAGAGAAAAGAGAGACAATTTGAAAAATGTAGAATAAAAATGCTGAGTCGAATAAAATCTTCAGTTTGTTAAAGTTGAAATGTTGGATTATGTTTTGCGTTTCCCAACATACAACAACTTTCTGATTAGCAAACAGAATCTGATGTCTAAGTTCAATGATAGATACTAGAATAGAATTCACGTCTTGCCTCCTTTTCTTTGACAACATCGCCAGTTCATGGTATGGGATAGATGCCTTGTGATTGTGGGTACGATATCTCGTATGCACTTTGCTGGCTGCTGAATAATGGATCTGAACGAAGATGATGTGTGTCATTTTGCCGCAGGAAGACTCACATATGGATTTAAACTACCCACATCTGAAAAACATATCTTACTACAATCTTCCATTCAATATTGTTGAGATGTTGGCTTATGTTTGTTCCCTAGTCACCACAACTTGCCGGTTAATGACCACGGCCTCATGTCTAAGTTCAATGAGAAATTCAACAATAGATTTACTTCCTTTCTCTATTCTTTGACTTGTTCTGTACTTGAAATGGGAACGTTACCTTGTGTGTGCAACATTTCAAATGCGCTGTACTGGCTGCTGAATAATGGAATTGAACCAACATGATTTGTGTCAAGAAAGGACAGGTCAGGCTTAAAATTAATTTATAGCATACAAAAAATAAACACAGGGATTTTATAGTGAATCTGTTATGGAAAAACTATTTTTATTTAATGCCCAGTGCGGCTGAGACAGGGGTATTTGCCATTTCTTAAAATAATACACCTGTACTTCTCGCAGCTCTGGTGCTTCTTCTAAACACCAGCTTCTGAATCCCAATGCCAAGCATGACAAAGACTGGCATGCTGACTAGATTGCTAATTTTTCTAGCGCACCATCATGCTTTGGTGAATGCAGAAGAAGGGCCATCTGTAGGAGGTTTCTCCTACCATAACACAATCTTCATCAAAGAGGCTCTATTCCCGACCTAGGACCTTGACATAAAGAACTGCCTGATAGGTGATGGAAGGAAACATGTTATTCCTATTTTGAGCAAATTTATACATTTACTAGGAATTTGACAGCAAATGTTATAAACAGAATTGGAAGCTGAATGGCATCTTTTTTTAACGACCTGAAGCAATCTCTACTGGTTACATATTCAAAATATAATTTCAGACGGTAAGAATGTAGATTTATGACTTGTTTGTCATATTTAGATTACCTTTTGCAGCTTCTTTATGACCACCCACCCATGGCTGGTCCCTAATTTCAGCTCTCTTCTCCAGCTGTCTCCACTTCTCTCTCTAAGTACTCTTACTAAGTCCAAACGTCTGGTGCTTCCCATGCAATCCCTACGATATTCTTCTGGCCACCAGTTCCACCTTCCATCTGCTCCCATTTGTTTCAGTTACCCCTGTCCCTTAGATTGTAAGCTCACAGGATGTCTGCTGAGAACTTGGTTTAAAGTGCTGTATTACCTGGACAGTTATTAATACGGACAGGGTTGTCTTTCCTCCTGTATCATGTACGTCTTCTGTTTGTGCTTCCCCATTGTAAAGCGCTAAGGAATCTGTTGGTGCTGTATAGGTACTTGTAACTGTATTTTATTGTGCTGCCTGGGGGGTCTGGGCAAGGTCCTGTGCCAAGAGCAGGCCGATTTCCAGCACTGGGGAATGGACGAGCGGCGTCCGAGGGGGCAGGGCCTAGCATGGTCACGAGGAGCCGAAGGGCTTAAAACAGGGCACGAGGAGTTGCCTCGTCGACTTGTTGTGGAGTTCTGTTCCCGCATCGCTACTTATCCTGTGTATTGAGTCATTGTTGCCAACCCGTTTCTGGATACGATCCCAGCTCCTGCTTTTTGACCCGGCTTGTTTTGACCATTCTATTGCTGCTTGATTACGATCGCCTGTGTGGTGCTTTGGTGGTGTAACCCCATGTTTGCTGCTGGGCTGTTGACACGTTACTGGGGTGTTGTCCCTTCTCGTTTGTCGGTATAGTCTTTGGCCGCATTAGGTTCCTATACCCAACCAAGGGCTCATGTTTCCTTGCCACACATTTCTGTAACAACTGCGATCAAAAGGTACTGTTTGTCTGCGGCTCATGTTCAGTGTGCACTCCTCGCTAAATATTCTCGATACTGTACCAACGATAGACCCCGATGTGTATGTCTTGCCTCTGAATATCATACAGTACCGTTGACCTGCTATAGATTATCAGAAAACGTTAAAACAGCATATTTCCTGACTGCCCTGCAGTCCGCGCAATTCACCAACTGTCTGACGCATCTTTGTGTTTCTGAACGTGCTCTATCGGTCTCGAAACCTTTAGTGCTTAGTAGCAACTCAGTGGTTTGCTCATTATCCCTGTCTCGGGCATATAAGTCTGTAAATACCAAGCAGTGTTTAAACGCCAAGCAGATTTATCAGTCCTTAAGGATCTCAGCTCCGCTACTCTCTAGTGGGCGCTACTCCCCCTGTTACATGATGGGATTCGTGTTATTTGTCTGTAGTTTTTTTCTTTATTTGCTTTATTACTTGTTTTTAGTAGTAAACCGCTATCAATGTCTTGTCAGAGCAGTGAAAATGGACAGCATGTCTATATCTGTCTGGTCTCAAGCCTGGGTCCAAGTGGTCATTGGACTGCTAGCACAGAGCTGGCAACAAGAGAAGTCTGAAATGTCAACCAGTCAGTGCCTGTTAGTGATAAGGCCTTTTTAACTTCTCAGATGTCCTTCAACTGCTTCACAATGTGCTCAACTCCTACTCAGTCAGCTCTGAGAGTGTACAGTTAACTTCCACATCTCCACTTGCAAATGCTAATGGCTGAGTTGCTATTCCAAGTCGAGCTAAAAGTTAAGTTAGTTAAAAATATTTCCCAGTCTCCCTCTGCAATCACATTGCGGTGCTGCATGATCTCGTGAGAGCAAGGGCCCGCGACCAGGAAGCGCAACCTTCCATGGAGTCCTATGGACTCCAGGAGGTGATACTCCAAGCGATGCAGAAGCACTACCGTGAGTATCCCAGTGCTTAGTGCTGCATTCCAGGGCGAGGTGCTCAGCTAGCTCCTGTCCCAGAATATTGAGGTAACATGGTGATGCTACGGGGAAATCTGCAGGCACAGATTTTCCTCTTTAGTGTCCCCATATTAGAGCGAAGTAGGGAATAGGGCCCTATGTATATAATAGCACCCCCCAAATGTGATAAAAGAAGAAAAATAACAAAATTGACTAATCTGAAAACCCGAACTAGGTGTACTGGGTGTCCGTAGTACAGAGATCTGGTCTGCATCAGCAGATGGAGTCAGTGACTAGTGGATGATCCGAAAAAAGGAGTATAAACACAAATAAAATGTCTTAAATGAACTAACAGTTAAAATAACAGTGATATAATGCAAAAAAAAGTGAATTAATATAGAAATATTATCTGATCTCTCTATTTAAATAGTTCTTGATCTTCTAATTAGCTTTCACCCTGACTTTGGTTCCCATTCCTACAAATTTATGACTGGTGTGGACATGGGAACTGGACAATATTTTTTTTTAAACAAATACTTTCATTAACTTATTAATTTGACACTTTTCTTTGTAAATTTATTGTATCTGAGCAGTGTATATTAATATCTTGTTCTGTTGTTTTCGTTCAACCTAAAACATTCGGACTGTCATTAATCACAATATGTTGATTCCTCGTCGGCTTTCTATCACTTTTCTCAGAAGCACTGATGGGATCTACTTTGTCATAGGAACTTAAAGTCCCAGGAGTCATAATTTGTAGCTAGTACAAACAGTAGTAGAATGATGGAGGGTGAACAACAATGACAGTTTCAATTAGAGCCTAAAACAATTGCGTGGATAGAGAATTTTATAAATATCAGCTGAATACCTGTGCAAAAACATTGGGCTGGGGGGGGGTCCATTATGACCTACAAAACACACAGCTAGTATATGTTCATTGTGGAACATTGAGATATTGTGGATCCAAAGCAGATTGAAGGTCAGAGCATGTTTAAGCGAACAGTCACTCTGTCCTTCTCATTGTTAACCTGGAAGTCAATTATTCTAAAGCATATGTAGTTGTGATCTTGCAACCATCAAAACCTACTTATTGGTGCCATTGCTGTCTTTTCCTGGATGCTGACTTAACATATTGTGGTCATTAGTAGCCTAAACTTTCCAGCATCCTCAATATGCCAAAAGATTTTGTGGACAATTGGTTTACAGAGGGCCTGACAGAGCATTCTGACTGAATTGGTAGCAGGGAGCTGCTTAGGGAATTGTTGCAAAGTGATAACCCTTGGCAGATCCCGGTTACTGTCTCTATTACAACCAAGCTGCTGTGTCAGCCATAATAAGGAGGAGATGCTAAATGATACTAATATAAGCTCCTTCTTGCCAAACAGGACCCTGCCGCCAGGGCCGGATTAACATAGGGGCAGATGGAGCAGCAGCTCCAGGCCCATGCCTCAGAATAGGCCCAGAGAAACGATAACTATGTCTGCATTTGGACCCATGTATCTCCAACTCCATAGAAGCTACATGGGCACGTGAGGTATCACTGGAAAGGCCAGAGAATGGTACCAAACATGACCAGGTTTTCAGTAAGAACAACAAAATATTGAATATTACTTTTGGAAAGAAAAATAAAAATAAAATATTTTTCAATTATAAAGTAAACAATGATGCTGCACTAACTAACCATCACATTTCTCATTTCACCAAAAAGTGTGGAGGTGATGGTACAATCCATTGTTACATCAAAAACCTAAACCGCCGCACTGCAGCAAAGAGCACTGCGGGGAACTTTGGACCCCTGCGTCACTAATCTTAACACCTCACAAGGTCAAGTGAGGTGTCATTGGACAGGGCAGAGACTGGCCTTTGCATTAATACCAAACCTGAAACGTTTTTTACACTCTTTAAATGATTGAAATCTGAATGAAAAAATAATCACAAAGTATCTGCCTGGTTAGTTATACCCGTATCTGCACTAATAAATAACCAAAAATATGTTTTAATTTCACTAAATTACAAAAAAAGCCACCAAAATATTCAGCTAAAGGCCCATAGTGATCTACAGTCAGGTCCAGAAATATTGAGACATCGACACAATTCTAACATCTTTGGCTCTATAAACCACAATAGAGTTGGAATGAAACAAACACAATGTGCTTTAACTGCAGACTGTCAGCTTTAATTTGAGGGTATGTACATCCAACTCAGGTGAACGGTGTAGGACTTACAGCAGTTTGCAGATGTGCCTCCCAAAAAATTGGGAATCAAAAACTTGGTCTAAAAAAATACAAAAATATGTTTAAAAAAATAAATTAAAAAAGACGGTTTGAGCAGAAGGTTGGATGAAGAATAGTTTTTTGTGTGTCTTAACAGAGTTTAGAGCTATAGCTGATGCACGCAAAGAATTTACAACAGGAAGGAACAGAACAGACTATCAGGGTTATTCAAAGAGAATTGAAAAGTCACCGTACGTTCGGTGACTTTTCGTTCGCTTCAATTCGGCGTGATTCAGCGATCCTATTTCGGCGACCCTGCGGTGTATTCAGCAAGCACCACAGGGTCCCCGAAGTGCAAGGAAAACCCGCCGCAAACCCGACGAACACTCATCACCAACCTGCCGAGCACTCACCGCAAAACTCTCACTAAAACCTGCAAAAACATCTGTATTAACCCCGCCGAACACGCCGGAAAAACCCGAGCAGCCGGCGATCACAGCGCAGAGCAGCCGTCGGAAAAACCCGACATCGCAGACGAATGGAGTGAAAAAAAACAACAGTACGCTTGAATGTTTGAAAGGTGAAACGCTGTTTGCAAAGAAACTACAGAATGAAAATGTCTGAAATTTACATATCAGATCCAATGAATGATAATAAAAAGGGATGTTACAGAAAAAAGAAAAACGATTAAAAAAACGGATAGAAAATTCGCAAAAAAATCCCGAAAAATACACAAAAAGATAGTCAGCGCCCAAATTAGTACCACCACCAGTTTCCCAATGCCAAACCAGATCTATAGAGGTTTCCCCCAAACCAATGTGACAACAAGTATAAATATACGTATCTGGTGGCGCGATAGCAATCGCTTCTTGGTATTCAGGTGGTTCTCATGGTATGTGTCATTATCGTCCAATATGGATTATATAAAAAAGAAGCAAAGCACAAAATGAATATGATAGTGCAGGATGTACAAATAGAAGTGGAATATAATACTGAAAAACTGTTCCACTCACAAGTGGAGAGCCCCGTCACTGGCTCTGAGTGGTTGCAAGCATCTGGGTCCTTTGTCTTCTATATAATTTTGGAGGAGACCCACTCCCTTCAAAATTGGTGCTTTCTCTCACACATCGGGTATGGAAGAAAACAAAGAAAACAGAAGAGAGACCTTCTTGTGCAGGTCCGCCAATAAACATATAATTAATTTAATTATAGTATCAACTCACATTGGATGGAGCTTATGGCCAAGCTCTAGGTTATAGTGCCAGTGGATTTGTTTAGTGGGTCAGATCCACGAAAACCTCAGATGAATTCCGAAACAAAAAGGGACCAAATTCATCTTTTTAAAAAAGAAAAATCTTTAATCTAAAATAAGACATAATAGAAATTATGTACTTAATAAAATATAAAGGCTCTGTCAGATCGCCAGAACGCGTTTCGCCATGTATTAGGCTTCTTCAGCTGGTTTACAGAGTTCAAACAAAATAATACATATATATAGCCCCTTAATTAGGGTTGAAAGGTCCCATGTGTTCGGAATTGAAGAAAGTCTGTTGGCGTGCGTTCCACGCCTCTGCCGACCCATTCCCGTTGTGCGCCGCCATCTTGCGCATGCGCGCCGATGGTACATGCGTTCCATGCGTTCCAATCAGCAGTTCCGGTATTTTTCGTACAAGAGATGCAGAACGGCTCTTTTGTGGGAATACTAACAAGATATGCGAAATGAACGTGGTCTCCTGCTGAATGCCAAATATTAGAGGGATACCAATAACTTTTTCACAATAGATGTTGGTGGATCAAATAAACAGACCTCCTCCTTGTGTATTCCGTATATAGGTGTAAAGTAGTTGGTGACTGATAATAAAAATGTCAAGTTATCCTCGAAAAGGATATTGAATAATAATATGTTAATATATAGTATCTTTGGAAACTTCTAATGAGGGGTAAATTAATTATGGAGATATTGCAGCAATCTATTTCATATTTATTACTAAATATTGATGATATAATAGTTATGGCGAGCAAATCGTATGGGGAGCAAAACGCTATATTATAATGTAGAAGGAGACAGGTAGATACTGGATTGCCAGAATAGGTAAATTATTATTGGATTAATAAAGTTGTCTTATTTTTAAGGTTGACCATTTTTAGGTGGGAAGCGTTAAAGAGCGAGATAATCTATATGCTAAAGCGATATATTAAAGAAGTGCATTAGAGATTATTGACCAAACTTTATATTATAATGTAGACATTGCATATTATATAGATGGTAGGGGTTGGTGATGTATTAATATGTCACACCGTAAGTAACCCCTCTGTGGTATTGTGGAAGAGTGCAGGGTTGGACCCTGCGGTCCAATATTAAAATGATATGAATCTGGTATAGGCATCAGTGGCAGTGCGCCCAAATATTCGGCCTTTGGTGCCAACTAGTGCCTTCATAACATAACCCCTCAGAGGTATTGTGGAAGAGTGCAGGGGTGGTGATTTTGGTAATGCAGAAGAGATCCCCGATCTATTCAGTTACGTCAGCATCAGGGGATTGATAGCTGCTGATCCAGGACTGATTCATTTTTATAAATGTCAGCCGGTCTACAGAGTCGGTGGACAGATGCACTCTTTTGTCTGTGACAAAACCTCCAGCGGCACTGAACGTCCTTTCAGAAAGCATGCTGGATGAAGGGCAACCTAGTAGCTGCATAGCATATTGGCTAAATTCTGGCCAGTGATCCAATCTCAACATCCAGTAAGCCAGTGGAGTGCATCATGTGCTGGAAAGGTGTACAGGTCTGCCCTTGCCCCTAGGTAGTCCTGCACCATACGGTAAAGACGCTGGCAATGGGTGCCTACATTTGACGTCCCTAGGCGTTGTGGACTAAAAAAATGTAAAACGGCATCAGTCAAGCAGCCCCGGCCTTCACCGCTCTTCCTCTGATCATCTGCAGCCTCAGAAGCACCTGTGTCATCACTTGGTAACCTACCAGTGCCTGGAAAGGTGTTACACAAGTGTCGCTTTAGAGTGTCCTCAAGTTGTTTCATCCTGTGTTCCCTCTGTGCGGGCAGGATGAGCTCTGCAACTTTACCCTTGTATCGTGGATCAAGAAGGCTTGCCAACCAGTAATGATCCCTCTCTTTGATAGCACGAATCCTGGGGTCCTTTAGCAGGCTTTGCAGGCTTTGGGAGCCCATGCAGCGTAAGTTGGAGGTGGAATTAGCTTCCGAGTCTTTCTGGTCAATGAGGATGACCCCATCGTGCACTTCCTCCTCCCAGCCACATACTAGTCCTTGGTTTTCTGGGCACACAAAACCCTCCCTTGAGGAATCCCCACCTTCAATGCCCCTACTACTTAAATATTCCTCCTCCTCCTCATCCTCTTCCTGTCTGATCTGAGGAGCCTTGAGAGCTAGGGAAGGCCTCCTCTTCCTCCTGCTGCTCTGCCTCTAGTGCCACATCTATAATTCCCCGCAGAGGTTCCCAGGAACCTCCTATAAATCAGAGAGACCCCCTGATGGGTGGCAGTGACAAGATACAAATTACAATTCCCAGATATCTGCTAGAAGTATGTGGGACCCCCTGATAGCTGGCAGTGAGAAGACACAGATTACAATTCCCAGGAACCTCCAATAAATCAGTGAGACCCCCTGATGGGTGGCAGTGACAAGACACAAATTACAATTCCCAGGAACCTACTATAAATCAGTGAGACCCCCTGATGGGTGGCAGTGACAAGACACCGATTACAATTCCCAGATATCTTGTAGAAGTGAGACCCTCCCAATAGTAGGGATGAGCTGTTCGGTTCGATCAGTTCGGAGTTCGATTCGAACTTTGGCCGTTTGCAAGTTCGCGAACTTCGAACTTTTTGGCGTGTTCGGTTCGAGTTCGCAAAAATTTTTTTTTTTTAAAAAAGTATAAAAAATGCTTAAAAAATACTAAAAAATCTAGAAATAAAAAGACTCTTTACTGCAGAATATTATAAGCAACGGTTTATTAGATATTGAATTAAAAACTAATGTGTACGTGCAAAGATTCTCCCCTCTAAATGACCTGCGTTTTCAAAGGGCATAAACAACAGGTGTTTTTAGTCTGGTCTAATCAATTTGATACATTATATGTATATAGACTATACTGAGGGTGTGGTGTCTGCTTCTGAGAAATGTTAATTTCTCTACTTAATCTTCCTCTAATATGCTGCATTTCACTGCTGTGTGCTCAGCTCATTTTTACCACTTTCGCTCATCATGTTTAAACGCGATTTAAAGCCACATTTTATAAAATGACCCAGACATCTTAGATATCGTTCTTTCTGGCAGACTCCGCAGATTCATAGTATATCATTTTTATATGTATACGTCATGTCCTGCCTGTATATTATGACAAAAAATGCAATAAAAATTTAATTTTTAATCATCTGCAGTGTGTAAAGTGTTTTTTTTTCACATTTTAGCACATGAGTGTTTGTGGTTATGTTTTCTATGGGGTGCGCTTGTACATATATTAGAAATGGGGACTTGTTAAATTTTGTGGGGGGAATTACGTGATTTATAGCAAACGCACCCCATAGAAAAAAATAATTAGTGCATCATCGGTCACATTATAATTGAAATGTGAACAATATTGCTGCATTAATAAAAATAACACACAAAAAAAATACATGTTTTTCTTTTCTTTTTTCTATTTTTTTACTTTATACCTGGTCATGTTGGGTATCATTCGAAAGGCCATGCTCAAGCCTTTCGATTGACACCCTCCATGACCCCCTAGCTGCCTGGAGATATCGGGGTTCAAATGAACCCCTATCTCCACCAGGGGATTGGCCTGGGCAATATATATACGCATGATGTGAGCTGGCCTGGGCCTGGGCAATATATATACGCATGATGTGAGCTGGCCTGGGCCTGGACAATATATATACGCATGATGTGAGCTGGCCTGGGCAATATATATATACGCATGATGTGAGCTGGCCTGGGCAATATATATATGCATGATGTGAGCTGGCCTGGGCAATATATATATGCATGATGGTGCATCTGTGACTGTCTGTGAGCGTGATGTGGGCTGGCCTGAGCAATATATATATATACGCATGATGTGAGCTGGCCTGGGCAATATATATATATATGCATGATGTGAGCTGGCCTGGGCAATATATATATATGCATGATGTGAGCTGGCCTGGGCCTGGGCAATATATATACGCATGATGTGAGCTGGCCTGGGCAATATATATATATATGCATGATGTGAGCTGGCCTGGGCAATATATATATACGCATGATGTGAGCTGGATCGGGCAATATATTTATACGCATGATGTGAACTGGCCTGGGCAATATATATATGCATGATGTGAGCTGGCCTGGGCAATATATATATATATGCATGATGTGAGCTGGATCGGCAATATAAATATACGCATGATGTGAGCTGGATCGGGCAATATATATATATATATATATATGCATGATGTGAGCTGGCCTGGGCAATATACATATACGCATGATGTGAGCTGGCCTGGGCCTGGGCAATATATATACGCATGACGTGAACTGGCCTGGGCAATATATATATATATACACATGATGTGAGCTGGCCTGGGCAATGGTTTAATACAGTTTATTTACATTTATTTTACCTTTACTATTGGTGCTTTTCAAACTTTATTCTTAAATAAAAAGAAATTTAGCAGTTTCATTTTGTGTCATTTTTTGGGGGGGGAGTGCAAGTAGCTGGTCTTGCCTAGTGTGCAAAATAATCTAGCACCGGCCCTGACCGCATGGTCCACCCCTGCACTCTTCCACAATACCACAGAGGGGTTACTGTATGAATGCACTTGCTGGCCTGGCACCAAAAGCACAATATCTGGGTGCACTGACGCCTTTACCAGATTCATATCTTTTTAATATAGGACCGCATGGTCCACCCCTGCACTCTTCCACAATACCATAGAGGGGTTACTGTATGATGGCACTTGCTGGCCTGGCACCAAAGGCACAATATCTGGGTGCACTGCCATTGACGCCTTTTTAAAAACGTTTTTTTTTTACTTTTTGTCCTTGTTTCCTGTCCCCCAGGGCACTACCCAGACCCCTATACACCTTTATGGCAAATATCTAGCATATATGCCCTCTTGGAGGGCACTCTAAGGCTAGGGTCAGACTGAGGCAGTGCGAACGCGCGTTCTGGCGCACATAATCACGGCCGCACTAGCAGCAGATGACGGGCAATGACAGCCAATATACGAAGTACGGTCGCACAAAAGTCCGGCCGCGCAACGCAAGTGGAAAATGAACGCATTTTTTCGAGAACGTTAAACCGCTGGTACTGACGTACAGAGTGCGCTGCGTCCGCATAGCAGCGTGTGTGCGTGATTAGGAGATGTCAGACGCTGCTAGTGTGCGGCCAACATAACGTTCAAACAGCCGGATTTCCCTAGACTTCTTTTCACCCCATCGTCATGAAATACGTCCAGAATTGCGCATCGTCTGACCACTTAAGCGTATTCCGTGAAAAAATGCGTGCGCACGCATCGACGTACATTTTGACGGTGGCCGCAGAAAATGCGCTCATCTGTCCCTAGCCTAAAAATCGAATTTTGAGTCCCATTGACTTGTATTGAGTTCGAGTTCGAATTCGAACATTTGGAAAGTTTGAGTTCGAATGCGAACTGAACTCGGGTGTTCGGCTCATCCCTATCCAATAGCTGCTGGCAGTGAAAACTCACAGAGTACAACAATTCCCAGATATTTTGTAGAAGTGAGACCCCCAATAGCTGCTGGCAGTGAGAACACACAGATTACAACAATTCCCAGATATCTTGTAGAAGTGAGACCCCCCCCCAATAGCTGCTGGCACTGAGAAGACACACTAACAGAACAATCTTCTCTCAAAAAAACACGTGCTGGGGGCTGTGTGAACCCTTATATTGTGTGCTGCGGGACTTAGCTCTGTGAGCCCATGATTGGGCAAAATTTGCCCAATCAGGACTCTGAGCCGTGATTGGCATAGTCTTGCACCTGACCTGTGGTCAGGTGCAAGGCTGTAGCCAATTACAAGCTTCAGGCCAGCGGAAAAGTGCATTGTGTTCCATTGTGGGCGAACTCGAACCGAACACGCGGGAATGTTCGGAGTTCGTGAACAGCCGAACGGCCGATGTTCGATGCGAAATCCGAACAGGTCAAACCGAACAGCTCATCCCTACTCTGGATAACTGAATGGCCAGGAAAGCTAACAGTAAGCTGAATTTCAGCGTTCGGTTACCTTTCGGCTCCAATTCAGAGCTCTTTGAATATCCCTGATAGACACAAATTTTCCTAAAGCAAAGCTCACTTTTGAATATCTATTTATAGTGGTTTGCACTGCTGACTTGATAAACCAGAAACCTTAGACATATTCCTGGAAGACCAATATTTAATATTAAATTAAATTTCTTTCAAGGAACATTTTTTTAAAAAAAAAAAAGGATTTCTGATATTGTGTTAAAATGAATAGTGGCAGCGTTGCTGAGAAGTCTGTGGAGGTTGGTCAGGTTATCCTTGGCCTTCCAGAGAGGCTGGTTTAAGGTGTGAAATTTAGCACAGCAAGATAACAAGTCTTTTCATATGGAGATGTGTCATATCTTATTTGTAGATAACAGGCTGCAGTTGAAGCCGGGCTGGAAACTGTAAATTTAATGTATTTGTAATGAAAAGTAAGTACGGTTTTCATAAGACAATAATGATCCACTTATTTTTGGAGAAGATGGCACATTCTGTGATGCACGGAGGGAGGCAAAATGGTTTCACCAGGCATCTAAACACATTTTTTAATAGAGTATTCATATTTACAATTCCATGGGTCAGAATCTTGCAAGAGTATGCTTGGATATCCCTTTTAAATGGTAAAAAAAAATCCAGTATTGCTCGTTTTTTGTTGACTGATAGACAATTTATTTTGATATTTTTGATATCAGATTTTAAATTCTCATCATCAAGGTCATAGTATTATGGGATGTGCAGGAAAGTACTGCATTTATTTCACACACCATCATATTTCCTTTATTCACCCTTTTGAATTTAGACTCCATCAAGGATACATCAATACATTACAGTGTAACCTGTTCTAGAATGTTGACAAAATGTGTAGTTGATGTAATTAGTGACTTATTCCCAACACAACATAATCACACAAAGTTAAAAAAAAAGGTTAACAATAAGGTGTACAGAAAGCTTTCTGGTGCTTTCTCGTTCGGCACATTTCAGTGAGCTTCGGCGAATCCAGTTCGGCGAACCTGCAGTGAATTCACTATTAAATGCAGGGTCCCCAATGTGTGCCGAACATGGAGCCGCCGAAGACTGGAAAATACTGCCGCCGACCACAGATCACACCGCTGAAGACCGCTGAACAGACAGCCAATTGCTGCCAAAGAGCGCAGAACAGCAGAACAAAAACACAGACCTATGCTGCTCTTTAAAAGGTATGTAAAACAATAAAAATTCATAAAAATGTGTAGAAATAATAAAAAAGGTCCTATACAAACAATATATAAGGTCTGTTCCAAAATAAAAAAAAATGAATAAAAAGTCTGTATGCTTAAACTGAAAAGAATAAACGGTGGAATAAAAACGATACTATTTTTTAAAACTTGTCGAACTGAATCACAAATTCAGGCCATTTCACTGACATATAGGCGCAGTTCGGCATTCTCTGAATAGATTAACCATTACTTCTCTATGGGACAATTTCACTGCCGCCAAAGATTGGCAAATTGCGGTTATCTACAGTGACTAATATGTATTTTTCTGTCGATTTGCCAGTATTTGTTGAATTGCCAGCTTTCTGAATAGTCGAACTGCCGCAAAATTGCACCGTATGGTGAAATTCACTGTTCAGTGCAATTCGGTGGCAAGTTTGGCATTCTCTGAATAACCCTTTAAATCTTTACTATGTGCGAGACGCATAACACTTAAACACCAAAGGTGTTATCCACCTGGTGCCAGTGCTTGCTAGGGAAAATTCCCTGTGTTGTAGAGACGACAAACAATGGCATTTCTCAAAACTAAAATCCGAACAGCAAAAGGAGAAGCCTTACTGTAAATCGGCCTTATTGTTTCTAACGCTATTGGTAATTTGAAGATGGGGTCACATACAGTCTTTTAATGGTTTTCTGTCGGTTTTGGCTGTGGGAAAGAAACCTAGAAACATAGAAACATAGAAAATGTCGGCAGATAAGAACCTTTCGGCCCATCTAGTCTGCCCAATTACATGGATACTTTACCTGGATTTATCTTTTGTTTAGGATAGCCTTATGCCTATCCCATGCCTGCTTAAATTCAATCACTGTTTTGGCCTCTACCACTTCTACTGGAAGGCATGGAACACATGTATCCACCACCCAAAGGTAGTCATGCAGTATATAGAGCTTCCCCAGATCAGTGCATTCTGCCATCAACGACGCTAATCTAAATTATGTGTGGGCTTGACAATATTCAGGTGGATACCTGGCTTTTAAACACTGTCCCCTACACGGCAAAGCAAATTTCTCTTCAATTAGCAGCTAAATACTTAAATATTTCATAGTAGTTTGTCGATGATTATAAACCACTCAAAGTGCTCCATCATCAAGAACACTTGTCCATACAAATCTCCATTTTATTAATGAGAATTGCTGCCCCCTCCATGTAAAATTAGCTTCCGCTACTGAAGAACTTTCAAGTACTTGTTTAGAAATAAATAAAATGCACACAATTTGCTTGGTATTTCTTGTTTGGGGTGTGTTCTTCTGATTAGCAGCAAATTGAGAACAATTAACATTAGCGTTTAAGAGGATGGTAAGGAGAGACAATTATGGTATTTAGCAGCTGGTAAGGTGTGTTAATTGGGTTCTGAAGGCCAAGGCTCTGCAAACTTCACACACATGTTCATTTGCTTTTTACTTAAAACAATTTTTTAACATTTATGATAAATTCTAATGACTTATTAAACTCACTTTCAGATTATTTGAGCTGTTCTTGAACTTTACCTAAATGAAGCCAGCATTTAAACAGAGTCATTTTCTTATTTTAACATATAATGATTATTCTCTGCTTTTAGTAAGTTATTTCTTTTTAGAAGAAGAGTCCATGGACTTCTGCCTGCTGACACAAAGCATGACCTTCTGGCTTTAATGACCAATAGCAGAGGCGTAACAAGATACCTCAGGGCCCTGGTGCATGGTGCATGAACCATGACGGCCCCCCCCTACCGTAGGCAAAAATATATTTTGTCCCCCCTTCCGTCAACATGCATTGCCCCTCCAGGTCCACAATGTTGACTCCAGATAGTGTCCCATTTTTTCCAGGTTCACTATGACTTCTTCAGTCCATCCCATTTTTAATGTAATGTGCACTATGTGTATCTCACAGAGCTCCACAGCAATAAAACTCACAGTAATGTCCGCTGTGTATGAGCGTATGAGAGCGCTCCACAGCAATAAAACACACAGTAATGTGCGTTGTGTATGAGCGTATCACAGAGCTCCACAACAATGTGCAGTGTGTATAAATGTATCACAGAGCTCCACAGCAATAAAACGCACAGTAATGTGCAGTGTGTATGAGTGTATCACAGAGCTCCACAGCAATAAAACTCACAGTAATGTGCAGTGTGTATCAGTGTAAATCACAGAGGTTTACAGCAACAAAACTTACAGTAATATGTGGTGTGTATGAGTTTATCACAGAGCTCCACAGCAATAAAACTCACAGTAATATGTGGTGTGTATGAGTGTATCACAGAGCTCCAAAGTAAAACTCCCAAATAAGTACGAAATAAATAAAAAAATAATTATAATATAGGCAAGGGCCCAGGCAGGCGAGTGTGGACCCCCCTGGGACTCAAGGGCCCGCGTCCGGTGACACCCTCTGCACCCCTGGTAGTTACGCCCCTGAGAAGCTTTCCATATAACCACTGTGAGGAACTTGTGATTTATGGAAAACCACTTCGCAACAGCTACGCTGCAGTAAAGCACTGTGGAATCCTTACAGCACATTGACATTCTCTGTGCCAAAATTGGCATGCAGAGAAGTTACTCTGTGGGCCATATTATGGTACTGTCTCTACTGCGCAACTGGGACTGGCGTGTTTGTGACTGGAGATGATACAGGCACGCTAGACTTCCTATTCAAGGTACATTTATTGTGCTTGCATCAAACAACAGGATGACGTTTTGACTCCAAGATGATTCTTAGGGGGACATTCAGGAGTCCATATGAAAACAGATTAACTTGCATTGCTCCACATTAAAACTAGATCAAGCTAACTCAATTTCAGGTACATGCAGGTACATTTAAAGATCAAGTTAGCTTGATTGTGGTAGTGTGTCACATCCCTACACCTGTCATGGTTGTACTTGGGATTGCCAGAAGAGAGCTACATAGCAGGAGAAGAAAATGGCACAAAAGACAGCCAAGTAATAGCAGTTCTGGTATTTATTAAGTAGATTTCAGGATACCCAGAATGATGGTCACTGTAGACACTGCAGAATCAATATGCAAACTGGAAGGACCAGGAGAGTAATATAGGGAGCAGGTTGCAAACAAGAACAAGTAGGTGTAAGCAATGTGAACACTGGATTACAGGTACAGGCTTCAGTTCAATGCACAGCATCAAATAGATGCAGAAGCCCTGAGCAGAAGGGATAATTCCTTTGTTTCTGCTAAACAGGCCCGGACTGGGACAAAAAATAGGCCCTGGCATTTTAAAGTGAGCAGCCCACTTTTGTTTACCGCTATACAGGAACACATACATATATACGTTACATGCACACCCACCCCTATACCAACCCCCCTGTACATACACATATTTACCCCTATTATACACCTATATGTGTGACTACACACCCCTATTATATACCTATATGTGTCAACACACCCTGATTATATATCTACACATGTGCCCCTACTCCCTATTATATACTTGTACGTGGGTCCACACCTAGACACCCTCATACACCAAAACACACAAACATGCAATGACCCCATACAAATCAAAAATAAAGAGATGTTTGTTTCTCATCAAATGGAAACAAAGCCCATTTCATAGAAAAAATAAGTTTATTGTAAAAAACTCCGATCGATCCGAAACGCTTACAAAAACCCACCGACTATGCAGGATGATCCGCCGCAAACCTGTCGAACTCGTCTGAAGAAAGCCGACGACCCACCGAACGCAGCACCGACCAGCTGGAAAAAGCCGACGAGACAACGAATGGGGGTTAAAAAAACCAAATAACAATACGATCGAAAGTGTCAAAATTTAAACGCTGTGCATGCGGTGTCAAACCCACACATTTCACAGATCTTCACAGCAATAAAACTCACAGTAATGCAGTGTGTATGAGAGTATCAAAGAGCTGTACAGCAATAAAACTCACTTACATCCACACACTGCACATTACTGTGAGTTTTATTGCTGTGCAGCTCTGTGATAAGCTCATTCACACTGCACATTATGTGAGTTTTATAGCTCCAAAGCTCTGGGAAACATGTGGGTTTGATATATATATATATATATATATATATATTTTTGGGCGGGGGCAGCATTTCATTCTTGGACCCAGACAGCACACTGTCTTGGGCCGTGCCCATTTGTGTTTTGCATAAAATTAAATTCTTTCAGCTCGTTGAGGTGCATCACTGAACATCATTTTTGTCTTTTTTTGCTGGAGGGGGAGCAAAAGGGAGCATTTGCCCCGGGTGCCAAATACCCCAAGTACACTTCTGAGTGGAATACCTTCAAACTAACACTAGAAAAGTACACGTCCCAAAATATTCCACTGGGTAATAAATATAAAAGAAACAGACTGAAACCAATGTGGCTCAGTAAGAAGATAACCATGGAAATGAAAAATAAAAAGAGGGCATTTAAAGCTATTAAATCTGATAAATCTCAGGCATCCTATAAAGCATGTAAAAAAGTGATTAGATGGGCTTCACTAGAAAATGAAAATGAGATTGCCAAAGGGAGCAAGACCAACCCTAAAAGATTCTTTAAGTACAAAAATTCTAAAAAACGTAAGAATGAAAGTGTAGGTTCACTGAAATCAGGGTCAGGGGTGTTATTAACTGAATATCAAGATAAGGCAGACATTTTGAATGATTCTTTTTTCTTCAGTATTTATCAAAGAGAAACCTATAACAGGATACATGTAAAACATTGATAAAAACTTACTAATACAATGTGATTGGTTGACTCAAGAAAAGGTGTTGCAGCAACTAAACAAAGTGAATGTGAACAAAGCCCCAGGACCGAATGGCATTCATCCATGAGAACTGAGGGAGCTATGTGTTGAAATATGTAAACGTCTGTTTTAAATCTTTCAGGATTCTTTCAGGAAACGTACCAGAGGATTGGAGAAAAGCTGATGTGGTCCCTATATTCAAGAAAGGTTCAAAATATATGCCTGGGAATTATAGACCTGTGAGTTTATCATCTGTGACTGGGAAAGTATTTCAGGGGTTACTAAGGGATAATATTCAGGAACCCATTGGGAGGTATAATCTAATTATCAAAAATCAGCATGGTTTTATGAAACACAGATCATGTCAGACTAACCTAATTGCATTCTATGAAGAAGTAAGTAGAAGTATAGATCAGGGGGTCGCAGTGGATGTGATATACTTGGATTTTGCCAAAGCTTTCAACACAGTTCCACATAAGAGGTTACTAATAAAATTAAGAAAAATTGGTCTAGATGAAAATTCTTGTTCTTGGATAGAACACTGGCTAAAAGATAGGGTACAGAGAGTGGTCATAAATGGTAAATTTTCAAGATGGACACTGGTGGTAAGTGGTGTCACTCAGGGGTCTGTTATAGGACCAATTCTAATCAATCTATTAATAAATTACCTTGAAATAGGTATCAAAAGTCGTGTGTCAGTGTTTGCAGATGACACAAAACTAGGAAAAGTAATACAATGTGAGCAGGATATTACTTCGCTGCAGAGAGATTTAGATTGGGGAACTGGGCACTCAAATGGCAGATAAAGTTTAATGTAGATAAATGCAAGGTTATGTACTTTTGAGTGAAGAACACACAAGCAACTTATATCCTAAATGGTACTGAGTTAGGGAAATCATAGCAAAAGAATGTGGGAATAATCCTACAGGGTTATTCAAAGAGCGTCGATCTGGCCCCGAATTGTAACCGAATGCTGAATTTCAGCGACCGGTGCCATTTTGGGGCCATTCGACTATTCCGAGAGCAGGCAATTCGTCAAATTGAGACGAATTGCCTGCACGTACGGTGCCTGTTTGAGGGCAGTGAAATCCCAATAGAGAAGCACTGCTTTGTCTATTCAGAGAACACAAAACGGCAGTGAAAAGTTGTCGAAGTGCCCTGCCATTTGATGGTTTCATTCGACAGGATTATTCAGGAGAATCCCATAGGCTGCAATGTTGAAAATATTCCCGTTTTAATTCAATATCTAATAAACCGTTCATTATTTTATTCTGCAGTAAAAAGCCTCTTTATTTTTCGATTTTTTTAGGATCTTTTAAGCATTTTTTGGGATTTTTTTGCCATTAATTTTTTTCCGTTTTTTTTAAATAGTTTTTCTTTTTTCTGTAACAGCCCTTTTTATTATCATTTATTGGACCTTATACGTAAATTTCAGATATTTTCGTTCTGTAGTTTCTTTGCAAACAGCGTTTCACTTTTCAAACATTCAAGAGTACTGTTTTTTTTTTCACTCCATTCGTTTACGGTGTCGGGTTTTTTCGGCGGCTGCTCTGCTCTATGATCGACGGCTGCTCGGGTTTCTCTGGCGTGTTCGGCAGGGTTAATCCAGATGGTTTTGCGGGTTTCGGTGTGTGCTCGCCGGGTTTTGCGGTGAGTGTTCGTCGGGTTTGCGATGACTTTTCACTGCACTACGACTATGCTTGCTGAATACACCGCAGGGTCGCCGAAATGGGATCGCCGAATCACACCGAATTGAAGAGAGCGAAAAGTCACCGAACGGGCGGTGACATTTCGATTCTCTTTGAATAACCCTTATAGACTTCAAATTAAGTAACAATGCGCAGTGTCAAACAGCAGCCGCCGTGGCCATCAAGGTATTGGCATGCATTAAAAGGAGTTCACTCTCATGATGAAAACATAATTTTGCCTCTGTATAAATCAGTGGTAAGACCACACCTTGAATATGCCGTGCAATTTTGGGTGTCTGTTTCAAGAATGAATATTATGGCGCTAGAAAAAGTACAGAGACGGGCAACTAAATTAATAAAGGGAATAGAAGATTTAAGTTATGAGGAAAGGCTAACAAGCTTAAACCTGTATAGTTTAGAGAAACAGCACTTTAGAGGGGATCTGATAACTTTATATAAATATATATGGGAACGTTATAAACCATTGTCTGGAAACCTGTTACGTTCCCCCAGCCAGGCCCACTGGTGCTGAGAGCTCTTCTCAGCCCTTTTTGTTTTTAGGGTTAATCTGTTTAGCTCTCCGCCCCTGGAGTCTCAGCGTCTGACCAGACCTGTGGTCACGTGACCTGTACGACCCTATTTAATGCCCATCGGTGCACTTGTTCCCTGATCCAGTTTAGATCTTCCTGGCTGAGTTCCTGATTTCTGTAATTTGTATTTGGATATCCTGGTTCTGACTCCTGGCTCTGTATTCTGACGATTCTTGTGATTTACCCCTGGTACCGTGTATTTGATATGTTGGTTCATGACTCCTGGCTTTGTATTCTGACCATTCTCTCTCTTGATCCCATTTGTGTTTTGTCTATGTGGTATTCAGGATTCTGGTTTATGTTTGAACCACACTACAGTCTCTTTCGTTTGTTTATCTGGTGTAAGTCCTAATCGTAGGAATCCAGTTTTGTTGTATGTCCCTGCTGGTTGCAGCTCTACCTCAAGTTCTATATGTGAGTCCTGCCCTGCATGTTACACAATATATTTCTGTCAAGTCTGTTATTCTGGTTCATGTTTTCTGTATGTGTGTATCTAGTGCAGCAGCTCATTGTTCTGGTTTATAGAGACCACCTCAAGGATCTCTTTCTTGTTCCATTGTCGCTAGATATTCCTTCCTGTCAAGTCTGGTTTAACCCTGTCATTTTGTATATTCCCACTCTGTACTCTGTATAGACAGAAGGCCATCCAAGGACCTTACCCCAGTGCAGGGCTTTCCTTGTGTGTATACTGTCTTGTCTTGTCTGGTTCTGTTGTATTCTGTGTTCAGGGTTCTGCAATAATGCAGAAAGACACATACCTGCCTAAGGGGCTTAAAACACACAGCAGCAAGGACCCCCCTTTGGCTCCTGAGGGGGGCCACCGTAACAAAACCTATTCATTAATAGGACTATACACAGTACACACGGTCACCCATTTAGACTGGATGAAAGGAAATTCGGACTAAGGCATAGGAATGGTTATTTTATAGTTAGAACAATAAAGCTGTGGAATTCTATGCCTGTTGCGGTGGTTGGGTCACAGACTTTTAAAAACCGGCTGGATGACGTCCTGCAAAAATATAATATTATACTATTTAATATGTGGATAAAAGCTGCTTGATCCAGAGAGAAATCTGGCTGCCATTCTGGGGTCAAGAAGGCATTTTTCCCCAGTATGTTGCATATTGGCGACCGCTTCAGACTGGGTTTTTCGCCCTTTTTTGGATCAACAGCAGTAGGTGATGTGCGAAAGGCTGAACCCAATGGACACACGTCTTTTTCAGCCTATGTAACTATGTAACTTGAGAATATCAAGTGGCAAACAAAGCCCTACGAAAAAGTCTAAAACATTTCATTTTACTTCATAGACAATATATACATTCTATTCTATATTATATTAATCTCCTTGTAGACAAATATAATTTTAAGTAGTAATATAATTTTAATGAACAATAAAATGAAAGAGTGGATCCCAAAAAACGAGGTTTGCAGCTTGACGTATGCATTCTGACTGTAGATGTACTATGAATCATAGAACGAAATACCTCAATTTTATTTTCTTACTGTTTTCAGAGTGCATAATATGTTGTCTCCATTTCTTCTGTCTCTATCTATGTAGATATATTGATTTAGGTTAATGGTTTTCTTGCTATGCTCTTGACATACTGTCTGCGTCATGTAAAACCTGCAACCTAGCAGTAAATTATCTAAAAGAGTTATAACCAGCCTACTTCTGTGCTGCTTTCTGAAATCTCAAGAATCGTATGCTATTTTCAGACTTCTTGAAAGATAAATATTTTGTAATAGTATTAAAGAGACTCTCTAGAGGGAAGGGTGGGGACGACAACGATGTGTTGGAGGCCTTAACAATGGTGAGTCCCTACTCAGGTCTCATAATATTTTAACTCGATGATACCATAAGCAAATCAGACTCCTATCACCCAAAAAGTGTGGCCAGAACTGAAATCCTAAGGACGTCTCCTCTGCATGAGAGATACAGTAACCTCAGATCATCTTCAAATGAACAATAAAAGAATATCCCTTTATAAAATATAAACAGCATTAGACAGAAAGTGGCAAAATGATGTAGAAAAGGCTTTGTTATCTGTAATACAAAAATAAATGGTAAACTTTTTTGTAATTATAGGAGATGATACAGGTTCTATGCATGCCATGCACAGTTGTTTCTTTTCAAGTGCAGTCTCCTGCTTTCAAATTTATTTAATAAAAAGAGATTTATTAATTATTAATCCAAATTCTATCATTTAACTACTTCGCTGTGCAGGACACGCTCAGCATGCGGAAGACGCGCTGAGTGCATCCTGACTTTGCTGCGGCGATCGGTCGGTATTTCAGTCGATCACTGTGGTCTCCTGATGTGGGCTGACATCTTTGATCTCAGCCCCATCTCCAGGACCCCAGTCAGTGGACTGACATCATTACGCCGGGCGCAATGACATCTGTTTCAGGCATCCCCCTGCCAGAGCAGGGAGAGTGCCTGAAGAGGAGGTGGGTCCTTAGGACCCCTCTGTCTCCCCATCACTAGCATCCACGGAGGAAAGGCAAGCACCACTGGAAAGGGAACAGTCTGCCTTTCCCAGTGGTGCCTGTCTTTAACCCTATAGGTGCTGAATTGCGATGGCGCCGGATTGTGGTCCTCTCCCAGAGATGGCTGACATCTTGGATGTCAACCAGGCCTCCAGGATCTCCCCCCGCCCACTGGTGGCATTGGACTGGCCACAATGACATCAGTTCAGGAGTTAACACCTAGCTGCCGCCTATGCTGGAGATAGGGGATACAAAGGACTACTGTATCTCCAGATCTAGAGGGTCATGTTTGGTATCATTGGAAAGGCCAGAGCATGGTTTGGAGTAAAACTAAATTTTTAAAAATAAATAAATAAAAATAGAAATCCATATTTTCTTTTTTTAAATTTATTAATGCAGCACTATTGTTCACTTTTAAATTATAATGTGACACTGTTACCGGAGTCAATCAGGTTCACTTTCAACACGGCGCCGGACCGGACACAAGCAAGGATTGTCTGAACACGAGTCTCTTCAGGAAAGGCAAACTTTATTGTGTCGTCACACAAGTGCTCACACAGGATTCAATCGCAAAGAGTGAGCCCCGTCTCCCCCCCTTGCAAGGGATCTTATACCCAAAAATACGTAATTAGGTACATCCCAATTAGCCCACCTCCCAATGACACTTCATTCCACCCCACGTGGGTTAATACCTCCCATCGTTAGTACAAAGAAATTCCACATTTTAGCAATAAATTGATACACTTCATGTTAGTTTGACAGTCTGTGATTTGCTGTTGTGCTTTTTCTGAGCTGCGCCCTCCTCCCTACCAGCTGTGTTTATTTGAGATAGCTTGGGGCCTGGTCTGTTTTCTACGATCTCTTTGTTTCTCTGCAAGTCTCAATGACCTTGCCCCATTCATTCATCTTCCTGTCTCTCCGTGCCAAGAACTGGCCGGATTCTGCCTCGTTTTATTGCTAGTTCCCTAATCTACCACACATTCCTAAGATTCTATGTAAGCTTCGTTTTTCATATCTAATAAAATCTATTCTATTTACTGGTGAACCAATATTCTGAACAAGATGGCTGCCTGGCTCATAGTAGCAACCATCTTTCAGCCTGATTCCACTTCATTCCCCCCTTGGCTCAAGCCTCAGGTTCTTTTCCTGATGCTTGTAGCCACTACACTCCGCTATTCTGAAATCCTTCATACCTTGGGGGACCCTTCTTCGTCGGAAACATACCCTGTGGAATTATCAGTGGTATCTTTTGTGTTCGTGTGGGTGTCAGTGCTGTCTTGCATAGTGGCCATAAGCATAGCCCTATGCGGTATGTCAGTATCCCTACAACCAAGATCACCACTATCATGAGTATCATGGATCCAATCTGTGAAATAAATCTCAAGATGGATCCAAACCATTCTCCGATTGCTCCAAACCCACGGAGTGGATTCCAGCCTTCGGCGGCAATTCTCCTTGCTGCACCTTGCAACTGTGCTACCTTTTCTTGGTGATCTTGAATTACCTGGTAATAGTCCGGGACTTCATGTGTGGTGTTTTTAATAAAAGTTCAACATTCATAATGCATAGTCATTTCACACAATCCATTCAGAGCTGCACTGATTTGCTCAATCGCCATGTCATGTATCATCTGTACCTTCCGTAGCTCACGCACTTCTAGATTCAGCAACTGGATATCCATACTAGTTCTATTCAGAATTTCATCCATTAAGTTGACATAGCTATTCAATCTTTTCATCATCTCTCGTCCCCATCCAGTCCATGCTGGCAACCATGACCATATTCGATCTATCTTGGCAAACATCTCTCTTTTCGTTCTTTCAAACACCAATGGGTACCTAGGGTGAAGTTCTGTGTTTGTGTTTGTGTCTTCTCCCCTTAGTCTCTGGATTGGGACCAACTTGGCCAAGTAACACATTCCCGTTATTGTTGGTGGAACCCATGTATAACACACTCTCCCTCAACACACCTGGTATCCCTCCTCTAGCATGAATGGTGATAGATGTAATGTTCCCTTTGCTAACTCTACCATCATTCGCCTCATTCGTCCCGTTGTTTCTAGTACACTCTGCTTTCCATCAGACTCTCTCGTAATCACTCCTTCTTGTTCACTTGTGAGTTTTCTGCACTGTATGTATAGAAAATTTGACTGTTCCTTTGTGTCAATTGTGTATATGTATGATGTCCAGTTAAATTTACTTGAATAACACCCTTCCTTCTTATGTGTGTCCTTATCTGGTCCTATTTAGAAACACCACTCTGGGGGATATATGTACCCTATTATAGGATATCCGGACTCATATCCTTCTGGTCGTTGCATGGGTGGCCTAAAAGGGTGTATTGTGATATTCCCTGATGCAAACACACTCAGATTCATTGGAACGGAAGCAAATGGGATATGGATTGTCTCTGGGTGCATTCTACTGCACACCCAACATGTCTTTTGTCCAGACTTTTTGGCATAGTCATATTTAAATTGCACAAGTAAATGTCCTCTTGGCAAAATCTCAGATGTCATTCTCGTTTTTGTCTCCACATGGTACGGTTCTCCATCACTGGGTGTGTACCATTCCAGATGTGGGAAATATCCACTTTCCCAGCGATACCTGTACAATTGGGGCATGCTCCACGTGAGAGTCCATAAATCAAATTAGCAAGATACAAAATCAGCACCACAAATGCCCCGAATGTCAGAATTCCTTGGGCAATTCTTTTCACAGTCACATAAACCCAATCCCTCCCCACCGGAATTTCAAAAGTGAAGAACATTTCTGGATGATCAAGGGTGGGGGCCGGGCCCCTAAAAAGCACCCTGTGGGTATCCCCCGTTGGCGGGTGGTCAGGACCTGTGCCCATCAAAACACCCACTTGTTGATCCTCTGAATTATCTGGGTTAGGATCATTTAGGTGCTCGTGGCTACTGTGGTCTTTGTCAGCTTCAGCCTCAGCGGGTTGGTCTCGTTGGTAACGACCTTCCATGCTGGTTCAGGACTGGCTGCAGCTGCTTTCACTCTGGAGGGATGTATCCACGGAACCACTTCGGCAACCTTTACTGCTGTAGGGGTTGATAACAGAACAATATAAGGACCTCTCCATTTTGGACCCAGTGGATCATTTTTCCACTCTTTTACCCATACTGTGTCACCCGGACAATACTTATACAGTGAAGGATATAGAAAGTGAGGTATATTATCCCCCACCCAAGTATTCAATTTCTGCATTGATTTACCCAGCATTACAACCTGTTAAGTTAATTTATTTTCTCCCAATGCCCGAAGGTCCCCCCTTAGTCCATTAATCAAAGGGGTTGGCCGTCCAAACATAAGTTCGTACGGACTTAGCTTCAATTGGGGGGTTGGTCTGCACCTAATGTGCAAAAGGACTATCGGCAGCAAGTCCAACCAGCCCAGTGACGTCTCTTGGCACAGTTTGGACATCAAAGTCTTTAGGGTGCGGTTCATTCTCTCGACTTTTCCCGAACTTTGGGGCCTGTAGGCAGTATGTAGCTTCCAGGTAATACCCAGTAGCCGGGCAAGTTGCTGTAGACAGTTCTGTATAAATGCAGGGCCATTGTCCGACCCTAGTTCGAGAGGAAGTCCATAACGTGGTATTATTTCTTTCATCAGACTCTTTACCACCTCTGTGGTCTTTTCAGTTCTCGTTGGGAAAGCTTCCACCCATCCTGTCAAAGTGCACACCATCACCAGTAAATATTTGTATCCTTTGCAGGGTGGCAACACTGTGAAGTCTATTTGTAATGATGCCATTGGGGATAGCCCGATTGGCTGTTTCCCTGGAGGTTGAGATGGGCCTGTTCTTGGGTTGTTTTTGGCACATGTTACACACTGCTGGGCTATTGCTCTGCAGATTACTGACAATCCTGGTACATAGAAATGTGGCTCCAACTGCTGCTCCATCATTTCTCTTCCTCCATGGGTACTTGCGTGTAGTGCTCTTACGATTTCAGGAGCCAAAGTTGCTGGTAGGACTATTTGTCCGTTTTTCAACTGGAACCATCCATCTTCTCCATATTCTCCTGGTTCTTCTGTCAGCCAATTCTTTTCTTTCTCCGAGTACACAGGTGTCCATTCACTCAGTGGCGCCGGTAGGAGTGCAGCCACCACTGGTTTTGCCTTGTATTGTGCCAATTCTTCATAACTTCCCCAGACAAATTCTTCTTTTGGGAAATAGTATCGCCATGCGAAAAACAGTAAATCTTGTCTGTCCTGTGAATCTCTTACTGCTGGTATGAAAAAGTTCATTGCACTTTTCTTCATTTTTGGCAGTCTGTTCTTGATAAGGATCTCCTTGAGGAAGAACCTCACCAACGGGGCTTGGTATTCTTCTGCTCCCAATTCTCCCAGACTGTGCAGTATTCGTGTGATTCGTAGATTATTGTGAGGATTATTTGTCAAATTTTCAAAACGTGAGGCAAGATTTTCTGCTCGTTCAACCTCAGTTATTTCTTTGTCTTCTTCACATTCCCCCATTATTTTTACGCCAAAGAATTTCAGCATCATTTTGTAAGCTCTGCGTAGTCTTTGCTGAACTTCTGAGGTGTTAATCATCAGGCGTGTCTCTTGCGGATTCAGAGGAGTGGAGTACAAATTTCAGCCTTGTGTCTGAGTTTGGAAAAACCATTGAATATAATCATGATTGAGTTCTAACAGTTCATAATCATCTTGCCATTTGTGCAATATTATTTCAATAAATTCACCATTGGGTTCAAATTTTCTCCAATTCATATAGAACTCGTAATTTGGCATGGGAGGTTGAGTTTCTTGCTTGCAGAGTAGGATCTTGACTTGCTCAGTTGTTGGTGGTGGTTTTGCAGCTGCTTTTGCGGCCTGGTCTACGCGTCTGTTGCCTTTTGGAATTTCATCATGGCCACGACATGGTGGCCACGACAGTGCATGATGCTGACAGCACTTGGTTTCCATACAGCTTCCAGGAGGGCCGTGATTTCAGCTGCATACTTGATTTGTTGTCCTGAGGACATGAGTAGGCCTTCTTTGTAGAGTGCACCATGTGCATGGACTATCATGAAGGCATATTTGGAATCAGTGTAGATATTTACTCTTTTGCCTTCTGAGATTTCTAGAGCTCTGGTTAGGGCCGTTATTTCAGCCAATTGTGCAGATGTGTGGCCTGGCAGTGGCTTTGCTTCGATAATTTCTTCTGCTGAGACTACTGCATAGCCGGAGACTTTCTTCCCATCATCCATGTAGCTGCTACCATCAGTAAATAGCTGTAGATCGTATTTGTCGAGGGGTACGTCTTTCAGATCTGGCCTGCTACTGAACACTTCTTCCATGACTTGGAGGCATTCATGATCTGGATCCTCTTCACAGTCAGGCAGTAAAGTAGCAGGGTTTAGGGTAGCGATGAGGTCCAAACGAACCTGTGGGTTTTCACACATCATGGCTTGGTACTTCGTCATCCGGCTGTTGCTGAACCAGTAGCTTCCTTTCACATCCAGCAGGGCCTTGACAGCATGGGGCACTTTGACATGAAGAACTTGTCCAAGGGTCAGCTTGTCTGCTTCTGCTATCAGCATTGCGGTGGCTGCCACTGCTTTCAGACATGGGGGTAGGCCGCAAGCCACAGGATCGAGTTGCTTGGAGAGACAGGCCACAGGTCTTAGCCAAGAGCCGAAACTCTGGATCAATACTCCTGTTGCTGTTTGGTTGTATTCATGCACGTACAGCTGGAAGGGCTTGCTGTGATCTGGCAGTCCCAGTGCAAGAGCCTCCATTAGCAGAGTTTTTAATTTCAGGAACGCTGCTGTTTGCTCTTCTCCCCAATGGAAAGGGTCTTGTTCTCCCCCCTTTGTGGCTTGATGAAGGGGCTTGGCAATATCTGCGAAGTTGGGGATCCACAGGCGGC
This sequence comes from Leptobrachium leishanense, assembly GCA_009667805.1. Lineage (NCBI taxonomy): Eukaryota > Metazoa > Chordata > Amphibia > Anura > Megophryidae > Leptobrachium > Leptobrachium leishanense. Next base: position 297,407,724 of record CM019065.1, on the reverse strand, counting down.
AGAAGCCTGCAGCTCCCAGAAACTCACGGAATTGTCTTCTGGGTTTTTTTTGTTTTTTTTTCTGGGTATTCGGCATACTGCTTCTTTTCTTTCTGCCCCTAATGCACGTTTGGTACCTGTTAACTGGAAACCCAGGTACTTTACACTTCGTTTGCATATTTGTGCCTTCTTTCTAGAAACTCTGTAACCTGCTTGGCACAGTAGATGTAGCAAAGCTTTTGTGGCAGATAAACAGTCTTTTTTCTGTGGGGGAAGCCAGTAATAAATCATCAACATATTGGAGTAACACAACTTTGTCTGGCTGAGCGTTGAAGGCTAGGAGATCTTGGCTGAGCGCGCATCCATTGTAGATACCTCCCACTGAAAAATAAAAAGGGGCTGGCTTGCTGGAGCCAGACGGATGCAAAAGAAAGCGTCTTTTAAATCAAGCACTGTGTAATATTTTGTAAGGTACTCTTGTGTGCCTTCTTTTAGTACTGGCAAAAGGGGTGTGTTCCACGGTGACACGCAGAATTTTAATATGCCGTGATCCTGAAGTCTCTGTAAATATGTCTGGATATTCTGCTTGGCTTTTTGTGGGATATGATATTGTCTTAGAGCCACAGGCGTTGCACCGGGTCTTAATTCAACTAATCTGGGTGGGTTTTCCTCCACCCACACCTCAGGAATTCCAAGGAGTAGTGTGTGCGGGTCCAGGGACAGCCGGCAGAGTAGGTGCTGTACGCCATTCTTCCTCTTTTGGCATAATCACCGCGATTTTCACAGACTGGGGGTGCTGGCTGGCTGGGTTATGCTGCCGAGCAGGGCTGCCACTCTCAGACAGGTCTAATCTAACATGACCCCCGGGAAAAAAACATAATTTGGGCTTGCAATTTGCAAAAAAATATCCCGCCCCAGGAACTGGATGGGACATTCGGGCATATACATATACACATTGTATAAACAATATTCACAGAGGTCTCTCTCCCGTAGCCAAAACGGACTCTTAATATCACATCGGAATAAAATAAATAAAAATAAACCACTCCATTATTATAAGATCACTACAAACATCTCATCAGTAATCATCTAAAATAATCCCATCAAAAATCAAACAAAAACATACTTTTAATTAAATTATTAATCATAATTTTGCTATATTTTAACTATATAGAACATAAAAACAGTACGAAACTACTTTAATTATTTCTCAAACTGCTCTTTTAATATTAATTTTCTAACCATTTCATATATTTCCATTTAATTTGTTAATAAATTGTATTTTGATAGACAAAATTGTATATTATTATATACATATTGTTGTTATAATCTGTAACAATATAAAAATCAGGACTTGAGTTTTTGGAATAATATCAACACAAAATATAAACATATCTTGCACTCAACAGACTTCATACATTTCATTGTAGCATATATTAAAAATTAGCGGGGGGCGTGGCCGGCAGCGGACCGAGACGGATGCAACGCAGTGGAGCTCCGATCCGGCATACCTATTTAGCGACCCGACTGAGGATTAGAGCCGGGAAAACTCCTCCAAAGTGACACTGCTGCCGGCTATCGGTAGGTGGAACTCCGGAGCCCGTTTACTCCCCTCCTCCGGACCGGCGTTCGAGTCGGGGGCAGCTGTGTTGCCGCATCCCCTGTCTCGTGGCGGCCATTTTGGGGCCTGAGGAGACGGACACCTTCCCTCGCGCTGCGAGGAGATATCCTAAGCCTGGATGGGGAAGAAATCCAAGACAGGTGAGGCGGCGGAGGGCACCCGTACCCCTGATATCCGTCTCTCATTGACGAGTGGCCCGGTGCGGCGACATCAACGCCCTGCTCTGCCTGAAGTAGAGGGCCTACCGATTTTGGAGACCGAGGATGCTCCGCCTGCTCCCCACGTGGCGACGCCGAAACGGGGGGAAGACGCTCTCCCCGCCACCAAGGGCGATATTCGCGCTCTCCTGGAGGATGCCAGGAAATCCTGGCAAGCGGATTTCCAAGCCCTCGGTGCGGAGGTCGCGGACACTCAGACGCAGGTGGGGGATCTCCAGAACCGCACCAGAGCGATAGAGAGCTCACAGGCCATTTCTTCCTCCTCCTTACACGCCCTGCAGCGGCAGGTCAGCGGCCTACAATCCGCAGTGATGGCGATAGAGACGAGGCACAGGCGCCGAAATCTGAAGCTCCGGGGGGTTCCGGAAACGGTAGCAGACTCGGACATATTACCCTATACTACTCGATTTCTGGAGTCGGTTCTCCACTCTACGGAACACCTGCGGGACTCTGTCCTCACGGCACTCCGTGTGCGGAAGGCAGCACTGGCTCCAGCAAAAGCGACGCGCGATGTAATCGTCACACTCAGAGACATGGCCGTGCACCACTCGGTTTTCCGTGCAGTGCGGAATGTGCCCGCGGTCCTGTTTGAGGGGGCCTCAATCGCTGTATTCCGAGACCTGCCTTTTATGTTACTTGCCGCCCGCCGGCAATTTCGGCCTATTACCACCCTCCTACGCATGCACGATATCAGTTATAAATGGGGTGCCTCTGGTTCTCTCATCATCACCACGGGCGATGGACGGGCTCTCGTGGCCACTTCGTCGGCCGAGGCTGAAGGTCATCTGCGCTCCCTCGGTTTACCTCCTGCTCCATCGTGTCAGACTGCCACACGCTCACCTGCAGGCTCCACACCGTCCCCGGATAACCTGGATTGAGACTGGGACTTGTTATCATGATGTGGCTACTATCCCGACTCGTTATGGCATACTGCCTTTCTCCCCTTCTATCCTGTTTGTGTTTTCTATAAGATATGCGTTCCATTGAGGTTGATGTCCTCCCCGTCTCCCCCCCCCTTTTTTTTTTTTTTTTTTTTATTTTAACCGGGTGACCACGGGGCGCGCCATCATGGTACTTTTGCCTTGCCTGGCCCTCGTGTACCCGGGCCACGTGACAGTACCCCTCCATGGCCTCCTCCGGGAGTGCGCCAGGAGAGTCACGGACATGGCTTTTGTCACTTCTTCCTTCTCCTCCTTGTTGGAGGTGGTCCACCCCACCCCCCTTTTTTTTTTTTTTTTTTTTTTAACGGAGCCATCTACCCCCTCCTCACAGAGAAGCTCGGCACATCCCCTCCTTCCATGTTTCTCCCTCTTCTTTCCCACTTCGGTTTTTTACAGTTTATGAGTGTACAGCTTAAAGTGGACTCTGCCTATTTACTACCACGAAGCTCTATTGATGTGGCCCTGCGAGTCCACTAATGTCGGTCAATTTGTGACCTCTTTTCTTTCAGAAATAAAAAATTTAAAAGAAAAAAAAAAAAAAAAAAAAATTAGCTAAACATAGTAAATTTTCTTCTTTATTTCTCTTTACTTTGAATTCGCTGCACAGACACACACAAAGGGTTACTTTCTCTAGCGATCAGAGAGCGAAAAAAAGGAAAAACTGACTCCCTCCCCTCTCCCCACGCAAACAGTTTGTCAGAAAGGAGGGGGGAAGGAAGGAAACAAGTACGAAGCCCAATCTCACTACCTCTCAGCCATTCCACACTCTAAATTAATTACTTATCACACTTTACTTTTAATTGAACAGTTTAATAGATCAATTATAAACACAATCAGACAAAAACACTCTTGCATACACCACTCGATACAGCACAGACCTCACATCCGAACAATCAGTCCGAATCACACACACAAGCCATACAGGGCCGCAATCATCTTTTTTTTTTTTCAAAACCTTCTAGACCACCATCTGGTCCACCGATCATCTCACTCCCCTCTGGCCCAGGCGCTCCGTTTTCCAGTAAAGGACCCGGCACCTCCCGCAGGGGCATCCGCAGTTTGCTCCCACCGGGGTCGTGCCGATATAGATCTCGGGGTTTATGTATATTGTTCGCTGCGCGAGTGGTGGCCCCCTGTCTCTCATCCTCCCTTTCACTATCACCTTCTCTGTGGGATACTAATTTATATACGCTCCCATCGGGCATCTCAATCTTTTCTGGTGTAGCCTCTCTGTCCCCTCCACCCGCTGCACCCTGCTCCTCCTCCGCAATCCCACGAGACGGAGCTGAGGGAGCTGACCGAGGCACAGCAGCTGCCCGCTCCCCCCTCTCCGCCCGCGCAACCGCGGCACTCAAAGCTTCTCTAGCTGCCCCGTAACACGATGGATAAGGTGGGGGCAAAACATCACTCTCTTCCGGCTGTTCCACCAACACCGCTCTCTCTCTCTCCTCACAATTTGGGGGTACTTGCTTCTTATTTTTCCCCGCTACCATTATAAAATGGCTCTTATCTTTTATACAATATCTCCATATATCTATATATGGGTACTGTTCAGGATGTCCGTATTGCTCGGTGACTTGAGAATGCACCTTCTGTACTAGCTCCGGGTCCATTGACCCCTGCTCTGGCCATTCTGGGACTAACATTGGCCATACAACTGTACACATTAATCTCAGCTTTTCCTTTGTCAATTCTACACCATAGTCATGCGTTGTGTATAACACCCCAAAATTCCGCACCATATATTCTAGGGGCGTCTCACCCTCTTTCACCTTTTTGGGCTTGGATGACCCGTTACCCATTGTTACTCTTGAAAACAGTACCCTTTTACAATACAGATATATTATTTCAACAATAACAGTTAGAATCTACAGTCTGATACTTCAGCCAACAATTCGTTCGTGTCTGGGGCGCTTCCTCCGTCAGTAGCCGACTGCAGTCGCCTGAGCCGGAAACGTACACTCGGGAGTCAACTCTCGTCTTTGCTTCCTCGCGGAGCGAGTAGGCGCACGTTCACTCACAGCACTCGAGTCAATTCATTCACAGCACATACTGTATCAGATACTTTCAGCACATAACAGAACATAAACACTTCAACTCTTTCTACTAGCCGAGGGTACTCAGTCCCTCCTCTGTGGCTCCTTATACCCCGTAAATTGAACTCTAACTCTTAACTGCGTGTGACTATGTGCACCCCGTTCTATATCTATACTCCCGTCTGCAATTCCAATTCGCCTATGAGTAATTCTACCCACCTGGCACCACTATCTCTGCAGCTACCGCTGGCTCCAATATGAGCCCTCTTCACTACACGACGTACACACTAGCACTGACTCAGGCTCTAAGCCCAGTCACAGAATTCCCTCCTCCTTTCCTTTTACCCACATGGCGAAGCTTTGTTTACAAACACTATCTATGACTATGCAACTCCACGTGGCTACTCTCTCCCTCTCTTACAGAACTACCCTTTGGTTGGCATCCAATTCCCCCGAATCCAGACACGCGTTAGCCACTCTGGCTCCTTTGCACTGTCCGTGCTATCAGCGGCAGGCTAGGTATGCCAATGAGACCGGTGGCCATCGGGTCTCCTTATCCGTCTATCTCAGTCGGACGTTCCCTTAGATACCGGTATCTCCTTCAGACATACAAACATAGAAGACACTTTACCTATCGCCGGCGCTGCTCGCTGTTTCCTCAGACTCGATGGTGTCCCAGGTTCCCGGGGGCCGGGAGTCCGTTTGGGACGAGACGAGGTCCACTGAACAGGAAATCCTGCTTGGCGCCTGCAGATGTCAGCTCACCTTCAACGGACACCCAACCGGCGGGATACTTGCACCTGCAGTCAACCGCTACAGTGTGTTCAGCAGCCGTTGCTTATGCCAGAAAGGGCGACCAATCCCGGCTATCCAAAATGTTACCGGAGTCAATCAGGTTCACTTTCAACACGGCGCTGGACCGGATACAAGCAAGGATTGTCTGAACACGAGTCTCTTCAGGAAAGGCAAACTTTATTGTGTCGTCACACAAGTGCTCACACGGGATTCAATCGCAAAGAGTGAGCCCCTCTCCCCTCCTTGCAAGGGATCTTATACCCAAAAATACGTAATTAGGTACATCCCAATTAGCCCACCTCCCAATGACACTTCATTCCACCCCACGTGGGTTAATACCTCCCATCGTTAGTACAAAGAAATTCCACATTTTAGCAATAAATTGATACACTTCATGTTAGTTTGACAGTCTGTGATTTGCTGTTGTGCTTTTTCTGAGCTGCACCCTCCTCCCTACCGGCTGTGTTTATTTGAGATAGCTTGGGGCCTGGTCTATTTTCTACGATCTCTTTGTTTCTCTGCAAGTCTCAATGACCTTGCCCCATTCATTCATCTTCCTGTCTGTCCGTGCCAAGAACTGGCCGGATTCTGCCTCGTTTTATTGCTAGTTCCCTAATCTACCACACATTCCTAAGATTCTATGTAAGCTTCGTTTTCCACATCTAATAAAATCTATTCTATTTGCTGGTGAACCAATATTCTGAACAAGATGGCTGCCTGGCTCATAGTAGCAACCATCTTTCAGCCTGATTCCACTTCAACACAATGATGCTGCACTACGGATTTGTTTTTCACTTTTAGCTAAAATTGCGTATTTTCTCCTAAAGATACAGTACCGGTTTCCCAATTTTAATATTTTTAACAAGTGTACCCTATAGGATAAAGACAAAAAAGAAAAGGGCGCAAGATAGGTGGAAATTGAAAAAATACCTCTGGAGCACCCCAGATACAGTTAGGGTACTCCTAGGGTTCACAGTAGATTGATATATTTAAAGAGCGCTTTTGCTTCTTAGTTGGTTAATATATGCACTGAAAAATCTAAAGAGAATATATATTGTGCAGTATATTTAATATTTTTTTTTTTTAAAAATCACAGTGTTAAAACAAACTCACAAAAATAGAGCACAAATAAATGTGCAAACCAGCATTTGCCACAATGGCCAGAACCTCCCGATTTCCGTACTCCAAATCTCCGGTCTGCAGGCCATCAACATATAGATCGAAGCCCGTTGGAATGGAATGGAACGCTGGCTCAGCATAAACTGGAGTTCGTTAGAATGGAACACTTGCTTAGCATGGTTATTCGGCTTGGTCTCTGGCTTGATTTCGGGCGTACAGAACTTTGCTCAATGCATTTCGTGGGGCACACCCACTTCCTCAGGAGCCTATAGGATATACAGTCAGGTCCAGAAATATTGGGACATCGACACAATTCTAACAACTTTGGCTCTATACACCACCACAATGGAGTTGGAATGAAACAAACACAATGTGCTTTAACTGCAGACTGTCAGCTTTAATTTGAGGGTATGTACATCCAACTCAGGTGAACGGTGTAGGACTTACAGCAGTTTGCAGATGTGCCTCCCGTTTGCTAAGGGACCAAAGGTAATGGGACAGAATAATAATCATAAATCAAACTTTCCAAACTTAATACTTGGTTGCAAATCCTTTGCAGTCAATCACAGCCTGAAGTCTGGAACGCATAGACATCACCAGACACTGGGTTTCATCCCTGGTGATGCTCTGCCAGGCCTTCAGTCCTGCTTGTTCTTGGGGAATTTTCCCTTCAGTTTTGTCTTCAGCAAGTGAAATGCATGCTCGATGGGATTCAGGTCAGGTGTTTGACTTGGCCATTGCATAACATTCCACTTCTGTCCCTTCAAAAACTCTTTGGTTGCTTTTTCCGTATGCTTTGGGTCATTGTCCATCTGCACTGTGAAGCGCCGTCCAATGAGTTCTGCAGCATTTGGCTGAATGTGAGCAGATAATATTGCCCGAAACACTTCAGAATTCATCCTGCTGCTTTTGTCAACAGTCACATCATCAATAAATACAAGAGAACCAGTTCCATTGGCAGCCATACACGCCCACGCCATGACACTACCACCACCATGCTTCACTGATGAGGTGGTATGCTTAGGATCATGAGCAGTTCCTTTCCTTCTCCATACTCTTCTCTTCCCATCACTCTTGTACAAGTTGATCTTGGTCTCATCTGTCCATAGGATCTTGTTTAAAGAACTGTGAAGGCTTTGTTAGGTGTTGTTTGGCAAACTCTAATCTGGCCTTCCTGTTTTTGAGGCTCACCAATGGTTTACATCTTGTGGTGAACCCTCTGTATTCACTCTGGTGAAGTCTTCTCTTGATTGTTGACTTTGACACACATACACCTATCTCCTGGAGAGTGTTCTTGATCTGGCCAACTGTTGTGAAGGGTGTTTTCTTCACCAGGGAAAGAATTCTTCGGTCATCCACCACAGTTGTTTTCCGTGGTCTCCCGGGTCTTTTGGTGTTGCTGAGCTCACCGGTGCATTCCTTCTTTTTGAGAATGTTCCAAACAGTTGTTTTGGCAACACCTAATGTTCTTGCTATCTCTCTGATGGGTTTGTTTTGTTTCTTCAGCCTAATGATGGCTTGTTTCACTGATAGTCACAGCTCTTTGGATCTCATCTTGAGAGTTGACAGCAACAGATTCCAAATACAAATAGCACACTTGAAATGAACTCTGGGCCTTTTATCTGCATATTGTAATTGGGGTAATGACAGAATATCACACACCTGACCATGGAACAGCTGAGAAGCCAATTGTCCCATTACCTTTGGTCCCTTAACAAGTGGGAGGCACATCTGCAAACTGCTGTAAATTCTACACCGTTCCCCTGAGTTGGATGTACATACCCTCAAATTAAAGCTGACAGTCTGCAGTTAAAGCACATTGTGTCTGTTTCATTCCAACTCCATTGTGGTGGTGTATAGAGCCAAAGATGTTAGAATTGTGTCGATGTCCCAATATTTCTGGACCTGACTGTATAACCGCAAAGGCTTGCACAATAAAATGTGAAAAAACTACTTTACACGCTGTAGATGATTGAAATTTTATTGAAAATTCACTTTTTTTTAATAACATTCTGGCAGGACATGACGTATACATGTAATAATGATATATTGTGAATCTGCCGAGTCTGCCGTAAAAAAGGATAGATAATTTGTCTGGGTCATATAATAAAACGTGGCTTCAAATCGCGTTTAAACATGATGAGCAAAATCAGTAAAAATGAGCTCAGCACACAGAGGTGAAATGGCTCAGCAGTGAAAGGGTTAAAGAAATGCATTTTAGTTTATGTGTCACTACATTTATTGCTTTGTGTTTTTGTGTAGATGATCAGGTGCTCAGGAACAACGGAGGTGTATGTGGAGGAGAAGAGTGTTGGGATATTGCAGCAGTTTTAAGGAAGAAGGCTTTAAAAAAAATATGAGAAAAATCTTTGTAGAAAAGAACAACTAAAGAAAACCTCGACAGGTATTATTAAACTGGAATGGTTGTTTCTAAAGCGCATTGGCATATGCTGAGAATTCACGTGCCAAATCTCTGCACTGATTTATATATAAGAGTCGAATATACTTCATTCTTTTGGGGACTGTATAATTGCGTGGATACATTGTACTCCTTCGAATTTGTTGTTAGAACACTTATGGCGTTTGATATTTTGGACAAAAGAAGGTCAGAGAAATTGAATGCCTCTGGTAACATTTTATAGGTCATCGTGGGCTGCTTTTTTTTTCGGATCTACCTTTTATCTGAAAGGCTATTGTTTCTCGCAAAGTAGAATGAGTGTATATTTATCAATGCCCGCAGTAACCTGGAGCTATTTTTCTACCTGATAGGCTGCATTCTATAATCCAAAATCCGATATTTGCCAACTCCATTGTTGTTAAGTGATTTATACTTGGCAGAAAGCATTAAAGAATATCACTGCAAGTTTGACTCTTAGGCTGCCAGATATATGTGAGAACAAGCTGCAGTTGAGGTATCTTTTTTGCTGTGCCTAATCCAGGTAAAGAACGTTGTGTTATAGGGGAAAAAAAAGTTTTGGTGTTTTTTATTGAACATAAATTAGATGCATGTGTTATTTTGAAGTGCCGGGCTTGTCTTTGGTGTAGGGACATAGACATGTCTTTCCTGTTTGGTCGAAAGCATCACTCATCCAACAAGTGCTTGTTCTTGCGTCCTGATGTCATAGACACATGCCAAGCATCTCAAAACATTTATTTTTTACTTGATTTGATTTTCCTAAGAACAGTCATATCCATAAGCTGTGCATGTCACACTGAGGTTGATATAACTGGACATGTCTTCATTAAATTGAAATCAAATTAGAATGGGTTACTCGCTAAGGAATTTCAATTAAAGGCTTCTTTCAATTAGAAGCGAAAAATAAAGTCAGCAATCACTGACTTTGCTTCACTCTCTATAGCAAAGGGTATTATAATACATGCCACTACTAATGAAGGGGGCGTCAATTTCTTCAAAGTCCGAATGCACATATGAATAAAAGTAAGTGCAAAAAAGCTCTTTCAATGCAATTCAGGGATAACTAGCTTGTTCTTTCTACTAATTATAAGCTTCCAAGCTAAGACCGCCTAGCAACATGATTATGCTCTATACCTTGCAGAATTCTATTGTAGGACTTCTACATACAGACACCTGAAGCTTTTTAGTAGGCCAAAGGACAAAGGTCCTTTCATAAGGCCAAAGGTCCTTCCATAAAGTTTATGGCACAATTTCTAGTCTTATCTTAAAGTAGCTTGACCAATGTTTGGTGACCTTGTGTTTCCTACATCTGCCGGGACCAACCAGGTTATCCTAAGTGCCCTGTAATAGGAGAGAAGTGTGCTGAATCCCTTCTTCCTGAATGGTTGTTGTACATGCATAAACACAGAGTCAATGTCTGCGATTCCTCTTTAATGTAAGTGTTCACATGGTACTCACCTAACAACCAGCCTCCTCTAAACATTCTATTTTCAAACATTGTGTAGAGTTTGGTTGTGGAGAATGTCTTGTTTCATGGGTACTGCCAAGGCACACACCTTCCTAATGAGCATCTGGTGGTCACACACTGTTTGCACTTAACAGATGTTCCCAACTAGAGGGTGCCACATGTGTACGCAGGTGAAGTCAATTACATCTAAGACATTGGAAATTCCCCACATGCTGTGAAAGTCTGTCTTCACTAACACACTCTCTTGCTGGGTTTGGATGAGGTGTTGATTTGTTTTTCCATTGCCAGATCTGGCTCCCTTGTAACCAACAACAAAAAGACAAGGAAGTAGATGAGACTTCCTGAATTTGATGAAGATCCATTAACCAAAATTCCACTGCATCCAGTAAAGTTGTCTTCTCAGTAATGGCATGGTTTGTTACTATAAGTTATCCATCAGGAGATCATGTAGCTGTGTCCAACTTTTATAGGTCAACCTAGAACTTTTTTAACTCTTCCTTACCCATGCCAAATAGCATAACCGTGGCCTGTTATAGACAACCAGGTTGTCTTTATGGGAGTTGTCCATGTTGTGAGATGACTTATCTAATTCACTTTGTATCCCATATACATAACGCATGAACTAATCGTTAAGGAGCATAACTTCCAGGAAAAAAAGCTGGTACTGGTGGCCACAAGTTAAACTATTGCCCAGCATTCACCGTAAGAGTTGGCTCCTGCATGCACAATCTTACAGCTAAGATACTACTAGTACTGATGTTCTATTCATGTTAAATTTCCCTTGTATATTCTTTCAAACTGTTCGGATTGTACGTTTGGTGACATGAGTGTTAGAAATTTACATTTGTAATGTTTTAGCTTGTTTCGGCCAGTCTCCTCAGTTTCTTGCATGCCAAATCTGTGGATTCTATTTTGGTTATTCTTTACTGTATTGTGCTTCGATTGGCTTAAAATCGATATATTCCATACTGATATCTAACATAGCAAATTATGAAAAAAACTTGGTATATAAAATCAAGCACCTAGGCATGCAGACTGTTTTTACAAACATTTGTGAAAGAATGGGTCGCTCTCAGGAGCTCAGTGAATTCCAGCGTGGAACTGTGATAGGATGACACCTGTGCAACAAATCCAGTCGTGAAATTTCCTTGCTCCTAAATATTCCACAGTCAACTGTCAGCTGTATTATAAGAACGTGGAAGTGTTTGGAAACGACAGCAACTCAGCCACGAAGTGGTAGGCCACATAAACTGAGGGATCGGGGTCAGCGAATGCTGAGGCGCATAGTGCGAAGAGGTCACCAACTTTCTGCAGAGTCAGTCGCTACAGACCTCCAAACTTCATGTGGCCTTCAGATTAGCTCAAGAACAGTGCGCAGAGAGCTTCATGGAACGGGTTTCCATGGCCGAACAGCTGCATCCAAGCCATACATCACCAAGTGCAATGCAAAGAGTCGGATGCAGTGGTATAAAGCACGCCGCCACTGGACTCTAGAGCAGTGGAGATGCGTTCTCTGGAGTGACGAATCGCGCTTCTCCATCTGTCAATCTGATGGATGAGTCTGGGTTTGGCGGTTGCCAGGAGAACGGTACTTGTCTGACTGCATTGTGCCAAGTCTAAAGTTTGGTGGAGGGAGGATTATGGTGTGGGGTTTTTTTCAGGAGCTGGGCTTGGCCCATTAGTTCCAGTGAAAGGAACTCTGAATGCTTCAGCATACCAAGACATTTTTGACAATTCCATGCTCCCAACTTTGTGGGAACAGTTTGGAGCTGGCCCCTTCTTCCAACATGACTGTGCACCAGTGCACAAAGCAAGGTCCATAAAGACATGAATGACAGAGTCTGGTGTGGATGAACTTGACTGGCCTGCACAGAGTCGTGACCTCAACCCGATAGAACACCTTTGGGATGAATTAGAGGGTAGACTTAGAGCCAGGCCTTCTCGTCCAACATCAGTGTGTAACCTCACAAATGAGCTTCTGGAAGAATGGTCAAAAATTCCCATAAACACACTCCTAAACCTTGTGGACAGCCTTCCCAGAAGAGTTGAAGCTGTTATAGCTGCAAAGGGTGGACCGACATCATATTGAACCCTATGGATTAGGAATGGGATGTCACTTAAATTCATATGCGAGTCAAGGCAGGTGAGCGAATACTTTTGGCAATATAGTGTACGTTTCACTGTCTATAATGGAAACTGACTTTCCATAAATCCACTGGGCAGTGGTTTTATGGAAAAACACTTGGTTGTGAAGGGGGCTTAAGTCTATAGAGCAGAAGGTTTTTTTGTCCAAGTCAGCCATTTTTAATTTGAGTTTGAAACATGTGATTCATATCACTGTTACGTGAATAAACAGCAGTATTCCGAATGAATATTCTGTTCCAAAAACCCCAAAGGCTTTATTTCTCACATATCAGATGACCCTTTTCATATTTAGATTGAGACTACCATGCATATTGACCTTTTTTTTAAAAAAAAAAAATGGTTTGCAAATCTGATAATTATAAGCTTATATGAAAATATTAAAATGGCATTTAAATGTCTAGAGGAAATCTTGAAAATAATTTTCTTACCAATACTTTAATCCCTCAAAGGAAATAAATGACGATGCATCTTTCAAATAGATTAGACTTGCCCGGGGATTAAGCAGATTTCAGCAAATTCATTTCATTTTACTGTATGTAAGACAGGTGTTTTCTTTTAATCTTAACACATCTCCTTACACTTTAACACTATCTATTATACTCATATCTCCCTTTTTGCAAAATTAAAAAGAATATAGAAGTCAGTACACTTTTAATAGATACATTTTTTTACTGAAGAAAGTTTCTGGGCAATTTTATATTATATATATAAATATATATACCGTATTTTTTGCTCCTTAAGACGCACTTTTCTCCCCCCAAAAAGTGTGGGGGGGAAAGTGGGTGCGTCTTATGGAGCGAATGCCCCATGATGATATCCCCAGCTCACCTGCCGCCGCCGTGTTCGTCTCCCTCTGAGCGTGCGTCCGGCGGCAGGAAGCTTGGGCACTCGCCTGGGGGAGCCACGTGACCGCGATCTCGCAAGATCGCGGTCACGTGGCTCCCCCAGGCGAGTGCCCAAGCTTCCTGCCGCCGGACGCACGCTCAGAGGGAGACGAACGCGGCGGCGTCAGGTGAGCTGAGGCATATCCATGAGCTGCTGAGGCATATCCATGAGCGAGCTGGGGCATATCCATGAGCGAGCTGGGGCATATCCATGAGCGAGCTGGGGCATATCCATGAGCGAGCTGGGGCATATCCATGAGCTAGCTGGGGCAAATCCATGTGTGAGCTGGGGCATATTCATGAGTGAGCTGGGGCAATATCCATGAGCTGGGGCATTATCCATGTGCTGAGGCATATCCATAAATTGGGGGGCATATCCATAAATTGGGGGGCAAATCCATGTGCTGGGGCAAATCCATGTGCTGGGGCATATCCATAAACTGGGGCATATCCATAAACTGGGGGGCATATCCATAAGCTGGGGGGCATATCCATGAGCTGGGGGACAGTATCCATGAGCTGGGGGACAGTATCTATGAGCTGGGGGACAGTATCTATGAGCTGGGGGACAGTATCCATGAGCTGGGGGACAGTAACCATGAGCTGGGGGACAGTAACCATGAGCTGGGGGCAGTATCCATGAGCTGGGGGACAGTATCCATGAGCTGGGGGACAGTATCCATGAGCTGGGGGACAGTATCCATGAGCTGGGGGCAGTATCCATGAGCTGGGGCAGTATATCCATGAGAGGAGCTGGGGCAATATCCATTATTACACTATTTGATTTCAGAATATTTATTTTCCTGTTTTCCTCCTCTAAAAACTAGGTGCGTCTTATGGTCAGGTGCGTCTTATGGAGCGAAAAATACGGTAATATTTTGCCAATAATTTAGTGCTCCAGTTACACAATCTACATCTCGTATTTTGATCATGTCAGTGATACTGTCTTAGTATCTCCCTATTAAGGGCTAAGTTACAAACCAGCCGTTATATTAGTGCCTCTTGGCCCTGGAGCTCCCATTGGCCTCGTGACCTCTTCCACGGCCTTCTGTTGCTCGGCGGGACCATGGGAGAAAGTCGGGAATGTCATCATCCCTCTTTTCACCTCCTTCCCCTCTTTTTATTTTGTTTATTTATATATTTATTCTCTTTCCTCTCTCTTTCCACCATCCTTGAAGATGTTTTGTCAGTATACTGCTCCTAATATTAGGGAGTCACTAAAGAATAGTGGCAGTACAGGTATCCTCCTCTGGAGTGCAAAGGACTCAATGGAGTGCTGCACAAAACCTTGTGTTCACAAAGCAGATAACATCCATATTTGTTTTTGAGAAAGTATTTTACCAGGAAGGATGCATTGAGAGTTCTCTCGTTTTCGAGGATGTCCTGGGTGGCGAGTATATACTGTTAGGTGTCTTGCCCAAGGACACTTACTGGAGAGGTGCTCTGGCCAGGATTCAAACCTGTGTCTCCACGGTTATAGAGTAGCGATGTTACCTCTACTCCACATTGTTTAATATGTCATTGAGTAGACTTTATTTTTTTTTATCCCTTGACGTTAATATTCTGTTATCCCTAGTCAAAATGGAAGATCTTCCTGGAATCATCTTGAATGTGATATATCATAAACCCTACACTCCTGATTTACAATGCTTCATCTCCCACTATAATCCCACTCCCAAGCATGCGAGTCCTCATTTGTTTTCTCACCTTTCATCTCTAGATGTGTCTTCTTCCCTGGCGGTGTGTCTGGTGATCACACGACAATAATGAAGACATAAAAGTGTTCCGACATCAATTTCTAACATATGTCGTGTTACGTTAAAATTGCTTCGAAACCAGATTTTGAAAAAAAAAGAATAAAAAAGACGAAAAGAAAGTAAAAATAACAATCACATGAAAACAAGAAAAAGCAATAACTGACTGGTCAAATGACCATGCTTCTAAAAGAAGATAGTTATTTCCTTTGAAGTAGAGTAATAGTTTGTAACGTTTTTTGGCATTCACAAAATTCTTTCTTCTCTTTTCTGTTTGGATTCCAATACTTTCTCCAGTTCTGTTTTTCAGTGTTTAGCAGTTACGACATACTTGTACAAATAGTCTTTTTTTTTTCTCTTTTCAATAATGTCATGTTTTGTCCGTACAGAAGCTGATTCCTATTATATGACACACAGTGGATATATGATTCCTTATCAATACCCATATTCAGTTGTTTGCTGAAACTTGCCACGCTACCTCAAAGGAAATTACTATCTTCTTTTACAAGTTTTGTTATTTGACCAGTAGGTTATCATTCTTTCTTGTTTGTAAAAGACTGTTATTTCTCCTTTTTTTTTTATGAAAACCAAGCTGAGAATCTGTAATGAAAAAATGGTATCACCTTTTTAAAACTGTAAATCTGTCGGTGATTTTTTTTGTCTTTATTTCTATTTTTCACGAATTTGAAAATGGCAAAATTCAAACTTTGTTTAGTATATAAAAATCTAAATAGTGTATGTATGCTCATATGTATATTAGTGTTTATTCACTGTAAAGCATTCTGTATTGAATGGTTTAAAAGAAAAATTTTAGGGGTTATTTGGAGAGACATGATATTTTCCCTGTAAGGTGCCATCCCTGGGCCATTCGGCTATTCAGAGAGCAGACAGTTCGCCGAATTTTGGCGAACTGCCAGCAAGTACGGTGCCTGTTCAAAGGCAGTGAAATCTCCCTAAGAGAAGCAATGGTTAATCTATTCACAGACACCGAACAGCAGTGAAAGTTGTCGGACTGTCCTGCTGTTCGGTGGTTTAATTCGACAGGTTTATTCAGGCGAGCCCCATAGGCTTCAATGTTAAAAATATGACAGTTTTTTTTCAATATCTAGTAAACCGTTTATTATTTTAATCTGCAGTAAAAAGTCTCTTTATTTATAGATTTTTTTAGAATCTTTTAGACATTTTTGGGATTTTTTCGGCAAACATTTTTTTCCGTTTATTTTTAAAGCGTTTTTTCTTTTTTCTGTAACATACCTTTTTTTATCATTTATAGGACCTTATATGTAAATTCCAGGCATTTTCATTCACTGTGCAAACAGCATTTAAATTTTGACACTTTCAAGTGTATCGCTTTTTTTTTTTTCCCGTCCGGCAGCTTGTCGTCTTTCTCCTGCTGCTGGTCGGCGCTGTGTTCGGCAGCTCGTCAGCTGCATTTGGCAGCTGCCCTGCATGTTTGCGGCAGATTTTTGGTGGGTTGGCAGCGGGTGACAGGTCTGTGGCGGCAGCCGGCAGGTTTCAGACAGGTTTCAGACATGGAGGTCATACTGCTGCACCCACATAGCCTTCGAATCACTAGCAGGTTAAAAAAAACTGTTAGCACTCGTTAATTTGCGATTCGTAGTGCGAGTTTATTGTACTTTGTTCTCCCTATACCTAACATGGGGAGCGCAAAGTGAAAGCACAGTGTAACTAGCGTTAGGATCACTTGAGGGGTTATTCAGAGAGGTCTGAAATGTTGCAGAAATGTAACCGGACACTGAAATTCAGCGAAGGGTGACATTTCGGGGCCATTCGGCTATCCAGAGAGCAGGCAGTTCGCCAAATTTTGACGAATTGCCCTGCTGTTCAGTGGTTTCATTCGGCAGGTTTATTCAGGCGACTCCTATACGCTTCAATGCTTAAAATATTCCCATTTTAATTTAATATCTATTATTATTATCCTTTATTTATATAGCGCCACTTATTCCGCAGCACTTGTAAAAGTTCAGTGTACAAGGTGATGATACAATAGAATACCACACATGGATGATGACCTGATTCAGGGGATCCCTGTTCCCAAGGGAACATACAATCTATGAGATGTACAAGTATTTTGTGAGGTAGGCTCATCTATATCGTTAGGTGTCTTGCCCAAGGACACTTGCTGGTGGCATCTTCTGAGTGGAAATCAAATCATCTTTCCATGATTGTAGCAATAATCAGCGACCTGGTGGTTAGGTTTAACCCGCTTCTTGTAAAGTCGAGACTTCTCTACAGTTGTACTGGAGGAATGTGCCGAACGGGACCTTGACTTGTTTCTCCACGGTCGAAGGGTAGAGATGTTACCACTGGACTCCACAGCTGATATTGTGTGCTGGCAAGTGTGTACTGTTAGATGTCTTGCCCAAGGACACTTACTGGAGAGGTGCTCTAGCCGGGATTCGAACCTGAGACTCCACGGTTATAGAGAAATGATGTACCTCTACTCCATCCAGCCATTTATTATTTTATTCTGCAGTAAAAAACCTCTTTATTTATAGATTTTTTAGAATCTTTTAGGCATTTTTGGGGATTTTTTCGGCAAATTTTTTTTCTGTTTTTCTTTTAAAAGCGTTTTTTCTTTTTTCTGTAACAGACCTTTTTATTATCATTCATAGGACCTTATATATAAATTCCAGACATTTTCGTTCAGTAGATTTTCTGCAAACAGCGTTTCAATTTTGAAACTTCCAAGCGTACTGTTTTTTTTTTACCCTGTTCGTCAGCTTGTCTGCTTTTTCCGGTGGTTACTCTGTGCTGTGAACGGCGGCTTGTCGACTTTTCCCGTCACGTTCGGCATGGTTTTTGCAGCGGTTTCTTTGGGTTTTCGGTGAGTGTTCCGTGAGTGTTTGGTTAGTGTTCGTCGGGTTTGTGGCAGGTTTTCCCTGCACTCCAGGGACCCTGTTGTTGTACGTGAATACACATACAGAGTCGGCGAACTAGAATCGATGAATCGCCCCGAAGTGCAGATCGAAAGGGCACCAAAATATCGGCAATGTTTCAGTGCTCTCTGAATAACCCCTCAGGTCCTAACGCTAGTTAATGAGCTGGCGCTAATGAAAAAGTTACCACCAGCTCAGAGGTGTAGGTAATGGATTGCGCTGCTGCAGAATCCAGTACCTGCAGCTCAAACCGCCTCAAAAATCAAATACTCATCGCCTATCCCGCGGCGAGAATGGCAGCCCAAGCCACTGCTTCTGGCTGCCGAGAGCAGAGGGAGACTGGGAGACGAAAGTCCCCTGTCTCCCTCCACGATCACTCCACCGACCAGCAGGATCTCGCGTGAGGCGAGATCCTGCTGGTCATGTGACCCGGTAGTCCTATGGACGCCATGAAGGGGATGCTGGGGACGGCGCTGTAGCGCCGTCCCCAGCATCCGCAATCTTAGCTATCGCTAAGGGGCAGCCTGCCGAACTCGGCGTCTGCCCCACGATCTGCTGGGGAAATTGGGATGCTAACGGGAAGTTAGCGAATGCTACTTTTTCCCTTAACTTCCCGGTTTTAGCTCAGGGCAGCTGATAGTGCCCAAGAGGTGCAGAGGGCCCTGCTCATAGGAATCATTCATTATAGCTTTGTGATGAGCACACATTATTATGTTGCTTGGAGCATCCTGTTGAAGAGAAAAGCTTCAGAAAGACACAGAGGAAAAGAGTAGAAACTGATTTAAAAAAAAAGGAAAACAAACAAACGATACCTCTGCACTCGTTTATTCTTTATTAGCTTTATTGCTTACTCCATACTTTCTGATCGAACATCTCAGTCGTTCTATATTCTGCATCATCACACAGTTATCATTTAAAAGAAATAGTCGTAAAAGGTTGCAGCCACAGTAAAACCGGAAGACTTCATCATATTTGTTATATAAATGGAGCAGTTGAGGTTGGCTGGAGTTACAATTATCTGAGAGTTTTGTAGTGAGACTTTCGCTGATGCTGTTCGTGCTGTATTCATTGTCTCTGCAGGGTCTGCCTCTGAGTCTGTAGCAAGCTGATGTCCCATGGACAGATACAGTACAGCACAGCAGGCATAGCACAGCAGATATCATTTCATGGAGTAGCAGCATTACCTCCCACAAACTCCTCCACTATATATCCAATTATTCTTTAATGGGATTTTGATAGTTATTGTCTCTCTTTTACTTTTCACTTCCTTATTGCCGACACAAAACACTTTAACATTTTTACCCTAGAGATGAGAGACTGAAGTGGAAGGGGATAAGACATTTGCATTTTAACGGCGTACTTGTACAATATGTATGAAGCAGATGCTTTACGCAGACGTTTTATTGGAGTAAATAACGGTGCAATTCAATGTATGCCTTGCGTTGTCGCTGGCGTATTATAATGTACATTGCGATGTGCCTACTTTCAAAGAGACACAATGTCACTCTCTAGGAATTCATATTATCCTTTATTCATCACAGTTTTATTAACAGTGTTTGCACAAGTTATAGTGCATTACAGTGCGATGTGCTTTAGTATTGTGTACTTTGAGAGAGATATACTGTCTAAATTTAGAGAGAAAGAGAGAGGGCACATCTCTGGAATGGCGGTATAGAGACGTTCCATATTTTATGGAGCAATTGGAAACAAGGGGCAGTATTACAAAGTTGGTGCTAACTTAACCAGAGCTTTTGTAAACGTAACAACCCCATAAACCATAATGGCTCTGGTAAGTTTACAACAGCTCTGGCTAAGGCTAGGGTCAAACGAAAGCATTTTTACACGCGAACGTAAAAAAGTGCGTCCGAACGCATTGATGTATTTTTTCACGGAATATGCGAAAACGGTCATACGATGCGCATTTTCGTGCGTGATGTTTTACGAATCCAAACCAGGAAACTTTTTGCGTCTGGACGTTATGTTGGCCGGACATGAGCAGGGTCTGACGTCTCCAAATCACACACACACACCGCTATGCGGACGCAGCGCACTCTGTACGTCCGTACTAACGGTTCTGCGTTCTCGAAAAAATGCGTTCATTTTCCACTTGCGTTGCGCGGCCGGACTTTCGTGCGACCGTACTTCGTATATTGGCTGTCATTGCCTGTCATTTGCTGCTAGTGCGGCCGTGATTAAGTGCGCTAGAACGCACGTTAAAAATGCGCTGGTCTGACCCCAGCCTTAGTTAGCACCAACTTTGGAATATTGCCCAATGTTAGTGGAAGACAGTAGACTGGTAGACTGAAGAGGGGTGAACTTTCTGTCACTCTACAGCAGGGATCTCAAACTCTGGCTCCCCAGATATTTATTGCCCATAAATCAAAGAACTCTTTGAATGCAATAGCTGGGCAGAGAATCATGGGAGGTGTAGTTTAGAAACATCGGGGGGGGGGTAGAGTTTGAGATCCCTGCTCTACAGGAAAGAGGAGAGACGAAGAACAAGATTTCTGTGTCTAGTCTAGTCCTCAGTGTTGCACTTCTTACCATATTATCCGCTTACACATTTTGGAAAAAACAGTAGTGGTTACTTCTAGACTTGTGGATTAATTTTTCAGTGAAAAGCAAAAAAGCGAACCAACAAACCAACAGTTGGGTGAAACGAATGTACAAAGAAATCCAGATTTTCTGTTTTTGTTTGTTCTTGCGATGTTAAGTGGTGGCCCTCAAATGAGATTAATTCACTTGGTTTCTTGCATTGTATGTGCCTCTCCTGCATATTGGTGGGGTCTGAGATGTGTACAGCCCCTAAGTATTTCAGTAGCTCTCTCGGCATCGATGTTCCAAATGCCATATCTGTAGTTGCTGGGATCCTATGTCCATATGCCCCTTTCTAGCATCATTCTTTGTGTCAGTCTGCTGGAATTGCTAGCCTTCATGTTGCTGAGCATCGTTTTCCACCATGTGTATTTCAACCTTCTCGGCATCTGACTGCAGTTAGTAGTACCAACCAATAGCAGCCAACATATAGGTATTTAGCTCTGGTTTCTCAGTTGTCTCATTGCTCTTTCATGGTTTCATGTACCACTCAGCATGCGGTATGTTCTTGATTGTTTTTATCCTATACCAGACCTTGGCTTGCTCTCTCTGACACCCATGCCTCTCCTGTCCTGGATCTTGTCTCTGTTTCCTCATTATTGTGTACTTTTTTCATCCTGACCATGGCTTGTCTGTCTATCCTCCGATATTGTATAGTAACTCAGCCAGTACAAGGATAGGTTCTCAGATTGGAGTTTCCCTGTACAGAATATATACTCTGCGTGTCGGGCCTGTATATCACTGTGACATCCCGCACCTAATGCCATGTGTTTGGGGTCAGGGGGAACAAGTGAGAGGTTCTCCCCGGTCACTCGTCAGCAATAGCTTCTCAGATGATAATATTTAATCACCGCAGCATTTGATAGGGGCAGCTTAGCTGATATACTCTCACCTGCAACATGTAAGGTGGGGCATACTCTCACCTGCAACATGTAAGGTGGGGCATGCTCTCACCTGAAACATGTAAGGTGGGGCATACTCTCACCTGCAACATGTAAGGAGGGGCATAGTGTATTATAGAGGACATTCTGATTTGTGACCCCATATGCAATTATCTTTATTAATTTACTTTCGATGGGATGGCGGGCTAGCAAGTGCCGGCCAGCTGCCGGTAAATTAACAAAGAAGAAAAGAAAGGAAGGATTGTGGCCAATAGGTACTTTAAATAGGGATTAAACCCTCAGGAGTATATATACGAAAAAAATCTGAACCAAAAGGTTCAGAGAGGAAAAGTACCGTAAGGATAGTCGTATAAGGTACAAAAAGGACCTTAAATGAGAACCTTTATTAGGAAATCTTAATTTCATAAAAACACAACAAAAAACAAAAACCCAACAAATGTTTTTTTGTTTTTGTTGTGTTTTTCTGAAATTAAGATTTCCTAATAAAGGTTCTCATTTAAGGTCCTTTTTGTATCTTATACGACTATCCTTACGGTACTTTTCCTCTCTGAACCTTTTGATTCAGATTTTTTTTGCCGGTAAATTAACCCCTGCACTGCAAGGGACCTTCATCACTACCCAAATTAAATGTCCAAAATTCAGACAAATCGATCAGTAAACTTGTTTTGCCAGAAACACCCAATAAAGTGATGATTAGGACATTGACGATAAAAAGTAGGACCAGTTCATCGAGCCAGAACCTACCACTGCTCAAGTCTATTTATTATACACAGTATTTCAATGGAAAAATATATTTATGAGCAAGCTTTATAACCACCACTCCTTAGAGTTTACCAGGAGCAAATGTCATCTGAAAGTTTAGGTTGGGCTTTGCGTAATAAAGAAAATGCTTGTGTAAAAGGGTCAGTGATTTTTTTCATGTAATTTTATTCAGTTCGTGCCTACAGCTTCTATAGCATGGATTTTGGAACTTTGCCTGTCATTATTGTCAAACTTTTTGCTACATTATAAGAATAGAATTTTGCAAGATATTGATATACATTTCATTACTGCTACAGTATTTCTATCAACTACATCTGCTTCGAAAAAGAAAAAAAAGAGAGAGAGAAAGAAATGCAAACAAATTACTCCAAAAATAAAAAGGAAAGTCAAATGGAGAAATCTCTAGACAAACAAAGAGTTCTGTTTTGGCATTTAGAAAACAGGAGAAAAAGAAATTGTGGAAGAAACCTATTGGGATCCTTGGCTGAAAGACCAGTTCTCGCTCCAGGAATTAAGCAATTAATGGAAAAGTGGTCTAGAGAGAGAAGGTAACAATTAGAACTGGCAGAATAGATGACCTTTTTAGAGTGTGGAAAAGGTTTCCAGCGAACAAGTGAAAAAGATCCACAATATGAACCTGTAGAAGAAGAAAAGTACAAGTTTAAAAAGGAAATAAAAATAGAGAAAGCACTGGAAAACAGCTTGGCAATTAAAGAAAATGCAAAATTAGTGGAGATACATCCATGGCTATACTGGAACGTATGATGACTAATGTATGTAAAGTGCTTTGGGTAAGGGATCATAAAAAATACACATTAAGCAGAGGAAATTACATTTCTATTACTGTCTGTTTTATAATCAATCTATCTTTACAGTTGTTTTGGTAACCTATTGGAAATAATACAAAATACCAGGAAAGTATATATATATATACATATATAAACCATGTAGTGGAGAAGCATAGATAGATACTGTGATGTCACAGATGTATGTATGCTTTACAATACAGGCAGAGCAGGTTTAATGGGAAACTCTACTCAGCCTGACCACGTTACATTTATAAAGTGGTCAGGATTAGGGATCAGCTGTTTGGTTCGATCAGTTCGGAGTTCGATTCGAACTTTGGCCGTTAGCAAGTTCGCGAACTTCGAACTTTTTGGCGTGTTCGATTCGAGTTTGACTAAAAATTTTTTTTAGAAAAAGTATAAAAAGTGCTTAAAAAATACAAAACAAAATCGAGAAATAATGAGGCTCTTTACTGCAGAATATTATAAGCAACGGTTTATTAGATATTGAATTAAAAAATAATGTCTACATGCAAAGATTCTCACCTCTAAATGACCTGTGCTCTCAAACGCCGTAAACAACAGGTGTTAATTAGTGTTTGGAAATAACATGTGCTTTTAATTAGTCTGGTTAAATGAATTTGATACATTGTCTGTAGACTGAGGGTGTCTGGAGGTGTCTCCTGAACATGTATCAAACAACACCTGTGCTTCTGAGAAGTGTTAATTTCTTGACTAAATGTTCCTCTGATGTGCTGTTTAACCCCTTAACCCTGCATTTCACTGCTGTGTGCTCAGCTCATTTTTACCGCTTTCGCTCATCATGTTTAAACGCGATTTGAAGCCACATTTTATTAAATGACCCAGACATATTAGATATCGTTCTTTCCGGCAGACTCCGCAGATTCATAATATATAATTTTTATATGTATACGTCATGTCCTGCCTGTATATTATGACAAAAATGCAATAAAAATTGAATTTTTAATCATCTGCAGTGTGTAAAGTGTTTTTTTTCACATTTTAGCACATGAGCATTTGCGGTTATGTTTTCTATGGGGTGCGCTTGTACAAAAATTAGAAATGGGGACTTGTTACATTTTGTGGGGGGAATTACGTGATTTTTAGCAAACGCACCCCATAGAAAAAATCATTAGTGCAGCATCATTGTTCACATTATAATTGAAATGTGAACAATATTGCTGCATTAATAAAAATAACACACAAAAAAAATACATGTTTTTTTTTGTTGTTTACTTTATACCTGGTCATGTTGGGTATCATTCGAAAGGCCATGCTCAGGCCTTTCGATTGACACCCTCCATGACCCCCTAGCTGCCACGGTTCTGGATCTCTATACACAGCCTCACAGCATCTCTATACACAGCCTTACAGCATCTCTATACACAACCCCATCAGCATCTCTATACACAAACTGCATCTCTATACACAACCCCATCAGCATCTCTATACACAGCATCTCTATACACAGCCTCACAGCATCTCTATACACAGCCTCACAACATCTCTATACACAACCCCATCAGCATCTCTATACACAGCCTCACAGCATCTCTATACACAACCTCACAGCATCTCTATACACAACCCCATCAGCATCTCTATACACAGCATCTATATACACAACCCATCAGCATCTCTAAACACAACCTCACAGCATCTCTATACACAACCCCATCAGCATCTCTATGCACAACCCCATCAGCATCTCTATACACAGCCTCACAGCATCTCTAAACACAACCTCACAGCATTTCTATACACAACCCCATCAGCATTTCTATACACAATCCCATCAGCATCGCTATACACAGCATCTCTATACACAGCCTCACAGCATCTCTATACACAACCTCACAGCATCTCTGTGAACCCTCAAATGAACCCCCTATCTCCACCAGGGGATTCCGGGCAGCTAGGGGTTCCCTGGATATCTGATGTCATCACGCTATGCGTGAGGACGTCAGGCAGTGAGGGCGGACCCGGGGGTGGAGCCGCCATCCAAGATGGCGGCCCCCACCGGAGCTAGGCCGCACTTTGGTGCCGCAAGGCATCTCTATACACAGCCCCATCAGCATCTCTATACACAGCCTCACAGCATCTCTATACACAACCTCACAGCATCTCTATACAAAACCCCATCAGCATCTCTATACACAGCCTCACAGCATCTCTATACACAGCCCCATCAGCATCTCTATACACAGCCTCACAGCATCTCTATACACAACCCCATCAGCATCTCTATACACAAACAGCATCTCTATACACAGCATCTCTATACACAAACTCACAGCATCTCTATACACAACCCCATCAGCATCTCTATACACAGCATCTCTATACACAACCCCATCAGCATCTCTATACACAACCTCACAGCATCTCTATACACAACCCCATCCACATCTCTATACACAGCATCTCTATACACAGCCTCACAGCATCTCTATACACAACCTCACAGCATCTCTGTGAACCCTCAAATGAACCCCCTATCTCCACCAGGGGATTCCGGCAGCTAGGGGTTCCCCGGCTATCTGACATCATCACGCTATGCGTGAGGCTGTCAGGCAGTGAGGGGGGACCCGGGGGTGGAGCCACGATCCAAGATTGCGGCCCCCACCGGAACTAGGCCGCACTTCGGCGCCGCAAGGGGTTAAAGCCAGGCACCGCTTAAAAGGGTCTCCCCTTTTAAGCAGTGCCTGGCTTTTATTTGTGGGACCTCCCGATCGGGAGGGAGAGGGATCCGAACGGATCACCCCCTCCCTTCCAGGCGATCTCCCGATGGTCTACCGTGGTCGCCTGGAAATGACGTCATCGCGCATGGCGCGATGACGTCATTTACGTCAGGAGGAGTTTGACTTCAGCGTCTGAGGACGCTGAAGTCAGAACGCCGCGAGACCCCGGACAGAGAGGTGAGTATCTCCGCCGGGGGTCCCGCAAAGCTGATGACGTGTGGGACACGTCCTCCTCAGCATACAGTGGGAGTAACTGAGGACGTGTCCCACACGTTGTCAGCAGTGAAGGGGTTAAAAATGTCTTTTTTTTAAACTTTTTGTCATTGTGTCCTGTCCAACCAGGGCACTACCCGGACCCGGACATTGTTTTTAAATGTTTCTATACATCCTAGAAATCCGCCACTTCACAGGCAGGTTATGGGGACCTCCTAGGCACGATATTTGAAGGAATTTTTCGTTTTTATTTTTAACCCTTATTTCATGGAAAACTCACTGTCCCTTTAAAAACGTTTTTTTTTTTACTTTTTGTCCTTGTTTCCTGTCCCCCAGGGCACTACCCGGACCCCCATACACCTTTTATGGCAAATATCTAGCATATGTGCCCTCTTGGAGGGCACTCTAAAAATCGAATTTTGAGTCCCATTAACTTGTATTGAGTTCGTGTTCGAATTCGAACTTTTGAAAAGTTCGAGTTCGAATGCAAACCGAACTCGGGGGTGTTCGGCTCATCCCTAGTCAGGGTGTGAAAAGTGCCCCCCTTCTCCACACCACTACCAGCTCCTCATTTTTGCTTACATACTCAGTGAAATGGAGGCATTACCTCCACCCCATCAAGCCTCATCAGCAGCCAGGGAAATTCCTGTCAGCAGTCTCTGCCCAATTATTTATGGGCAATTACAGGGACCTCCACTTTTCAGTCGAGTGGTCCTTTAATGCTTTCTTGGAGCTGAAGATTTGGATATGTGTTTTTTAATCCCATTCAACTCTGATTGTGCTTCTACCCTATCCTTCTCACCTCCCATTGTTCCTCCATTTTTCTGTGGATTGGTCCAATTCTTTTCATCGTCCGTTGTTCTTCTGCCCTTTTCTTCTCATCTTCCTTTTTTCTCTGCCCTACTCTGTTCTCCTTCTATTGCTCCTGTGCCCCATTATTCTCATCTTCCATTCCTCCTCTACTCCATTCTTCCCATTTTCCAATGCTCCTCTGCTCCATTCATCTCAACTTCCATTGTTCCTCTGCCCTCACCTCTGCCTCATTTTACTTATTTTTCATTGCTCTTCTACTCTATTCTTCTTATTGTCCATTGCTCCTCTGCCCCACGTTTCTTATCTTGAATTGCTGTTCTTCCCCATTGTTTCTCTGCTAAAATCTTCTGAGCTCCCACTATTTTATCCCTTTCAAACTCATTGAGTAGGTGGAAATTGGTGCTGACATATTTAACTTTCTACAGGAATGTATTTTAAGACATGGGCCTGGTGTTGCTGCTCCAACAGCCCTTGGACCCCATTCCAAGGTTAGTGTTAAATGTCAGATGCTAATGGAAAACCTGAGTGTCAGCAGTTTTCCATTAACACACCTGCTATGACTGAGACGCATTCTCAGCAGCCTGAATAGCAAAAATGCCACACAGTTGTCAGCTCCAGGAGTCCATAGGACTCTATGGAGACAGATGCGATTGAGGTCTGGCCAGAATGGTGGCTGGATTTGCAGAGGAAAACTAGGAACTACTGTATTGAATCCCATTGTTCAGCTGCTTCCAGAACAAGGAAATGCGAGAAGGAAGTATGGAAGAAAGAAGGATGAAACTGAGTCCACGTCTCAGCTGGAATAAGCTGTAAAAAAAATAAGCAAAGTTCTTGAGCCATAATACTGTACAGCTCGAGCACTAAACTTATTGGCAAGCATGGAATAGGGTCCCTTGAGTTATTCTAAGAATATTGGCTTTAAGGGAAACCGAAGCGCCATATTCAAAATGTTGTCTTGTGTTTGTTGTATATGAAAACCCTCTTTCTTCTCAGGCTTGGCTGACCACTTGCAAACCAGGGATTACATATGTGATAAAAGAGAGCATCATGACGTTAACATATCATATAACACAAGTGTTCTAATTGCAGTGTATGCAAATGAGTTGTCAGAAGGTCCATTAGCATGTCATCTCTAAAATGACTAAACCCATAACACACAATTAACAAATGAATTGTATTCCACAACCTCCAATCACCTACCAAAAGGTGGCCACAAAACACACGGCATGACAATAAATTACAGAATTGTGCATAGAGCATCACTGTAAGACACAATTTGCTGCGATAAAATATTAACTCTTACTTAGTTTGAGTTCCTTGAAGATGGCTAATTCCTGTACCTCTGAACCACTTTATAAATCCGCTTACAGTGCTTCCTGTTTATAAGTGAAAAAAAATTCAAAGATAATCACTGGCAGCTGACCTATTACCACCTGAATTTCGTGTAATCCCATAGGAGTGGAATCAGAAGAGCAATTAACAAATACCATAATAATTAATGCTACAAATGATTTGAGGAGATAAACTGAGACATTTGGGTAATGGTTGTTATGGATTCAAGTGGCCGTTCCTAATGGTTAAGTGCACAGATTCCAATCACATAAACACCAGGTGGCCGGAGCAAAAGAAACTAGGAATAGCATGATAGTTCTAAAAAGAATGACAGCCTACTTTCGCATAAACACTTTGGCACAAGTGGGAGAGGCAAGGGATCGTATAGAGCAACTAATGGTAGACATACAGGGACATACGGAGCACTGACCACCCATGCAGAAATTTAGCCAATATCTGGATAGGAATAAACTAAGGCAGATGGGCAGAATTTAACACAGATAGGGAATGATGCTCTAATTAGTGGTGTCAGGCAGACATCTGACGCATTAGTTAGAGAGAAGCTTTACAAAAAGTATCAAAAATGTTTTCTATAGAACATGCAACCTGATTATTAAACACATCTGAAAACTTTCCAAGCTATATAAGTAGTCAATGTAATAGAGCAGCAGGAAATGCTAGCAGAATGCTTGGTTGTGTAGGGAGAGGTATTAGCAGTAGGAAAAGGGAAGTGCTCATGCCACTGTACAGAGCACTGGTGAGACCTCACTTGGAGTACTGTGTGCAGTACTGGAGACCGTATCTCCAGAAGGATATAGACATCTTAGAGACAGTTCAGAGAAGGGCTACTAAAATGGTGTATGGCTTGAAGGAGAAAAGTTACCAGGAAAGGCTTAATGATCTTAACATGTACAGCTTGGAAAAAAGACGAGACAGAGGAGATATGATAGAAACATTTAAATACGTAAAGGGAATCCACAAGGTAGAGGAAGGGAGTATATTTAAAAGGAAACAAAGTAGCAAAACAAGAGGACATAGTCTTAGATTAGAGGGGCAAAGGTTTAAAAGTAACATCAGAAAGCATTATTTTACTGAGAGGGTGGTGGATACATGGAACAGTCTTCCAGTTGAAGTGGTAGAGGCCAAAACAGTAATTGAATTTAAGCAGGGATGGGATAGGCATAAGGCTATCCTAAACAAAAGATAAATCCAGGTAAAGTATCCATGTAATTGGGCAGACTAGATGGGCCGAAAGGTTCTTATCTGCCGACATTTTTCTATGTTTCTATGTTTCTATATACAGTAGTTAATATCTATAATACCAACAACACAAATATGGAGTTTCAACGGTTTATCCAACAGTCACCAACACTAAAGGGTATTTTATAAAGGGAGAATTTCACCAACTGCGCTGCCCACAGCAGAAGCTAATTTACCATTATCTATCTGAATTCTGATGGATTCAGTGTAGATTTTATGTAAGTATCATTTCAGCTGTGCATCCTTACCTCAATAATTGTGTGACTACATTACTCAGACACCATGCTTACTCCTTATTTTGTTGTGCTTTCATGTCAGGTTAGGCAGGTATCAGACGAGCGCACTATGTGCGCCCGTACTGACATGCCTCCTGGCATCCGTGGCAGTGTTGTGACGCTGCGATGGGGCTGGCCACACGCTGTTGCCCATGAACGAATTGCGCACGCAACAGCGGCCGTGCTGCAGCCGTGCTGCAAGCCTCCTCGTCAAAGCGCTTTGACGCCCGTTCGACGGGGCTACAAAGCGAGATCCTCCATAGGAGGATCAAGCCTTGCAGCGCTGAGTGCACTAACTATGCTCAGCGAGGTGGCCACTGGCCAGACGGGCGTCAGATGGGCATCAGAGTGGAAGGAACGTCCACTCTCAAGGACATACCTTCCATTCTTAAAAACGCTTATCTGACAAACTGTTCAAACTGTTCAAAATCAGCTGAAGAATGCCCTGACATATTGAGTTTCAGCAGCCGATACAGGAAACACAAGCTGCAGCTGAAACTAGTGTAACTCTATTTGGCCAGTAGATGCCCTCTGCATGCCAAATAGGTTATTACAGTAAGAAATACACTGGAAATATTTCCAAATATTTCTTACTGTATAAATTACTAAAATGATTCTTCAAAAAAAACACTGGTTCCTGACAATGTTTTTTTTGGAAAATCACTTGGTAGTGAAAGGTTTAAGCATTGTTATTTCACCACAGTTAACAACAATTATGACAATCACTGTTGTTACTCTTCTCCTCTGAACTATACAGATAGAGGTTGTTACTGTAATTTGCATATGCAGACATTACGACCACATACAGATATTATTTTTATATTAGTTTGTTATTTTTTTGGAAGCTGTATTGCTAATAATCTCATTCCGATCGCTACAAATTCCCATAAGCAGGATATATGATGTTTCTTATTAACCATCTTTATCACAATTAGGGCTCTATCACCTCTTTAACGCTGGTGCTAGTGCTCATAAATGAGCGTTAGCGCTAGGCTAATTGAGGTGAAAGAGATCGGGAGGTGAGATACGGATGTAAAGCTAACGGGTTCAAAAATCCTTCCACGATCACTCTGCCGACCTGCAGGATCTCGCAAGAGGCGAGATCCTGACGGACATGTGACCTGGCAAATGACGGCCAATATATGAAGTACGGCCGCATGAAAGTTCGGCCACGCAACGCAATCGGCAAACAAACACATTTTTTTAAGAAAGTCGAACCGCTAGTACTGAAGCACAGAGTGCGCTGCGTCGGCATAGCAGTGTGCATGTGTGATTAGGAGACGTCAGACGCTGCACCATGTCCGGCCTACATAACGTCCAGAGACGCAAACTTTGGTTACTCAGATTTCTCTTTTTTTTCTAGCTCCGTTAAAAATCAC
Organism: Leptobrachium leishanense; assembly: GCA_009667805.1. Lineage (NCBI taxonomy): Eukaryota > Metazoa > Chordata > Amphibia > Anura > Megophryidae > Leptobrachium > Leptobrachium leishanense. The sequence goes on along the minus strand of CM019065.1, from coordinate 297,376,370 downwards.
GGCCGTAATTGCACACCGCATGACCGCTATCACGTCTTCCGTGAAAAAGTGCGTCCGGACGCATGGTCACACTTTTTGACAGTAGACGTGAAAAATGCTTTCGTCTGACCCTAGCCTAAATATGGGGTTTTGGTAGATAGGTTTTTTGGGTTGATTTTGATGTAGATTAAAGACGTCACCCATGCAACCATCAAGAGTAGCAAGAAAATGACTAATCGGCTGATTTCTGTGTATAAAAGAATGAAATCGGGAACATATTGATGTAACACATTATGACTATAGCTCCATTTTTACTATTCTTAAAACAATTTGTCCATTATATAATACTGTCTTTTTATATTTATTTTTATTATACCAATGAGTAAAAGAGTACGTTCACATTACTTTTCTTTGTGGCAGTGAAGGGGTGGATTCCTCTTTAAAACATTCTACAGGAGGGCCCACTAGAGGCTAATTATTGCTTTGAAATGTTTTTTCTTCTTTCACATAAATATTTTATTATTTTATGCACTCAGTCCTGGATTATTCTTCTACTATTGCTACAAGATAAAAAATATATATGGTCATTACTAGAAACTGGGAATGGGTTTTACAACATTTTCAGATTAGGGCTGACGGTGGAAGGTACAGTATTCCATGTTGCTAGGTTACGATGATACTCAATGCAGAAAATGCATTATCTGTATGTGACATTACCTTGCCTCTATTCCCACAGTCCCTTTCAGTGTGCTCAGCTACTGAAAGATGGCCAGGTGGGAAGGGTAATTATTGTACTCAATGATATACTTCTTTTAATTTACTTTTTTATTTTTTATAGTTTTTTTTGTCACAGCAGCTGGACTTTGTAGGTATCCTGCTGGCTCGCCAACAACCCAGTCGTATATTTTCCCCATCTGCTGTTAAATGTACATTTTCACTTACAATGTAAAATGCTCCGCAGTCTTTTAAAAAGGCACGATTTAACACAGCTTAATAGCTGATAATGCAATTAGTTGGTAATTAAAGTTGATTCTTGTTGTAGTCAGGGATAAATAATACATAAATATAAAACATATGATATCCTTTCCTTTTGTTTTTTTGTCTGCGTTTTTTACAACGGTGCAATTATTAGCGTACCATGAATAAATATGTTTCTGCCGTATGCTCTCAAAAATTAATTACCATCTCCATACAGAAGAAAATAAAGCCCAAAGCCTTCTTTTTAAAATTTGCAAAATTTAAGAGGCTCAGAGGCCAATGGAACCAGCATGCTTATGTGGCGATTTCTGAATTTTATGCTCATTTTATGAATACAGCAGACATCAGAGCTTCTTTGCTTTTTCTTTACATGTTTTATTCCTCTGTTATCAAGTGTTCTTGCAGCAGAACATATTTTTTTTTTTGCCTTATGTTCCATATGAATATAAATTTCCTGCACGCACATGAACACATCTAGTGAGCAACGGAGGCTCTTACATTGAAATGCAGCACTGATCTAGGTGTCTTTTTTAAGTACTTTTTGACATTACATGTCTTTTGCTATAATTTTAATAGATTGCTATTCAAGTTTTACTTATGATTTTCTATTATAAATTGCCTCGTAAGATTCTTTACTCTTCTCTGTGAAAACGAACCTCACCTCTGACTATGCTCTTACCAGGACTCAGGGAATTGACTTTTAATATTTTTCTTGTTACACTTGTATGTGCTTTTTTTGATTCACTTTTTTCATTTGTGTTGTACTTGGCTGATATCTCCGCTCATATAGTGAGGGATTTTTACTTGTTTTTCTGATTAAAAGTTAAGTTTTAGGCTAGGGTCAGACAAGCGCATTCTGTGCGGACTGTGCGTCCGCGCACAACGGACGTACTTTCTGACTGACGACAAGGTAGTGGCCACACGGTCCGTTTTTGTGACTGATGTTTTTTTTGGCTGATGTAGAAGGGAAATAAATTAATATGAAAAACATTTTGTCCGTCAAAAATGCTGGATGTATAAATGCAGTCCGTCTGACTACGTTCCATCACTCACACACAAAGCTATGCGGACGTTGCGCACTCTGTGCGTCTGTTCTAGTGGATTTATGTTCTTGCCTGCCTTGCGTCCGTTTGCCGCATCCGTTGTGCGTCCGCAGTTCGGTGCGGACATACTTCGTGTGTGGAGCTCCATTGGTCATAATTATATGCTATAACGGACGTACAAATGTGCAGCAACACGGACGTGATCAGTGCGCTCATCTGACACGGGCTTTAGGCTGTCAGACGAGCGCATTTTGTACGGAATGTGCGTCTGTGCTCAACGAACGTACTTTCTGACTGACGACAAGGTAGTGGCCACACAGTCCGTTTTTTTGACTGATGTTATTTTTGACGGATGTAGCAGGGAAAATAAATTAAAATGCAAAACCATTTTGTCCGTCAAAAATGCTGGACGCACAAATGCAGTCCACCTGACCTCGTTCATCACTCACACACAAAGCTATGCGGATGTTGCGGATGTGGCACACTCCGCACGTCCGTTCTAGCGGTTATACATTCTTGCCTAACCTGTGTCCGTTTGCCGCGTCCGTTGTGCTTCCGCACTTCTGTGCGGACGTACTTCGTGTGTGGGTCTCTATTGATCATAATTGTATGCTACCACGGACATTAAAATGTGCAACAACACGGACGTGAACACTGCTCTCGTCTGACACGGGCCTTATTCTTTACTGCTTGTTCACCTAGGCATTGACATATACATCTCCATTTAAATTTACGGGCTACCCCCTTGTTGCATTAGGTGTTTTCTTTCCTAATCAATATCGTTGAGAGATTTACTATTCCATTTCTCCATTATTTACCAGGACCTTCAATGAAGATTTTCAGATTCAGGGAAAGCAGAGTTTAGATCGTGTTGCTGGATAAGATAACGTTGTTGTGAGCAAATTATCATTATATAATCTCCCAATCTCAATAAATATTGATGACTGGGATTTTTTTTTTTTTTTTTTCATATAAAGATTTTTATTGGAGTGCACACATGAATGGTACAAACATGCAAATAAAGAAAGCATCAGAAGAAGAAACATAGATTTGCAACATTGGTAATGAACAATACAATTCGAATGAGATTATCGTTGAACTCTGGAAAGGGGTCGATTGTGCAGACTCCGTTTTCCAATAAAAACATAAATTCCTAAACTAAAATAAACATAAAACATACAACATGGCAGCACTACAGCCTTACATATCGAGGAACCTTATATCAAAAGTCCAGAATCAACAAACACCCTCCATCCCTCCCACGTTTCCTCAAGTTGTCATATAGAATTATTCGCTGTGTGGAACATTTCCTCATATTTAAACACACTTTCGAGGGCAACCATAACCTCCCTCATAGAGGGGCAGACGGAAGAACGCCAATGTCTTGCTATAACTATTTTAGCCGTCCCAAGTACCATGGAAATAAACCTCCTATGACGGGTCTGAATGTTAACGGGTAAAAGATGCAAGAGGTACACTTTCGGGCAGATTGGAAGCGTAAGCAAAGTACAATGGGAAATCAATCTACGTAACTTTTCCCAATAACCCCCCAAAATAGGACATAGCCAAAACGTATGTAATAGAGAGCCAGGACCTGTGAGACACCTCCAACATAAGCCCAAAGTCCCTGAAATATGGGCCAATCGATTAGGAGTTAAATACCATCTACACAGCAATTTGATGTGGGCCTCACGTAGGTTGGTGCTTCTAGAGTATTTAAATATCGTGTCCATGGCGTAAGACCAATCTTCTATGGAAATAGTTACAGCCAAATCTTTCTCCCATTTAATCATATAGGGTAATTTCTTAGGTGGGGTTGGGGTTAGGAGGCTATTATAACACAGAGACAGCGGTTTCATTTGACATTTCCTTCCCATACATAGTTTATGAAAGGCTGAAAGATATGCTTCATTAAAAGAGGTTAGGCCCCTTTGGGTCAAAGCATGTTTCACCCGAAGGTACGTAAAGCAATCACTCGGTGAGATGGCAAACTCCTTTACCAAATCAGGGAAGGATTTCAGGGAGTTGGGCGTAAAGAGTTGCCATACATGAGTCAAACCGCGCCAGAACCAAGAGTCCAAGTTTAAATCAGGGATAGAACGACACAACACTCTTAGGGGAGCGAGGCATAGTAGGTCATAAGGTCGTACCAAGGAGCGACCCCACAGGCGCCAAGACATAAGAGAAAGCATTGAAGCGGGCAGCAGACCTGTGGTACTGTTCCTCGGCAGAAATGGAAGCCACATCAAGTCATGGAGTTTATATGGGAAAATCATGGCATTCTCCAGTAGTAACCAAAGTGGTGGTTCTCTCAAGTGCATTGATGATAACAGTTGGGCTAGTAAGGCTGCTTTATAATAAGAGTGTAAGTCCAGAAACCCCAACCCTCCACTACGTCGCGGCCTGGTGACTGTGGAAGCTGACACTCGAGGGGGTTTCCCCTTCCAAATATGTGCGTGGAGTAACTTTTGCAATCGGAGCAATAAGTGCGCCGGAATAAAAACAGGGATATTCCTGAAATAGTATAAAATTTGGGGTAAGATGCACATCTTTATGGCCGCCATGCGGCCCAGCCAAGAGGAATCGTTTGTACTCCAATTGGAGAGCTGTGTCTCTATGGAGGTCAATAATGGCGTTAAATTTTCCTTAAGGATGGTACCTCGCGATTTAGATAGGGAGATACCCAAGTATTTTAAAGAAGTAGAGCGCCAATCAAAAGGGTACTTACTACGCATAGAGCTAAGGGAGGAAGCAGCCATATTTATAGAGAGAGCTTGTGTTTTACTCATATTATTTTTGTAATAAGATAACGCGCCAAATTTATCAAGGATGTCAAACAGGGGCGGGAGTGAAGTCTCCGGTGAGGTCAGGAAGAGCAGTATGTCATCCGCGAATAGTGCCAATTTATGCTCCCCATTCGGGGTCGATAAACCCTTGATTGCCGGGGAGGTTTTAATCTGCAACGCCAGGGGTTCTAGGGCCAGAATGAATATCAACGGGGATAGTGGACAACCCTGTCGGGTGCCGTTGGTTATGTGAAAGGGGGAGGATAAAAACCCTGAAGCCAAAACTTTCGCCGACGGAACTGAGTAAAGGGCCATAATACTATTCACAAAGTGTTCCGGGAAACCAAACCGCAGCAACACCGTCCGCATATACCCCCAGTGCAGGCGGTCAAACGCCTTTTCAGCGTCCAATGCCAGCAAAAGTCCAGAGGTATTAGTTCTATGAGCTAAATCAATTATGTCATAAAAACGTCGGGTGTTGTCACATGTCTGGCGTCCGGGGACAAAGCCAGTTTGTTCATTCGCGATCAAGGAGGGAAGTAGAGGGGCCAGTCTGTTAGCTAATAATTTGGCATATAGTTTTGCATCTACATTCAACAGGGATATGGGGCGGAAATTGGCGCAATGCGACGGGGGTTTACCGGGTTTAGGCAGGGTCACTACAGTCGCTTGCAGCATCTCCGGAGGGATAATGCTAGTATTTTTAATGTCATTAAAAACCAGGGTGAGAGTCGGGACTAGAGACTGAGCAAACTTTTGGTAATACAGATTTGTAAAACCGTCAGGGCCCGGAGCTTTATTTTTCGGAAGTGCCTTAATGGCCTTATGTACCTCCTCCTCTGTAAACGCAGCAAGCAAGCCCGCGGATTGAGAGGAAGAGATATAGGGGAGATTAACCATCTGGAGAAAGGTATCTATGTCGCCCGGTGTGGGGGACGGCACTGTGTGGTCTATTCCTAGGTTGTACAAGGAGGCGTAGTAGCGTGCGAATTCGTCAGTGATAAGGGCTGGGTTGTAAATTTTTACGTTATTAGCTCCCATTAGGTACGGTATATTGGTTTGCATTCGTTTTGCTTTCAATTTAGACGCCAGCAATTTCCCCGGTTTATTCCCCTGGGTATAATGAGCATAATTAAGCCGTCTAATTGAGCGTGCCGTGACCTGGAGCAAAAGATGCTCCAACTCACGGCACTGTAAAATCAATTGAGCTGAAGTATTTGGGGCAGGAGAGGATTTATTCTGGGTTTCCAATACAGTGATTCGTTGTATGAGGGCACTTGTCTGGGCTTTAAAACTTCTCTTACGCTGCGCTCCTTTCTGTATAAAGTGTCCCCGCAGAACCGCTTTGTGGGCCAACCAAACCGACGACATTGCAACATCCTCAGTCATGTTTGCCGTAAAGTACTCCCGAAGGATTTGTATCGTTTTGGTCACGTCATCCCCATTCACAATAAGCGAATCATTGAGTCTCCAGTTCCCCATACCCCTCGGCGGGAAAGCCGCGTCAAAGGTAAGCGTAAGCGGAGCATGGTCAGACCACGTGATAATGCCGATGGACGCCTCCATTAGGCGGGACAAAGCCGAACTATGAATCAAACACAAGTCAATTCTACTGTATGAGGAATGAACATGAGAAAAAAAAGTGTAATCGCACGTATCAGGGTGACATATCCTCCAAGAATCATATAATTCAAACGAATGCATAAATTCCCGTAATTGTTTGCTAGAGGATGGGGAGGAGCGGGCGTGGGAGCGGGGCTGGCCTGATTGGGTATCAACTTCGGGATCAGGAGTGCAGTTAAAATCCCCACATAGAAACATCGTACCACTAGACATTTTCCTCACTCTACCATAAGCTTTCCGAAGATAAGATACTGGGTTGTCATTAGGAAGATAAAGGTTGGCTATAGTGATAGGTAATTCGTTCAGCGTGCCCACCAGGATTACCAGGCGACCCAACGGATCAATATACTGAGCCGAACACACAAATGTCCAGTCTCTATGGAACAGGATCGAGACACCTTTAGATTTTGTCTGGGCAGTGGAGTGATATGCATCAGTATACATGCGTGACTTCAGAAACGGCGGGCGTCTCTTACAGAAATGAGTCTCTTGCAAACATACAATAGCAGGTCGGGACTTATGTAGGTCACGAAATAAAGCATGTCGCTTGTACGGAGTATTCAAGCCCCGAACATTTAAGGAGTAAATTTGGAAGTTAGGTTTACTCATCGTTAATTACGTCCAGCTGTCTAGATCTCGTAGAGAACATGACACACAACCTCCGTGGGAGGACGGGGGGATTCCTCCGCTTACAGTAAGACCTGGAATGATATAACGTAGTGCATACCAAATAAACAAACAATACATACAGTACATACTTTACACACATAAGTTGAACCAGAAAAAAGTTAATTAAAGGAAAACCCGTACCAAGTACGAGGGAAAAGAAAAAAAAAAAACTGCACTCCTCAAATGCAGCTGAGTGGAGTCAATCAACACAGTAGTATGGTATAATTAGAAGAAACACGTTCAAGAAAAAACTCCCGTAGGGGAAAAACAGCAGTCCCAACTCTCCACGGAGGAGACTGCGCCAATTTTTAGGCCATTGGAAGGCCTCGGGGTTAACCAAGCGAAGGAACATTACCCAGAAGCGCCACTCTCAAGGTAGATCAGAAGGGTTAAGTCCTGCAGCCGTGAGAGAGATTCAATGTCCCAGTAGATTTAAGACAACCTGGTGGAAAAAGCAAACAATAAAGAAAAGCACGCCCCAAGCAAGAAAATGCAAGACCATAGCATCTCATTTAGGCCGGACCCGGTGCCACTCCGGAGAAACTTTCAGCGGCGAAGACGATTCCACACGAGGGGGAGTAAACTCCGACACCACCTTCCATTCCGTCAGCAAACGCATGCCAGCAAGGGGGTCTGGAATGACGTGCAAAGCTCCTTCCCGCCATAGCAGGATCTTCGTGGGAAATCCCCAACGATACGCCATGTTGTGGTCACGTAAGATTTTGGTGAAAGACGAGAATTCCCTCCTTTTAGTCATGGTAGCTGTTGACAGGTCTGCATAGAAAGAAACTTCAGCATATGGAGAGGGTAGAGGCATGGATTTCCTCGACGCTCTCATTAACGCTTCTTTAACGTGGAAAAAATGCACCCGGACCAGCACATCCCTGGAAGCTGAGGGTGGTAGATTTTTGGCACGCGGCAGTCTATGTGCCCGATCCATCAAAAAATCTTGCGGCAAGTATGCTGGTACCAGGATCTGGAAAAGCTCCATAATATAAGGCTGGAGGTCAGCAGGAGCCACTGCCTCCGGAATGCCCCGGATCCGTACATTATTGCGCCGTGAACGGTCTTCCATATCGGCTAATTTCGATGCCATGGTGTCGTGTGCTGCTTGCAAAGCTATATGACGGTCCACCAGGTCATTGTGAGCTAAACATAAGTCATCTGCTTTAGACTCCAAAGAATCGGTCCGCTCACCCAGGTCCTGTACATCGCGCCTCAGCTCCTGCAGCGCCTCTTTGATATCCGTTTGGATGGTAGAGCGGAGTTCTTGCAGCATGGCATGAAGTCTGCTTTCTGAAGGTGGTGAAGTGTCAGACATGCAGGATGGGCCCACCACAGCTGCCTCCATTGTAAAAGAGGAAACAGAAGAGGGAGATCCGCCATCTTGGGCCTCACGAACCCGGTCTTTTTTTGCCGATTTTTGCGGTTCCAGCGTCCGCTGTGCTTTAGGAGGTGCCATCTGGGAGCTAGGAGGTGTCACCCAGCTGTGGGTGAGTTTTCAGCCCCGAGGTTGCTGTATTTTAGCCGTTAGAAGTGAAAGTTCAGCGCCGGTCTCAGGAGCTTCCCTTACATGCGACCGCGCGCTGCAACGTCTGGCCACGCCCCCCGGGATTTTTTTTTAAGATATCAGAAGCTGATGGTAATGTAAAATCAAACAATGTAACAATAAACACCATGGGGGTTATTCAGAGAGCACCAAAATATTGCAGACATTTCGGTGCTCTCTTGTTCCCCGCACTTCCCTGCACTTTGGGGAATCAAATTTCCCCACCCTATGGTGAATTCAGCAGGACTGGAGTTGGGAACCACTGCTCTAAAACATCAATCTTGTGAGGGTTTGTAACAGTAGATTCGTTCCCTCAGATAGCCCCACATAAAGAGTTCCGGACTGATAGGATTGGGAGAACAAGACAGATATTTGGAAATGACACAGCCCTTCTGAATTGTCTCCTTTGATTCATATGATGTATGGTATGTAACCCAATAGGGTCATACAATTAACACATAGTCTTCTGAACAGTAAGCTATTTTGTTCAGCGGGGTGCCATTATCATGGCTGTGCTGTTGAGTGGCTGTTCTACTCTGTGGCTGCTTTCAGCACTTGCTGTGATAGGATGTGCTCAACATAAAAGGAGGTAGGTTTCCTGAAACTAATCATTAAGTTCCTTTTATTCATTTACGATCTATAATGAAAATGTCTGGCTTGGGTACATATGAATAATCCCTGAAGCTCTAGTTATAACTCAAGCACTATTATCATTTTATACACTCATTGTGTTTTAGGGGTCATGTATATTCTGTTTAAATCTAAATCTTGTCTCTAGTACCTCTGTACTTTCGATGTTTCAAATCTTTTTAATGGAATAGGCGACATATTAATTTTTTTGCACCGATTTTAGTCTGATGTTTCTGGGACACATCACACAATGGGCAGCTAATCAGGATTGCTCTCCCACAAGAGTTTCTCAGAAACCATTTCTCAGTTTCTCTCTCAAATATCTGATAATGACCTTACATTCTATCAAAGCAATTTATAAGAGCTTCCAAAGCACACGCAGAAGAGAAAATAGCTCAGTCAGTAAAAAAGGGGGACAAAACATAAATTTAAGCAGGCATGGGATAGGCATAAGGCTATCCTAAACAAAAGATAAATCCAGGTAAAGTATCCATGTAATTGGGCAGACTAGATGGGCCGAAAGGTTCTTATCTGCCGACATTTTCTATGTTTCTATGTTACATGTTAGGCACCTTCCATCAATTGATTTTCAAATGGTGGACTTCATTTACAGTGCTCAATATTGATATCCATTCACCGAGAGCCAAGTAGGTGCTGAAAAGGGATACATGGCTGAAGTCCTCGAGTGGTACTTGTCAGCATTGGCTCCACTCAACTTCCTCTCCAGAATTTGAGAATTGAGTAAAACTCTGGGATCTCAGCTGAGTTGCACTTGTTGGCAGCTACTTGGCTTATAGTGAGAGGTAGACATGTGCACAGCACAAAATTTCGTTTTGAACTAATGCATTAGTACTAAAATGCAATTTATTTAGTTGCTAAAGAAATTCGTTTTCAGTTCTTTAGTATGAAAACTAATTTCATTCATCCGAAAACCAGTGGATACAATTACTATTGTAGTGGCTCCTCAGAGGGCTGAGATCGCTGCTTGTTACAGTATCTCTCACTCTCAGCACAATGTGGGCCATATTATATAGCTGGTGCTAACATAACCAGAGCTGTTGTAAACTTCCCAGAGCTATTATAGCCTATGGAGGTTTTCAGTTACAACAGCTCTGGTTAAGTTAGCACCAACATTGCAATACTGCCCCGTGTCAGGCAAAACTGTTACAGTAACTGACTGCTGCTCATCACAGCGCTCAGAGTTTCAGTAAAACTAGTAAATAATATTTTTATATATAAGACGTTAGAACAATATTATTTTCTTGTTTTACTGAAACTCTGAGCGCTGTGATGAGCAGCAGTCAGTTACTGTAACAGCTGAGCCTGATACATTGTACTGAGAGATAATGTAACAAGCAGCCGATCTCCGCGCTCACAGCCACTGGATTTAAAGGGCTAAAAAAAAAAAGGCTCCTCTCTGTATAATGTTTAGAACATCCTCCTGCATTAATTAATACCCCTCTCTGTATAATGTATACAACATCCACCTGCATTAATTAATACCCCTCTCTGTATGATATATAGAACATCCTCCTGAATTAATGTCCCTCTCTGTATAGAACATCTTCCTGCATTGGCATGTGGAGGGTGCAGAACTTCGGATGTTGCGATGTTGCGCTCTTCATTGCTGGTCTCCTTCACTCATCAATATAATATCACAAAGAGGACTGAAACTAAAATGTAGTGCATTTTATTTTAGTTTCTTTCGTTTTGTACTGAGCAGTTTCGTTTTCTTGAGTCATACTAAAACTAAATTATCCAAATTCGGACTAAATCGCTTTAGTACTAAAACGAATGCACATGTCTAGTGAGAGGAATCCACTGGTCTTTGTCCTAAATTCCCTTTCTATTGTGTTACTTGTATACTGTGTCTCATGTGAATTTCCAAAATCACTCCAACAATGACACTTTAGACTCTTCTAAAATTATCCTGTTTTAAGATATATTAGTTGGAATGCATATATGCAATACAATTATTCTTCTACTTTTGTACTAAAACCCATTCGACATTAAATTGTATTTCTCATCTCTAGACTCTGGCACATGTATTCTTAGTAGTGCTTACCTCTTGTGACCTTCGTGTTCCTTTTATATCTGCATAATTAAATTCACATTGCTGTCAAACCTTTGTATACACTTTTACCTTTGCAGATTTCTGCACAATATGTTAGCAATTTTGGAATAAAAGCCAATAATTACTTTGGATAAGAACGTACATTTTTAGTAGTTTGAAAGGGTGATATGATAGCCATAGAATTACATAGTCATTCTGCAGCTTCTAATAATATTCTTTATGCTTTAAGCCTCTTAAGGCTAGATTTGGCGATGCAGATATGTCAACGTAACCTCAATGTGTCACTGGAAAGCCACCGTAGAGCCCCATTACACTTCCTCTATGGCATCCGCTGCACAGCAACAGCAATACTCTGAAACAAAGAAGCACTCTATTGGGATATGTCGAAAGACTGTAGAACTTAGAGTTTGCTATGGTTAGCCAAGGTTATAGTCCTACATGTGGGTTACTATCTAGTAAATTAATCAGGTCATTCATTCTTTGAATGTGCATTTGATGTCAGTCTCCCAAAGCTATGAGAGCATAATCTCAGTTAATTTCCCGGGGGTTATTCAGAGAGAGCCGATCTGGCCCCGAAATGTCAGCGAACGGTGGAATTTCATGGCCATTCGACTATCCAGAGAGCAGGCAGTTCGCAAAATTTTGTCTGCAAGTACGATGCCTGTTCAAAGGCAGTGAAGGTCCCCATAGAGAAGTAATGGTTAATCTCTTCAATGAACACCGAACAGCAGTGAAAAGTTGCAGAAGTGCCCTGCAGTAGTTCGGTGGCTTCATTAGGCAGGTTTATTCAGGCGAACCCCATAGGCTTCAATGTTAAAAATATTCTCGTTTTTACCCAATATCTAATAAACCGTTTATTGATTTTTTTAGGATCTTTTAGGCAAATTTCGGGATTTTTTTTTCGTTTTTTTTTTTTTTAAAAGCTTTATTTCTTTTTTCTGTAACAGACCTTTTTATTATCATTTATAGGACCTTATATGTAAATTCCTGGCATTTTCGTACAGTAGTCTTTTTGCAAACAGCTTTTCAATTTTGACACTTTCATTCGTATTGTATTTTGGTTTTTTTTACCCCGTTCATTAGCTTGTCGGCATTTTCCGGAAGCTGGTCTGTGTTTTGATCAGTGGCTCATCGGCTTTTTCCGACGTGTTTTGTTCCAGCGGGTTTTTGGTGGGATGTTTGGTGGTTGTGCGGCGGGTTTGTGCCGGGATTGCGGTGGGTTTTCCCTGCACTTCGGAGACCCTGCGGTGAATGCTGACTTCAGCGCAGGGTGAGGAACTTTGATTCCCCGAAGTGCAGGGAACTGCGGGGAACGAGAGAGCACCGAAATGTCGGCGAGATGTCAGTGCCCTCTGAATAACCCCCATAGTCAGTTATTGAGCTAGCAGGAGCAGTACTTGTATTATTAGTACATCTTTCCCTCTATAAATAGTACTCCTCAGTCATAGAGCCACCGCAAGTTTCTGACATTCCTGCAATCTAAGGGTGCTATAAGTATCTACTTGACAAAAAGCAGGCTGAGTAACTACTCCAACACTGAAAAGAAAGAATACAGACGGGGATGTGTGTATATATATTGCAGGTATTGTTAAAATAAAATTTCTCTATAAATTCTTTACATATCCAGGTCCTGGTTATAAGAAATAACCGAGACAAAGGGAGATCAAGGCATTATAATGATCAATTAGTCGTACAAATCTTAATCACAGTAAAACCTAACTATTTCCTAAGGTCACTGAGTTCTTCAAACATTTGAAGGGTTCTTTGATCTCCTCTAAATCAAATCTGAAAACTACCTACAGCCAGGTAGGGATCAAACAAGGTAATGAATGGCAATGTCATGAAGAATTTAGTTAAGGGACATGCCGATGACATGACGATACTAATGTAATTAACTGGTCACGTTGAACTGTTTTGCCCTTAACCACTCTTGACTGGCTCTGAGGGCTGTGACAGCCCTTTAAAGTGGAGGACTTCATTCCGATCCGAAGACTGTCAATCATCTCTTGATGGGGTTTAAACCAACTTCTGTTTATTTAGCTTAATTGGACATCCTAAGCCTCTCACTTCTTTTGCAGCAAGAGTTGTCAGCTGAGAAGGTTGTCAAGGGAAGTTTAAGTTAGGAAAAAAGATGGTGGGCAGTACACTAGGGTTGGAGTTTCAGGAGGAGCTGATAATTTGCCACTCTGGCTTTGTCCCACCACCCTCTGTTTTTAGTCTAGAGTGCTAATTTAATGGTGAGTACAGATAGGTATACAATCAAGTATCATACAAAAACACCATTACAAGGGTGTCAAAGAAAGCACCATGACAGACGTCTACTATAATAATGATGGGAGATCGATATTTGTCTTCTTTTAACTGAAAGGATGAGTGAACACATAGCCCCACCACTTTTGTCCACACTCCTGTGCCTGTTGATTCCAAACCATGTTTCCTTCTGATAAACATACATTAGCTTATTTACCTTGGTGTATTCATGATAGAGTGCTTCATTCTCTTCATCACTTCTTCAAATGGTTACCACTCAGCTTCATGCTGTTGGGTTCTACTGTATTTGTTGAGCATAAAAACAATCTGTAGGCATAACAACCATTAATTAATATCAAAATTTCAAATAATTCTTGTGTACATAAACAAATCTTCTAAGGTAATCAGTATAATTCTGATTACATGACAAGCAAGTTCTTGTATTCTTTACTCATATCTGCTCTCGATCATTGGCTAGTCTATCCATTTTGTTGTCCTCTGAAACTCTGGACATGGCTACGTTACTGACCAGGAAAGAATGGCGACAAACATACTCTGAATTTACCTCCATTCATATTTTATTAACCTTGGTTACTCAAACCTCATTGCTATCCCTATATATTTTTTTCTCTTTTTTCCAATACTCTGTGATTGGCATTAATAGTGATTCTTACAAGATGGTCATTGACTATATTTTCCATGACATGGTAACCAACATCTATCACCCTTTAGCAACCTTTAGTTCCGTTGTTGAAGCATGGCTATTTACCTGGATCTGATAAACATATCTATGGGTGCAAACCAATATTCTGAAATCATCTAAAAAAAAAATACTTATGTGATGAAGCACCTTCATCTTCCATGGTCCAGAAAGAGAAGAATGCTGTGTTTATTTCCATCCTTGCTAAACTGGACTCATTCCTGCAGGGGTCACTATAATTCCTTGCAACCTGCAGCTTTTTTCACCCACATCAAAGTCGTCCAAGTATCCAAACCCCAAACAGTAGGGAAAAGATAATTAATATTGCATATAGCTTTAACCCGTGCAGGTTTGAATGACCAAGTGCAGCTAGATCCTTATCAAAACACTTAAAAATAACAATTCTTCATGAAGATACAAGATTATCTAATCTGTTATTAAAGTAGACCTAGTTTTTATGTCAATGATATTTCCTCATCTTGGATTTCATTAATCCCTCCTAATCTTGTGTTTCATGAATCTTTGTCTAGTACATTGTTTTATAACTTAAAGTAGAAGGAAGGGGATAGAATATCAGGTCTATTCATTAAAGGTGAAAATCAGGAGAATTGGCAGGAGAAGAGAACAATCTAGACCAAACAGCAGATTTGGAAAGTGAGATAAATGGGAGAATGTTTCTGGTTTGGCTATTTTGACCTAGAAGTTTCACTTCTGTCAATTCTCCGGAATTTTACCTTTAATGAATATACCTGTTTTGAAGAGTCCTTCAGGGTTGGATCATCCAAATCTTTTTAATTGTGACTGTCATCTTTGGATCATCTTTGCATGGATCATGTTGCAGAAAGATGGTCATTTTACTCATGTACTTTTCGTATTACTGCAATATGTTGCAATAAATTGCAAGTGTAACTTTGGCATATTGTTGTCCTTGTGAAATAAATATCTACCAAGCTTTGGCTAATGGTAATCTAGGCCAGTTTATCAATAAAATTGCCTTACATTGATACGACATTGGTGGTACTGAATGATAGTTATGTGATCCAGTTTGGGAAAATAATCAGTTGTGTCTCTGGGTTGGGGATGTCTAAAACTGAACTGTCCCATTAGGTTTAATAAAATAGCATTTAGCCAGTCTAATTTAAACTGGTTAACCACACATTAACAGAATGTGAAATTCCATTTCAGCATAGCTATTTTTTTCAATATATGTTGCTCATGAGCCAGATGGAAATTATATTTATTCATTATGATTATAAAATGGTGTATCAAACATGAAGCAGTAGAAGACCTCTACATGACCGCTTATCAACTAAGAAGAAGTGGTTCCACCAAACCTGGAAAATGAATGAGAGGAGGAAAACAATCCATACACCTAAGCGTAGCTTATGATCATAATTCCTCTCAATCTTTATAAATCTAGGGCCATAATACATAGTTGGTGCTAACTTAACCAGAGCTGTTGTAAACTTCCCAGAGCCATTATAACCTGTGGAGCTGTTAAGTTAACAACAGCTCTGGTTAAGTTAGCACCAAGTATGTAATATGGCCCCTGTTATCCTGATTTCTTTGATACGTACAGACTGGTCCCAGCAGGTTTTTATGATAAGGATCAAAATTTCTTAATGCAAGTAGCCATTACTTAATTGCCATCATATACTGAGGCTCTCTTCTTCTCCACGTATGTTCTAGTTGACTCATTGTCAGCTGGATACCTCAAACAGAATTATGTGCCGTGTACTTGTACAAAAGCCCTGATACCTCCCTCAATACCCGGAAACTAGTGATGGGCCAACTTACCTGTATCCGAGAGGCTGGGACAGCTGTCTGAAAGCATTCAAAGCATTTGGCCAGGGTTCCCCTCCGGCCAACTACGGTACCGAGCGACCGCCGGGCTGTGATGTGGCCTCCAGCCATGATCTCGCGGGAGTCGCGAGATCTCACGGTAGAGCATTAAAGCCCTGCGGCTGCTTGGTAAAGCAGCCAGCTGGAGGGGAACACTGGCCGAATGCTTTCAATGCATTCGGACAGCTGCCCCATCATCTGTCTGGGGTCTGTGGGTCTGTAAGTATACATGTATCTGATGGGTACACATGTATCTTAGTGGGTATACATATATGAGGTCTGAGTGGGTATACATATATATCTTAGGTGGGGTCTGGTGTCTGTGTTGGTGGTCAGGATGTGTGCAAGCAGTGTCTAAATGGGGTGTCTGGCCATACATTTCAATATTAACATAAATTGGACAGGCTTTCAGCAAGATCCTAAATTATTTATTGAAAGCGGTCTCAGGACCGCTTTTAAATAAAAGCATCGGTATTCAGTGTTGATGAATACCTGAAAAAAAGCGATATTGGTGCAACCATAATGCCAACCAAAGTACTCAAACACATCCAACATTGGGGATACCATGCAGTAGTCTGTGGACTTCTCATCCTTTAAAAAAACATTCCTTTTTCCATCTTTTTCCTCGTACGCAACATACTCTGTTACAGACACATTTGTTGATGAGCTGTCTTCTTTACCACTTTGTGGCTCAGGGAGACCAACGGATATGTCTATGGTTCTCATCTGTCAGTCAAACCAAAGGACTCCAGATGTTTTGGAACTACATCTTGCAGGATACTCTACTACTCGCTAATTTGGCTGTGCCCCATGGGAAATGTAATTGCAAAACATCTGGAGGGTCAAGGTTGCTAAACCCTGCTTTAAGCAAACACTATTAGGACCTGATATGCAAGCTCTTTTCGCCAACATTTTGGGCTTTCTGAGTTCATGCCATAAGAATTTAGGTTGTTCTGGGGTTCCTACCAACTAATAAAGGAGCCTTTCAATACATTGTGTGTTGTTTCATAAATCTTATTCCCATTTTTAATGAGACCTTCTTCAAATAGCATACTCGATGAATCATTTGATTGACATTAATCAATTATTAATGGGTGCAAATAATTACATTTACAGTCCTTGCAACTATATTTAGATTGGTTTAATTATCTTTCTCTAATTACTAGACTCAATATCCATCAATGGTCCAAGGTGAAAGTTAATAATTAAAGGAAGGACACTGGATATTTACATTTGATAAAATCTTTAGGCTAACTGGGGAAAACACTGTGACCTTTACAGATTAATCCTGGACCTTGCATGTATCAAACAATCCCCTCCAAAATTAGCTGCTGGTGTTTCTTATTAGTTTATATTTGACAAAATGCAGGTTATTGACTCGAAACCCCCCATTTCTAAAGAGAGCTGGGAACGGCTGTTGGACTCCCTGATGCCACATACGAGCTGACTCATCACAGCTCCCCCCCCAAGCTCGCCTATAATCAAACTCTTATAAGGTCTTTTCCTTATGGTACCTCAGCCTTACTTTGTTATTTCGAATTGGCCTTCGGCCCTCCCCGAACTGCTGGAGATGCCATGCCTTAGATGGCTCACACCTCCATATCTGGTGCGCTTGCCCACACCTTTCCCCCTTCTGGCGCTCGGTTAAGGGTACGATACTTGAAGTCTCAGGAGCTGACCTGTCCTCCATGCCTGAGACCTTTCTTCTCACCCAAACTCCCCCCTAAGTGGGCTCACTAAAGAAATCTGTGGCGTTACCGATGATAATGACGGCCCGAATACTTGTAGCGCGTACCTGGACATCAGCGAACCCTCCTGCATATAGGGGCTGGGTGTCTGGCATGGAGGGGGTGCAGAACCTCGAACACCTTGTCGCTGCAATGGAGGGTGACCTGGAGAAACATCTCCTCAAATGGTACCACTGGTGCACCTACCTGTCCATGGGAATCGCTGTTGCCCCTTGACTGGAACAACTTAGCCTGATATTCCCCGACCACCCCTGACCGGGGGTGTGGACACACCAGCTCTGTCTCTCTTGGGTGTCTGTGGCGTGCCACCCGTGTAGACCCTGATCCGGCTGATACCGCTCCATTTCTGCCCTGTCTTCTGTGTCCCCCCTCTCCCTTCCGCTCCCTCTCTTCTTCCGATGCCCCCTTTTTTTCTTGTCTCTCTCTCGCTCTTCTTACCCTTCTTACCTGCTTCCTACATTACTCCTTCTGCCTTCCCCTGTTTCCGTCTCCCATTTTATCATCCGATGCTGCCCTGCCTCTATGGTCAGGCCCAATTAGATCACTCCCTCCCTCTGTCCCCCTCTTTCCCTCACCCCAGCAGACTTGATATGCCCATAGGTGGCCATATAGAGGAGGAGGACCTCCACTTCACTGTAGACAGTATCTGGACATTACTAGAACTCACTATTTCTGTATTCTACTTATGAATATCGTGACTTTTATGACTTGATAGCCTAATGTCGCATTTCTACTTGTCATCACTGATATGCTTTTGGTATGCCTGTTTGACCACCCTTTTGTATCGCGATGCTGCTGATCTGTGCTGTTCACTCAACAATAATAAAGAAATGAATAAAAAAAAAGGCAGGTTATAAAGTTCACTCAATGAATCCCCATTGTATTGTGACATATGACACTACAAAATCAAATAACCCCCTCGACTGCAGAAAACATGTGGGGATGTCATGGGGATTCCCCGCTGCATGAGAAGGACGTCCCTCACATGTCATGGTTTCCCCCGCAGCCTTGGGGGAGACCTTCGCAGGTCTGGGGGGAATCTCGGACTGGTCTGACTTTCTGTAAGTCAGACCATGCCTTTGGACCTCATATACCCACTGACATCATCGCACATGACCATAATGCTATCATAAAGGGACCTCCTCCAGCCAGGCAGAAAAATCCCAATACAAGAGATACAGGGGATTTGGAAAAGTCAACATCTGGCCTTTCTAAAAATGAGAAACATGACCATGTTAAATGTCATGTAAAAAAAAACCATAAATATATATTTTATTAATTAGTTTGCTCCAAAGCAATAGCATTGTCCATTTGTCAAGCATATAGTACCACTGCCATTATTCACCTTCTCATTTACCATGCCGAGAGCAAGTTCAGTATTTTATAAAGAGTTACATTATTTATAAAACACAATGCGCCAAAATATAATCAATTTTTTTTTTCAGTTTTAGTTATAATCGCGTATTTTCTCAGAAAAATGCAGTAATAGGTTCCCATTTCTAATTTTTGTAACAAGAGTAACCCATACAATGTATAACCACAAAGGTTTGGATGATAAAATGTGAAAAAAATATTTTTAAGAAATCGTAAATGAAATTAGTTTTTTTCTTTTAATTTTTTGTTATAGCATTCTGACTGTACATAACATATACATATGATAATGATATATTATAAGTTTGACCAGTCTGCTGAAAATAAGAATATATAATTTGTCCGGGTCCTACAATAAAACATGACTTCAAATCGCGTTTAAACACGATGAGCACAAAACAGTCATAAATGAGCTCAGCACACAGGGTGAAATGGCTCAGCAGTGAAATGGTTAATTAGTCCTGAATCCTGATAGAAAAATAATTACTTATACTCTTTACCCCTTCTTCCAACATCAACATATCCTTTTTTCTACCTCTAACCAATATGTTTGCACCCATCTGTGACCTAGAGAAATCCTTAGCAATGCCTTGAGAGTCACCTGCTGGGACCTATTTCAGTCTAATACTGTATTTCCATGACATACCGGAGCTTCCTGTGAATTTGTCTTTGCTTTCTCGATGGGGTGGAATACATTACTCTACTCCATGTTCCATGTACATAAAAACATATATATCCCTTTAATCTTAGAGTTCCAACACATATGAATTAGGTGACCTTCAGCTCGACAAGACATCGACTTGCATAACTATGTTTCTTGTATTCAGTTGTACTCACTGTATTTTTCTAGTTTTAAAATGCAATTTATTTTCCTATTATTCCCTCTTTTGAGTCAACCATCTTTGTAGATACAGTACTAATAATATAAAAATTTGAATATTACTGACATTGTAGCATTTCAATAGAAAATATATATAAATATAAATACATTCAATGTATTGGTTACATAAGCATTGTTACCCTTGTTATTTATTGTGTATACATTATTGAAATGTGACTGTGTTTATTTGATGATACAATGCACCATGTGCGCTATGCAAAAATAGAAAAGCAGGTAAGTCATCCTCTGTAGCAATATAAAGTGTAAAAACATAATGTTACATGTATCTACACCCAAAAAAGCACACTAACCATACCAGATTTTTCATACATCTATCCTAACATTTAGGTCTAAATTACAATCTTCATGCAAACGTTTGTGCCGGCGCAAAAACCATTAGCGCGAGGGGTAAAACCATTTGCGCCTAATCCCGTATTACATAGTCAGCGCAACAACCGCGCACATACGTCTACCGCGGGTGAACCTGCACGAACCCTGCGTGAGCTTACTGCACTTTGCGCGTTCTATATTTAACATTGTGAGCGCAAATGCGAATGTGTGCTGGTACGAGGATGGTATTACAATCTATTTCGCAGTAATTACCGCATAGCCTTTGCGCGCATAATTTTAGCAACTGCAAAAAGCTGGTGTTAACGGCATATCTGAACAACCTGGCAAACCAAAAAAAAAAACAGCACATAAAAAAGGAATGCAGCAACAATATAATGGATGATGGCAGGTGTGTGTGTATTATTACTGTAGCATATGTGTTCATTTTGCAACATAGACGCAGAACCCATCTCCGATGCCTCTGGCAGGCGCAATTCAGTTGCGTTTGATTTTGTGTGTTTCTTCATTTTGATTGGCTGAATGGGTGCCAAAAACTGCTCTATTTAGAGAACACTGAACAGCAGTGAAAAGTTGCCGAAATTCCCTGCTGTTCGGTGTTTTCATTAGGTAGGATTATTCCGGCGAATCCCATAGGCTTTAATGTTAAAAATATTCCTGTTTTTATTCAATATCTAATAAACCATTTATTATTTAATTCTGCAGTAAAAAGTCTCATTTATAGATTTTTTATGATCTCTAGTGCCTAGAGGGGTGTCAGCATTACTCTCCTGACGAGGCCTAACAAGGCTGAAACGATCGTCGGGGGTTGCTGCACCTCTCGTGCAGGGATGAAGTTTTTGGCAGTCAGCATTGGCCACCCTTTCTGGGTGAGAACAGGCTGATTTGCATATGGAGCATTTATCCCTGTAATGGCACAAGCAAGCTAAAACCTTGTGAGACCTGAGCGGGCCCCACCGTAGAGCAGGCCACTAGTGCTTTTCCTTGTCCTCAGGACCCTCACAAACCCCCTTTCCCTCAAAATAAATAACCACCACTTCTTTTCTTCAATTTGATTTTTAAGACTTGAAATATGTACCATATGTTATGTTCATCATTCACATACTGCAAAGTTTACCCGATAACCCTTTCACTTCCAAAGGAATATATACACCATTTGGCACTGATATAAAATTAAAAATGAGAATTAGTCTAAAAAACCCTATTTCCATATATTTTTAATGCAAGATTAGTTTTCTTTTAGGGGAGAAAATACATTTTATCTCCTATGGTCCTAATTACTGTAAAGAAGCTGCAAGGAAAAATCCCCACACTTGCTGTCACAAAATGTTCAATAAAATATACTAACAGCGTTATTCAGAGAGAGGTGAAAAGCAGGAGAATAGCTGGAATATGGCTGGAGAATGGAAAATTCGAGGTAAAATTAGCCAAACCAGAAAAATTCTCCCATTTATCTCACTTTCCAAATCGGCTATTTTGACCTAGTATTTTCCATTCTCCAGTCATTCTTCTGCTTTTCACCTCTCTCGGAATAACCCTGTAAGTATTACAACAGCCGGAGAGATGGCAGAATACAGGGAGAGCTCAGGGGTTGCTCACTACTGTACAGGGGTAAGATTCAGGAGGTGGAGCATAATTGCTGAAAATCCATGTAAAGCACAGAAGCAAGGTTACAGTAATTTTCATATACAGGCATTATGCCACATACAGATATTATTTTTATATTCTATATGTAATTTCTGGATAGTTAATTGCTAATAATCTCAATATGATCATTACAAATCCCCATACGCAGGAGATCTGACAATTTTATTATCTATCTTTGTCGCATTTACTGTATTTAATATAGAGGCCATTTCTGCCTGTATGCTGGTAATACAGATCTATATGAAATTGTGCAAAGATAAAGGAGATTACCTAGAGCAGGCTGTCAAACTCAAGGACCCCAGACGGTGAGATCTACAATACCTAGAATACTTCCAATGTAATAGATACCCAGGGACTCATGTTAGTCATAGTTCAAAAACATCTGGAGGGCCAGATTCTGACAGCCCCGATCTAGATTTTAGAAGCGTTCATCCCAACAATAATTCTTTCAAGATGTATGTGACTAGATAATAAAATTAAAAATGACCTGATTTACATTATCTTACATCTCTAACCAACTCAGAATAGCAAACCTTTACTCTAAACTGCTGGTTTACCCTAGATCTAAAGTGCTGTTATGCCCAAAATATTGTTGGGCTCATTGAAAAGGGAATCTCTCCCTTCATAAAAATATTCTATATTTCTGACATATACAGTCAGGTCCAGAAATATTGGGACATCGACACAATTCTAACATCTTTGGCTCTATACACCACCACAATGGAGTTGGAATGAAACAAACACAATGTGCTTTAATTGCAGACTGTCAGCTTTAATTTGAGGGTATGTACATCCAACTCAGGTGAACAGTGTAGGATTTACAGCAGTTTTCAGATGTGTCTCCCACTTGTTAAGGGAGCAAAGGTAATGGGACAATTGGCTTCTCAGCTGTTCCATGGCCAGGTGTGTGATATTCCCTCATTACCCCAATTACAATGTGCAGATAAAAGGCCCAGAGTTCATTTCAAGTGTGCTATTTGCATTTGGAATCTGTTGCTGTCAACTCTCAAGATGAGATCCAAAGAGCTATCACTATCAGTGAAGCAAGCCATCATTAGGCTGAAGAAACAAAACAAACCCATCAGAGAGATAGCAAGAACATTAGGTGTGGCCAAAACAACTGTTTGGAACATTCTCAAAAAGAAGGAACGCACCCGTGAGCTCAGCAACACCAATCGACCCGGGAGACCACGGAAAACAACTGTGGTGGATGACCGAAGAATTCATTCCCTGGTGAAGAAAACACCCTTCACAACAGTTGGCCAGATCAAGAACACTCTCCAGGAGGTAGGTGTATGTATGTCAAAGTCAACAATCAAGAGAAGACTTCACCAGAGTGAATACAAAGGGTTCACCACAAAATGTAAACCATTGGTGAGCCTCAAAACCAGGAAGGCCAGATTAGAGTTTGCCAAACAACACCTAACAAAGCCTTCACAGTTCTGGAACAAGATCCTATGGACAGATGAGACCAAGATCAACTTGTACCAGAGTGATGGGAAGAGAAGAGTATGGAGAAGGAAAGGAACTGCTCATGATCCTAAGCATACCACCTCATCAGTGAAGCATGGTGGTGGTAGTGTCATGACATGGGCATGTATGGCTGCCAATGAAACTGGTTCTCTTGTATTTATTGATGATGTGACTGCTGACAAAAGCAGCAGGATGAATTCTGAAGTGTTTTGGGCAATATTATCTGCTCACATTCAGCCAAATGCTGCAGAACTCATTGGACGGCGCTTCACAGTGCAGATGGACAATGACCCAAAGCATACTGCAAAAGCAACCAAAGAGTTTTTGAAGGGACATAAGTGAAATGTTATGCAATGGCCAAGTCAATCACCTGACCTGAATCCCATTGAGCATGCATTTCACTTGCTGAAGACAAAACTGAAGGGAAAATGCCCCAAGAACAAGCAGGAACTGAAGACAGTTGCAGTAGAGGCCTGGCAGAGCATCACCAGGGATGAAACCCAGCGTCTGGTGATGTCTATGTGTTCCAGACTTCAGGCTGTAATTGACTGCAAAGGATTTGCAACCAAGTATTAAGAAGGGAAAGTTTGATTTATGGTTATTATTCTGTCCCATTACCTTTGGTCCCTTAACAAGTGGGAGGCACATCTGCAAACTGCTGTAAGTCCTACACCGTTCACCTGAGTTGGATGTACATACCCTCAAATTAAAGCTGACAGTCTGCAGTTAAAGCACATTGTGTTTGTTTCGTTCCAACTCCATTGTGGTGGTGTATAGAGCCAAAGATGTTAGAATTGTCTCGACGTCCCAATATTTCTGGACCTGACTGTATATCTGAAAAAATAATCCCTTTAATCCCTAATAATTTCCCTACAAAAAGACATATTTGCCACATTCACACACATCATTAATCAACAACTTTAGTCACATGGACCATGAACTTGTGGTTGTCGTTGAATTGTGATCTCAGGAAATGTAGTCTGCCAGATCTATTGACAGGTTTCTGCGTAGAGTTATAATAGTAATATCCATTGGTAATAATATGAAGTTGTTATGCAGTCTATAGTGTCCCTTTAATTCGTACAAATAATGAGCGCGCTTGGTTGTCCTAAAGTAGACGCTAATGAAATACAGTAGGGGTTATTCAAAGAGAGCCGATCTGCCCCCAAAATGTCACTGAACAGTGAATTGCCCTGTACGGTGAAATTTCGGGGGCCATTCGCCTATTCAGAGAGCAGGCAAATGGTGAACTGCCAGCAAATACTATGCCTGTTCGACGGCAGTGAAATCCCCCATAGAGAGGCAATGGTTAATCTATTCAGAAAACACCAAACTGCAGGGAAAAGTTGCTGTAATGCCCTGCTGTTCAGTGCTTTCATTCAGCAGGTTTAATCAGGTGAATCCCATAGGCTTCAATGTTAAAAATACTCCCTTTTTTTATGCAATATCTAATAAACTGTTTATTATTCTAATCTACAATAATATGTCTATTTTTTTTTGGATCTTTTAGGCATTTTTTGAGATTTTTCGACAAAATATCTTTCCTTATTTTTAAAATCGTTTTTTCATTTTTCTTTAACAGACCTTTTTATTATCATTAATTTTGCCTAATATGTAAATTCCAGGCATTTTCGTTCAGTAGTTTTTTGGAAACAGCGTTTCAATTTTGATACTTTCATGTGTATTTTTTTTTTTTTTACCCCGTTCGTCAGCTTGTCGGCTTTTTCCAGCAGCTGGTCTGAGCTGTGATCGGCGGCTCGTTGGCTTTTTCTGGCGGGTTCGGCATGTTTTTTAGTGGGTTTTCAGCTGGTTTGTGACCAGTCTGTGGCGGGTTTTCCCTGCATTCCGGGGACCCTATGGTGAATACTGAATTCACCGCAGGGTGGGGAACTTTAACCCTTTCGCTGCTGAGCCATTTCACGCCTGTGTGCTGAGCTAATTTTTACCGGCTTCGCTCATCATGTTTAAATGCGTTTTGAAGTTTATTTTATTATATGACCCAGACATATTATATATTGTTCTTTCCGGCAGTCTCGGCAGATTCATAATATATCATTATTATATGTATACGTCATATGCTGCCTGTATATTATAACAAAAAATGCAAAATTAGAATTTTCAATAATTTTCAATGTGTAAAGTGTTTTTTTTTCACATTTTAACATGTTGGCTATCTCCGGGAGAGGATCACGACCTGGCGCTTTTCGCCGATCGCGATCCGGCCCCCAAAGGGTTAAAGCCAGCCACTGTTTGGAAGGGCAGGCTGTGCCCTTCCAAATGGTGCCTGACTTTCACCGCTTATGGAAGGGGAGGGAGAGAGGTTCAAAGGACCTCCCCCCTCCCTGTCAGGCTCCTTCCCCGCACTCGCGGGGTGAGGGGGGCGCCTGTAATAGATGTCATCAAGCAAGATGACATCTATTGTCCCCGCCGTGGTCCCGGAGTGCTGGGCTGACATCTAAGATGTCAGGATTGTCAGCCGGCACCGGGGTGGCGCAGCAATCGGCCGGAATCAGCTCAGCACGTCCATAGCACAGGAGAACCACTTGGCTGTACGCGCTGAGCGCGTCCTTAACAGCCAAGTGGTTAATTCCCTAAAGTGCAGGGAAGTGCGGGGAACGAGAGAGCACTGAAATGTCGGTGACAGTTTGGTGCTCTCTGAATAACCCCCAGGGTACATTGGTTCCTACTTTTTATGTAAATGTATGAACCATTAGACTGTATATCCAGTTTTATCCATGTAAGTTAATCCTTATAACAATATTTCAAAAACTGACAAATTTCTTTGTGTCTATATTTGTTCAATCCCCCCCAAAAAAATATTAAATTATAGTTTCTAAAGAAAAAAAAAAAAGGAAAAATGTTAAAGTGATCTATGGACTACTATCAGTCTTAATGACTTCAATCAATCTTCCCCCAAAACAATTAAGAAAAAAAAATATATCGCACCTTGAAGTATGAAGAAGGGCATTTTGAAATTGAATTTTTCAATGTCACATTAATCCCAAAATGGCGAGTTTGACTAAAAGATATCTTTTTTTTTATCTAGAGAGAGATTTTTAAAAACGTTACTGACTCAGGTTATATTGGTATTAACGCAGCATGTGTGGTCAAGGCTGCGGCTGTAATTAAGATCTCCCAAGAAGAAATAAAAAGAACTCTAATCAGCCTTTAAATTCCTACTGAGAAATGAATTAAATATTACGTAATTGTGTTAAATGTTGTGGATTGGAGTCTTGAGGCATGGCCTGATCCATTAAAATGTTGTGGCTAATTTAGGCCAGATGGTGATTTCATCTCAATTATTACCTTAAACATATTTCAGTTTAATTTCCGAGCGACCATTAATGCAGGAACGTAGGTAGCCTTTTCTAAGTCCATTTGTGCTGATTTGCTTCCATTCAGAATATCCTGTTAGTGTAATTCATTCACTGTACACCAACCATTAAAAATATGAGGTTCTTATGATAATTTCTTCATTATCGAGTAGCCGGCGTATCCGAGGGAAAAAAAACCACAAAAAAACACCCACAAAGAACATATGAAGCATGAAAATGCTTTACAAGTAGCTATGGCGTATAATGAAAAAGGGGAGGGGAGGAAGGAAAACCTAATTAAGACACTTATCTTTGCATTTGCATTATGGGTAGAAATGAGTAACGTCTGTTTTCTATGTTTTTGCATGGGGATGAGAATGCGTTCGCGCTTTCCTCACGAGTTCTCTCATATAACTCAGCTATTCGTGAAACTATAGAGTCGACATACTTGCCTGAAGCAGTTATCATGGAGGCTGAGAGATGAATAATGTAACAAGTTTAATTTTGTATATACACACACATCACGCACACGCATGTACATGTAGTCGATGCCGTGGGCTACAATCCTCTGGCAGATGTGTGTGCATAAAAGCAAAGTGCACTCAACGTCTCTGAAACAAGGATCTGTTCAGTCTGTTTAATGTAACATCAACAATTCCCCCGGCCTATGGATTCTTTTTATTCCCTTTAAAAAAGGTTCTTCAGAAATCACTGAAACCTTAGATTTCCTGGGAAATGTATTGAAATAATACCCTCTGCGTAGACCGTGAGTGCACCTTGATTTGCCTGTGTCTGTCTCTCTCTGAAGGTCCGCAGCACTTGATGTTGTGTTCACCCATTATTTCAGATGGTCTTCATTTTCCCGTATAATTATCTGAAGGCAGACTGAGCTAAAATAATGATTCAGAGTGGTAGGGTTTTATTTTCTTTTGAGAAGTAAGCCATCACTCCTGACAAATCGTGCATGGTGGCTGCCATTTTTTTCCCATTTGATACTGGCTTCAATAGCTTTTGAAAATGCATACACTTGTCAAATGGTTGTTCTCGCACACACATTGATATAGATAAATATATATCAGCCTTTGTGAAAGAAAAACAAGAATGTTTGTCAGCTCTCACTCAGATTGTCCTCTACGTTAAGCAGCTTTTATATTATTCAGTGCTAAAGCCTAATGAAGCCAAGGCTTTTAATCCCTTTGTCCACTGGATGCAGAGCGCCCTTCACATCACAGTGCCTTGTGGTTGATGTGACAGATAATCATATTGACCACTCAGCCGTGGTGGTTGAGATCGTCTATGCCAATCTTCCTCATATGAGAAACAGTCATTGTTAAAAAATACACTCATCTGACACAAAAACTGAGCAAAACCTTACAGAAAAGGTAAATGCACTTAAGGGGTTATTCAAAGACAGCCGAATTGGCCATCGAATTGCACCGAATGGTGAATTTCCAGGTACGGTGCAATTTCTTGGCAATTCAGCTAATCAAAAAGATGGCAATTCGCCAAATATTGCCTGCAAAACAGGGTGAATTTCGGTGTCAGAGAAATTCCCCATAGAGAAGTAATTCTTAATCTATTCAGAGAACTCGGAACAGCGGGGAAAAGATGGTGAAATGCCCTGATTGTCGGTGCTTTCGTTCGACAGGTTTAAACAGGCGAACCCCTTAGGTTTCAATGTAAAAAAAGTCCCCATTTTTATAAAATTTTTAGTCAACCATTTATTTTTTTCATTTGCAGCAAAAGTCTCTTTATTAATTTATTTTTTAGAAGTTTTTTAGGCCATTTTGGGGTTTTTTTTGGTTAAATTTTTGATTCCAATTTTTTTTAAATAGCACTTTTTTCTCTATTCTGTAACAGACCTTTCTATTGTTAATCATATGACCTTATATATTATTTCTAGGCATTTTCATGCATTAGTCTGGGTAGAGTGCTGGTTGAGTAGAGTAGAGGTAACATCACTGCTCTATAACCGTGGAGTGTCTCGTGGTGGCTCTCTGTGGAGACACAGGCTCGATCCCGACAAGAGCACCTTTTCGGTAAGTGCCCTAGGGCAAGACACCTAACGGTACATACTCGCCACCCAGGACATACTTGAAAAGGAGAGAAATCTCAATGTATCCTTCCTGGTAAAATCATTTCTCAAAAAAAAAAAAAGCCTTTTAAAAAATGCAGATTTTTTTTGACCTCTGTTCGGTGGCTGGTCAACTTTTTAAGGCGGGGCTCGGCGTCCCTTTCCGGTGGCTGATTGGAGGCGTTTGGTGGCCTGTTCGGCAGATGGTCGGCTGTGTTTGATGGTTTTTGGCTGTGTTCAGAGGGTTTGCAGCTGCGTTCAGTAATTTATCGGATTTTTCGGTGATTTTTCGGCAGCGTTTAGAGATTTATCAGATGCGTTCAGTGGGTTTATTGGCGGCATTTGGCTCGATTGATTTGACGCACAACAGGGACCCTGCAGTGAATGCAGAATTCACAGCAGGGTTGGCGAATTGAGCTTGCCGAAGTGCATCGGATGTAAGAGCACCGAAATTTCGGTGCTCTTTGCATAACCCCTTTAGTAAAGTTCCGCAAAAATAAAAATGTTATATTCTTCCCAAAATTAATACACTCACCCGAACTAGAGCCTGAAATAAATATTTGACTCAGTAGATTTGCCTGCAGTATGGATCTTCAGTAGTCCCCAACACCATATGGACTTCATAGTACCTTAAAGAAATATGCAAACGATAGAGCAACACAGCTATTGTAAACCAATTATTAGCAGCAAAATTTTTCAGAACTCATGTTGGTCAGAGCAAACTGATTTATAGGCACATTGGGTCAGATCACAGCTGACCTGTTAATAGTGAGCCGCCACAAATAGGAAAATGCTGCAAAACCCTTTTCCCATTTGTGGCTCCCCATTAATGGCCCTATACCAGCCAAGCCAGTGTATTAACAGCTCGAGCTGGAATGTTTTGATCTATTCAGTGATACTTGTAGCGGTGTCAAATATGGGGAGCAAACCTCACGCAGCCGTCTATCACAGTTATCATATAAAGCTTGATTGGAGTAATAAGATTTTTTAAACCTTTTTCTTTGTGTGCGTTGATTATTTCTGGAATCATTAATTCATTGCACTAATTTGATTTATGACTTCACTAATCTCCCTCATTATTTCTAGAATACGCAAAATTTTACAAATTCTATGGAAGCTGGAAGCAAATATCCAGAAATGGATGATCTGCAGAATATCTAGTTTTATTAGAAAGGTTTCTGTTTTTGTACTACTGAACTAACAGCCACTTCAATTTGTGTGTTCATGCCCAGCTTGTAGAAAGTACTTCTGCTCTTGACCTTTCAGTTCTTGGATGTAAGACGTGAAAATATTTAATTCTTTCAGCTTTTAATGTAATTAGTATGATGAACTCCTGCTCCTGCTACACAATGACAAAATACTTAATATGTTTATTGAGTTCGACATTTCTGGCCCTGTTTTCTCTGTCCTCGAGATTTCTCAGACTACCTTTTCTTGCTCACAGTTATGTGAATTAAAATGGTCTCTGGGCAAAATGAATAGCTCTGGGTATTATTTTCTATATTATGCTGGTCTATATATAGATATGGTATGTTCTTGGACTGTCAGCACAAAACATCATGAACTGTAGAAGTCCTTGAATTATTTTTTACTATGAGGATGATATAGTTGTGGCTGGGAATAGTGGTATGAAAGTCAGTTGATTATGTGCCTGCAACCGAAGTGAAGGTTTGCCTGAAAAGGAGGTCATACCTGTGAGATTAAGTGGTAGGCTGGAAATAGAGGAAGGGTGGGTGGGGGCGTTCGAAGCTGCCGATAGAGCTCAGCGGGGATAGGTAAGTGTTTAAGTAGGCAACCAACCCCTCTCACAACTCTAGGCTTGCAGTCTTTGCATTTATGCATGTTATATTTAACAACCTACCTTAATGGATGTGAAAAATCAGTGGTGCAACCGCACTCCCTGTATGGTTTTAGTAGGGTTCTTCAATGCACTATACCATATTTCCCCAGCAGCATGTACAAAATATTTGCATATCAACAGGTGCGCATGGATGTCTTGTGTAATGCTGGAAAATGTTGATGCAATTACATGTAAATATTAGTATTACTTTATTTATGAGTCAAGAAGGATTTTTTTTCTCAGTATGTTGTATATTCGACTTCAGACTGGATTTTTTGCCTTCTTTTGGATCAACAGCAGTAGGTGATGTGTGAAAAGCTGAACTCGATGGACACATGCCTTTTTTCAGCCTTTGTATCTGTATCTTTTTCTCATTATCTCCTGTGATAACGGCGCTGGATGCAGGGATCAGTACTTCCTCTTTCTTTTATTGCGCAGTCATAAAATTAGCAGGGTACAGCAAAAACACCAAATAAACAAAATATAAAACAAATGCCTACTCCTTCATGCAGAGTCTAACTAAACATACAGGATGCCCTGACTGAATATTGGGCAGCTAGGACACTTGCCAATAAGTTGTACAAAATGAAAAGGTACTCCCCCTTTGCATTCTGGAGTTTCTTTTACTTCCTTCCCTGCTGTAGCCAGCAGACAGACTGCTCTCTCAGAGGGGGACTACCTCTCCTATATGGGCAGGACAGACTTAATCAGGCATAACTTTAGGATTGACTCTATAGTGGGAAAATGTCATTTCTACATATGCCTACTAAGATATTTATGGTCTACTACTCTGCCCGTAATCACACTGTCTGCCATTGCATGTCTCGTTCTGTATACCGGTGTTAGTCTGCGTGTACCTGAAAGTGTTTGTGTGTGGCTGATAACATCTCTTTGTATGTATCCATAACTGCCTGTGTTAACTTGTATCTATCTGCATGCAATTAATCAGTGTCTGATTGTGCATTTGTGGATATGCCATTATCTGCATATGTGTACCTACTTGTATGTATCTGTCATTGTCTGCATTTGTGAATCAGTGTCTGTATCTGTCATTGTGTGTATGGTTGCAAGTGTCTGCATGACTTTATCTGACGGGATCTGCCAGTGTTTGTATCTATCTTAGAACGTCTTTGAGTGTGCACTAATGAATATCTGTTTGTGTGAATCCATCAGTGTCTACATATGCCTATACATGGGTATCTGTGGCTTTATGTATATATCTGTAAGCATTAGAATATGTTTAATTTAGATCCTGTGTGGATCTGTATAAGTATATCAGTCTATACAAGTTTTTGTCTGTATAGGAACCTCGGTATGTATCAGTGAGTGTATGTCTCGTTAGTGAGCCTGTGTATGAAAATATTTGTTGGTCTTAATAACTAATGGTACTCCTTTATGGCTACTCTGCCAAAAATGTTACAAGCCAAGCCATTACATGGACTGATAATCAGCTGTGCCCAAGTACCCTTAACCCTCAAGATTGTTGAAACCAATCATTTCAATGATGGGTATCGTGATTGGTTAAAAGCAGTGGCATAATAACCAGGGGGCAGCCGGCGCGCCCCCGATTATTATGCCACTGCTCCCCGGCTGGCAGCGGTGCCCCATGCCCAGTCAGTGGCTCGCAGAGACGGCGGTGTGAGCCTGGCAGTGCCACGCTCCTCCCCCTCTGGCACCACCCCAAGGCCTCGGCCTCTACTGATTAGGTCACGCACAGCGCCGCGCCATGTGACATCATCAGCGGGGGTCAACGGCCGGTGTTCCAGCCTGTGTTCTGGCTCCAGCCTCCCTCTATTGTGACCGGATGTCTCTCTCCCGGCTCCCGCAACCCATGAGGTATGCGGGGGGGAGAAATAAATTGATATTGTGGGGAATAAATTGATATTGGGGAATTAATTGATATTGGGGGGAATAAATTGATATGCGGGGATTAATTGATATGCTGGGAGGGAGAAATGAATTGGTATGCTGGGGAAAAATGAATTAGTATGCTGGGGAGAAATGAATGAATGAATGAATTGGTATGCTGGGGGAGAAATGAATGAATTAATTGGTATGCTGGGGAAGAATGAATGAATTGATAAGCTGGGGAGAAATGATTGAATGAATGAATTGATATGCTATGGGAGGAATGAATAAATGAATTGATATGCTTGGGGGGGTGAATGAATTAATTGGTATGCTGGGGAGGAATGAATGAATGAATTGATATGCTGGGGGGAAATGAATGAATTTATATGCTGGGGGGAATGAACGAATTAATTGAAATGCTGGGGGGGAATGAATGAATGGATATGCTGGGGGGGGAGAAATGAATGGATGTGCTGGGACGTTGAATAAATTGATATCGGTACATTACATTGAGTTTTATTACTCAAGGAGCTCTGTGTCACATTTCCCTGTTTCAGCCAGGTCCCCCTGCCATGCATGCTTTTCATGTGCAGGCCTCACCCTATGCTGCTAGTCCTTGGTTGCAGTTTAGGGGTTAATTGCCTTGTGTCTGTCTGTTCACCTGGTGATCGTTGTCCCGATCCCCTGTCTATTTAAAGCAATGGGCCCATATCCCATCGCTCTATCATTGTTCCAGTCTGCCTATATCCAGTCTGCGTTCTGAGCTCCCTGCTGTTTATTCTGTTCTAGTTTGTATTTTCTTGTTCAAGTTTATTTATTTTGGTTTCCCCTGTCTGTCTGCTGTTTCCTCAGGTATTCCCGTGTTCCTGGTTTATGTATATTTTCTCCATTTAGGTTTAGTGTTTCTCCTTTGCTTTGCTTTTTCTGTTTGTTTTATGTATGCTGATTTTCTGGTTTTGACCCTTTTGCCAGGCTGACCTTTCTCCCGGTTCTGGATTCCTGGCTTCTGTATAAGGTACACGTTCTGGTTTTTGACTCCTGGCTTTTCTTGACTTTTCTAGTGGATGCTCCTTGTTTGCACCATTGATATATATTTACTCCTGTCTCATCTGTATGTCCTTAGACTCTGCACGGCACTACTGTATTATTTTCTCTAGTATAGATCCAGCTATTCTAAAGACTGGCCTGTCAGATTTAGGGCTGCTTTTCTTGTGTTGTGCAGAGGTCTCTTGTTCATTCTCTGCTGTTCGCTCCTGTTATTGCTGCCAAGAGTGGTATCTCTGCTTATAGGGGCTTTTACCTGATCCAGAGCCTTGCCACACCGCTGTCTGGTGTCACCAGCGTTACACTCTGACACCCTCATACACACTGCACATTACTGTGGAGCTCTATGACACCCTCATAAACACTGCATATTACTGTGGAGCTCTCTGAAGCCCCCATAATGTGCAGTGTTGTATGGGTTTTTACAGAGCTCCACAGTAATGTGCGGTGGGTATGAGCGTATCACAGAGCTCCACAGAAATTAAACTCACAGTAATGTGCGCTGTGTTAAAAAAAAAAAAATGTGGGCTGCGCAGTCCAAAATGCCTGGGCCTATATTTTGTCCCAGTCCGGGCCTGCTTATAACCAGAGTGGATGTTTATATAATGAGGGGGGGGGGGTATTTCTGCCCAGGGCGCCCATAACTCTGGCTACGCCACTGGTTAAAAAGGACCTTTGCACTGAATGTGGGGGTGAACTGTCAGTCACCGCACTTATGTGGTAGCATGTGCGTCTCTGAACGGCTTTGCTCTGGGATTTTGGGTGTGAATGACTATGAAAGATAATTAGATAGGCAAATTGTGGGACACAAATACCAACAGATATGTAAACTATAAATTATCCATTAGAGCAGAGTTTCCCAAACCTGTCCTCGGGACCCTCAACCAGGCCAGATTTTATAGATCACCTTGGGGAAATGCAGGCTGAATCCTGCAATCACTGAGCAGCAAATCATATCACCTGTGCTGTGCGTCAGATATCTGCAAACCTGACCTGTCAGTGGGTCCTGAGGACAGGTTTGGGAAACACTGCATTATAGTGTTGTTTTTTTTTTTATAAAAGTAAACTAACAAAACCCTAACTTTTAGCTATCTGAGTTGCAGAAGTTGGAATCACTGCATCTGGGTGTCAAGTGGAATGGGTGATAGTTGACTATAGGGGAAGTCAATACATAGAGAGAGAAACTGAGGGTGAAACGTCATGGGTGTCATGGTTATGGTGTAGAGGGTGAGGGTATGAGCCCACTATGCGGTGAAAGCAGAGGAACGGAGACACGAATAAGGTAAAAATGGGGTTTATGATAGCAACCACAGGGGAACAGTGAATAAAGCAAATAGGGGGGCAATACCAGAAAAGGGCTGACTGAAGGAAAGAGCAGGAAAGATGAAACAATGGAAGGGAAGAACAATACACAGAGACACTAAGAGCAAGACAACAGGAGGCTCACAGGAGACACGAGACAGCAGACAGGCGGGACAGAAGAAGGCTGACTGGATGCTGGTAGGAACAAGGGAAGTTGGAGTATTAACTGGTTAGCAGGTTGAAAAACTACTGGTAGGAGGCCCAGTTTTGCAGGGGCAAAGTGGGATAAAGGGCATAGTCCATAACCAGGAATAAACTGGGTTGCAGGGTACTTGAGACAGGATACCTGGAGGGTCTTGGAGGCAGGGCAAAGGAGATTCCTGGGAGAACACAGCTGAGCAAAGGTGGAAAGGAGCAGGCTTCTGGAAGAACATTCACCAAATGATGACAATGCAGAAGCATTGGAGGAAGGGCGTGTCTCCCTTACATAGGGGAATCCAGGGCTCATGAGAGAGAGCACCTGTTGTGCCTACAGGAAATCAAGAGTATTACACAGCTGAATGTGCAAACATGAAAGGTGCTGCCATTATGAGGCAGCATGGGTTTGAGCCTTCGTACTGCGCCAGCGGCGTGGGCCAATGCCATAGGTGAGAAGAACAAAGATGAAACACATGAGGGCAGAGACAATAGGGCAAAGGGAGAGATACACATAGTTAGAGGGTGAAATGGGAAGAGTGGAGTGACAATTTCAATGTCGAGGGATGATCAGGAGAGAGACAGACTTTACAGAATGAGAGGAACTGGGAACAGACACATTATTTGGTGGGAAATACTTAAAAGTTGAGGGTTGACATTATGTTTTGCCTACGGTAGCATAATATTTTCAGTAGCGCTGCATTCAATATTACTTTTTTCTTTTGTTTATATAATTAATTTTTTTACAATAATAATATTAATTAAAATCATACAGATTGTTTTTTTAATGGATCAATTAGCGGAGGCATGGAAAGGTTTATTTCTATTTATTGATCGGCTATTCAAATGTTATAAAAGAAAACACTGAGAAGTTGCAAAGCATGTTTGTGAAGTAAATTCATAGGGAGAAAAGTGAATGAGGAACAAATGTATACATTTCTATATACATGACTTGTTTATGTCACAGTACTGGGTATGACACCTGTGACCTGCCATATTAGTTTTATTTCCACAGCAATACAGTCTAAAGCTCTGTATTATTACATGCACACCAGTTCTGCATGCATTTGTCCATAACCCCATTACTGCTCAGCATGACTGCAAACCACGCTGTTACAGTGTGCATGAGCTGGTGATAAATGAGCTGCTCTTTTGCTACAATTGCAAAACTGAAGGGAAAAAAAGCAACTGGATTTGGCTTAGTAATGGCACTAAAATCTCATAAGTACCCCATAAATCAGTCCCCGAAGCACAGCATCATGGCAATTGTGGTTTTGTCATGTATCCGCAAAGTGATCTGAGATGTGACCTCCTCATTTCACAGGTGAGGAACATTAAACGGGCTGTTATTAATCAGAATGGTATTCACCTCAAAAGAGATTAATATTAGTGACAGGTGCGTGATACATGTCTCATACCAATTCATAGCACAGGTTTGTTCTAGCATTTGATCTCATCCAGAATCCCAATAACTTCCGAATAGAGCAGACTTTTTTCTAATAAATGAATTGTACTGCAGCGTGGGCAGAGATAGTGCCTTGTATTGATTCGTTTTCTATATCATTATGATCTCATACATAACAGTGACCCATGTCTGTTTTTAACAACACATATGTCTGTATTACTCCGCACCAGCATATAGTATTTGCATGTTAAACTCTTTAATTTCACCAATAGTGACTTATGGTTACAGTGAACTTGTAAATAATTTAAAAGTATATATTTCACACAGTGATAAAATCATGTCTATGTTTTACACTCTGGTGCCAGGGTCGAAAACTGGCCCTCCCGATGTTGGAGCTACATTTCCCATGATGCTCACCTACTCATTAGATTGGTTGAGAATCATGGCAAAAAACATTTGGAGGACCAAGGTTGCTGACAGGATAAAAATAGTCTTTTCTTAATGTCAGGCCTGGACTGGGCACGTTATTCGACTTGAGTAGGAAATGGTGCTACTGGTGGATGTGGATTTGGTCATGGCTTACTAGGGATGTATCGAGTATGCCGTTAGAAGTTCTTGTAATGATCAGTTTGTTTGCTAAGCAATTAGAGGGATGTTTTGGATATTCCAGGCTGTCCCAGCTCTGATTTTCTGCTTATATGACTGACCAACCAACTCTTGACAAACCCACAGACCGACCTAAGCTGAAACTCCAAAAGCCACACCCTGTCTCAATCCTCACTGTACCCCTTAGTTATCTCCATATAAAGGGGGTAACTCACTATCAGATGAATGGAATAGCCACTACCATGTATTTCGCTGATCCACCCCATTGACACCAGTCTGCAATACCACTCTGGGCCACTTCCTTCATTTGACTGTGACAGTGGCTACCACATACAACACCCTGTTATCTCCTTCAGCTGCCCTCTTTTAGTTTATTTCTATTTAGTGTGACTCTGACCTCACCTCCTTCTTCTGGGCTAGGTCATTAACTCAGTTTATTTCTGACACTTACCGATATCAGTTTTGGCACCCCTGTTCCCTGTATTTTGGAATCCTGTAAGTCCTGAATATCTTGAAGCCCAGCCTCTCGTGCCTTCAAATCTGCCCATATCTTGCTGTTACCTATATAATTGCCGTGTACCTTGGTTTCCCTGTTTTCTTTACTCACAATACATATAATTTAGCCTTATATCCTTGTCTGTAACCAAAGCTCCCTCCATTTTTGTTCCTTCACCCTACTTGGCACTCTTGCCCACACTATATATGGCCTCTGTCTATTGGATAAATGTGGAGGATGCTGGCTTCCTGCCAAGGGGCCGTGAACCAATGTGGCAAAGCCAGCTTTTAAAGACAATGGGTTTAAGTGGGCACCTAAGGGTTAACGTGTTAAATGTATTGGTAAATTGATTGTGTTTTAGGAGTTTCGTTTATGTAAGTAATCTAATGTAGACCTATTGTCAGTACTGTCTATTCCTGTCTGTAGAATTGTCTGTCCTTAGATTGATTTGATGTTGTTTATTTGCTAATCTTGTCTAGTGTGTACTGAATAAGTTTCTCTGACTCCTGAAGGAATTCACATCCCACTCATGTAGACAAAGTATTCTGTTGATTGTGTCATTTTACCTCCACCCCGTTTCCCATATGAACTCCATCTCAAATTAAAGTCGTGTCTGGTATTTAAAAAACAATGCACGCATCCGTCCCTGTCTTAATCAGGACTCTACTAAAATGCTCGTTCAGGCACTTATTATCTCCCGCCTTGACTACTGTAACCTCCTTCTCTCTGGCTTTAAGAGATCCCAGATTCTCCCTCTGCAGTCTGTGCTAGGCTCATCCACCTCACCTCCCATACCTCTCGCGCCTCACCCCTTTGTCAATCTCTACACTGGCTTCCTGTCTCCTATAGAATCCAATTCAAAATACTGGCGCTCATGTACAAAGCTCTCCATAATCGCGCCCCCTACCTACATCTCCTCCCTTATTAACAGGTACATCCCATCCCGTCCACTTCGCTCTACCAATGATCTGATGCTATCAGCTTCATGTACCTGCACCCCCAAATCCCACCTTCAGGACTTATCCCGAGCTGCCCCCTTTCTTTGGAACTCCCACCCGCAACATCAGACTCTCCCCATTTCTCCAGTCCTTCAAGAAGTCTCTGAAAACACATTACTTTAGAGAAGTCTATCATCTCTCTCCCTAATCCCCCTCTGTTCATTTCCTACTGCATCTTCCCACACAGCCCACATGCACTCCGCTATTTCACATTCTCTATTAACCCTTGCCTAGTGTGCCACCCCTATCCTTTTACACTGTAAGCTCTTGAGCAAGGTCGTCTCATCTACTGTACTGTGTTTAACCTGTATGTATATTTGTTGTTCTGCCTCCCATTGTACAGCGGTATGGAACTTGTTAGCGGTTTATAAAAACTTGTAACTGTAACTATTTGGGGAGAGATACATTGGAGAATTATATAGCACTCCCTCAAGCTCTGGATGAGGGTTGTGCGAAAAGGAAAGCTGCTGCGGATCTGCTTGAAAGGAGAGAATGGACGGAAGATGTAACAGGTTTGGGTTTGGTCCACAAGCCAGAGATTAGTAAACCCCAGCTGTTGCTACAATTTCCTAAAGGCGTAATGCTGCATCATGGCAGCACCGCTTCTTGCTCTGTGGCACACTCAAATTGTGGGTCCAGTAAATGGCCCAGTCTAGACTAGGGATGAGCCTTTCGGTTCGATCAGTTCGGAGTTCGACTTGAACATTGGCAGTTCGAAAGTTCGCGAACTTCGAACATTTTGGCGTGTTCGGTTCGAGTTCGAAACAAAAAAACATTTTGAAAAAGTATAAAAAATGCTTAAAAAATACTAAAAAATCTAGAAATAAAGAGACTCTTTACTGCAGAATATTATAAGCAACGGTTTATTAGATATTATGTTGTCTAGGTGCAAAGATTCTCACCTCTAAATGACCTGTGCTCTCAAACGGCGTAAACAACAGGTGTTTAATTAGTGTTTGGAAATAACATGTGCTTCTAATTAGCAATTAGAATTTGATACATTGCTTGCAGACTGGATGTGGCCTGCACATGTATGAACAAACACTGTTTGTTTTGAATTCTAAGAAGTGTTCATTTCTACTATATGATCCTCTCTGATATGCTGTTTAACCTTTTAAGGACCAGGGCTCTGTAAAGCCAATCATTAATGATGTAGATGTTACGTCATTTGTCATCAAGGGCTTAATAAAATCTTTATCACATTCCTTAGATTTAACCGTAATATTCCAGTATTTGTATGTCATGTACCTCTCCCGAAGGGCCTATGTGA
The DNA here is from genome assembly GCA_009667805.1 of Leptobrachium leishanense. Lineage (NCBI taxonomy): Eukaryota > Metazoa > Chordata > Amphibia > Anura > Megophryidae > Leptobrachium > Leptobrachium leishanense. The sequence continues at coordinate 297,336,385 of CM019065.1, read as the reverse complement.
GCATACAATTATTATTGTGTTAGAAATGTCTATCATAAAGCGTACAAGCTGAGTCCCTAGAGTCTCTGACTATCCATTGTCATGTATACCTTGCTTTATACATATAAAGCCCCGTTCACACTGTGCGATTTGAAAGTCGCGTGATTTTCCACGCGATTTTCATATTCGCGACATAGTGCGATAATGTCGCACGATGTCACGCGACGTCGCGGTTTTGTGCGATTTTTGCAAAGCACCACCAAAGCAAATCGCAAAATCGCAGATAGCAAATCTCAAAAAAAGGATCATGTACCAGCGACATGCTACCGCGACATGTGACGTCGCGCGGCAAGATGTGAACAGCTCTATTGAAATGTATTGGAGAAGCTACACAGTGTGACATCGAGCGGATTTTGCTGCGGCGTCGTGGAAAAATCCGCACAGTGTGAACGGGGCCTAATACATTCCCTCATCTAACAGGATAGTAGCCAGTCCCTGTGCATTTTAACCCCTTAAGGGTGGCTAGGTGTCGTGTGTGGGTCTCTGATGGCAATGTTTCTGTACATCCTACAAATCCACCACTTCACGGGCAGGTTATGGGGACCTCCTAGGTACGATATTTGAAGGAATTTTTCATTTTTATTTTTAACCCTTATTTTATGGAAAACTCACTGTTCCTTTAAAAACGTCTTTTTTTAACTTTTTGTCCTTGTTTCCTGTCCCCCAGGGCACTACCAGGACCCCCATACACCTTTTATGACAAATATCTTGCATATATGCCCTCTTGGAGGGCACTCTAAAAATCGAACTTTTGAGTCCCATTGACTTGCATGGAGTTCGGTTCGAGTTCGAACTCAAACTTTTGAAATTGTTCGAGTTCGAATGCGAACCGAACACGGGGGTGTTTGGCTCATCCCTAGTCTAGACCCATGTAGGTGTGTTTTGGAAAATTTGGTTTACTTCTTATAAATAAGTAACCAGTGGTTTTAATTGACTTGTGTCCAACTCAGTATCTTGGAAGAACACTCAAAATGATATTGTAGTCATACGTTCTCTTTCTAGTTTGTTCTGCAGTGTAAGCTTATCTGATGTGTCAAGCCGATAGGCTACAATTCCTGGAAATTGTATCACTGTGCTGTGATTTCTTTAAGTTGAATTTTTTTTTTTTAAGTCAAGTGTAATTTGTCATATGTTTAACTTGCAAAGTGTCATGTTATCATTTGTATATTTTGAAAAGCTTTTATTGCATAAATATATGTAAGATGAAAGGTGAAGAAAAGAGTTTAAGTAAATGCCACTTACCATTTAACATGTCTGTTCTTGTGCTGCTCTTCACCCAGCAGAAGTCCTGTCATTTCCAAACACACAAGCTGTATATGAGTTCACAGCAATTCCTCTCGCATTGTAAGCAATCGGATATACCATGAACTTTATTTTTTAATTAGGAATGGATGTGGATGGATAGTGTCATTCCCAGTGGTGTAACTAGAACCCTCAGGGCCCATGTGCAATGATCCATGACCCCCCCCCTCCATCGCCATGCACTGGACCCCTCCACGATCTCGATTCCACACAATCAGTGTCCCATTTTTTTCAGGTCCACTTTGACCAATTCACTCCAACCCATGTTTAATGTTATGTGCACTATATATGTCACAGACGCTCCAAAGTAAAACTCACAAATAAGAATAAAATATTATTTGAAAAAAGAATATATTTAATTTATTTAAAAGCAATTAATATATCTAAAAATTTCTTATATTAACATAATTTATATTATTAAAAAAATATATACTTGTTACCTTTCCTAAGTTGTTTTGCAGTGAGGTGGCTGAATTTATATTTATCCAGTGGAAGAGTCTAGGCAAGGTCTCGGCCCCAGCCCCCAGCAGTGGCCCAGGCCTCAGGTGAGGTCCCGGCCCAAGGCCGTGGCACCCACTGCACCCATGGAAGTTATGCCCCGGTCATTCCGTATCCTTCTAAATATGCCCCTGCCCCACATCATTCACCTATTTCACTTTTCTCTCCGCTTACTTTGGGACATGTGTCCAACGGTTAAGTGGACTCTATGATAATCCAGAACAGCCTTGTAAAGCTTTAAAATTGTTTAGATTCTTTAAATATTCCTAGACGCATTTAATTTCAGTTTTAAGTTTCCATTTTTTCTTCAAAGTTGTCTACTAATACAGAATAAACATTACTTAACTGACAGCAAGTTGGAAACAAAAGAAAAAGGAAAGCAAGGGCTGATTTATTGTAGGTAATCTTGGAGCTGCAGCACCATGCCCATATTCTGTGACAGGCCAAATGTGGTCACTGGCTGGAGATACTTGGGTAACTTTAAAGTCAGACCGAGTCTGCAATCTGTAATGATGGGGAATTGTATACAGTATCTTATCTCTTCTTCATTTGCAAATGCTAAGTTTGACAAGGCTTCAAGGATGAGACTTTGCAGTGAGTGGAAGGGAAGAGGTCAGTGGTATAATTTGGCAACAAAAAGATGGTGTGAGAGGAATAATTTGGCATGAGTGGTACAAGAGAGTGTAAAAGGATGGGGACAAAGACGTGCCTGAGGAACTTAAGGATGAGGGGTTAGAGGGGTATGGGAGGGTGGGATATGGCACTGGCATGATTGGGTTGGGAAACATGGAGCTAAGACTATATCAGGATGGGAGGGATGGACTGAGGCATCATAATTAGGGTTGGAGGTATGGGGCAGTGAATCATTGGAGTGTGAGGGATGTGGAAGGTATAACTAGGCCTGGAGGAAAGAGCGAGAGGCAGTTCATGTGGGAGGGAAAGGGATTGAAGCAAATCTGTGGTGTACAAAGAGAATAGGGATTGGTGGAGTGTGGCAAAGGCATGATTGGGTGGGACATAGACAGCATTTTGATGAGCAGGATAGTACAGACGCAAACTTTGGAAGTGGGAGATAAAGCAGAACCACAAGTGTGGTGGCAAAGTGGGGCTGAGGCACAAATGGGGTTGGGGGTGTAGAGCAAAGGCATAATTGAGTTAGGATAAATAAAGCAATCTCTTATTTGAAAAGAAAGAGACATCGACGAGGCATAATTTGGTGGGTGAGATAGGGCAAAGGCAAAAATGTGGATGAGAATGATACAGAAGAGGTGGTATTTGCATGAGCATTGTGGGTCAGTGCCACAATTGAAGGGGGAGGGAAAGGGCAGAAGTACACAAAAATCTTCACATTTAGCGCCTCCCTGGCGGTCTATTTATTCAGCAAATTCTTTGCTGAAAGCGATAATTTTTTTGCCCCCCCCTAGCGGCATCCCGAGTGTGGCTCAGGGTTAAATTCCTATGTTGGAAGTGGTAACCCCGAGCAACACTCGGGATGCTGCTGGATACATTACCTCTCCCTGCACTCCCTCGATGTCCCCAGCTGCCTCCTCCAGCGACCGGCGACCTCATTACTTCCTGGTTTCCTCTTCGCAAGAAGGAATCCAGGAAGTAAATAGCTGCGATCTCCGGAGGAGACTGCAGAGATCAGCGAGGGAGGGCAGGGAGAGCATATGTATACAACCCGAGTGTGACTCGGGGTTACCGCTCTTAGCGGTGAAATTTAACCCTGAGACACACTTGGGAACACCGCCAGGGAGGTTAATGTAGTAAGCTGACACAAAAAATATCAGCTAGAAAAGACAGTTAACAGCACCTAAGGATCAAACAACAAGGGGGTGTCCCACCCGTGTCCATCCAAGTAGGGCTCAAACAAATTATTTGTTGCAGATATAACATCAATATAAATGCAAAAACGGGGATATCTGTGATCCCAGAGGACACTTTCCATCTAAAACCGCACTTTATTGAAAGGCCGGGTTTCAAAAAAGTGCGATTTTAGATGAAGGGTGTCTTCTGCGATCACAGATATCCCCGTTTTTGTATTTATATTGATGTTATATCCGCAACAAATAGTTGTTTGAGCCCTACTTGGACACCCTCTCGTGGTTTGATCCTTAGGTGCTGTAAATTTTACATTTTTGGGTTACCCACAAGGGCTCGACTAGATATGTGTGATGTTCTAATCAATAATCTATTACTGTATGTATGCTTTTTTTTGAATTTTCGAGACTAGAGGGTTAAGTTACAAAAAAAGGGGAGCAAAAAGGAACTTCCAAATTAGTCTAGCCATGACTCCACCAAGTGGAATGGAGGGAAGTATCAATGTGTAGCAAATAAATGGTTTCAATGGAGATATACACAGGTGGTGTTAGTACAGTCATTATTTAAACTGGTATCCCATTCTGAAAAATACCTTAACTACTGAGACTTTCCATTGTAAATATGTGGAGCAACCAAACTATAGAAACATTTTGTAGTAGTCAGCAGTGTACCTAAACCTTTTGCTAATTAAACCCTTGGGACCATAGGCTGCAGGTTATAGATATTAGGCATTTTAAACATTAAACATATTGCTATTTGTTCTTTCATGTGAAGTTTCCAGCGTATGGTTTATAACGCAGTACAATGGATTTTATATAGTTTTTTCCTTTTTCCAATTTTCTTTTTAACACTTATTCTCACTGTTCTGTGTTGTTTTTGTTAAATATGAAGACTTACTGGAGCAGCTGAAGCTAAAAGAAGTTCCCAATTATTTTGTGTACTTTAACTTGTGATGTAATATATTAGGTAAAAATTTGTTAAAACCGGTAAAATGTTTTATGATTAAATGTAAAAATTGTATGTATTTTAACTTTGTGTTTCCATAGTTTATTACAATGTATGAATATAATTATTTAGAGCCTCAACAGGGATAACCTTGTTCACCGTTAACATGGCCAGAAGCAAAAGATCATCTGCTGTTCATTCAGAAAATGGTATAAACCACAAGCGAGGAATATATCAAATATGTGTTCTGAGATACCTTCTGTGGTTTACGAGGCACACTTCTACTTGATAACAGGTTCTCCTGCCCGGCTCACCACTGGAATAATGTTTGGTTTAGATCAAACATCCAAAAGCCTCTATTATATGGCAAATTGATGTAGAGGTAACATCAATGCTCAATAACCGTAGAGGCACAGGTTTGAATCCCGGTCAGAGCACCTCTCCAGTAAGTGTTCTTGGGCAAGACACCTAATGGTACATACTCGCACCCAGGACATACTTGAAAATGAGAGAAATCTCAATGTATCCTTCCTGGTAAAATACTTTCTAAAAAAATAAATATATATACACTGTATATATATTTAATGATGTGCGGTCTAAACCAGGTATCGCTATAATAGCATACCCTTATGAGCACAGAGAAGTTAAAATGAACCTATTCAAAACATTTCTTGTAATAGCTCATACAACCCTCAATATATCATTGGTTGACAGAGGTAAGGGCATGGCTATCATTCCACTCCATCGCTCTCCAGTTGACTGAAACAGGTTCACTGTTGACTGCTGTTGCCACATTCTTATGTGCTGAAGTTGTTCTGTGGTTTTATTACGTATACCACTTGAGGATCCTCTGCCTTTCCAGTATGACATTTGATGGCAGTTGAGAGGAGAGACTGATATAGTTTACCTTTTTGTTAATCTATATGTCTATTAGCCATTTGGCTGACACAATGTATAGGCAGAAGTATATACTATTTCAAAAGAGCTAAAATTATTTGGGCAGTACGGGTTCATTTTAATAATGACCACTCCCTCAGAATAAAGCAAAGGACAAACACTGAAAGGAGGTACTTTTTTCATGTATGTTTTACTAACTTTTCTATGTAGAGACTACATTTGAACTTAAATGAGACTGTGAGGTTATCCTTTCAATTGAAACTTTAGTATTTCTCCCATTCCCTTAAAGTGGTGGTCCTCAAGTACCCCCAACAGGCCAGGTTTTCCAGATATCTGAAGCACAGCACAGGTGATATGATTTGCTGCTCAGTGATTGCAGGATTCAGTCTGCATTTCCCAAGGCGATCTGCAAAATCTGGCCTTTTTAGGGGTACTTGAGGATCGCGGTTGGGAACCACTGCCTTAAACGGACACTCAAGGCATTTTGACCATTAATTGAGTGGACACAGTGCTGTGACAGTCCTCAGCACTCTCTACCCTCTGGGGGACTTTTGGAGGGCTGATTCATCCCTCTGAGTGCGGGGGCTTAGCTCCTCCCAGAAGCTCAGCTCAGCAGAGCTCACCTGACCATCAGGGATCATGACCAAGAAACAGGCACCAATCATTCGCCCATCGATTGGATTGGCAGGATGCTTGCTGGAACACCCAGCCTCAGGAAACTGGTACCGTGTGGTGTCCAAATAAGGTATCAGCAAACCTTATAATGACCTTAAGTTTTGAAACAGTAGGGGGGTTGCAGAGGAAGTCAATATTTAACCCCACCATTACCCCTCCCATTTTTATCCGAGAGACTCCCTTTAATATACTATTCACACCCTGCTCGCCTGCTGGTAGAAGGCTCCTCCTCTGAGGATCATATGGATTTTTCTTAAATAATTGATGTATTTAATTGAATTTTCATATAAATATATCCATTTAAGTGTTATGGGATTGTTTTGCGATTGGAAATACATTCTTCCTAATAACCCTAAAATCACACACTAGGATCGATCTGGCACAAGATATTGCTTTAATTCCAACTATCAATTTGCACAATTGCCTGTTTAGAAGAACCATAAATAGCAGTGTACAAAGCATAATGGGTTGAACTGAACATCTTTCTTTGACACAAGGGCAAAATACTCAACGAAAATTAATACATAAATGTCAACAGCACAATTTCTTTTCACGTATCTGTTGTCTATTTCAAACACTCTGTCACTGGTTTAAACAATTGTCAAATACCCCTCCCCCCTCCCAACTGTACCATATGAAAAACAAACAAGAAAACAAGCAAACAAAAAAATGAACACCATAGGGCGCAACTCTGACACATATAGATTAGGGCGTAAAATAGGCTCTTCGTAAAGGGCTATTCTAGTGTAAAAATGGCATGTCCTATATTTAATAGGGCCATAAGAAACAGGAGTTATAAACCCCGCAAAGGATTAACACAACAGATAAATCGGAGCTTTGGTTGGCACAGCCAATCAGCCAATGAATTGACTATATCTCACTGTTATAATAGTGCATGCTGTTTTACAACTAAAATATCCCTTTAATTTCAGATAGAAGTGACATTTATAAATTCAGTGCCATTTAGTAGCTTTTGCACAGTAGGAGGTCAGCTGCCAGGGAATTCTTGTTGGTGCTTATTATCCATTGATCTATTCACACCACAATAAAATACATTCAATCATGTACCTTAACCATTTATTAAAAAATATTTATGTGCACACAAGGCAAAAAATTCACAGGAGTTTTAGAGACTTTATTTATGTATAAACAATTTAAACACTTTGCCATAAATTATCTTTGCCTGTGTCTAATCTGTATTTAGCAGCAAATTAAAATAATATAAAAACTCAATGAACAATTCATACATGTATATTACAAAAAAAAAAAGTTTTATACCAAAGTTCATAATCATTTTTTTTTTGTGGTGACTGTAAGGTGATTGTCTCAGTTTATTGTTAAGACCAAACAAACACATTTCTAGTTTTAATCTGAAACAGTGATTGTGCCTTCTGGCCTTTATATGAACAGGGTGATCTGAAGTGGTGCCCATTTGCGATAGTGTCACAATGCCCACATCTCTACTGGAACTGATACCAACAAACTACAGATTCTAAACAGACTACACCCTGTAACTGTGTAATATTGTCCACAATGGAATTTTCAAATACAAACAAGAGGATGAATTTTAACTGTAGTGAAAGCCTCCATTTTGAATCAAACATTACACTCTACCCACTTCATGAATAAATTAAGTCAGAGCATTTTTCGGGATTAGAGTGCAAGAACGTCTGTGGTTCATGTTAGAGTCTATCCAGTCCTTCTAAGTTTAGAATCGTTTTTACAAATCACTCCAAAGTCATTGTTTAAATGCAGTACGCATTCTTCTTAAATCAAAACGTTGGGATATTTATCAAAGAAGCAGTCCAAGTAGCTGTCAGTACATGGTCTTCAAAAGGCGGCCATCTTTAATTTTTTTAAATGTAACTCACTTGTCAAAGGAGTGAGATACGTAGAGGCCTTCCATTATGTTGGTTTTGTTTTTTATTGGATACCCAGAAGAAGTGGGTAATATCACAGGGGTACTTTTGTGTTTAGTTATGTTTTGTTTTTAGTTTAGGCTTAAGTCCACTTGTGTTTAATGGTTTACAGTAGCATTTAACTCAAAAAATGTGAGCTTTCTTGCTACTTAACTGTCTCAGAAAACAATTCAGCCTAGTGCCCCATTTACGTCTTCATCTCCTTAGGAGAGGAGATAACAGTTGCGGCTACTGATTCATCCTGCGAAGGATGACAGCAGATTAATTTGTTACCTCTTTCCCATTTCATTCTGTCTCAAAAACTGGATGTTACTGCTGCTGTCTGCAAGCTCTGGGTATTGCTCTACAGGTAGCACATAGTATCCCTCATATCCTTGAACCCTTCCTGTATTCAAAAGCTGTTGTTTTTCCCCTTCGGTCCATAAGCGACTACCTTCTTTTCCGTCCTTTGCCTTTTGCTGCTCTTTAACCCAAGCTGCACTCAAAGCTCTCTGACGCGCTTGGTCAAGTACACGGGCCCTCTCTTCATCCGATGTGTCTGCAGTCATTCCGTAGCGTATGTTTAGAAGGAGTGATGAATGCTGGAATTCGATGTTTGTAAACCTACGAGTCCTTCCATTTATAAGTAATGTTGGCTGGGAAACGGTAACATTCACTCCGCTGTCTAGCATTTTACGACCCGTTGTCAACCCTAAGGTGACTAGATCACTGTCAGAGGTGCCAATTTTGACAAAATAATGTGTGTCCTTGCCCTCAATGTTGTAATACATTTTCTCCAGGTAGTGAGCACCATTGAGCACTAATGCGATTTTTCGACTGTCTTCGCTAGCAGTGCTTGACATTCCTGTTGTTACTTTGCCTTCCTTGATGGCAAACATTATTCCTTTTCCAATAATAGGAACTGTCGTTGCAAACCAGTGCCCTGGCTTCTCTCTGATGTTTGCATGCAGTCGTTTTACTATAGTCTGACCCTCCAGTGCCATAAATGCTTGATTATGTCTTTCAGTGGTCTGTTGAACACCCGTAATTAGCTGTAAGAGAGAAAAATGAATTAGTTGTGTATAGTTAAAAAATAGTTCAGTGAACCTTGCTAAGTAGATTGCTCAGAATTTTGAAGGTCATGCGGTAGTGCCTTAATTACATTTTGGCCTTAATTTACTACAAAAGTTATTCACTGGAAATGAGAAAGTTATCCTCCTCTCCTTAAGTTTTATATATGTGAGTCTGAAAAGTTTTGCATGTGTCCAACCTTTTAATAAATGCTTTACCCATCATTTTAACATTTTCTGTCACTTAGATTTCATTTTGCTTTACGTATTCTTTTCGGCAGTGGTTCCCAAACCTGGTCCTTAAATGCCCCTAACAGGTCAGATTTTAAGGATTACCTTGGGGAAATGCAAACTGAATCCTGCAATCACTGGGCAGCAAATCGTATCACCTGGGCTGTACTTCAGAAATCTGGCAAACCTCAAACCTGGCCTTTTAGGGGTACCTGAGGACCAGGGTTGGGAACAACTGATTTATGGGATCATGGAAAACAAAAATCGAATGATTACATAAATTTATATGAATGTTTAATAACCTTTCCCTGTCCTACTATAACTACACCAATTAAATATTTAACCTACTGCAGCTTTACATTGGAATGTACATGATTCAAAGCTTTGACTCCAAGGTTATCAGACTTTTTATGTCTTCCGTTGACTCATTATTAATCAGAACCAACGTAGACCTTGTGTAGACCTTGGACAAACAATTGGGGAACCCGTACCTTTTATGATCCCATCACACTGTTCTGTACCACCTTTCCATTTTCTTAGCTTGTGTAGGGAGGTAAAACCGGGAAACTAGTGCTCTGGTGCTCTACTTTTGACTGCTAAAGGGCGATTCTGCAATTGAGTCCTACAAGCCTGGAATAATGCTACATTGCTAGCTTCACAGTGAGATATATTGAAAGGTGTGCGGATTGTAAATGACATATCTCCTCTTCAGGTGGTCAAGACTTTCCTGCTAAGGAAAATAAATTGAACTGCATGTGGTTGCAGGTACCAGCCCCCATGGGGATTGTTAATCTTTGGTGCAGGATTTGTGAAAGGAATCCGATCCACCCCTCTAAGGATCTTATTTTCCATAAGAGCGCACATTTTTCTTCTCTGCTATTTTATTGGTTACTGTGTATTTCAATTGATCCTATTTACCAATTCTGGTTAACAGGTTTATTTGAATATTTATGTCTGAATTATTTTTTTAGGTCACATGCTCTAAACACATGCATTGTAATTATTTTTGGGCATTATTAGCAAATCTTTGGTATTTGGGCTGTTTGTCAACATAAACACATAATAACCATCCTTATGGTTAGCTGAACTCCTGTCTTATTTGATTTTCCTCTGTACTTTCTTGCAATCTACCATTATTATAAAGGTAACCCTCTGCTGCTTTAACCTGTTATGAAATGAGTTGTGTGATTTTGCACAATAAAGGAGCCACTGAAGCAAGAAACGTAATTTTCCACATAAAACACAACTTTCTTCCATTCCCGTAAAAATCACTGCTTTTTTATAGCACACATAAAACACATATGAAATACAGTAGCCATAAGCTAGACTTTTATTCCTAGTAATGAAATCCCAAAGGGGTTTGTTGTTATACTGAAGCTAGAACAGATGGCCAGATACCTTTAAATTTCCCTGTATCACTGTTAATCAAGAAACTACTCAAGGGTATATACACAAAGAGCTAATGATACTGCAATTAACAAAACTATCCAGACTGGTGAGAAGCGCACTGTGTATAAAAGCATTTTAAAAAAGGCAGCACCTTGCAGACATGCCTACTGTTATTCAGCAATATATTGCTCTAGGGATGTGATGGCTAATCCTAGATCCTAGATGTTTTATGCCGTACATTTCCCACAGTGGTCTGCCTGTTCAAAGAGCTTTTAGAGCAGTGTTTCCCAAACCTGTCCTCGGGACCCTCAACCAGGCCAGATTTTGCAGATCACCTTGGGGAAAAGCAGACTGAATCCTGAAATCACTGAGCAGCAAATCATATAACCTGTGCTGTGCTTCAGCTATCTGGAAAACCTGGCGAGGCGGAGGGTCCTGAGGACAGGTTTGGGAAACACTGTTTTAGAGAAAGGCATCCTTGGGTTCTAAGGTAATGCTAATGATGCTTAAGAAAGCAGTGAGTAGATGTCATGTGCTTTTTACCTGCCCATTTTCACATTCTTGACTTTCAGTCAACTCATACGGAGCTGATACAAAATACATTTTTGACCTCGGAAATCCAGGAATGATGTTGCTCAGTTGAAATCCAAACATCACCAGCCAGCTTTGCACATCTAATTAGGAGAGACAGATTAAACATCATAATCAGGCATCATAATGATAATAGTTGTTGTAACTAAACAGCTATTCCCTGTTTAGTACATCCTAAAGAAACAGGGCTTGATTCCAAGTCAGGTGTAAACGGAACCACAGCTGTCAACTCCATAGACGTCTATGGCTCTGGTAAGTTTATAACGGCTTTGGTTACGTCTTCGCCTGACTCACAATCTGGCATTAACCTAGTAGCCTAATTCTGGAAAACTACATTTCATCAAAATTCAGTATCTTCAGTAACAACTCAATTATTTTTTAAAATTATAATTTAAAAATAAATAATTGTTATATATATATATAACAATCTCAATTTTGCATTGTAATACTTTGAAAATCACTCATTAGCATAACAAAACCAAATGATCACACCTTTTTAAAGCAGGATTAGTGTACCTCCTGTGGAGAAACATAATCCTCTGTTTTATCACTCTCCAGGCACCCTGCAGAGAGATAAAACAAGCTGCAAGGAGCCGCCCCATTCCTCACTGTAACAAAAAGTTCAAACAAAATACTGTTGCATTACAACAGCCAGGAAGAGATCAGAATACAAGGAGAACTCTGGCGTCACTTTATTAGTTATCTTTATCATACATGGTTATTCAGAGAAAGGTGAAACTCTGGAGAACTTTTGAAGAAGAAATTCTAGGTCAAAATAGCCGATTTGGAAAGTGAGATAAATGGGAGAATTTTTCTGGTTTGGTTATTTTGACCTAGAATTTTCACTTCTCCAAAAGATCTCCAGAGTTTAACCTTTCTCTGAATAACCCTGATAGCTACAGTATTTCACACAAAGGCCAATTCTGCCAGTATGCTGATAATGCAGACCCCGTGTACCATTGTGTGAGACAAGAGACACCATTTTGAGTTCAGAATCTTTCATTCCAACAATATTTCTGTAATGGACAGAAGAATGCATGAAGAATTAAAAATGTGTAAATTTACATTATTTAAATTTTTTAATCTCAGAACAACATTCTATGTGCAAGATGTATGTTTTACCCTGTATTTAATTGCATCCTGTGTTTAAAACAAATGTCATGAAAATACTTTTTACATCATAAATCGAGTGGTAGCGAAGGGGTTAATATCGCTAAATGAATTTAATATAACCTAATATAATGGTGTTTTTTTTATTTATTAATTTTTAAAAACAGCTAAGCCTAGTCTGACCACAACAAAGCCTGGGACTCCAAGGCTCTACACTAAACCTATCTGAGAAACTCCTCATTGAACATTACAGATTATGCAACGAGGCTTCTTTCTAACTTATTTTTTAGAGATTTTACCGTAGATACTCGAGTATAGCGCGACCCGAATATAACACGATGGTAGAGATTTATTGTGGAAATGAGAGAATATTCAAGACTCGAATATAACGCGAGGAACACAATTATACTGTACCGTTAAACAATTAAAATCCTTCCAGGTTCTCTTAACACAGTTAGGCTGCCACTCAGGTCAGGGTGCTCTGCTCTAGAATGATTGCAGTTGTTACTAAATATGAAGCCGCCGTCCACCCGTCTTTACTAGCGGTTAGATGGCCGACGGAGGCGAGCGAGGTGAGTGATTGGCTTAAACCTAGCGTGCCCTCTGGCCGTGATGGATCCCACCTCTCCCGAATCAGGGAGTTCCTGAAGTGTTTGCAAGCATCAGGGAGCCCGCATTCACTTTAGCGAGACTACCGGAACTTCCGGGAGACTTGGGATCCAGAGCAAGGCAAGTTTTTTTTTTTTTTACATGCGATGCAGATGTCTCAAATATAACGTGACCCCTCCAATTTTATGGTAAATTTTTGGCACCAAAATCTAGCGGTATACTCGAGTATCTACAGTAATTTATATTTTTATTTTTCTGGATGCTCATCTAAAGAGATACACTGGTGTATTTTTAGCAGCTATATAATATATTAGAATATTAACTTTTTAGATCATAAGCACTTAACAAACCGAAATAGAAGGACCTCTTTATAGCTTCTTTTATCTTTTACAGAGATTTATCTGCGAACAACCAATAATTGAAGGACTCCCTATACAGAACCGTTACAAAAAGTAACATTTTAATATGTGCCTTTGTTCATATTGTATAATTTGAATAATTCTGTTTGACCATGAATTGAAATTTTAAACTTTAGAATTTTCTGAGGATTTTCCTTTCCTGGATTTGTTTATCTGATTATTTAAAATTCCTTTGATTATGTCACTCACAGTTTTGGTGCTAACTACCGAGTTGGTGACGAGTGACTCCCTTTCCATCATCCTTGTAACTAGAAAAGCAAAATTACAGCGAAGGCTTAAGGTATTATTCTGGGGGATCATTTTTCGCTTTGTTTTTTGATACATTTTACAATTCGGCGCAGATTTTTATAACAGACAGGTTCAATAAAGCTTAATTTTAAAAAGTGTTCAATTTTAGGATTGTATTTTAAGAGCATTTGACCTCAATTTTCCGAATTTCCTTAAAAAACATTTAGTCTCTGTTCCTATTGTCATATTCCTTTTTTTTTTTTTTAAAGCAGCTATTTTTGAAAGACGCAATCACAGAAGAAATCCAACGTACCAGTTCCTTTTTGTAATGTCTTATCTCACATTTTATAATGGGAGATTAGCACAACTTGTATGGTACAAATTGTCAGTAAATGGCATATTATGTTATAGTGTGAAGCGTCACTAATCAGTCTTATTCCAGGCCAAAAACGTTCAGATTCCGCTATTAACAAAATTATGCACTTGTTACAGAGCGGATGAGGATTGTCATGGATAATACCATCTATTTACAAGCCCTTCATAGTTATCTGTCAAGTCTATCTGTCATATATGGTAGTTATACTACACTATTTAAAATACTATGCACGGTTACAATTCTTCACACGGTTTCCTTGCACAGACATAGCCAGACTATGTCATACTGAAATATATTTTCAGCATTTCTACAGTATAACATATAAAACCTACAGGCTGCTAATTCCCTAGTTCAAAATTATTACTATTTAAAGCATTCATATGTATCAACAAATCGTTCAAATAATGCTGTGCCTTTGTGAAAATTAAGTTTTTGTAGATTAGAATTTTATGACACAAGTGACCTTAGGGGTTAGTCAAACGAGAGTCGAACTTGCCACCAAATTGCACCAAAAGGTGCAATTTGGTGGCAATACGGCTATTCAAAAAGTTGCCAATTCGCCAAATATTGGCGAATTGCCAGCGAAATAAGGTGCAATTCAGCGGCAGTCAAATTCCCCATAGAGAAGTAATGGTTAATCTATTCAGAGAACGCTGAACAGCAGTGAAAAGTTGGCGAAATTCCCAGATTTTCGGTTCTTTTGTTCGACAGGTTTAAACAGGCAAATCCCATAGGTTTCAATGTAAAATAAATCCCTCTTTTTACTACATTTTTATTCAACCATTTATGTTTTTCATTTGCAGCAAACAGTCTTTTTACTAATCTATTTTTTTAATTTTTTAGGCATTTTTCGGGATTTTTTTGGTGAAACTGTGGATTCAGATTTTCTTTAAATGGAGGTTTTATTCTGTAACAGACCTTTTTTTATTGTTATTCATAGGACCTTATATATTATTTCCATGTATTTTCATGGATTGATTTTGCTTAAAGCACCTTTTTAAAAGTTGCTGGGTTTTAATTTTTTTTTTTACCCCTGTTCGTCAGCTGACTGGCTTTTGTCGGCAGCCTGTTCACCAGATCATCGCCGGCATTCAGCAGTTTGCAGCTGCTTTTGCCTGGTTTATCAGCGGCGTTCGGTGGATTGATTTCGCACACTTTGGGGACCCTGCAGTGAATGCTGAATTCACTGCACGGTTGGCAAATTGAGCTTGCCTGAGTGCGTCGAATGAAAGAGCACCTAACGTTTGGTGAAACTTCGGTGCTCTTTGAAAAAACCCTCTTGTGTTAGAAAAGTGAATCTCATTATTCCTGTCTTTCCAATTAAATCATAGGGAATGCTGAAACTGTAAGCATTGATTGTATTGTTATTATATAATGCTATCACTCACCGTTTAGTTAGGGTTTATGACAGTGTTTCCCAAACCTCTCCTCAGGACCCTCAACCAGGCCAGATTTTGCAGATCACCTTTGGGAAATACAGACTGAATTCTGCAATCACTGAACAGCAAATCATATAACCTGTGCTGTGCTTCAGATATCTGGCAAACCTGGCGAGGCGGAGGGTCCTGAGGACAAGCTTGGGAAACGCTGGTTTATGATGTCGGTTACATCATAGGTTCTCAAACCAGGAGGATGTTATTACTTCTAAATATTATATTTATTAAAAAATTAGAGTTTCTTTCTGTGTAAATGCAGAGCTCAAAAACTGTACCGTTTCTTAAAGTATAAAGTTTTGTGTTTACAACTGGAGAGTATCCTTTCGACCTGAGTCTAGCCTAGGACTTGATATTTTGAGCCCAACGACGTTAGCACCCTGAACCAGACTTGTATTTGAAACTCCCTGAGGCTAATAGGTATGGATAGTGGTCAGGAGGTTCAACCCAGTGCCTGGAGGTGAATCACTAGTGGTTCAATATGTGGTACTTCTCCTGAATTTTTCCAAAAGTAGCTTCGTCATATTGATTAAAGAAAAATCAGAAACTACCTCTGAAAATGTTATTAAATCCTTCTTTTTTTTGCAATCTCTAGTTTTGGTTTCATTGGTTTTGGCAATCAGCCATATTTTACAATTTATACATCATCAACTCAAGAATATATTAATATCATCTTACTTACCAGTAACGTAATTCTTTAAATCCATTTCTGTGCTTAGTGGATTGTTATTCTTAAACATGTATAAGTTAAACGGGGCAGGATCCCGTCCAATTTTTTTCCACATAGTATAATCAGGGGATATCCAGCGTCCCGCCAGAACATCATAATCTCTTTGAGTAAAATGTACCAGTTTCGTTAAAGGATCATATAGCCCTCCGTGAAATCCAATCACGAGCTGGAAATTTGGATTTGAGTCAAAATAAATCTCTCCATAGGCAGTGTACTGTAATTGTTTAATCATAACACCATTGATACTAAACGCTGCCAATGGCGTTCCTGTGTTATCTGAAGCAATGTAATATTCTTCTCCGCTGCTACTTTCCATTGCAAAAAGATGACCTTGCAAATCATAATACAAAGACACAATTTCTGAGTTTGAGTGATTATAAACATGAGTAACTCTTGTTGGATTGTGAAGGTCCGCATAGAAAAATTGAAGGTGATGTCCTAAATTTGTTTTCCATGAGGCTCTACGTCCTAATCCATCATACCGATATTGTACATTCCATCCATTTGCCTTGTTGTAAGCTCTCATTAGAAGGCCTTTAGAATTGTACTCAAACATATCAGAACCTCTTTGGTTCAAATATCCGTCATCATCAATTTTGTATTGTACATCCCCAAGGCGTGTTATCCTGTCTCTGAGATCATACCTCAAAGGCATCAGGCGGGCACTATTTCCAGGGTTTAACAAGTGGAGGTTTCCATTCAGATCATAACTGTAACGCCATGTTGGTCTGTCATTGACTGCTACACTTTGGAGTTGACCATCTCCATCATATTCATAGGTGTACTTTGTTGTGTTGGCATATGGACCAAGCTTCAACTCTCTTTTGGTTACACGTCCCATACTATCATATTGAACAGTCATCCAATACATGAGAGATCTAAATATTTCGTACTGGACTTCTTTGATACGTCCGTGAGTGTCAAAATGTTTAGTAAGTGTCATGACTGCTGTGGTGATGATCTGATTGACATCATAATAAATGACTCCAAATTTTCCAAAATGTTCAATTTTACCAGAAATATCGTCATATCTATACAACTCAACAGGAAGCGGCGTTTCACTTATGATAGGTTTGATGCTTGCAACTCGAAAACTATTATCATGATAAGTATAGTCAAATCTTGCATTAACCATCCCTTCCTCAGAAAAGCGATAAATCTGTTTGTCCACCAGTGGTCCTATTTTTCGATAGCGAATCGTGCATGAAAAGCCACCACTTTGGAGGTTCACCATTTTTAATACACCTGTGGTCTCATCATATCCAAAGGTGACTGCCGTACTATCATAAACTATCTCAGACAACTTGGAAAGCTTGCCGTATTTGTAAAATACCTGCCGACCAGTACCAAGGAAAGATGTCTTCAAAATCCTACCATCATCACTATAATCAAAAATGATTGAAGCATTGCTTTCAGGAGGATTATAAATGTTCCGGATATAGCCAATGGATATGTGTGTAGACATGCTATGCCGGGCAACGCTGGGCATGGTAACAGCATAAAGACGGTCAGATGGATCATATTCAAAGATGTACTGCCTTTGACTTTGAAGTAAAAGCACCATAGACTGCAATAAAATAAAATGAAAATGAATATGTATATTGCCAATATAAATAAATGTATCTAATTTTAAAATAAACAGTTTATATTAACAAAGTTATTGTGCCGTTTCCCCCCACGCCAGCCATCCCTTGGTAGTATGGTTCACATTACATAGTAATCAGATACAGACCTATATATTGTAAGCCCATAGGAATAAATAAACTAAAAGTCTAATTTTCTGTTGCCACAATTTGATTAATTCATTCAGAACGTGCAATTACCTTTTCTAAGTATGTATAGCTCCATACTTTTCCATCTGCAAAAGAACGAGAGATTATTCTTCCTTGCTTGTCCATCTCGGTTCTTTCACTCATGGCACCACGTTGTAGCCCAGCTAATCTTCCATTGAAGAAATAAGACACATTGACAGGGGCAAGGCCGCTGCTAGGAAGCCACAAAAGTGGCCTCCCAAGTTGGTCATACACAATCCTTAAGGTAAATTTCCTGTGGTCATCATAAATTTTTTCAGTGTGAGAATTTCTGTCAAAATCAATTGACAGTAAGTTTCGTCCTCGCACCTAAGAGAAATATTAAAATAATTTGTTATTAAGAGAATTAAAATGACAACCTCAAGACTTGATAATGTACATTTTAAGAAGCATAAACAATACAACAAAATGTTAAACCAGAGGTGGCCCTATAATTTGGCATAATAGGCAGCTGCCTAAGGCTTTACTCCCACAGGGGCCTCTCAAAATGGAATCTCTGTGGAATTCTGGTATTCCAACATTCCACACAGACACAAACCAACATTCACTTGTGCCTAGCTACTAAGCTGCAGTAGCCTTTGTAGTTATAATATATTGAGTTGATTTCCACATTTTCTTTTTGCATAAGGACAGCAGCTGTGCATTTGAGAACAGCCTAAGGTCTCACTAACTCTAGACCTGCCTCTGTGTTCCACACAGCACTGTGGATTTATTTTTCCCTGTTAAATCTTAACCCTTTCCAGTCCTATGTCGGAATATATCAGATACAACCTTTTCCTTGTTGCGGCCCAATGTCGGAGATATTTTCCAACATAGAACTGGCCCACCTGCATCCCTGGATACTTAACTCTCTCTCTGGGGTCCCACGGAGGTTTGACTAAAGGAAGTCAAACCTTTGGATTTATACCCCTCGCGGCACACTGACGTCATCGTGCCGGGCGCCATGACAACAGTTTCAGGTGCCCCCCCATCAGAGATATACCTATATATCCCCATCGCAGAGGGGTAGCAGGTCAACAGAGGCATCACTGGACAGGTCACAGAGTGACCTGTCCAGTGATACCTCCCTTTAACTGTTTAGGTTCCAGTCCGCGATAGGCACTGCGGACTGCTCCTGGAGGTGGGTGACATCTTGGATGTCAGCCAAGCCTCTGTGGTCTCCCCCGCCCACTGACGTTGTCATGCATCGGCAATTATCCCCTAGCTGCCAAGGAGTTTCCCTAAGTGTGCGGGTTTTTGGAAATTAAATAGGACCAGCTGGCGTACTTACTGAAAGTTTATTGGACCGCAAGGGGTTAAAGGGAATTTTCACAGAAAAGGGAATATACAAGGTAAATATTTTTCATACGTATTTACTAGACAATTCATCAAATTAATTAATAGTAGTGCAAAATCCTGCTATTGCTAAATGTAAAAAATATTACAATATAGTACATCATTCCAATGTAAAACTTTCAGTTTTATGTAGTCTCAGACAATCCCATTATTGTTAAACTGAGTTTAATGATATATCTATTCGATAGAAGCAAATGGTGATCCTTTGTGCCTTTAAATCTGTTATAGGACAGTTTGTATTAATTTAATCCATTAAACCCGCTTGTGGAATCCTTGTCCTGCCAACTAAGCATGGCTTCAAATAACCATTTTACAAAAGAACATACATACACATTATTAGAGGGAAAAAAGCTTATGATAGGTTGTGCGCACTTAATTGAGCAGTTCCATTGTGATGTTTTAAGTAAGCAGTGCTATAGAGCATAATTATTATGTCTTATTAATTACAAGGGGAACCAAAACAAAAAGGCTGAGCTCCTACTTTCATTCAGAGCATTAATAGCCATTATTTGCCTACAATTAATCCCCTAAGACACTGCTTCTAAGCTTTTTATCTACATTGAAATTCTTTCCATTTCTGTGTTTTCAGAAGCTCAACTTTAACACATCCAAGTGTAAAATAAATACATAATATCAAGTTACCAAAATCTAAAAAAAATCTCTATAAAATAACCATGTATAATATAAATATGCATATATAGTACTCTCACAGACATACAATATATATATATAATTTAAGCATACTTTTATATTGCATAATAATTGTCTTAGTGCTAAAATGTGTTTTTTTGTAGATATACACTTTTTAACCAAATAACCACCTTGGAGGGTTATTCTTAGAGCACCGAATTGGCCTCTGAATTGCACTGCACAGTGAATGTCCTCGTATGGTGCAATTTCGTGGCTATTTGGCTAGTCAAAAACCTGCGGTCCGCAAAATATTGGCGAATTACCAGCGCAATACGGTGACCTTCGGTAGTAGTGAAATTCCCCATAGAGAAGTAATGGTTAATCTATTCAGAGAACACCGAACAGCAGAGAAATGTAAGTGAAATGCTCAGATTTTTGGTGGTTTTATTCGACAGGATTAAAGAGGCGAATCCCATTGGTTTTTTATGTAAAATAAAAAAATCTTTATTAGCATACCCCGATACAGAATGCTCCTGTAAACATGTAACGATTTGCAACAGGGTTGACGTTCCTGGAGGGATCAGCCAAATGACAAATGATTTAGGTAAACTAAAAAAATGGTCGGAGCTGTGGCAATTGAGTTTTAATGTGGATAAGTGCAAGATAATGCACCTGGGACGTAAAAACCCAAGGCTGAATATAGAATATTTGATACAGTCCTAACCTCAACATCTGAGGAAAGGGATTTAGGGGATCTAAGGGTAAGTAGTCAATGTAATAGAGCAGCAGGAAATGCTAGCAGAATGCTTGGTTGTGTAGGGAGAGGTATTAGCAGTAGGAAAAGGGAAGTGCTCATGCCACTGTACAGAGCACTGGTGAGACCTCACTTGGAGTACTGTGTGCAGTACTGGAGACCGTATCTCCAGAAGGATATAGACATCTTAGAGAGAGTTCAGAGAAGGGCTACTAAAATGGTGTACGGCTTGAAGGAGAAAAGTTACCAGGAAAGGCTTAATGATCTTAACATGTACAGCTTGGAAAAAAGACGAGACAGAGGAGATATGATAGAAACATTTAAATACGTAAAGGGAATCCACAAGGTAGAGGAAGGGAGTATATTTAAAAGGAAACAAAGTAGCAAAACAAGAGGACATAGTCTTAGATTAGAGGGGCAAAGGTTTAAAAGTAACATCAGTAAGCATTATTTTATTGAGAGGGTGGTGGATACATGGAACAGTCTTCCAGTTGAAGTGGTAGAGGCCAAAACAGTAATTGAATTTAAGCAGGCATGGGATAGGCATAAGGCTATCCTAAACAAAAGATAAATCCAGGTAAAGTATCCATGTAATTGGGCAGACTAGATGGGCCGAAAGGTTCTTATCTGCCAACATTTTTCTATGTTTCTATGTTTCTATGTAACATAGTGATTATATTTCCTACATATTTATTTACTGTGGTAATCTGTATGTTTGTGTTATTTTTAATATCTTGCATTTATTACTTTGTATTTCTGTACCTACTGTAACAATTCAATGTTCTTGAACCCAGGACATACTTGAAAACGAGAGAAATCTCAATGTATCCTTCCTGGTAAAATACTTCATAAATAAATAAATAAAACAAATTCCCCGTTTTCCTTAAATATTTATTCAACTGTTCATTCTTTTACACACAAGATGGTACAGCGCCACACAACATGGATCCACCACCACGACACCCCAGATAGCCAAAATTCAGGATATAGTGGTTTCCACTATACCAATGTACATAGAATGCAAAAATATATAACCTCAACTGGCGCAAATAATGCTTTCTGGGGTCCGGGAATTTCTCGTATATATATGGAAGAAATAATAAACAATAGTAGTGCAGTACAGTAAATGTTTTAGGTAAACTGTAAAAATAGTGCTGAGATTATCCCACTCACAAGTGTGGAGCCTAATCACTGGCTCTGAGTGGGTCCAGGCCTGCGGGTATATTGCCTTCAAATGCTTCTCAGGTGAACCCCATCTTATTAGGAATGTGTTATCCGGGGTCATGTAGTAAAGAGAAGGAAGAAAAAAGAACTCTCCTTGTGCAGATCTGCAAAAGTTCTCACGATAGTATTCCAGAGATTTTGTACTCACATTTAGGTCAAAGGGTAGACGCTCATGGGTTTATTCTGCTGGTGAAGTCACTACTCCATGCGGCGAAACGCGTTCTGGAGCATGTTTTTATATTTTAAATAAATTTTATTTTTTATATCCCTGATCCTGTTGCTGCTGCGTATATTTTTTGGATTTAGGACGGTTTTCCTTTGGGTTTTCCTCCACCAGAATTCCGATTTTTTTTTTTTTACATGGCTTTTTTTTTTTATTCTGTAACAAACTTTTCTATTGCTATTCATAGGACCTTATATAATATTTCCAGGCATTTTCATGCACTAGTTTTTTTTAATAAGTTGCAGTTTATTTATTAATTTTTTTTAACTCCTCTTCAGTGGCTGGTCGCTTTTTTTGGATTGATTCGTCGGATGCATTCAGTGGTTTTTCAGATTGATTTGGTGATTCTGCGGTGGTTTGAGGATGTGTTCCGCGGTTTATCTGATTGATTTGGTGGTTTTTCGACGGTTCTTCCCAATAGATTCGGTGATTTGTCGGCGGATTGCGGCTGCGTTCGGTAGGTTTATCTGTGGTGTTTGGTGCATTTTGGGGACCCTGTGGTGAATGCTGAATTCACTGCAGGGTTGGCAAATTAAGGGGTGTCGAAGTGCACCATCGGAGAGAGCACTGAAATTTCGGTGCTCTCTGAATAGGTAGGACACCACCAACCTCCCAAATTGCCGTTAGTAAATACTCCAAATTTCAGCAATTTTGCATATTTGCATATCTGTTCTTCCTGTGACAGAATCTGGACTTACCCATGTTATGTCAATATGAATGTATGTGTGTATGTGTGAGGAAATACACTTGAATGTGTGACTGGAAAAAAATGATTGATCTCCTATTATTCTTGCATTTTTTTTTATTTTTAATCGATTTTTTTTATTTTAATTACATGTGTCAGGCTATTTAAATTCGAACTTTCCTGTCTGTGTGTAGACATTTAAAACCATTCTTGAACAAAAACGATATGCAAATAGAAGCTATACTTTCTACTTCGTTTCAAATTCCATTTTCGGCCCACTCATCCTTCTATAATCTCATAGTGATTTTCATTTAAAAAAAAAAGCTAAACAGAGATGTGATTACTTCTACAGGAACTAACGCCAGACAATTAAATTTTTGAGGTGTTGATAGATAAAAGCAATGTTTCCATTTGCATAAACATGACGCCGGTAAATCTATCCCGTAGCAAGGTTTCACTTGGTAGACTTGCGCATTTAACTTTGGTTAATTACCACAAGTACCTCTATTAACTTTTTAATAATCGGTGTCAGGATTTTGCTCCAGGCTGGTTCTTTCGGAAAAAAAAAAGAAGAAGAAAAAATCCCCATAAAACAGTCAAAATGCTGAGCTCACTTGACTAGGAAACAGATTAATTATTGCAAATAATCAAGTGCTAAGTAAAAAAAAAAGAAATCAATTATGCCCTGCTAAAATTCCATTGCTAATGATCGGCTTGTTGGATGTGGATCTATTTTTACCTCACGTGAGGCATCGTGTGCATGTAAAACAAATATCAATTTCATTAATTCTCGACGTCAGGCTGTGAGAAACGGTCGCCAACGGACAGGATATAATGAAAACAATGAATTGATTCTCCTTCGCGTATTAAAAAGTACACGCAAGGTTAAATGTTTTGAAAATAATATGTCAGATTATGAACGTTCGTCCTGTTAAGCTTAGTGACTGCTCAACGGATACGACATTTAAGCGCTAATACGCGGAATGCAAATGGCCTTGGTATGGAGCATACGTCCTGCTCTTAGCGTGCTCCATTCCCCATTAAATAAATCAACTGGATAAATCAAGTAGGGTTGGCAATTATTACCCTTACTATAATGAGAACAGCCAGAAAGCCATGTTTCATATTTAGTCCAAATGCATTAATAAGCATTTGTGATCACTCCCTCTGCTCCCTGCCTAACATATGGGGAATAACACAACCAATAAGGCATGAATAATGATATTAAAAAAAGATATATTATTTTGCATGGACTGCATGTTAGAAAACGGAAAGATTCTTTCTCCAGTGATTTATCAATCATTCCGTTTCAGTGATGAAAATAAAGGCTCCGTCCAAATAAACTATGATTACTTAGGCTGCACTTTTGCAGGCCATTCAAAATGTCAGAATATTAAATATTGTGACTTGCGACAAACTGATGTTGTCGTGTGTATAAAATATGAAATAATTATTTTTTTTTACAATAAAAGAGTGGAAAATAGAATGTATGTGATTTAAAGGAACATTGTCATGATTTTCCTTAAAAAAACCACACACACATATAAATAAATAAATACATATTTTATGTTAGTTTCCAGGCGTTAGCTTGATTGGCAGCAACTGTCTTTGAAGTGCACCTGTCATGCTAAGAGAAGTTGGGCTCATTTGACAGGGAATCACTCCCTATATATATGTTAGTATTTTCTTGCTAATAGATACAGTATATTGCAAAAAAATTGAGTTATTCCCTACCAAACAATTACTGCCCCTCAATTCCGCTGGCATACCGCCACAATGAATGACAGCTAGGGTAAAAGAGTGCCAGTTGGGACAACAGAGTGGAAGCTGGTATGAGTGTTGTCACTGCTGAGGTACCGATTGTGCAGCGTCTCTTGCATCTCTGGCCATGGATGATCTAGCTCAAACATGACAGCACCCGGTGTTGGAGTAGGGTAAATACTGTCACATCTCATCTAGGGATGAGTTATCTTATTGATCCTTGAGAGCAATGCAATATCCATCCCCTGGTGAGTGGGTAAAGGGGACAAGTGCACTTAAAGTCAGTTTGGCCAGATGTGTCACTTAACCATTTACATAGATCATGGGTAGTTTGAGCAGCTGAATCTGAGACTGCACCATGACATGCTTTTGAAAAGCGTGATTCTAGTTATGATGTTTCGCTGGTGCATACCTTGATTTACAATGTACAAATGCACAGTGGTACTGTGAAAGATTACACATTTGGAGCACAGTGATGCAATATAATGCCCTTGATGGAATGACCCTTGCCCCTCCCAAACAAGACTTTGGGGTTTCCCAGAATAGTATTGGACTGTTCACTGAGAGGATTGCCACTAGACTTCTGCCGCATGTTCCTCTGCTTTTAAGGTTCAGTATCTACCACCCATGACACAAAGTAGCTTAAACTGTTACATGGTCTTCAATTGCATAACTGATACTTTTGATTTTAATATTGTTGAAATGGCAGCTATCACAGGCCAAAGATACAAAACATATGTGCACTTAAAGAACACTTGTAATTAACAATGGTGCGTAGAAGGTTAAATATTTAACTCTTCCTTGCCGTCACCCCAGTCTCAGCCTACCGATTTTAGTTTAAAGTGGGCCAAATGTTACTTCTCCAGGGCTGGGGTTTCCAAAAAGTTTGAGAATGACAAAGTCATTAACATATAATAATAGTTTATGCACAACAGGATACATATGGTCTTGAATGAGGAGTTCTGATCCAGATGATTTTGGATTAACCGTGGCTACTGGAACTGCAACTCTAGACTCCTATCCTATAACAGATTTAGTGAAAATCAATTTGTTATCGAAATGTCCCCAAATAGGGGATCAAAAGGCAAGGGCATCATGGGGAGAAGGATGTGGTAGTGGAGTCGCTTAATGGGTAGAGGGATAAGACCGTAGACATGTGCACAAAATTTTAATTTTGTTTCGGATCTTTTCGTTTCGTTTTTTTTGTTTTGGATTGTTATGGTCTGTTTTTTTTTTCATTTTGGTTTGTTCGATATGTTACCGCGATTCGTATTTCGGACCAATTCGTTAATTCGGAGGTTTGGTATTTCATTGTCGGATTTATTCGTATTCAGTTTTTATTACCTATTTCGTTTTTATTTTATAATGATTAAAAAAAAGTAAAAAAAAAGGGATAAATCGAGTCAGTTTCGTCTGAATTTTGATTTGGTACGAAACAAGTGCACATCTCTAGAAGACACTGATGCAATGGGAAGCAGGTTGGGTTATGATAATACAAAAGCACAATAGGGCTGGGGCAAAGTCTCACTAAGTTCCCAAGCCCTAGGCCTAATAAGCTTTTATCTTGCACTGGAAACGGGTTATACTGTATATTACACTATAGAGGTTGTTTAGCAAGCACTGGTATTTGCTGAAGATGCAATGCAGTTTAAATTGCTGCTGTTGCAATGACAATAAATGTCAGTGTTGCACAAAGAAAACCCCTAACTGTAGCAGGAAAATTGAAGCTTCTGCTGCTTTTTGGACTTTTCTTTTGTGAAGTGCTGACTGTCATCACTGTTGCAATCAGAATGATATTAAGCTGAATAACCCCTTCGGTAGTTGTCATTACAGCTGGAAACAGAAAGGTTTGTGAGGTCCTGAGAAGGAGCAACGGCACTAGTGGTCTGCTCTACGGTGGGTGCCTGCTCAAATCTCACTAGGCTTCCTTGGCATTTCAGTACTGGCCACCCTTTCTGGGTGTAGCAGTATGACTTGCATATGGAGCAGTTGTCTCTGTAATGGCACAATTGAGCTAAAACCTTACAAAACCCGAGCGAGCACCCACCATAAAGCAGGCCACTTGTGTCGTTGCTTGTTCTCAGGACCCTCACAAGCCTCACCATTTCTCATTTACAGCTGGTAGTCCTGCAAGTTGTGGGTCTACTTGTGATCAAGAACAGCAATATGTAGTGTTGCACAGAATAGGCACTCAGTCAATGTAACAAGGTACCATGGGTGCAAAATACTGATCGCCGGTACCAAGGAATTTGCAAAGCTAGAGAAAATGGATTCTGCACCTCATCATTTCAACAGTGCAGGTCTTTATCAAGGCTTGAACTGGACATCTGAAATGTTGCCAAGTCAATTTGACGTTGGAAAAAACACTGAAAGGTTTTATTGGAGTGTGGAATCCGCTTTTTTCTAATTCCAAACAAGAACATCTGTAGACATATACAGTCAGGTCCAGAAATATTGGGACATCGACACAATTCTAACATCTTTGGCTCTATACACCACCACAATGGAGTTGGAATGAAACAAACACAATGTGCTTTAACTGCAGACTGTCAGCTTTAATTTGAGGGTGTCATGGAGCTGATGTAACGCTCCATGCTTCAAACCCCAAGAGACTTTATGTTCATTTATATCGTGTGTTTTTAAATATATTTTACATTGTTTGGTTTTAGTTTAATTTAGTTTAGTGTAGAATGGCATAGCTTTGGTTTTAAAAATACTTATATTCCTGTAGGTAAGTGTGTTTTTGTGTATACAGTAAACAAGCTTTACTGCTGTGTAATTTATGCACCAGGGTTTTTCCCATTATCTAGCTGCATGTTTAATTCAAGGGATCTCTGATAGTGTGTGTTTAATCTGATGTGTTAGAACAATGGATATACAAATGTTGTGTGAGCTGAAAGGCTAAAGAATGTAAAGAATGTTTATTGTAAATAACTGACTTAATGTAATTAGTATGGGTATGCAAAGTATGACTGTTGGACTTCAGCATAAATGGTGGCGTTTGGTTCATTAAAAAGTCAGAGAACTCTCAGAGCTCAGAGAGAGAGGATCCTGTTTTAAAGCATACAGCCGCGCCTGGTGTCTTTATTACAAACTACGCTACACTCCACACTCACCCTCAGAAGGCAGAGAGCGGCCTTCTGGAGATTCCTAACGGCTCCAGGGCAGAGGAACAGAAGCAGGCAGGTCAAGCCGCTCGAGGCGCTGAGGACAGCGCTCCCAGTAGCCGGGCTGACTGCAACAAAGGGGTGTCTGGAGAGCCAGGACAGACGGAAGGGAACGGTTCCTTCACACTGGTGGCAAGCGGTGAGGATAAGCTCTCCAACCCCAGAAGAAACGCAGAATGGCCAGCTATGCCAACTACAAGAGGGACACGCTGAGATACATATTAGAGTGCCGTGGAGGAATCGCCGGCACCAAAAACAAGAAAGCCCTGGTCAAGGAGCTTACAAGGATGGACCAGCGAATGGTAAGAACCCCAACCCCGACTCCAGCCACTGAAGATCACCTCCGAAAGAAAGCTCGAGCAATATTAGAGATATGCGGCACCACCCCCTCTGAAGTCGCAGTTGTACAACTGATGATGGACCTCCAAGAAGATGAGGAGCGAGATAAGGAGCGCCAACACCAGCTGCGGTTGGCCGAGCTCCAAGCGACATGGACAGAATACCCCACCCCTGAAACCTACCCCGTAGAGCCCTGGGTGGAGGTTGACAGTCCGCCTGGAGCTTCGTCCAGGGAATCTACACCCCCCAGCGATCCTTTTATGGGGACTTACAGCTTGTCTCGAGCTTCATGGGAGGAACCCGCACTCCCCAGCGATACTTGGGAGGAGATTTACAGCTTGCCTGGAATTTCCGTCAAGGAAGCTACACCCCCCACAGTCTGCCACGAGGAGCAGACAGATGTTCCCCCCGGGCTGCTTTGCCCGCAACCTTTGATCCCACCGGAGATGGAGGACGCCATCCTCCCGCAAGACGACACTGTGTCAGTGTCTATCCCCCCAGCTGAAGTGCTGGTGACGGGGCAGAGCACCGATGCCCTCTGCCCACCTTTCATAATTGTCACATCGGACCCAGGTGAGGATCCCCCCAGGCTGGTTTTCCCACAGCCCATGACCCCACCGGAGATGGAGGATGCCATCCTCCTGCCAGAAGACACTTTGTCAGTGTCTATCCCCCCAGCTGAAGCACTGGCGACAGGGCAGAGTGCCGCTGGCCTCTGCCCACTCCCCAAGTTGCACCAAGACGACCTGAGCAAGGGTCTCCACAGGATGCCGGCCCAGCAACGAATGACCCCACCAAGAATGGAGGACACCATTCTCCCGCCCGGAGACACGTCCCCAGCATCTACCCCTCCAGCGGAAGCGCTGGCAACAGGGCAGAGCGCCGCTGGCCTCTGCCCACCTTTTTTGGTCCGCACAGAAGATTTCGGTGAGGACTCCCAGGGGCTGCCGGCCCCGCAGCCGACGACCCTACCCCGACTGGAGGTAAACTGTTTCCCATATATTACACCTGTCCCCCCAGCAGAAGAGCTGGCAACGGGGCAGAGTGCCGCTGGCCTCTGCCCACCACCCAACTTGTGCCCAGAGGATCCAGGCAAGTTTTTCAAGAAGGTGCTACCCTCCGGACCAATGGCTCCCCTGAGAATGGAGGGCGCCATTCTCCAGCAAGGAGGCACTTCCCCAGCATCCACCCCCCCAGCAGAAGCGCTGGCTACAGGGCAGAGCATTTCCAACCTCTGCCCACCACCCAACTTGTGCCCAGAGGATCCAGGCAAGTTTTTCAAGAAGGTGCTACCCTCCCGACCAATGGCTCCCCTGCGAATGGAGGACACCATTCTCCCACAAGGAGGCACTTCCCCAGCATCCACCCCCCCCAGCAGAAGCGCTGGCTATGGGGCAGAGCATTTCCAACCTCTGCCCATCCTCCCAACCCTTTAGGCTGGAGGCCTCTTGCCTCACCTATTCCCCTCAACGGCTGGCCAGAGCACCAGGGGCACATGCAGTTGGGACACGTTCCCCCGGGTTATTGATACCCTGGGAGAAGGTACAGGCGGTACCTCTCCCCAACAGCGAGACACTTCCCCAGGAGGGGACACCAACAAAGGATTACACCAGCGACACGCCGGGCCCCAGAGTATAGGGCACCCCTCGGACAGCGGGCCAGCCCACAAGGACAAGTGGAGAAACCCAGGGGCTCGCCTCCTCCCGACAGACTATGGACCCACACCCAGGCATACCCTGTGGCGACCGTCGGACCCCACTGGTGATGCTTGTGCGCCAGCACCCTGGAACTTTGAGGATGGCGCAGAAAAAAGGACAAGGTGAGAAGTCACGTCAGTGGCAAGAGATCCGTTTGGGATCTAAGCTTGCCCTGCCGTTCTGGAAGCGGGGACATATGTCATGGAGTTGATGTAACGCTCCATGCTTCAAACCCCAAGAGACTTTATGTTCATTTATATCGTGTGTTTTTAAATATATTTTACATCGTTTGGTTTTAGTTTAATTTAGTTTAGTGTAGAATGGCATAGCTTTGGTTTTAAAAATACTTATATTCCTGTAGGTAAATGTGTTTTTGTGTATACAGTAAACAAGCTTTACTGCTGTGTAATTTATGCACCAGGGTTTTTCCCATTATCTAGCTGCATGTTTAATTCAAGGGATCTCTGATAGTGTGTGTTTAATCTGATGTGTTAGAACAATGGATATACAAATGTTGTGTGAGCTGAAAGGCTAAAGAATGTACAGAATGTTTATTGTAAATAACTGATTTAATGTAATTAGTATGGGTATGCATATTATGACTGTTGGACTTTAGCATAAATGGTGGTGTTTGGTTCATTAAAAAGTCAGAGAACTCTCAGAGCTCAGTGAGAGAGGATCCTGTTTTAAAGCATACAGCCGCGCCTGGTGTCTTTATTACAAATTACGCTACACTCCATACTCACCCTCAGAAGGCAGAGAGCGGCCTTCTGGAGATTCCTAACGGCTCCAGGGCAGAGGAACAGAAGCAGGCAGGTCAAGCCGCTCGCGGCGCTGAGGACAGCGCTCCCGGTAGCCGGGCTGACTGCAACGAAGGGGTGTCTGGAGAGCCAGGACAGACGGAAGGGAACGGTTCCTTCACAGAGGGTATGTACATCCAACTCAGATGAACGGTGTAGGACTTACAGTAGTTTGCAGATGTGCCTCCGACTTGTTAAGGGACCAAAGGTAATGGGACAGAATAATAATAATTATTATTATTATTCTTTATTTATAAAGCGCCAGCATATTCCGCAGCGCTGTACAATAGGCACAGTATAGACAGGGTTACAATACAATACATTGAACAACATTTGACAAACATTACAGGAGGAGATGAGGGCCCTATTCCCGTAGGAACTCACAATCTAGGAGGGTTGGGGTTGGAAACAGGAGGAGAGGACTGTAAGGTGAGAGTGATTGATGGTTGCGTCAGTGAGTTGGGTGGTAGGCTTCCCTAAATAGGAACGTTTTAAGGGAGCGTTTGAAGGAAGAGAAGTTAGGGGAAAGTCTGACAGTACGAGGGAGAGCATTCCAGAGAGTGGTGGCTGCGCGTGAGAAATCCTGCAGTCTATCATGGGAAGAGGTGATGCGGGGAGAAGCTAGGCGCAGGTCACTGTTTGACCTTAGGGAGCGGGCTGGGGTGTATTTGGTGATTAGTGAGGACAGGTAGTGGGGAGCTGAGTTAGTGAGGGTTTTGTAGGTAAGGATAAGGATTTTGAACTTAATTCTGCAGTGGATGGGGAGCCAGTGAAGGGACTCGCAGAGACAGAGCGGCAGGTGTGGTGAATTAGCCTGGCGGAGGCGTTCAGGATGGATTGTAGGGGGGAGAGACAGGACAGAGGGAGGCCAGATAAGAGATTATTGCAATAGTCGAGTCGGGAGATTACCAGGGCGGGTATGAGTTGTTTTGTGGTGACAGCGGTAAGAAATGGCCGAATTCTGGAAATATTACGCAGTTGGTATCGGCAGGAGGAGGAAAGAGACAGGATGTGGGGGATGAAGGAAAGAGCAGAGTCAAGTGTAACTCCAAGACAGCAAACTTGGTTTGATGGGGAGATGGTGATACCCTCCACCGTGATAGAGAAGTCAGGAGGTGGGGAGGCATTGGAGGGAGGAATAAGTAGAAGCTCCGTCTTTGACATGTTTATCTTTAGGTGGTGGGAGGCCATCCAGGAGGAGATACCAGATAAACAGTCACTGACTTTTGAAAGGACAGGGGGAGAGAGATCAGGGGTAGAGAGGTAGATCTGAGTGTCATCAGCGTAGAGGTGGTAATTAAAGCCAAAGCTGTTGATGATTTTGCCCAGGGAGGAGGTGTAGATGGAAAAGAGCAGAGGACCAAGGACAGAGCCTTGAGGTACACCAACAGATAGAGTCAATGAGGAGGAGGAGTTACCAGCAAAGGACACACAGAAGGACCTGTTGGATAAATAGGAGTCAACCCAAGCAAGTGCAGTGTCACCGAGACCCAGAGAGTTGAGGGTCTGTAGAAGGAGGGGGTGGTCAACAGTGTCAAAAGCAGCCGAGAGGTCAAGCAGGATGAGAATAGAATAGTGGCTTTGTTTTTTAGCAGTTAGGAGGTCGTTGGTGACTTTGGTGAGGGCAGTTTCAGTTGAGTGTAGGGGACGGAAGCCAGATTGCAGGGGGTCAAGTAGGGAATTGGAGGACAGGAAGAGGGAGAGGCAGTTGAAGACTAGTTTTTCTAAGAGCTTAGAGGTAAAGGGAAGCAGGGATACAGGGCGGTAGTTGGATGGAGAGTTGGGATCGAGGGATGGTTTCTTTAGTAATGGGGTAACTAGCGCGTGTTTGAAGGCAGATGGAAAGGAGCCAGTGGAGAGAGATAGGTTGAAGATGTGTGTGAGAGCAGGGGTGAGGGAGGAGGAGAGGGGAGGAATTAGATGTGAGGGAATGGGGTCGAGCGGGCACGTGGTGAGATGTGAGGAGGACAATAAGGAATTGACTTCCTCCTCAGTGGCTGGGAGGAAGCGGCAGAGGGTGGCAGAGGGGACCTCTGGGAGTGGAGGTGGCAGATAACTATCTTGTGTTGGGATGTTGCTTCTGATAGTTAGAGTTTTACTGAGGAAGTAGTCTGCCAGGTCTTGAGCGCTGAAGGCAACTGGGGGGAGGTGCAGGTGGGTAGAGGAGGGTGTTGAAGGTGGACCAGAGCCGTTTAGGGTTGGAGGACAGCGTAGATATAAGAGATGAGAAGAAGGATTGTTTGGCCAAGTGGAGGGCAGAGGTGTATGACCGAAGAATAAACTTGAAGTGAACAAAATCAGCTTCAGAGCGGGATTTCCTCCAGGCACGCTCTGCAGTGCGGGGGCATCTTTGCAGGTAGAATGTCTGGAGGGTGTGCCAGGGCTGAAGCTGGCGGCGTGGGGCCTTACAGAGTCGAAGAGGAGCAAGAGTGTCTAGAGCAGAGATAAGAGTAGTGTTGTAGTGATTAGTGGCAGCATCAGGGCAGGTGAAGGATGAGGTGTGAGGGAGGTGGTGAAATCAAACTTTCCCTTCTTAATACTTGATTGCAAATCCTGTGCAGTCAATCACAGCCTGAAGTCTGGAACACATAGACATCACCAGACGCTGGGTTTCATCCCTGGTGGATGCTCTGCCAGGCCTCTACTGCAACTGTCTTCAGTTCCTGCTTGTTTGGGGCATTTTCCCTTCAGTTTTGTCTTCAGCAAGTGAAATACATGCTCAATGGGATTCAGGTCAGGTGATTGACTTGGCCATTGCATAACATTCCACTTCTGTCCCTTCAAGAACTCTTTGGTTGCTTTTGCAGTATGCTTTGGGTCATTGTCCATCTGCACTGTAAAGAGCCGTCCAATGAGTTCTGCAGCATTTGGCTGAATATGAGGAGATAATATTGTCCGAAACACTTCCGAATTTATCCTGCTGCTTTTGTCAGCAGTCACATCTGTATCAATATGTGTGGAACCAGGAAGGAGAGTGTTTGTAACCAGGGGGAAGGATATATGTGTTACACTGCAGCTCAGCAGGATATAGGGGAGGAGTCACATGGACACGGACTAGTTAGCAGAACTGTAGATTAGAACCTGTTATAAGATGATCTCTTAATAAATATATAAAACCCTGCAGCTGGAGTCAGAGACAATATTTACAGAATCAGTCTCATTTATACATGGTGGCAGCGGATCTAATTTGAAAACTACTCCAAAAGCAGATATGGAAGGTTAAAAGCACCCAGTCTCCTGGATTTTCAGGCAAGAAATCTGTCTCAGGCATGGAAGAGATGGAAAGAAGAAATGCTTCTATACACAGACCTGGTCCTGGTTGATAAACCAGAAGAGATGAAGGTAAAGCTGTTCCTGTACTTGATTGGGGATAAAGGCAGAGAGGTTAAAGACACCCTTCTCCCAGGAGTGGCAGCTCCCTCACTGACTGTCCTAATGAAAGCATTTGATGATTATTGTGAGCCAAAACAAAATGAGACTGTGGAAAGATATAATTTTTTTTCACGGAGTCAGAGGGAAGAAGAAGGCATAGACGCATATGTCACAGAGCTGCGTACACTGGCAGCCACCTGCAATTTTGGTAATATCAGAGACTCTTTAATAAGGGACAGAATTATATGTGGCACAAGAGATTCTAACCTCAGGGAACGTTTACTGAGAGAAGTGGACTTAACACTTGATAAATGTCTACAAATCGGCAGAGCTGCTGAACTGTCTACAGAGAGGGTGAAGCTCCTGGAGAGGTCCAGCACCGGTGCAGTGTCAGTCCATGGAATGGAAACAAGCTACACTCTTAGGAAGAGTCCGAGCAGAATGGCAGAGACTCCACATAAGATAATACAGTGCATATATTGTGGTAAGCGTCACGAGAAACTGAAAGAGAAATGCCCAGCATTTGGAAAGCAATGTAAGGGGTGCGGTAAGGCCAATCATTTCATTAACCAGTGCCGTGCCAGTCTGCACCAACAAAGGAAGCCGGCAGTACAAGCTGTATATAAGGAAACAGCGGATTCAGAGGAATACGAAGACATTCTGGGTCTGACTTTGGAACCAGCTTTTCAGATTTGTGCACTGAAGAAATCTACGAGCAAATTTTCATCAGCTTTGTTTGCTACCATGCTCATCGACCAGCAAGCTGTGAGATTCCAAATGGATTGTGGGGCGGACTGCAATGTCCTACCAGCAAGGATGGTGAAAGACCAATCTAAAATTCTACCCTGTGATAAGATACTAAGGATGTACAATAAGAGTACACTGACACCAGTAGGGATATGTAAGCTCAAAATAAGGAACCCATGCAATCAAAAGTTATATCAGGCTGAATTTGTTGTCATTGACTCAGAGCTGTGTCATCCTATACTAGGAAGTAGAGCTATCCAAGCCATGGATCTGATCTCGGTGCAGCACCAAAATATCCTAACTGTGGAACAAGACAGCAAACAGTCAGATAGCGCTATGTGGGGCTGGTCAACCATCAACAAGGAGTATGCTGATATTTTTCAAGGAGTGGGCTGTCTAGAGGGAAAATTGAAATTGGAAGTGGATGCTCTTGTACAGCCTGTTAGACTTCCAAAACGAAAAGTTCCTGTATCATTACTCAAACCCCTTCAAGAGGAGCTCGCCAGTTTAGAAAAACAGGGGATTATCACCCCTGTAGAGAGAAGCACAGACTGGATTAGTAGTATGGTGATAGTGAAGAAACCATCAGGGAAGTTAAGGATTTGCATTGACCCTAAGCCTCTAAATAAAGCTTTGAAAAGGAGCCACTATCCTTTGCCTACACTTGATGACATACTTCCTGATCTAGCAAGGGCAAGAATTTTTTCAGTGTGTGATGTAAAGAGTGGATTTTGGCATATCGAATTAGAGGAAGACTCCAGCTACTTAACCACTTTTTCTACTCCTTTTGGCCGATACCGGTGGGTTAGGATGCCTATGGGTATTAGTCCTGCCCCAGAGGTTTTTCAGAGAAAACTAAATCATGCACTGGAAGGGCTACCAGGTATCAGGGTTATTGCAGATGATATCCTGATTGTAGGAGAAGGAGAAACTGATGTGGAAGCCATTAAAGATCACGATCAGAAGCTGAGGAAGTTACTAGATCGTTGCAGAGAACGACAGCTCAAACTAAATCCAGAGAAATTCCAGTTAAGAAAAACTGAAGTACCTTATATTGGTCACTTATTGTCAGCCCAGGGACTTCAAGCAGACCCCAGCAAAGTAAAAGCCATTACTGAAATGCCCAGACCCACAGACGTTAAAGGAGTACAGAGATTTTTGGGGATGGTGAACTATCTTTCAAGGTTTTGTGAGAACATATCAGATGCAGGTGAACCTCTGCGCCAACTAACCCAGAAGGATGCAGTGTGGGAGTGGACTGAAGTGCAGGAAGGGGCATTTCAGCAGATCAAATCAAAAATCAGTTGTGCGCCAGTACTCAAGTATTATAACCCAGAAGAACCATTGGAACTACAATGCGATGCGTCAGAGAGAGGTCTGGGAGCAGCACTGATGCAGAGTAAGCAACCGTTAGCTTTTGCAAGCAGAGCATTGACGGAGACAGAGCAAGGTTATGCCCAGATTGAGAAGGAGTTGTTAGCAGTCCTCTTTGGCATGGAAAAATTTCATCAATTCACATTTGGACAAACAGTAGCTGTACAGTCCGACCATAAGCCCCTTGAAAGCATTATGAAGAAACCTTTACTTAAAGCACCCCGACGTCTTCAGCGTATGATGTTACGTCTTCAAATGTACGATGCATGTATCAGATACTGCCCAGGAAAGTCTCTGGCAGTGGCAGACACATTGAGTAGGGCTTATCTGGACGAGGGTTCCGTGGAGGGCTCAGTGGAGCACCAGATTGAAACGGTAAACATGCTCCAATATCTACCCATCTCAAACAGGAGACTTGACGCTATACAAAAAAGCACCGATAAAGACAAGACTTTACAAGCAGTGAAGCACATTGTTTTGAGGGGATGGCCTCATGCAAAGGAACTGGTACCTCTAGAGGCTTCACCATTTTACCACATACGTGATGAACTGAGTGTACAGGATGGTGTACTATTCAAAGGCGAGCGAGTTGTTATACCATCTGAACTTCGATCTGATATTATGTCTCGGATCCATTCTTCACATTTCGGCGTGGAAGGATGTCTACGTAGAGCCAGGGAATCTGTTTACTGGCCAGGAATGAATGCGCAGTTGAAAGAGTACATTGACCAATGTGACATATGCCGGTCATTTGATACTAAACAACAAAAGGAGACCTTGATGCCTCATGAGATCCCAACTAGACCATGGGAAAAGATCGGTACTGATTTGTTCACATTCCACGGACACGAGTATTTAATAACGGTGGACTATGACTCTAACTTCTGGGAGATAGACCAGATTCAGGATACAAGATCAACAACAGTGATAAGAAAATTGAAGGCTCATTTTGCCAGATATGGAATCCCAGACACTGTATGTTCAGATAATGGACCCCAGTTTATTTCGATGGAGTTTAAAGAATTCAGTATGAATTGGGACTTTGACCACATTACCTCATCACCAGGATACCCCCAAAGCAATGGGAAGGTAGAGTCGGCAGTAAAAACGGCCAAGAGACTCCTGCAAAAGGCTGTGTCCTCTGGTAATGATCCCTACCTAGCATTATTGGATCATCGCAACACACCAACACAAGGTCTGGAGTGCAGTCCTGCTCAAAGACTGATGGGTCGAAGGACCAAATCGTTACTTCCCATGAGAGGAAGTCTGTTAATGAAGGATCACGGGATGAATGACAGGCACCAAATTCTATGCACAAAACAACGTGCATTGCAAGCTGCTCAATATAATAGGGAAGCCAAAGACCTGCGGCCTCTA
This sequence comes from Leptobrachium leishanense, assembly GCA_009667805.1. NCBI lineage: Eukaryota > Metazoa > Chordata > Amphibia > Anura > Megophryidae > Leptobrachium > Leptobrachium leishanense. The sequence goes on along the minus strand of CM019065.1, from coordinate 297,298,828 downwards.
AATGTTGGCGAACAGGTGTGGGTACAACCACCAATTAACTAGGGAAAAGAGTGGCGGAAAGCTTGCCTAAGAGCCCCTGCTGGAATCAGGTCCTATGAAGTTGTAACAGAGTCAGGACAAGTTCTGAGTAGAAATAGGAGGCACCTGAGAGGCACTGGACGATACAGGCCTCAAATAAGGACCCAAAGTAGCAATCAAGAGGAATATGACACGGACGAGACAAACCAGCCATCAATAGCAAATACCCCAGAAGAAGATCAGGAAGAACCACACTGTGAAATATCAGACACAGAAAGACTGGGGGATGACACCAATGTTCTACGAGAACAACCACAAGGATACAGAAACACCCAGACTAGAAGCGGGAGATCCATCCTAAAACCAGCATATCTAAATGATTATGTGGACTAACATGTGACCCACTACAAGAATCCGTTTCACGATCCATCTACCTCCTAGACTTGAGCTAAAGGAAACAACTTCCATTTTCCCAAAAAGGGAAAGATGTATCAATATGTGTGGAACCAGGAAGGAGAGTGTTTGTAACCAGGGGGAAGGATATATGTGTTACACTGCAGCTCAGCAGGATATAGGGGAGGAGTCACATGGACACGGACTAGTTAGCAGAACTGTAGATTAGAACCTGTTATAAGATGATCTCTTAATAAATATATAAAACCCTGCAGCTGGAGTCAGAGACAATATTTACAGAATCAGTCTCATTTATACAACATCAACAATAAATACAAGAGAACCAGTTCCATTGGCAGCCATACATGCCCATGTCATGACACTACCACCACCATGCTTCACTGATGAGGTGGTATGCTTAGGATCATGAGCAGTTCCTTTCCTTCTACATACTCTTCGCTTCCCATCACTCTGGTACAAGTTGATCTTGGTCTCATCTGTCCATAGGATCTTGTTCCAGAACTGTGAAGGCTTTGTTAGGTGTTGTTTGGCAAACTCTAATCTGGCCTTCCCGTTTTTGAGGCTCACCAATGGTTTACATCTTTTGGTGAACTCTCTGTATTCACTCTGGTGAAGTCTTCTCTTGATTGTAGACTTTGACACACATACACCTACTTCTTGGAGAGTGTTCTTGATCTGGCCAACTGTTGTGAAGGGTGTTTTCTTCACCAGGGAAAGAATTCTTCGGTCATTCACCACAGTTGTTTTCCGTGGTCTCCCGGGTCTTTTGGTGTTGCTGAGCTCACCGGTGCGTTATTTCTTTTTGAGAATGTTCCAAACAGTTGATTTGGCCACAGCTAATGTTCTTGCTATCTCTCTGATGGGTTTGTTTTGTTTCTTCAGCCTAATGATGGCTTGCTTCACTGATAGTGACAGCTCTTTGGATCTCATCTTGAGAGTTGACAGCAACAGATTCCAAATGCAAATAGCACACTTGAAATGAACTCTGGGCCTTTTATCTGCATATTGTAATTGGGGTAATGACAGAATATCAAACACCTGGCCATGGAACAGCTGAGAAGCCAATTGTCCCATTACCTTTGGTCCCTTAACAAGTGGGAGGCACATCTGCAAACTGCTGTAAATTCTACACCGTTCACCTGAGTTGGATGTACATACCCTCAAATTAAAGCTGACAGTCTGCAGTTAAAGCACATTGTGTTTGCTTCATTCCAACTCCACTGTGGTGGTGTATAGAGCCAAAGATGTTAGAATTGTGTCGATGTCCCAATATTTCTGGACCTGACTGTAAATAACATTATAAAGCATGTATAGAGAATGATGTCCACTAGGTACTTTTCAAATTGGGCATTTTTTGAGTCACCTGCCACTCCTTGTGGTATTTGAGAGGAACAGATGGGGTAGAGAGGGATGGGTGAATATGCAGAGAGAGGCAGAGAAACAGATCAGTATAGTGACAGATGGAACAGACACAGATCCCCTTGTATTTACCTGCAGACTCTGTCTCTACAAGCTGACCCCTGCCTCCCTCTGGCCTCCATGCTGCCTGTGCCTCCTTCTCTCCCTTCACATGCGCTTTCCCCCCACCTCTGAAAGTCAGCATTGACCGCCTGGGTTAACTCACTGTCTAGGCGCCACCTGCTGGCATAACCAGAGTATTGCATACCAGGATACTGCAATATGCAGTAAACCGGTCTAGAACCACATCTCCCAGCATGCAATGCTACGGTGATGCCGGCAGGCAGAGCCCAGACAGTGAGTTAGTCCAGCAGATTGACTTGGAGCAGTCACTGCACTGGCCTCCAAGAGATGCTGGCGCAGTGGCGCTGTTAAAAAAATAGTGCAGGGGCTCGGCTATAAAAATATGCCGCTCCCCCAGAATCTGGCGCTTAGAGCGGTTGCTCCAAACAGGCCCTGCCTCCCAGAGTTCTGAATAGTTACACCCAGTAAGATATACATGTTGTGAGTATCCTGCTTGATGTGATAATTATTTCTGAATAAAATAAGTTTGCCTCATTCAAATAACATTGTGTCCTTGTTTTCAGTGTGAGTTTTTAGCAAGACCTGTTAGGAACATTTTAAAGTACTAACCTATGAGAAAAGATTTGCAAAGGTCACATGCTAAATATTTTAAAATAAGTACATTATTTTGATTACTTTTGTATTTTATATTCAGCACTTGTTTTCTTTTTCTTCCTCTCTTTTAAAGACCAGTGCAGAATGTGAAAAGGGTACATTTATACATGCCACAGGCAGATAATAAATTGCATTGCTTTTTTGGAATTTGTGATGAATAATTTAAATCTAGATAAAAATAATGACCTAAACAGAACTGTAGAACAAAATGGATTTTAGGTTTGTTGGAGGACGACGTAAATAGAAGTATTAGCGAATATATCTATACAGGAGACAGTCCTTATATTTCTGTCCTTTTTCTTTCAATTTTTTTCTTCATGCAGCTTATCATCCCGCTCTGCAGCAGAGTGTAAAAATCCTTTTCATTACAGCCATAAAGAACATAAGCTGTTATTATTTAGCAAACTAATAGGATAAAATAATAATAAAAAAATTTGCAGTGTAGGTAAATCTTAAAGACTTGGAGAATCGTAAATATAGGACAGCAGACTTCCAGAAATACATTTTCTTTAATATGTTCTTTATTATTTAAATATGTGAAAGAAAATGCCATATATTTTGAAGAATCATATCCACTTATATATATATACACAGGAATATATATATATATTGAATATAATTAGTTATGAAAGTTATTGTATACCTCTGGGCAAATCAGACTTTCTTTTGCTACAGAGCTCTATGATATACACTTTACTATCAGTTTTTTTCAAAGAGCACTGAAATTCCACCGCAGTTCGAGGAGTCAATTTCACCGACCCTACAGTGAATTCAGCATTCACCGCAAGGTCCCTGAAGTGCAGGGAAAAGCCGGCGACTGCATCTGAAAAACCATTGCAAAAACCGCCGATTTGAATGGAGAAACCATCGCAAAACAGCCTACAAAATGCCGAATGCACCCGACGATCCACCACAAAGTCCCTGAACGCAGCCGAAAGAAGCTGACGATCAGCCGAACACAGCGCCGACCAGCCGCTGGAAAACACCAACAAGCCAACGAACGGGGTACAAAATAAATAAATTTGGCTAACCACCTGCTCTCTAAATAGCCAAATGGCCCCGAAATGGCACTGTACAGGGAAATTCTCTGATCGATGCCATTTCGGGGCCAGATAGGCTCTCTCTGAATAACCCCTTTAATTTATTTTTCCCTGCCTCTCCTCGAATAAAAAAGGAACCAGATTTAATAAATTTGCCTTCCCACCTGGAAAAAGCAACAACAGCAAAAAAAACACTTTACTTAATTTGGCCTCTTAAAAATATAGATTAAATCTATTTGCCTTCTTACCTGAGGAAAAAACTAACAAAACCAAATTACTTTATTTGCCCCAAAGACAAAAGACACTTTAACTTTGTTTGTGCCCAACCTCCAGAATAACCCCCAAAACAAAAAGTTCTAATTCATTTGCCCCCCAAGAAGAACAAAAGGACAGATTTACTCTATTTACTACTGAAAAAAACATTTTTTTTTATTTAACCCCCCCACGAATAAAAAAACAAAAACATATTCAATTTATCTGCCCACACCCATAAAAATAATAATAATTTATTTGCCTCCCTGGAAACTACTAGAAACATAGAAACATAGAAAGATGTCGGCAGATAAGAACCTTTCGGCCCATCTAGTCTGCCCAATTACATGGATACTTTACCTGGATTTATCTTTTGTTTAGGATAGCCTTATGCCTATCCCATGCTTGCTTAAATTCAATTACTGTTTTGGCCTCTACCACTTCAACTGGAAGACTGTTCCATGTATCCACCACCCTCTCAGTAAAATAATGCTTCCTGATGTTACTTTTAAACCTTTGCCCCTCTAATCTAAGACTATGTCCTCTTGTTTTGCTATTTTGTTTCCTTTTAAATATACTCCCTTCCTCTACCTTGTGGATTCCCTTTACGTATTTAAATGTTTCTATCATATCTCCTCTGTCTCGTCTTTTTTCCAAGCTGTACATGTTAAGATCATTAACATGTACAGCTTGGAAAAAAGACGAGACAGAGGAGATATGATAGAAACATTTAAATATATATATATATATATTTATTTATTTACAAAGGATTTTACCAGGAAGGATACATTGAGATTTCTCTTGTTTTGAAGTATGTCCTGGGTTCAATAACATTGAGTTGTTACAGATATATATATATATATATATATAATATAAAATACATGTGCACTGTATGAACGTATCATACCAATAGACCTCACAGTTGTTGTTATGAATAAATTTAGATCAAATCAGTTTTCTTATTCATAATTACCACAGCAGGAATCCCAATAAAATGTCTATAATTTCCTTCTCATATAAAAAATAAGGCAAGACGTGCGCTTGCGCCATGGCGGAGACCACCAAAATCAAGTCACACATAATGTGCAGCTTTCAGTATGTCTAGCTTGTCTTTGTTCAGCCAGATCTTTTTATTAAAATTCGCAACCAATGAGATCGTTCCACATAGACATGGTTCATTCTGCCTCCCAAACAAGAATGTTACAACAGCCAATCAGTATACAGATATATTACAACATCAAAGTTGACCAATCCCACAAGCACTTATAGCATAAAGACGTTGTTTCTATATTCTGACTTACAAAGTTTGCACTCTTTTTTTCTAGCCTCATAATGGTGAAACAAAAGATCCTCACTTTACCAGGATATGTTCTGGTTTCAATTAAAGTTATTTTGTCTAGCTTTGAGAGTAAATGTGACTAGAAGATTTTAAACTAAGGGACATATTAACTAAGATATGTATTTGAATCACAATACATAAAATATCTATCAATTATTTTTCAGTTGTATGCAGTGTTTATGAGTGTATCACAGAGGTACACAGCAATAAACTTCACAGCAACTTGTGGTGTGTATGAGCGTATTACAGTGCTCCACAGAAATAAACCTCACAGGAATGATTGATGTCTATGAGTCACAGAGCTCTGAATGAATAAAACTCACAATACAGAGCAGTGTGTATATATGAGTGTTACGGATGCTGGTACCCCCAAGCTCGGGAACCTCCATCTGGGCACCCCTTTCCGCTGAACCCAGGAGATATTCGTACCCCCCCACAGAATAGCCGACACATAGACTGTGAGAGGAGTCCTTGGAGATGGAACACCAACCGCAGAATGCTTTATTCAGAGGTTTTCAGTTACACATTCAAATGTAAAAGACACGCCTCTGCATTCCCTTCCTCCAGATCCTCCCAAAGCCTCTCAGAGCCAACCCCTCCCCAAACACACACACACTGATCTAACAAAGGAAACTGATAAAGAGTTTTGGTTCAAGCCAGAGTTGGGGGAGGGGGTAGAAGCATGATAAATGGTAACAGATTGCAAGCTCTTGAGCAGGGTCCTCTCCTATTGTTCTGTGAATGCAACTTGCATGCACATGTTATCCTGTCATCCATTGCACAGCACTATGGAACTTGTTAGTGCTTTATAACAACTTGTAACTGTAACATACCGATACACACATGGACAAAAAGCACAGCACATCACACAACGCTCTACCCTATATAAAGAGCAATGAAATGTAAAGAAAAATAAATGCAAATAAACATTGGGGCGGCCCTTCCGTCACATAGAGTGTATCACAAACTCCACAGCAATAAACTTCACAGTAGAATGCAGTATGTGTATGAGCGTATCACAGAGCTCCACGGTAAAAAAAACAGTATGCGCGCTGTGTTTGAGTATATCACAGTGCTCCAGAGCAGTAACACGCACAGTAATGCGCGCTGTGAGTGAGACAAAGATATTTCTAAAAGCTGTGAATTCTTAGATCATAGGATTTAAGGTTTGTCTGTCTTAAATTACACTATTTATACAGTTTATTTTGTATCACTTGCATTAGTAGTAGTGTCAGTGTCCTCATGTTTCAGTTTCGCCTAATACCTCATAAAGTTTAGAGCCTCCTCTGTTCATAGGACACCAAGGAGAAAAGAGAATGTCCTCCAGTATGGCCAGTGGAAGGACAAATGGAAATATTTCTTTACAGTGACTTTCCGCTAGCAATAAGAGGAGACAGTGGATTGCATTGTGGTACTGAAGTTGAGTACTGGATTTTTTTCAGCTAATTCAATTCGAATTTTCACATCTAATTTTATTTTGTGTTAATTGGTTTTATAAATGCAAAGTCACTTTTACAGCAGCTTTTCACAGATGGTATTTTTGTAAACAGAATTTTTTTTTACAGTTGCCAATAATAATTGTAACAGGAGTTGGAAAATAAAAGTAAAACCCTCAAAATAGGTAAAATAAATATTGTCCTGTTATGGGGGCTATGCATATGATTACTCTTTAAACCAGTGTTTCTCAAACCTGTCCTCAGGACCCTCCGCCTCACAAGGTTTGCCAGATATCGGAAGTACAGCACAGGTGATATGATTTGCTGCTCAGTGATTGCAGGATTCAATATGTATTTCCCCAAGGTGATCTGCAAAATCTGGTGGCCTGGTTGAGGGTCCCGAGGACAGGTTTGGGAAACAATGCTTTAAACAGTGGCAGGTCACATAACGCAAAGAGTGCATTATCATCTCAAAATGAATCCTCAGTGTTTGTTAAGAACAGAGCCCCAGCAGCAGTCACCCTTTTTGGCCATCAAAGAGGACTACTACAGTAAAAACAAAACCTTGGGAATAACGTTTCCAATAATTTTTTACTGTATAATTAATGAAAAGTGGTTTTCTAGAAAGCCACTGGTTCCCAACAGTGGATTTATGGAAAATCACTTAGTAGTGAAATGATTAACACATAATATCTTACCTACAGATTACAGTTAAGGAGTCCACCAAGATTATTACCAGATGATATATAACTGAAAAAAACATTTACCTAGTGTTTATTCTTAAATACACTGGGCCCAATTCCAAGGTTGGCGATAAAATAACTTCTCAAGGCATTATACATAACGCCTTGACAAGGTATCTCATCGTCTGGAATTCCTATTCCAGTTTTGGCATTAACTGGGCTTGCGCCTCAAGTGTAGCTCGTCCTTGCTCTTGATTACTGTAAATTAACGTCTCCTTTGTAAAGGAGGCATTGCTTTTAACCTCCGCAGTGAAATACTGTCTCATTAAAGCTTAAGTGATTTTGCAGACTTTTTTGCTTACAGTCTCCCTCTTTTGCGTCCGCCTTGGAATAGGATCTGTGTTCTGTGTATGTGTGGAGTTACAGCACCAGCCCTAGCTAAACTGGTGACATGTGCTGCTTGTATTTTATATATACTTCTCTAGAAAGCTCAAGTTGCTTAGGTGCCAGCATATCATATTATAAGAAATAATTGTCCCAGAGGCTTAGAAACATAGCCTTTGGTGCACAAGGTAAACTGTCTGGTTCTACCACTAGATATAGGAGTTAATAAGCTGTGAGAACATAAAAGCCGGCCTTAAAATCCAATAACCTAAAATGATTTGAGAGACACATTGCATCGTACTAAGGTAGCACTATTTGATCCAATATTAATATCCCTATGTCATTGTCATTTATATTGGTTTTCTCATTATTGGAATATATTGCCTCCCTGTCTTTCTGCATTTATTCAATTCATTTTTTGGTGATTTATGCTAAGTGCAAAAATATAAAATATACTACGCTCTGTGCACACAACTGAACATTTTTCAATTGTATCTGGTCAATAAGCATCTGTCATTTATTTGTCCAAATTCTTTTAATAAAAATGAGCAACACACAATGTTCTCAGCAGGAGAAATATAGCTCCAAGGACATAAAACAGTGCAGTGTCGGTAACGGTTCAGCTGACACACTTACTCTGAGTTTTCTTCCAAAAACTGTCACTTTCCCCTTGGCCTGCTCTTTCCGAAGACGCCACTCGATCGAGTTCAGCCCATTTTCCATAGGCAATGAAATATTTCGTCTTCCTATTGTAGGTGTTACAGTACCGGTGAGGATATGAGGTTCACTGTGGAAACTGATGCCCATGCCATTGGCGTACATCACCCGCAGAGTTCCGTTGCTGCATAACTGGTAGCTGTTTCTTACTTGATCTGGAAAAAGATAGAAGAATATAATTTAGGAAAGATATTCATGATTTTTGTTATATACTACATCAGTGGTTAATAACCCCGGTCCTTAAATACCCCTAGCAGGACCTAACAGGTTTGGCAGATATCTGATGAACAGCACAGGTGATATGATTTGCTGCTCAGTGATTGCAGGATTCAGTCTGCATTTCCCCAAGGCAATCCTTAAAATCTGTCCTATTAGGGGTACTTGAAGACCAGAGTTAAGAACCTCTGTACTATATAGTGTGTAAGGCAGAGCTTGTGGTGACGCCATGTTTTATCAACAGTATTTTACGGATATCTTGCCATAAAATGATATCACACATAAGTTAGGCAAAGTGGGAGTACAATCAAGTACCGGCTGGGTGGAGTAGAGGTGACATCGCTGCTCTATAACGTTGGAGACACATGTTCGAATCCCAGCAAGAGCACCTCTCCAGTATGTGTCCTTGGGCAAGACACCTAACAGTACATACTCGCCACCCAGGACATACTTGAAAACGAGAGAAATCTCAATGTATCCTTCCTGGTAAAATACTTTCTAAAAAAAAAATATATATATATATTGAAAACCAGTGCACCTGGACCACCAAATTTATGTAGAGAAATAAAGCAGAGGACTCAACAGAAACCTTACTGGGTCGAAACGACACTGGGCCTTGGTGGTTGTCTTGGGATGGTGAAATAAACAGTGTAAAAAATCACAAAGCATTTGGAGTTTAAGTACCTTTTCAATTTTACATGCTATATTAATCACCAAGCTGGCAGTCAGATGGTTAATTGTAGGAAACCTCAATGCCTTCCTCCGGAAAAAAGAATTAGAACAAGAGCTATACAGAGAATGCAAATGAAGTCCCATTTGATTCCAATCAGTTCTGTGAAAAAATACAATTCTCTTCGATGGCGCTTTAACGCATAAATGCAGATAGGCACGTTTTCTGCTAGGTTTTTTTTATGATCTTACTTGGATTTGCCAGTGTCATTTCCGCTGATATAATGCACCTGTATCGAGAGCATCCCGCTTTTATGGATTTTCTCTCGACTTTCATTTCTAAATAGAATTAAATAAAAAGGAAGAAACCACTTTTGCTCAAAGGGCTCTTCTCTGCGAGCTGAGATCAGCAGAACAAAACAGATTAGTACAAGAAGATCAATTGCTTATGTTTCTTTTATTCTTAGACATTTAGATATGTGCCCTGGGGGATAGGCTGTTGAACCTAACATTTGAAGAAAGGATCTACTGTGCTATTGCTAAAGCTTACAGACAATACTATCTGATTATCACCGGGTTTTCACAAGCCAATACATCAATATGAATTCTTTGCTATCTTGTTGACTATCTCATTGTCTGTTTGAAGTTTGTGGTCATCTGCTCTCTGTCATGGATAAAACTGACATGCTCTTCTAAAAGAATTATTTCTTCACCTGAAACATCCACCAAGGCCAGCTGAAGACAATCTCTGCTAATAAGATTTGCCTCGGCTGCGGCCACTCATAAATCCCTACAAAGGGCGTAATATTTCATTTATGGTGCTCAGCGGTCACAATAGTCTTTGCGTTTGAGAATCGGGTATTCAAAATTCTCTGTATTAAAAGGATTTTTGTAATAATAAAAAAAAAGCATATGTTTCTTTTATAAAATTACCAATATTAATGTTGTTGTAATTCAAATGTAACACTGTATTGCGCAGCTTGTTCCTGACATGGAAAGTAACTCATTCAGTGCCGATGCGGTGAGTAGATCCATGACACAGAAAGAATTCAATCAATGAATAAATTAACACAAATAATTAATAATAAATAAATAATTTTACCTTTTAGTATAAGCTACTACATATATATATATATATTACGATTTTACAGATGTATACACATACATATAAATGGCTCATCTTGCTGATTCCATTTTTCCACTTATTCTATTATATGACACAACATTAGATAGTTGGAATCACATATAATCTCCCTCTGGGTTTCGTTGTATTCTCACAATTGAATGTATGTTCCTGCTGAGACATTTACATTGCAGACGTGCATGCTTGTTCCATGATGGTTTTCGTAATGGTCTCATGTACAGCTGAATGCCTGAGAATATGCTATTATTATTTTTTTGCAATATATATCTACGTATAGTATTTCTTTGTGATTCTGCTGTAGCAAAATCACTTAACACAAGAGACATAAAAAGAAACTCACCCCAGGTCTCATTGTGATCATGGCAACACGATCTACCACCTCCTCTTAGCATGCCCTGCCACCTCATTTCACTGCAAGCGAAGGACACTGAGAGCACACAACAGTCAGTGTCCTTACACTGACCATGTGCATTACCCACTTACAAGAGCTTGTGCTTGTGCTCACATAAATCTCCAAGGAGTTGTCTGAGACAATGGCAGCACTGGCAAACGATGCCACTTCCAGTATATATTAACAGTTCTCAATTATCGCCACAACAGCTAATTTGTAATAGGGAGTCGCTTACGGTTACAATCTTCTGTCAAAGTTTACCAATATCAATTCAATCATACTAGCTCGGTTGTAATTGAGCCCATAGTGCAGAAGGTCAACAAACTTGGTCCTCCAGATGGTTTGAAATTACATGTACCGGGGGGCGTGGCCTGGCAGCTGATGGAGAAGGCTGTGTGAAGCACGAGCTCCTCCGCAGATTCCCACACCAGAACGTTTTAGGCATCCAGCGGACCCCGAAATGGGCAAATTAAGTAAGGCAACAGGTGTCCAGAGGCAAGGGGAGAAAAATCGCGGCGCTCCAGCGACTCCCCTGCGGCAATTTTTCACCCCGCAATCAGACCGCGCCGATGGGCCGGAAGCGCACGCTCGATTTGGGCAGCACGAATTACTGGAGGCCCCGGCTTCACCGCGGCCTACCCTGGCGCCCGAACCCACAACGTCCCCGGCTGCTATGGACCTCAATTCACAGGGGGACTGGATGAGCGCTACCCCAACACAATGCAGGCCCAAATAGTTTCTCAAAATCCGCCTTCCCAGATAAGGCCGGAGGCCTACCCCGCAGCGCTTGCACAAGCTGGGCAGAGCTCCCAACTCGAGCCCCCGGCTTCTCTGCGGCCTACCCCTTCTTTTTTGTCTGCCAACACCCAGGGACCTGGGAATAACGGGCATCTTTCCACGATTGACTGGCAATCCATCCTGAACAACCTCCCAACTAAATCTGACCTGCGAATTGCTAATGAAAATTGAGCACCACCATTATGTCAGAACTGCACCATATTCGCACAGAGATTCACGGTTTAACTGCAAAGGTTACTCACTTGGAGGGGGAATGTGACACTCTCCGTTTGCAAGCTGGTTCTACTGCACGTGCTGTACAAGTTCACACTTCACAGATGCAAAGCATGGCTCTCCACCTCACTGATCTGGACAATAGGGGCAGACGCCAAAACCTCCGGCTCAGAGGTCTGCCAGAAACCGAGGACTCACCCTCTGCCCTGAAACAAGTGCTGCTGCATATCTTCAATGCCCTCCTTGACAGGCCGCCTCAATCTGAGATTGACTTTGTTCGGGCTCACAGGGCCTTACGACCAAAGGGACCCCCCGGCAGCCCCCCGCGGGACGTTATATGCTGCTGTCTCGCTTTGACCTGAAGGAAGAAATTCTGCGCCAGGCTAGAGCATCACTACGGAATTCTCGTTTGAGGTGTGAACCTGCAGCTATTCCCAGACCTTGCTCCGGCTACTCTAGCATACAGGTGGGCATTCAAGCCGCTAACTAGTGTCCTGCTCACGCAACAAATACGCTATCGATAGCAAATGCCGACGGGACTCTCAGTGACGACTCCTGCGGGCCAATTTTTGGTACAGGAGGCTGAAGATCTTCCAGAACTGGCTCGTCTGCTACAACTGCCACCTATTTCACTGACGTGGCCTGACCCTCTGGCACTGTATAATGGTGGTCTCGGAAGGCCGCGACCACGGCCACCTTCTCAGCGTGCTCGCCTTGACCGTCAACAAACTGCCCGGGGACCGGGGCCACAGATGTGAGACTCCGTGCTCAAGCTGAAAGTCCACACAGGCTGACAGCAACACATGACCTACATTCCCAACACTGGACTTCCAATTCGCAAGGCTTTTTGACTTCTTTTTATTTTTTTTTCTCTTATCGCGCCTTTCTATTACACACTCCGGCTAACGCCCAGATTTGGTCCGGAAAGACACCTACCCCAAGGCCTGCGATCCCGGTCTTGCTGACCTTTTTTCTGATATAACTCCGCGACACTTGTCGCCAGTACTCAATTGCGTAAAGGTTTAACTTTGTTATATTTATTATTATTTTTCTCTTTTCTTTTCTTTGCAGGGGGGGAGTGGAATCTGGATTAGGATTTTATCCGAACTGTCTTGAACACAGACTTTTTCTCTCCCTCCCCCCCGAAGATGGGGCCCAAGCTTGAGGATCGCTTGTTGCGCCTTCCCTTGGACTCTCGGACGAGATGGGTCCTGCTGGTTTGAAATATTCTTTTTCTTTTCTATTTTTCTCATACAACGTTCAATGTATTATTGTATTGATATTCAGTGTTATTTGGGGGGTCTGCGGAGGCCCCGATGCATAAATAGAGTTTAGTTCCCGCGAACGCTAGGTCACGTTCTCCCCACCGAGGTTGGTTGACACGTGAAGTGGACAGGATACCCGGACCACTGGTTGGTCTGTTGGATTCTTCCTGCCCGCCGTCAACCCCGCCTCTCCGAGTGTATATAGTTACCACTTACTACCCATTCCCTTAGATCCCCGGTTCCCTTCCTTACCCCTTCCTGTGGGAGTGGGGGTTGGCCTAGGGAGCTCCTTCGCTATCCTTCAATAATGGCTGTGCGTCAGGAACCTCTCATGTTAATGTCCATTAATGCCAGTGGCCTAAACATACCTGAGAAACGTTCGGGGGCTCTATGTGATTTCCAGAAAGCACGTGCCTCAGTGGTGTTTATCCAAGAATCACACTTTAGAGAAGGGGCGGCCCCGAGACTCACAAACTCCTGGTTCCCAATAGGCTTTTTTAGTAACAATGCGGTGGCCAAATCTAAGGGCATGGCGATTTTATTTCACAAATCTGTCCCCTTTGTCCAACAAGCAACTCTATCCGACAAAGATGGCCGTTATGTAATGGTAAAGGGAGAAATAGCGGGACGCAAGTATACTTTTGCAAACGTCTACGCACCGAACAAGGGACAACATAGATTCATGAACAAATTGCTTCCTCTCATCACTGAGTTCTCTGAGGGCTGTCTAGTTTTAGGGGGCGACTTGAATGTACCACTGGATCCCCGCCTTGACATGTCCTCGGGACGCTCAGCTGTCCCCCCACATGTCACTCGCTCTATCTCCAAATTGTTGCATACACACAGATTAGTGGACTGTTGGAGGGCAATGCACACGGAGGACAAAGACTACACCTATTTTTCACACCCTGCGCAGATCTATTCTCGACTGGATTATTTCTTTATACTGCACTATTATTTATCTGATTTACAATCAGTCCGGATTGGATCTTTGACATAGTCTGACCATGCCCCGGTCACAATGCGTCTTCTTTCCCCTCTGCATCGCCCTGCCGTCCCAGCCTGGCGACTTAATGAATTCCTCCTGACTGACCCCCCGACTTCAAACGACTGTGAAGAGACCCTAGCCCTATATTTTCAGGACAATGACACGCCAGATGTGTCTCCACTGTCCATCTGGGAAGCACATAAATGTGTCATACGTGGGTTTTATATTCGTAAGGCGTCAGAGCAAAAAAAACACAGGGAGGCAGCTACAATCGATCTCTTAGCTCGCATTCACAACCTGGAGACCTTACATAAGGAATCCCTTGACCCTGCCCGGTTAACCGACTTAACAACCCTACGCCGGGAACTGGCCACTCTTCTTAATTCCACGTATCACCGACACTGTTTACGTTCCAAGACATTTTTCTTTGCTCATGGAGACAAGAGTGGGAGACTGCTGGCTCGTATGCTACGTGCCCGCCATTCGACTACGTACATTGCCAAAATCAGGGACACACATGGCAAAACACAACATCTACCACACCGCATTCTCCCTACGATTCGTTCCTACTTCGCGACTCTATATGACCTGCCCACTCTGGAGACGGACGCAGGACGCACACTTCATTCGCAAAAGATTCATGCCTATCTCTCCCAACACGTCACGCGACGCCTGACACCTGAAACTGCCCTACTGTTAGACGCACCCTTAACTATAGAAGAATTGAGCGACGCGGTAAAATCTTCTAAAACGGGCAAGTGCCCAGGCCCAGATGGCCTTCCCCTGCAATATTATAAACGATTTGCCAAAATTCTCTACCCCAGATTCCTGGTGGCTTTTAATGCCATTCTGGAAGGCCACACCATTCCGTCCCAAACTCAGGCGGCCAACATATCTTTAATTCCTAAGGAAGGTAAAGATGCTGAGCGGTGCGACAGCTACCGCCCCATCTCCCTATTAAATTGCGATCTCAAACTGTATGCAAAGATCCTGGCCAAACGACTTACACCTTATGTCCCGGGGTTGATACATCAAGACCAGGTGGGATTTGTGGCAGGGCGGGAGGCGCGAGACAACACCATACGGGCACTGACGATCATGCATAGGGCAACGAGAAGGCCTTCTCCTCCTCTCTACGGACGCGGAGAAGGCCTTTGACAGAGTAAACTGGGAATTCTTGTTTGCAACTCTTTCTCAGGTTGGACTAGGTCCTAATCTATGCACCTGGATCCGGGCTCTATATTCGGATCCAACTGCACGGGTTTGCGTGAATGGGATCTATATGGAACCCTTTAAGATAAGGAACGGTACTAGGCAGGGATGCCCACTCTCCCCATTGTTGTTTGTATTGGCATTGGAGCCCTTCCTGTCCTCTGTAAGGGCTAGCCCGGACATCCGAGGGATCCGGACTGGCCGGACGGAGCACAGGGTAGCTGCTTTCGCGGATGATCTCCTTTTTTCGTGACTTACCCAGAAACGACTTTACCCAACTTACTGAAAGCTTTTGAAGTATACGGTAACCTCTCCAACTTGAAAATTAATTTCGCCAAGTCCTTCCTGTTAAATGTGTCCATGCCGCGGTCGAAGGCTCAATCCATACGGCCAAACTTCTCGATCCAATGGGCCGAGGATAGAATTAAGTACTTGGGAATTTGGTTGACCTCTGACCATACTTTAATGTTCAGAGACAACTTTGCGCCCATGCTCGCGACTATCTCCACGGATCTGAAGGCCTGGAACTATCTGTACATTTCTTGGCTGGGTCGCGTCCAGGCAATCAAAATGAATGTACTCCCTCATATTTTATACCTCTTTCAGACGATTCCCATTGACCTCCCGCAAACCTTTTTTCGGGACCTACAGACGCAGATCTCAAATTATGTGTGGAGGGGATCCCGACCGAGACTAAAATTTTCCATCCTTACCCTACCTAAAGCACGGGGGGGCTTGCCATACCAGACTTCGCGATATACCATACGGCTTGTCACCTTCAGCGTATTCTGGAATGGGCAAAACCCCGCAAACTCAAAGCGTGGGGGGTGGTTGAACAAGACGAAGCCAGGATTCCCCTCACTGTCCTCCCTTGGCTGCCTAAACTGCAAGGGCTACGCCGGGTACGTGATCTACATTACACCTCAGCTACACTACGCATATGGCATCGAGTAATGCGTGTTTTAGACCTGTCCTCCGACCCGTCGCCGCTTACGCCGTTGTTATGCCAAGCCTCCACGCCCACGTCTTACACCCCGTCGATATTCACAGACTTGCTGCAAACACAAACACCGCGCATTCGTGACGTATTTCGAGACCAACAACTTGCCTCGCTTACTGATATACTGGGCGATAGGGCAGTGACTTTCCTACGATACTTCCGATATCAACAGATCGCTAGCTTTATCAGATCTATACCCCAACGAACAAAACTGACCCGCCCTCTAACAGAATTTGAAAAACAGTGCATGACAGCTGACCTACTGCCACATGGCGTGTCCTATTTATACGAACTCCTCCAGCGCTCAAATAGAACCCCCCGCCGAGGTTTATGGGCAGTTGGGAAATGATGTTAGAAACTACTCTGTCCGACTCCCAATGGGGGAAAATCTGCGACCTTACACACCACTGCTCGGTCTCATCGAAAACACAGGAGACGGCATATAAATTACTATCCCTGTTGTATAAGACCCCTGAACAGCTTAGCCACGTGTTTCCTGATATGTCGGATGAGTGCTGGCGTTGTGGTGAAAGCCCGGGATCGGCACTTCACATATGGTGGTCTTGTCCAGTAATTCACCTATATTGGGAAAAGATACATAAAATCACTCAACTGTTCATAGAACCTCCCCTCGACTTCCGACCAGCCACCATTCTATTACATCATGTACACTACGCTACTTCAGGTTACAAAAAAATCGGTGTGTATCCGCATTCTGAATGTTGCCAAAAGTCTAATACCCCTATTTTGGAAGCAAAGGGTGAGCCCTCCCATGCATCTTTGGCTCTCTAAAATGGAAGAGCTCCATAGAGTCGAACAACTGTACTACTCAATGAACGGTATGACGGCCCAATATACTCATATTTGGAGTACTTGGATCCTCCAATCGGGGGGAGCAGAATTTCGTGCCTTGTTACTGTAATTGAGCCAATGTGACGTTGTATCTGACCACATTCCTTCTTAAGACGCTCTAGTCTCTACCCTTGACGTATAGTGAATGCACTGTTTTATGGTTTCTGTGCCCAGTAGGGATTTGCCCAAATTCCCAGGCCATTTCCCCTCTCCCCAATCCCCCCTTTTTTTTTTTTTTTGGTCTTAGTTTAATTTACCCTTTCCACGTGATCCCAATAACGTTAATCTGACTTGATGCTGATACTTAGTCTTCTAAATCTGATTCCTAACTCGAATGTAAAAGATACATGTTTTATGATGATGCCACCGCCCAGCCTGCGAGCTGATGACTTTGATACATGTACAACTTTCGTATATCTTTGTTTGCTGTGAAAAATTAAAATAAAATTTTTTTATTTACAAAAAAAGAAATTACATGTACCACGATGCTCAGCTACTCATTAGAATGGATGATCCTCACAGTATTGGCATGTATTAAAAGGGGAATTCACTCTCGGGATGAAAACAATTTTGCCTCTTTGTAAATCAATGGTAAGCCTTGAATATGCTGTGCAATTTTGGGCACCTGTCTAAGGAAAGCATATTATGGTGCTAGAAAAAGTGCAGAGACAGGCGACTAAATTAATAAGGGGAATGGAAGGGTTAAGTTACAGGTATGGTTACAGGTATGAGGAAAGGCTAACAAGCTTAAACCTGTTTAGTTTAGAGAAACGGCACCTTACAGGGGATCTGATAACTTTATATAAATATATACAGGGCCATTATAAAGCATTGTCTGGAAACCTATTCATTAACAGGACTATACACAGGACAAGGGGTCACCCATTTAGACTGGACGAAAGGAAATTCAGCCTAAAGCATAGGAAGGGTTATTTTACGGTGAGAACAATAAAGCTGTGGAATTATCTGCCTGTTGAGGTGGTTGGGTCAGAGACTGTACAGACTTTTAAAAAATGACTGGATGACTTCCTGCAAAAAAATAATATTAAGGGTTATAATATTTAATATGTGGGTGAAAGCTGCTTGATCCAGGAAGAAATCTGACACCATTCAGGGGTCAAGAAGGAATGTTTTCCCATTGTGTTGCATATTGGCGAGCGCTTTAGACTGGGTATTTGCCTGGTGAAGCCTATAATGATGTGTGAAAGTCTGAACCCGATGGACGCATGTCTTTTTTCAGCCTATGTAACTATATGTAACTCAAGGTAAATGTAGTTCCAAAACATCTGCAGGGTCAAAGTTGCTCACCCCTGTCCTTATGTACAGAAATAACCATAACATAAATTGAAACAAAGCGAGCTATGAAATAATGGTTATGGCATGGCAGTTGGCACACTACCAGAAATGCCAGAACTGGTTTGGAGTTATCTTATCGTTAGTAGACATTTATTTCCAAGGATTTTTTAGCCTTATTAGGCTTCGTATGAAAAGTTAGAAGACTAATCGAATAATTTTTATGACTAGGAAGTCATATTCTTCCGGCTCTAAATGAGCTAGCTAGAAACGTCATGGACATCATTCAGTATCCCCTGGCTATTAATTGATAAGAGAACATTTTTCCCAACTCATAACAGTTGCTAAATAGATTTAGGAACTGATAGGAATGGTCGAACCTGTAGTAACAAATGCCTTTTCTTTCATTATTGTCTGCAGTAAAACTGTAAACTCATGCAAACATTTAGCAGCTTGTTACCATAAAGGAGATGGAATAGTCCAGTGTGACACTTAAACAGCGGAATCTCTCTCCCTTTAAGTACATTAGAATGTTAATTATAGACAGATCGATGTTATCTCGCAAAAAGCTTTAAAGACCAAACGGGGCTGTTCATTAGATGTGACTATAAAGAAACTACAGCTGTGTCCATGCAATCAATGAAGGCGGAATACACCAGTTGGGAGGCACCCTATTGTTTTAAGTTGTAGCTGTTTCCATGGTACAGTCTGTGTGACCTTGAAAAAAATTGCAGACGCTACATAACACGTGTAAACAGACAGCAATGTGTATAATACGCGCACCAATGTGCGTGTTTCTATGGATGAGGGAAGGAAATGTGTCGATTATGGAATTTATTCATTACACGTGGATTTATGGAGCTAAGACGGAAATTTTACATAAAAATAACTGAATCGAAAACAACGTTAACAACAAAAAGAATAAATATAAAAATTAGAATTCAGTTTCTTTTTTCAGCTTGACATATTTTCCCTAAAATTAATATTGCCCATAATTCTCTATTTTTTATATTTATCAGTGCTGTTATTGGAAATATCCAGTAACTGTCTGAGTGATATAAATCTATTATAACATTTGTCCAAGGGATTTTCTCTTAGGCAGTATATGAAGGTTTGCAGAAACTATTTTTTTTTCTATGTTTGACTTGGAGAAACACTGAGGAAATTTAAAAAAAAAAAGTTAAAAAAGTACTCTTCCCCGATGAAATGACAGCCAAGGTTTATAATATATTCTATATTGCAAGGAACATGTCTGGGAAATTCCTCCAGAAGTTCCACCAAATTTAGAACTATGCTGTAACAAATAGGACAAGGAAGCAAAAATCATCGAGTGATCTGAGCAAGTGGAATCTCTGTAATATCAGTCAAAAAAATAGGTTGGTGTGACCAAATGAATAGGAAAAAAAAAACTATTTGTACAACTACTTGTACTGCTCAACTGAAAAGTGTCGCGCAAGCTCCAACATGTACAACTCACCCGCGATAGACAAGTTGTATCTTGGCTGATCACGTAAATAAATTTTGGCTGAATCTGGAGTAGTAGTCAACGTTTCCTATGTCAAATAGCCGAGTCAACAAAATTGCAACAAAGTTGTGTTTGCCTAATGATTTGGAGTGACCTCTCTGCCCACAGGAAGTTAGGGTTAGAAGACCAACTATACTTCTTAAATGGCTTGTACTGGCTTAATAGTTGTGTTAGCGCTGCCTATGCATTCGGAGGGACCACTCTGCCCACAGGAAGTTAGGGTGAGAAGACAATCTGTACTTCTTTTATGGCTTGTGTTAGTACTAAATCTTAAAGTTTATAATTATGATACTTTCTTTCCAGTTATTTATGTTACAGACATAAATGACAAAGTAAGATTAAAAAGGACAAGAGGAAAGTGGAAACAAAAGAACTAGCTGACCTGTTTCAGAAGAATATTGCATTCTGATTGACAGGGTGGATGTTTAGCCAGTAAAAATATTGACTTTGGGCATTGTACATTGGTAAAGGGATTTATCCAGAAAAAATTTTTTATGCTTTGAAGAAGAAATAAATGAGTGGCACCAGTGCACTCCAAGAACCAAGTGCAGCCTCCAGTGATTTCTTTCTCTATCAATCAAAATATAGCTGAAATTGAAATCAAGGTCATGGGACAAACATTTACGGATGGAGATACGGTAAAGGAAGTCCATAGTATGTAAATTTTTGTGACAGCAGAAGGAAATATAGGCATATCCCAAGATCTGAAAATTTGTTTTTGGAAGTCTTTTTAAATGTCATTCTATTGTTTTTAAAGCAAGCCTCAAATCCAATATGGCAAAAACAGCATGTTAACAGTTAAAACTATTTAGTAATATTCTACCTTTTAAGGAGTTAATCTTACTATCCCCTTCCAGAGCATAACAACCCTACTTCGCATCCCTATCTTCCTGGTCCACAGCAGGGAAGGTGGGGTGGTGACACAGAAGGTGACAGGAAACAAGCTTTATGTGCAGAATATACAACTAGAAATTGAATAAAAAAAAGCTGTTTGTCATTTTTTTAAATTTTAAGTGAATCATGATGGATGTGGCAGTGCATAGACTATGGTTAGTGTAACTCATCACTACAGGAATACTGTATATTTTTGAGTGTTCTGGTTTATATAACATATTCTTAAAAGGAATAGTTATTCGACTTGATTAACGATTTCCTTTCAAATTGTAAAAATGTGAGACATGTTCGCCTTAAAATTCTTTATTATGGAACAATTTATTTTTCCTTCACATGACTTATTAAACCTATAGCTTGTATAGCTTGTACTTTACTGGGCACATTCAACTAAATCAATATACGTACGTGGATGCACATTCATGTTAAAAATGTATCTTTTGTGTATGAGGAATGCAGTTATTTCGTTCTGTCAGTATTTTACCTTGAACAACAGTATAGGACGCTTCAACTGAAGAGAGGTTGGTGATAACAGTGACATCGTCATCCCGGTTGGAATTTTCTATGTCAATAGTAATGGATTTTTCCATTTCACGGTGGAGACTGGTAACAACTCCGGTTGGCCGTGTTACATTCGTCAGGCGGCCTTCATTGTCATAGCTAAAATGGAATCAATTAAACAACATTACTTCGTAGAACAGCAGTAATAACACAGATGACAAGTTCACTGGCAACCTTTTTCTAATTGAAGTGGATGAATTAGCAGAGAAAAGGTCAGCTTAGTATTAAAACCTGTCATAACGCTAGATTTCCCTCTTGCACAAGATGATCCACTGTGTTTTACTATATACTAAAAGGAATATAGGCTGCTCAAGGCTAAAGTGACATCTTACAATTTTATTTAAAAGGAATTTCCATGTGTTATGTGCCCTTTATTACCTGTCATTGTACAGAATCCACTATAACTTAAATTTCAATTAACTCACCTTATATATCTTTGAGAAACAGCTATAAAGTATTACAACCTGGCGTACCAAGTGTATGAGTGGTTTATTTTTTTTTCATAAATTCAATAACACCTTCTTTATAGTGCCTTGCCTCTAATTAAAGGAAGTAGGTGAGATATAGAGAAGCAAAACAGCACATCTATGTGCATCGTGTTAGCTTTGGTACTGTAGCAAAAATTGTGCTTTTGATCCAATTTTACTTGCGGGTTTAACAATGTCTTGGAAATTGTGAGAAAACCACTCTACACGTCGGGCCCTATTCCAAGGTTGATGCAAAAAGGGACAGTACGTTCATATTGTTTACCTTTTTTGCGTGCCTATTCCAAGGAAGTTCCCAGAAGGGAGTGCAGCGCAAGCCTGTACTTGCAGCGGCGCTTCGTGCCGTCGTGAGTATCAGCTCCTGGAATCCATAGGACTCCATGAAGCATTGGGCATCCTGGCCAGGAGCTTTGTGCAAGTCCAGCTTGCGCCAAGAGTAGAATACGGGGTCCAGGCAACAAGATAACTTCTCAAGGCGTTATGTATAATGCCTCGAGAAGTTATCTTATCACCAACCAGGGGCGGACTGACCCATCGGGCACTCAGGTGCCGCCCAAGGGCCCAGAAGGGAGGGGAGCCCGGATTGGCCTGGCTCAGAGGCATAGCAAGGTCATGAGGTGCCCGTGGGCAAGTCCCCCAATAGCGCCCCATGTGTTAGATAAACTGAGTAGTAATGCATTATGCCATCACTTTTAAATATGCTCACAGTGTGGGAAATGAGAATGTGAATTAAAGCAGCGACGTTGTTTGCATTATAAGCAAATAATGCCACTGTGTGTATGAACGTATCACAGAGCTCCACAGCAATAAAACTCACAGTAATGTGCGGTGTGTATGAGCGTATCACAGTGCACCCCAGCAGTAAAACTCACAGCAATGTGCGGTGTGTATAAGCGTATCACAGAATCCACGGCAATAAAACTCACAGCAATGTGTGGTGTGTATGAGCATATCACAGAGCTCCACAGCAATAAAACTCACAGTAATGTGTGGTGTGTGTGTATCACAGAATCCACAGAAATAAAACTCACAGTAATGTGTGCTGTGTATGAGCATATCACAGAGCTCCACAGCAATAAAACTCTCAAATAATTATAAATATAATTATATAAAAATCCAGGAATTCTGAAAAGTAAAAAAATTCCTTGCACAGTGCTATAATGACAGGGGGGGCACTGTGTTTCCCACCATGGTGTAATGCCCGGGGGGCACTATATCTGCTGTAATGCCAGAGCGATCACTGTGCCGCCCTCATCCTGTAATAACTGGGGGGGACACTGTGCTGTAATGCCTGGGGGGTCACTGTTTCTTCCCCCATGCTGTAATGACCGGGGGCACTGTTTCTGATAAAATGCCAGGGGGGGCACTGTGTCTGCTGTAATGTCAGGGTGCACTGTGTCTCCTCTCCATGCTGTAATGCCAGGGGGCACTGTCTGCTGTAATGCCAGGAGGGCACTGTGTCTGCTGTAATGACAAGGGGTCACTGCGTCTCCCCTCCATGCTGTAATGACTGGGGGCACTCTGCCTGCTAAAATACCAGGGGGGGCACTGTGTCTGCTGTAAGGACCGGGGGGCACTGTCTGCTGTAATGCAAGGGGGGCACTGTCTGCTCTAATGCCAGGGGCATGGTGTCTCCCCTCCCTGCTGTAATGACAGGGGGCACTGTGTCTGCTGTAACCTTCAGGAATTCACCCTACTCTGCTGTGTGGCACCTGAAAATGACATCAACATGCACCTGTGCGATTATGCTTCAAGGATGGTCTGGCTTCAATGGTCTGTCAATCAACCACAGGACTCTGACCTGAGTGGTTGCAGTCTCTCCCTGGACTGTGAAAACCTTGTGCTGTCTGGGGGACATCCTCCGTATCTTGCAGGGAAACCCCAAGATGTCCCCCCCCCACATCTTCCACAGCCAAGGGGTTAATTAGTTTGTACAACTATATACAAAGCAGTGTTTTATACAATGCTTGCTTATGAGAAAATGCAGATAATAGATTAGCGACACAGTCAGTGCCACAGTCAGTGAGCGCTGGCGGTCAGGTGACTGATAGATCATCAGCGATTGCCAGCGCTTGAGTCCAGACTCCTGTGTGGGACGTGGTCTGCACACAGATCATTTTCAGAGCCCACAGCCACTGGATCACCAGGGATGTAGAGAGCAAGGGTCCCGGCAACTGTCCGTGGGATCGGCCACTGGGACCAAAATTCTTGCCGCCGGCTTTGACCTTGGCATGGATCAGCAAGGTGTCCGCCCGGGACGGGCCATCAGCAAGAATTTGCCGCCCCATGGAATTTAACGCTTGGAGCCTTTGCTCCAAACGGCACCATGGTCGGGCCGGCCCTGGTGATATCTGTTCACAATTCTCTTGATTGGCATGTGGTACAAGCCCCTGTTTCACTTTCTTACTCCCAGCGATCCCTGCAATTACTGTTCATGCATAATTGGATGTACATGTAGGGCACCCCTTATTCAGAATTCTACAATCTAGAAGTTCTGAAAACTGGAATTTCATCACAGGACTCGGAGGCTCATATTTGCCTTCTCTTTCTTTATTTTCTCTCAGCAGCAAGAGGTTTAACATGTAAAATAGAAGAAAAAAGCTGTTCCCTCACAACAGGGAATAGCCACGCCCCCAACAGTCCCAATAGGTCAATCCATATAGTCCCTCCTCTGGTGTAGCTCCTCCTCTTTCTTGCTGCTTACCTCAAGGAGATAAGTACACTTGTTTTCTCTCTTGCACTATATATATATATTATTGTATTTTACTGTATTTTTGCTCATTGTAAAACTTTTCTTTTGGGACGCCGACTTTTCCCGGTGTTAGCCGCGGGGGTCGGCGTTCCCGTTTTATGTTCCCGTTTTATGTTCATTTGAACGCGGTGTTTTTACACTACATATTTATCATACATATAATTCCCCACTCACTATCTACTAAATAGGAGGAAATTGGGCATTGTTTTGTTTGTTTTTCGCCAAGAGTTCCGCCGACACCAACCTCCACCTCGCGGTTCCGCAGACACCGGATATACCCGCCCACTTCACCTCACAAGGTTCAAACGCGCCATTTTAGAAATAAGCGCGGTCTTTCATTCGCAATACAGAATGTCTCTCTCTAAACCGGACAGAAATTCCTCTCCCTCTCCACCCCGGGGCTCCGGGTCGGAGGTGAGTTCCATCCCACACTCCTCTCTATCTGAACAGCCGGCAGCGGCATCCCCGCAGCACCACCACCGGAAAAAATCTTCCAAACAAAGATTTGCAGCCCTTGAAGCTTCACTGAGGTCCTCCATTTCAGACACTGTGGCGGCAGCTGTAGCAAACATTCACACCTCATTCAGACACTCTATGCAAGACGCAGTCGCTTCCCTACAGATTCCACCTAAGGTGTCTTCCTGCGCTGCGTTCTCTCAGAAATCCCCTAATTATGCACGTGCCAGAGCTTCATCCCCAGAACAAATTGTGGAAGTCTCCCCTAGGGAGCCACCAAAAGATTTTAATATGGGCCACCACATAGCTGATATCCCCAAAGGTGCTTATGGAGGGGCTGGCATCCCCGCAGTGCTGCCAATTATAGATAGCGAGTCTCATCCTCGCAAGAGAGCTCCAGACCGCGGAGCGCAGGCTGCGGCCGAGATTAAGAGACCCATTCCTGACGAGTGGAGTCTCGTCCCCGCTAAAAAAAGATCAGGACTAGTGGATCCTGAATACGGGGAAGATGAAGGGGATTACCCCCTAGAGATATACGCACCTGATGATGACGATGACCTGATGATTTGGGGAGAAGAAGAATCACCTCCCGTGCAGGTCGGGGACACAATATATGATCCTGAGGGAAACCCTCTTTTTAACCCTAAGGACATTTCACACCCAGCATCCTCAGTGTGGATTCCACAACCACACATCGAGCGTTGGGTAGATAGCGTCATGCGCTGCCCACTAGACAAAGGCACGAGACAAACATTAAAAGCAGAGGGTCCTAGACCCACAACAACAGGCAAAACTTGCATTACGCCAGACGTAGACGAGGCATTTCAAAAAATTGCTGCGAGAAAAGGATGGTCTCCTAAAAAAGGAATAGACCTGGCTATACGCACATGCCAGGATAAGTTGCTGGATGCAACTGGACCTCTAGTTAAGGTCCTAGATATAGTGGATCAGGCAAAACTAGCACATATACCACTAGACCATGCTGAGATTGCCGGATGGCTGCAGAGATCCCTTTGCTTTCTGGGAAATGCCAATTCTGCCCTAGCTGTGGAAAGAAGGAAAACGATCCTATTGAAGATGGATCCTAAGCTTTCACATTTAGCTACCACTGACCTGGGGGTCAAAGCGGAAGGCCAATTATTCGGAGACCCATTCGCTAAAAGACTGAATACATACGTGGGTGCTTTCTCCATGATTGACAAGGCAGAAGCAACGATTAAGAAAGTGTTCCCTGGCCGGGTCTCCCACAGGGCCGGAAGAGGCAGGGGTCGCTTTTCCGGCCGCATGGGACCTTCCCGCTCCGCAGGCCCCGCTTATAACAACCAAAGCTACACAGATAATAGCGCCAACACTAGCTCCAGTTTCTTCCCGTCCAGAGCCAGACCTTGGCACAACAGATCTTTCCGTGGAGGCAGAAGTTCCTCCTTCAGGAAACCTACAGGTGAGCGATCTTCACATAATTCCTTTCTCTCACATGAGGATAGGGGGTCGTATTTCCCAGTTTCACCGAGCAAGGACACGTATTACCACAGACGCGTGGATTCTACATACTGTACAGGGTTTTCTAATAGATTTTGTAGACAACCCTACTGAACCTCGCGCTCCAGCGACATTACACTTCCAGCACACACAGTCACTACTGATACACGAGGAGATACAAGGCCTCATACACAAAGAGGCAATAGAGCTTGCCCCCACCCCTTCGGGAGGTTTTTGAGCAACATTTTTCTGGTGGCAAAGAAAGGCGGCGGTTCCCGCCCTGTCATAAATCTCAGAGAACTAAATTTTTTCGTTATGCACAGACACTTCAAGATGGAAGGCATGCACACGTTACAACACATCCTTCTCCAGCACGACTGGATGGTCAAACTGGATTTGAAGGATGCTTATTTGACGGTCCCGATACACGAATCCCACCGGGACTTCCTCAGATTCAATTGGCAGGGAACCACATGGCGTTTCACATGTCTCCCTTTCGGTCTCTCATCAGCTCCGTGGTGCTTCACGAAACTGTTGAAACCGGTGATTGCCTCCTTGCGAGCGCGCGGCGTGAAGATAGTTATATATTTGGACGACATTCTTCTGATGTCCCAATCTCGAGACACCCTACGGACTCATCTTCAATGGACGATATCCCTGCTACAGGATCTGGGATTTCTCATCAATACAGAAAAATCTCTCCTAACCCCAACGAGAAAGATCAAGTTTCTAGGTTTTCTATTGGACTCCAACCAGCTGACATTATCCCTTCCATCCACGAAGATGCGCAACATAAGAAAGGAAGTAGCCTCTCTCCTCCAGCACTCAGTTACTACCCTGAGATCTCTGGCCAGAGTGATTGGTCTACTAGCAGCAGCGAGACTGGCGATTATTCCAGCTCCACTTCATTATCGGGCCCTCCAACGCCTGAAGGCCCGTTCCCTCCGAGCGGGTCTGGATTACCCGGACAACATCCATCTAACGGACGATGCTCGAGTAGATCTCTGCTGGTGGCACGCCCACATGTCAGAATGGAACGGGAAACGTCTGTTTCCCTTACAGCCGACCCTCACCATAGATTCAGATGCCAGCAATCTGGGCTGGGGAGCTCACTGCGAAGGGATGGAGACAGGTGGACGATGGTCACCCGAGGAACGTATCCATCACATAAATGTACTGGAGATGATGGCAGGATTATTTGCAATCCGGTGCTTCACCAAGACACAAACTCCACTCTCAGATCCTCCTTCGCATGGACAATTTCCCAGCAGTCCGGTACATCAATGCCATGGGAGGACCAAGATCGGAACCTCTGACCCAGATGGCACAGAGGGTCTGGGATCTTTGTCTCCAGAACAATCTTTGGGTCCAAGCCAATTCATCCCGGGTCTGTCCAATCAGATCGCAGACTGGAACTCAAGACACATGACGGACGCAGGGGACTGGAAACTCCTATCATCTATATTCAACAAGCTTCAATCTCTTTGGGGTCCTTTTCAACGGGACCTCTTTGCATCGAGACTGAACGCACAAATACCACACTTCTTCAGTTGGAAACCGGACCCAGAGACTATAGCCACGGATGCGTTCCTCCAGGATTGGTCGGGAGACCGGCTTTACGCCTTCCCTCCATTTGTCCTCATAGCAAGAACCATAAAGCAGGTTCGACTTCACCAGGCGACGATAGTACTGTTGGTCTCCCACTGGCCGAGCCAACCGTGGTTTCCATCTCTGATGGAACTGGCAATAGACATTCCCAGGATGCTTCCACAATGTCAAGATCTACTGAAGGATCCCGACAACAATCCTCATCCTCTACTACAGGGCAACCTGGTCATGCTAGCATGGCTGATTTCAGGTTTGCCTGGCAGAGCCAAGGAATTTCGGACAGAACTGGAGAATTACTCCTGCAAGCCTGGGCCCCAGGTACTCGCAACGCATACAGATCAGCCTGGAACCGATGGACTTCTTGGTGCGTGGGAAGACACCAAGATCCCTTTTCGGCACCTCTAACTTCGGTCCTGGACTTCCTGACTTCCATATTCGACGCCGGTCTACAATATAGAACCTTGAATGTGTACAGATCGGCCATCTCAGCAGGACATGTTGGCTTCGCAGGGGTTGCAATTGGCCAACATCCCCTGGTGTGTAGGCTATTGAGGGGCACCCGATTCGCTAGACCTCCCCTTCCGAGATACGTTTCTACCTGGGACGTCTCCCTTGTACTAAGATTCTTGGAACGATGGCCGGACAACCAAATTCTGACACTACGGTTTTTTTTCTATGTGGTGCGCTGGCGATGTTATCCTTTACGCGCTCCGACTTCACGATTCTGATTAAAATCGATGTTTTTTCATGACTCAGTTCCTTGTGATTTGTTTTTCGCTACCATCGTGGATATACACTCAGTTATGGCTTAAATTCTAAACACTTCTCCGTGTTTCTGCTTCCATTTCAGAACAGTGAAATCCTCCTTCCGTTGTTCGGATAATGGTCGTCTTCCGCCCTTGGAATATGGGCTGCATCCTCCTCTCCCCGTTGGGATATCCTTGCTTGTTGGGTTCTGTTTACCTTATGTTTTCGCAAGAAAGAGGAGGAGCTACACCAGAGGAGGGACTATATGGATTGACCTATTGGACTGTTGGGGGCGTGGCTATTCCCTGTTGTGAGGGAACAGCTTTTTTCTTCTATTTTACATGTTAAACCTCTTGCTGCTGAGAGAAAATAAAGAAAGAGAAGGCAAATACTCGCCTCCGAGTCCTTATTGAAATTAGAACTTTCCGTTATATAATAGGAAAATTCAGAAATTTTTGGAGCCTTCCAGATTTTGGTGATGCTGGACCAAGGGAGTTCTGTACGGTTCCGGCTTTTCAGGAACTCCGCTCCCAAGTGCTGCAGCAGACCTTGGCACATGCTGGGAGCCTCAGGACATCTCTAGAAGGTGACATGCTGTTTAGAGTCAGGCTGAAACAGTGCATCATGTGTGCAAAAAAGGCTGTAAATCGCTCCAAGCACATGTACATGCACAGAGCTGCAGAAGGAAGATGATCGCCTCTCTCCCACTGAGATCTTCTTTCTCTGAAAGATCAGATTCTCCTGGATTCTGAAATCTGGAAGAATCTGAAATCCAAAATGCTTGGTGTCCTGTTCATTCCAGATTAGGGATGCTCATCCAGTATTTCCATATTGAAACATGGAACCAACTATTTGAGTATGACATTCTATTTATAATATCCTGCATGCTTTTCTGTGAAAAAATATTCCACTGCTATAAGTTGTCATATACAAAGGAATTGACTGTTTCACAAGCAAATATTGTGTTTGGTTGCCCTGTACCACATTTATTTTAATTTTTGTTTTTGATTAGTGACCAGATAAAATCTCTTATTTAATCCCTAGAACCTATAAAGCCCGGAGGTCTAAGGCTGGGGGTCACACGAGCGTTTTTGAGAACAGAAGGAACGTTTGTGAAAGTGGACGTTCCTTCCACTCTGACCCCGTGTGGTCACCTCACTGAGTGCAGTTAGTGTGCTAAGCGCTACAAAACTCGATCCTCCTATGGAGGATCGCACTTTGTAGCCCGTCCTACGTCCGTCGTAGCTTTTTGATGGGAAGGGTGAAAGCACGTCCGGTGGTAGCACACTCTACCGTGTGGCCCTCCCCATCGAGCTGTCACAAAGCGACAGACACAGGGAACAATGGTAACATGGACGCATTCATTGCGCTCATGTGACGGCAGCCTAAGTAGTTTCTGCGATCGTTTTAGATTAATTCGGCAGATGTAGGAAATTCTGAAGTCAGTGGCCTTTAATCTAAATGCATCTTTAATTAGTATTTTAATATACCTTTAATCCCTTAATACTCTCTAAAATATACAACACATAATATTCTTCTATTAATGTATTCATTAAATAAAGCCTGAGAAATGACGATCCAGCATGTCATATATGCACTTTACCTATAGATGTCACTGTTAGCAACAAAATACAAAGATGCAAAAACTATCAAAACAGAAATAAGGAATTCAAACACACTTTCACACTCCAGATTAGGATAACTTTAAAAAAAAAAATGTGCTTCACTAATTATTTATGTAAGTCAGTATCCCTATCACATGCTATGGGTATACATACGTTTAATACGTTTAATGCGCGTTATTGCTCGACGGATGAAAAAATGTGTGAGGATTGTAATTCCAGTGTTGATTTACGCGTGTCAACGTTTAACGCTTGGCGCACAAATTCACGCGTTGCGCGTGCGTTTTTTCACGAAGAATGTAATTTGGCCCCATATGTATTAAAAGAAAGAAGAACAATAATAAGTGAGAATAAAATCTATCACAGCAAACTAAAAGACAGTATATAAGTCACTGCAAATAACATTTAAATGACTAAGCAAATCATAATCTTATTTTGTCCACAGAGCTCCTTTCTCGCACTCACTGTGTGCAGCAGGGAATTTTGGGCTCAGACTTGTGAATGTTTATTGCAATATACCCTCAACCCCCCCCCCCTTTTCCTCAATAATATATATAACACAAAATTCAGAGCACTCAACTATACAGGTTAAAAACACTTACAGGTCTATTCAAAGCGAGGTGAAACTCAGGAAAATGACTTGAGAAGTGAAAATTCTAGGTCAAAATAGCCAAACCAGAAAAATTCTCCCATTTATCTCACTTTCCAAATCGGCTATTTGGTCTAGATTGTTCTCTTCTGCCAGTTCTCTTGCTTTTCACCTTTCTCCGAATAACCCGGATACAGAACTATTCAACGGAAGGTGAAAATCAGGAGAAGAGAACAATCTTGACCAAATAGCCTGTTTGGAAAGTGAGATAAATGGGAGAATTTTTCTGGTTTGGCTATTTTGACCTAGAAATTTCACTTCTCCAATTAATCGCCTGAGTTTCACCTTTCTTTGAGTAGACCTGATAAGGTATCAAATAAATGGTGGTTCCAGTTGCAAGAAGTGGTCACACTTTGCCTAAGCCTGCTGCCACAATGTCAGTGTATCCCATTTGCCAGGTGCCTCTCTATGTTAATCTATTGTCTGCTTTGATGAGAGTAAATGCGTTTCTGGGGACATTCATCCACCTGGAGCAATCTGCAGAATGCAAGGTTAAAGTAGGTCCTGCAATGGAGAACCTGTAAACCATGTGGCATGGTGGGGTGTACATCCAATATGTCGTTGGGCCTCCCTCTACAACACACACAACAAAAGGGCAGCACACAACCTGGTCATGCATATCTCATAATTATGCAACAGAGACCAATAGATACAATAAAAAAAATTAGAGCACTCATCTCTACCATACACCTAATAGGATAAAAAAAACACCTGGCTAAGGTTTTAAATAAATGGTGGTTCAACATCTCTTCCTCTGGGCATGTATATATATATAATACATAAAAGTGAGACAGATGTCATTTGCATGTCCTACCCAGAGTTCCTTGCTGATTATGGGGAATGTAGCACAGGAGCTCTTGGTTGCAGTTCTTTGAATTGCTATGATGTGCAAATGGCTTCTGCAATTATACACGTAATCAATTATAGCGTGGAGGCTTTTTATCTCACTTTTTGTCCTTCACCACAACCCTTGTAAGCACTGATTTATCCTACAGGTCCAAGCATCCACTGCAACTGTTCATGCCTAGCTGCTAGCTGATGAGGGTCCTATAAACCTGAAACAGCGTGTGAACCACTGCTCCCGGATGACCTTGTCTCTGAACGTTACCACGTCCATGTCCGGTACTCTGCCATCTACCTCCTTCAACTTAAGCACGACCGTCTGCCTCATCCACGGCTCCAGCAAGGGTGCTTCTCCTTTGGACGGTCGGGGCCTCTGACCTGCCCCTGGCAGAAACTTTGCACGTGCATGGCGCCTGATGTGTTGTGTCAAGGACGCCTTGTGGTTCGCCCGGAACCGCAAGGTATTGCACAGTGAGGACATCACCATCGGAGGCTGCGTGAGGCTGGTTCGAAGCATGCTACAGGAGTATGCGATTATCGACAGCTTCGGCAGGAGAAGACGACCAGACAACGTTGACGATGAAGAGGAGTAAGTTTGGGTTGATTTTTCATGTCTGTATTTCCATGTACCCTTTTACCCCTCCACTCAGTACCCCACTCTTGTCCCAACCCTCCCTTCTATACCCTCCAATCGTCTCCACTAGTGCAGTTAACTAATAGGTAAGGGGGGCTGGGACTGACGCTAATAAAGGTGATTCACACCAGTACAGCGTTACCTGGTTCCCCATGACCTTAGAAACACCAGGATGCATAATTCTGTGTGTGTCTGAAAGGAATACACAACATATTTATTTTCGTCGCGGTTCGTCGGGGTGGTGTATTCCTGTATGTGGGGCTGTGTTGTACTGCACAGTACTTTGAGTGTCTGTGCTGCGAACACAGTATACGATAAGCCTGTGGTGTAATGCACAGGGAATACCATGTGTGCTGTGTCACAAACCAGGACCATGTTCAATCACGGCTGCATTTTTGGAACCGCGACTACTGCGTCTACGGGGTTAAAAACTGTTTTTTATTGCCAAATAAAAACATTTTTTCAATAAAAAAACAGCGTTGTCCTAGGAGTGGCTTTGACCAGTTGCATAACCTTATCTCTGCTAAAAAAAAAAGCCATCTAGTACGGTATTTTAAGGGTTCTGTGTAATTACAGACCCAGGATGTATAAAAATGAGACAGATGTCATTTGCATGTCCTACCCAGAGTTCCTTGCTGCATATGGGGAATGTGGCACAGGAGCTCTTGGATGCAGTTCTTTGAATTGCTGTGATGTGCAAATGGCTTCTGAAATTATACACGTGTGTGTGTGTGTGTGTGTGTGTGTGTATATGTATATGTATATGTATATGTATATGTATATATATATATATATATATAATATATATATATATATATAATGTGATCTTGTTGAAGAATTCTACAACATCATTTAGTTCTTATACACATACTGTGCTAGATATTTAAATCATTGCTGACATTTCACAAGGCAAACCGTTTTGTACCTAGGAGACAAGAACCCAGCCTTCTATGGCTTAGGGTTTCAGAGTAGGGTACCCTAGTAAACCATGAGCTATACTGATGTATACCATGCTCCACGGTCCTATGATAGCAACACATTTGTGAAAGCAGTTGCTCTAATGACACTCTTTAGGGAGAAGTTGACATTTTTAGTGTGAATCCAGAAATAGCGGTACACAAATCACAGGATAAGATAAAGGATAAAATAAACAGCATCTAAAAGCCTGTCCACATCAGGATACCGATTACAAAATGCCAGCTTCCATATTATTTGTGAATCAGAAATGTCACCAGAAATCACAAATATATATCGCTTTTAAGTCACCAAATAGAGATGATGAAGGTTGCGCTAAGAAGAATACAGTGATCACACTTCCATTTCAAGGCAAGAACGGTCGGACTGTTCCTGATATAGGATACCAAGCAGAATAATAATTCTTTCCGTGCCTTAAAAATGGTACTCTTGTCATTTTTGCTAAAGGTTATTTACACCACAAAGATTGCGTTTGTACTGTAGGAGATTTATGCCCCATTTATTATGTCTCTGTGAGTTGTGTGTGATGGGCAGTCTTCCATCAGAGGAAACTGAGAACCTTCAGCTAACTACATTAGCTTTAAGAATAATGACTGGTTTGAAGAATCACATCGAAGTCTCCCTACTGCTTTATGTGCACATTACAGTTATGGTTGTTCGATTGAGTTAACAAAAAATAATAATAATAATTCAGAACGGTAACTCACTAGATGCATTGGATAGAGGGTTATATGAGGATCCATTTTGCCCAAGTATTTTGCATTGTGTGTCATGGAACACATCGCTGCCAGCGCAGGAAGGCCTAAACCAGCACTGCTACAGGATTCCTGGGCAGCATCCTTCCTGCAACGCCACCCTGTTTCCCCACAGGCAGATTCTGGCTGTGTGCTCACACCAGGTCCTCCCTATAATGAAGCCTGTTGTTCCCTTTATAAGGGTGGAGTCCCCATGATGCAGTGCCCCATCATTGTCTATCCTGGTAGCCTTTTTCTCCTGAAACCTGCTCCTTCCCTGTGCTCCTTCCCTTCAAGTTTGATTACCCGTGTACCGAACCTTGCTTGGAATTTATACTACGCTTGCCAGTTGTCTGCCATAACCCATTCCATGGACTGTACCACGATTACTGCCTACCGCTGTATCCAAGTCTCCAGTGTCCGCTGTATCCAAGTCTCCAGTGTCCCCTGTATCCAAGTCTCCAGTGTCCCCTGCTTCCATGTCTCCAGTACCCCCTGCTCCAAGTCTCCAGTCTTAGGTAAGTCTCCTGCTGTGTTTCCCTCAGGCTTTCCCTATGTCCTGTTTCCCACTGACCATGCAGTCTCAATTAGTTCCATTCTTGCCCCGTCCCTCACTATCCATACTGCTGTTTATAATAAATCCCCTTTGTACCTATCTACATGGCTCAGCTCGTTGATATCACTGCACATTGGTCTCATAACCTCATACCAAGAGACATGCAAATCATTGATAAAAACTTACAAATAAAATGTGATTGTTTGACTAAAGAAAAGGTATTGCAGCAACTAAAGAAACTGAACGTAAACAAAGCCCCAGGGCTGGATGTAAGTCACCCATGAGTACGGAGGTAACCGTAGTGTCGAAATAAGCAAACCTCTGTTTTTAATCTTTCAGGATTTGTTCGTTTTATGAATCGTATCAGAGGATTGGAGAAAAGCTGCTGTGGTCCCTATATTCAAAAAAGGTTCAGCATGTCTGCCTAGGATTTATAGACCTGTGAGTCTAACATCTGTGGCTGGGAAAGTATTTGAGGTGTTACTAAGGAATAATATTCAGGAATTTATTGGGAGGTATAATGTAATTAACAGAAATCAGCATGGTTTTTTGAAACAAAGATCATGTCAGACTAACCTAATTGCATTCTATGAAGAAGTAAGTAGAAGTATAGATCAGGGGGTCGCAGTGGATGTGATTTAATTGGATTTTGCCAAAGCTTTCGACGCAGTTCCACACAAGAGGTTACTATTCAAAATAAGAAAAATTGGTCTAAATGAAAATTCTTGTTCTTGGATAGAAAACTGGCTAAAAGATAGAGTACAGAGAGTGATCATAAATGGTAAATATTCAAGATGAACACCAGTGGTAAGTGGTGTCCCTCAGGGGTCTGTTCTCTTCAATCTATTTATAAATTATCTTGAAATGGGCATTGAAATTCATGTGTCAGTGCTTGCAGATGACACAAAACTAGGAAAAGTAATACAATGTGAGCAGGATGTTACTTTGCTGCAGAGGGATTTAGATTGGGGGGACTGGGACTGGGCAGATGAAATTTAATGTAGATAGATGCAAGTTTATTCACTTTGGAGTGAAGATCACTAAAGGAACTTATACCCTAAATCATACCGAGTTAGTTAGGGAAATCAAAGAAGGAGAAGGATTTTGGAATATCATAGACTTCAAACTAAGTAACAATGTGCAATGTTAAACAGCAGCCGCCAAGGCCAGCAAGGTATTGGCATGCATTAAAAGGGGAATTCACTCTAGGGATTTTGCCTCTTTATAAATCAATGGTAAGACCGCACCTTGAATATGCTGTGCAACTTTGGTCACCTGTATTAAAAAAAGATATAATGGTGGTAGAAAAAGTGCAGAGACCGGCAACTAAATTAGTAAGGGGAATGGATGATTTAACCGCTTTGCTGCAGAGGATGTGTTCACCGCGTCGTCATGAACGCTCCCAGCATGCGGACGACACACTCAGTGAGTCCTCTCTCTGCAGCTGTGATCAGTTAAATATAGCACAGATAAGTGGTATCTCAGTAATCTCTTGATTCAATATGAATTATATAAGCATAACTGCTTTCATTGTGAAGACCCTCTACATAAAAAATGGCTGAGATGCCACAATGTTACCAAAATAGAGGCTCATGTTCCTTTAATTGTCGGACACATAAAGAAGTAAAAAATGATCCAGTAGCATTGTAGTATATTAATATGAAAATTTGATGCATCACAAATGTACAGTGATGTGACAGACAGTGACCTTCAACTAGCTCTATCATACATACATCAACTTCCTGCAAGACAACTCATTTAGAGTTGAAAAAGTCATTTATTCTGCTAGCAGGGAAGACCACCTTTCATATTGCTGAATCTAATTAACATACCTCTTCCAAGTATAACTTTAATCTATGTGAATAGCATTTTCTTCACACAATATGTTAGTGTTCACAATGTTACCATTTACACATATCACAAATCTATCTATATTTGTGCCAAAGAAAGACTTTCATGTTCCGAGCATGATACAGCCTATTACGATCACATACATTCCTTTTCTTTCAAAAGCCAAACAAGCTGGAATACTGTAAATCATCTGCATACTTTGTATTATTAAGAAACATAACTACAGAGACAATTAAGGCATGTCAACACAATAGAAGAGCTGCATTTCAAGGATAAACCTGTAGATACAAACATCATGAAGAAGCCTTACTAATGCACATAATAATTAATAATAATAACAACTATTGTTCTCTCCAATGAGAAACCATTGGCAATAGGGGTCAATATTTATTTTACTAAAACTCTGCTGATTCTAAGCCAACCTTGTTGACATTCTGATTGTCTTCACTGTCAAATTCTTCTTCAAGCAACTGTGCGTTGTCAGATGGGGTGATTGTCACAACATGGGCTAAACCATGAGATAACTATATTGTTAAGGCTTCATAATAAGATGACCTTTATGATGTAAAGAACATTTTATGTGGTGTGCATATGGGATTTTGGCTGGTTGACATTTGTCAGTGTCTTCATTCTCACTTTGCTGATAAAGGCAGGACCCTTTTCTGAGGTTAATGCAAAAAGGGAGATGGTAAATTAAAAAATCTGCCCCTTTTTTATGAGCCTATTCTGAAGTAGGTACTTAATTATCCCCAAAAGGAAGCAGATACGTGCAACGGCGTTGCCATTGCCGGATTTGTATCTCAGGCGCTTGTAGGCACAGAAAATAAAAAAGTGGCAAAGATTCTTTTTTAATTATTTTTTTTAACATATCTCGCTATAGAAGCACGGTGATCAGCGTGAATTTTTTCAATGTTGTTTATATTACAATCTCCAGTCGTCTTAAATACATTATATATGTCTTTCAAATTTTTATATATTTGTCGGAGAATATTTGGAAAAAATAAACGGGTGACATTCTGTGGCATTTGCCTTTTTCAGCAAAGCTTAATTTCCGATATATTAAATCAAAATGTGAATGCATTTTAAGTAGTCTTTCTTTTCATTCCTCCCTTTCTAAGCGGAATTAGACTTGACAGATTTGAACTCCACCCAAATTACTTCATGTGTGATATAATTTGAGACTTAATGACAAACACAGAGAGAGAGCGAAATCTTGAATGCTCTTCATTAATTTCACTGTTCAAAACTGACATTTTAAATAATTAGTAGAAAGTCAACCTTCAAAAATATAATTTAAACATATGAAATCATTGCAAGTTCTGTTTTCTGTGTTCTTTGTCAATCAAGAATTCCCCACCTTAATGGGTATTTTTTTTTAACTCTACAAATATGAGGAAGAAAAAAAACAAGCTTACATGGAAAGCGAGAGTGATTGCACATCCTTTAATGTACTGACTGTAAATCTATCAACAAGCGGCACAACATTTAATTAATATGCTAATGAAGTACAGACAGGGCTTGAATTATGTTCTCACGAATGCTTCCTCATGGTACGTGTCCATTGATAGCGTTCTTTTGGGAGTCCCATTGATTGAAATTAAGATATCACAAGTTATAGTCATGTGGCGAGACTATACACACTAGACTCCCTGCCCATTCCGCGTATGAATAGGTGATTAACGAACGCGTCGGTTAAATATATATATATATATTTTTAAATATTCATGGAAACGTACCTTCCATCTAAAGAGCAAGACAAAGAAAATAAAGATAGTATACTGAAATGGAAATTGCGACAGAGCTTAAGGTCAGTTTCTGTTAAGTTGACAATTATGGGAAATAAGAAAACAGAGAAAAATAAGAAAAATCTATTGGGAAAAATTCCCGATCTGTTGTGTTATACGCCTATGCTAAGACTGTATCAGCAAGCTCAGCCATGACACATTTTTTTTTTTAAAGGTGAAAGTTATGGCACTTATGAGGATAAATAAAACAAGAACAAGCTATAAAATTCTCTGGCTTTCCTTAGTCTCTTTTTTCTTTTTTCCCTCAGTCATGTTTTGTGTTTTTGCACTTAGAGTCTATCTCCTTGGGATATATAAATGACTGCTGGCACATCAACACAAAATGCACTCAAAAGAGGTTGACATAGTAGCCCCAGGCTCGTTGTGGCTGAAAGAAAAGGAAAGGCGATGAGGAATGCACTAGTATAATTTTGATTAAGGAACACCAGATTACCTTGTTTCCTGAATGGTTTTGTCAGTGCGTTATCCCTGCAAGGGGTAATGACAATTTGCAGCTGACCATTTCTGTTCCTTGTACACAGAAAATTATTAAATAGGAGAAAAATTAACTCCTTTTCAAGTACAACTTGAGTAGGGATGGACAGCAAGGTGGGATTAAGACCATCTCCCTGCATCATAAGCACTCTGACAAGCCAAAGGGCCCTATTACAATCTTTGCGCAAAGCTCAGCGCGTGCGAAAAAACGCATTAACGCGAGGGGAAAAACCCTTTGCGCTGAACATCGTATTACAATGTCAGCGCAAAAAACGCACGTATATGACTACCGCGGGTGAACCTGCGCGAACGCTGCGCGAGCTTACTGTACTTCGCGCATCCTATACTTAACATTGCGAGCGCAAATGCGTTTGTGCGCTGGTACGAGGATGGTATTACAATCTATGCACAGTTTGTAACGCACAGCCTTTGCGCGCATAACTTTAGCTACTCCTAAAAGCTGGTGTTAATGCCAAATTCTATCAACCTGGCCAAAACCACATACACCAGCCCAAAAAAAAATACGCAGCAAAGTATAGTTACACATCCTACACATACCAAACCAATAAATTTTCAGAAGTTGTGCGTGTATTTTTTTTGATACAGCATATATGCGCAGATTGACTTTGACAGGCGCAAAAACTTAACGTGAGACAATTGTGGTTCTTAATTCTGATTGGCTGAATTGCGTGACAAAAACAGTCCGCACACTGATTTCTGCGCTCAACGTTGCTGCGCGCGCGTTTGTGCGCGGCCATTTTACGCAGGTTTTCTTTTGACGGATGAAAAAATGCACGAGGATTGTAATACCAGAGTTGATTTACGCACGTTAACGTTTAACGCTTTGAGCAAAAATTCACATGTTGCGCGTGCATTGTTGCGTGAAGAATGTAATAGGGCCCAAGGATTTTGCTCCTGGTGCGCCTTCTCTAAATTGACTACGTTCCAGGCCTTTTCACTCTTATGTGAAATGATAGGCTGTGGAGGGATGAAATAAGACTTGTGAGTTCCTGTGGTTAAGTTGCCTTGTGAAAAACCTGAAAGTCATGGAATTGCTCACCATTATAAATATAGGAACCTGGAGGTATAAGTGGACGTATGCACCACCCAAAATAGAGCCCACTCTCAACCTACCAATCAAATTGGCCGAGTGTAACTAAAACAGAAGCAAAAAACTGAAAACGTTAACACCACGTTAACATTCAGCTTCTGCAGAATCAGTTAGCAACAGCTCAAAACCCCCCAAAAATCTAATTCTCACCTCTGTTCCTGCGGCGAGAACGGTGACTCGATCCGCTGCTTCTGGCCGCCGGGAGCAGAGTGAGGCTGGGGGAAAAAAGTCACCAGTCTTCCTTCTCGATCACTCCACCAACCAGCAAGATCTCATGAAAGGCGAGATCCTGCAGGTCATATGACCCGGCAGGAGAAGCCTCCATGGAGTCCTATGGACTCCATGGAGCGGATGCTCGGGAGGGCACGTTAGCACTGCCCCCATCGTTCGCAAGCCTAGTGGCTGCTATGGGGCAGGCTGATGGACTCAGCGCCTGCCCCATGATCTGATGGTGAAACCGGGACGCAAAGGGGAAATTAGCGATCGCTAATTTAGCTACAGACACATGATAGTGCCCTTACTGTCTTATATTGGGTAAACTGGTCATAACTAATAGCTGTCTTGTCCAAAGATAAAATCTGATCTTAGAGTCAATTAGGATTATCATTTGACTTCTTTCTGACCCGAGGTAGATCATAGCAAGAAAATATACATAGCTAAACTTTATGGACTATAAAACTATAAAGTTTTCTTGTTTTATTAAGTTATGTTTCCCATAATGTTATAATGGGCAGGAACTATTATCAATATATCTACAGCTAATAAGAAAATCTCTACTGATGGATGTCTCGTGCAACGTAACGGGTGACCTATATAAGAAAAGTAACTAAATAGCAGAGTAAACAAACTCTAAATAAGAGTTTCTACTGGTGCCCATTTAGGATTTCCTGCAGAGATGTGTTTGTGATTACCCCAGAATTACAGCTCTCAGGCATTTATTAAATGGCTCTGACAAAAGTGATTTATTCATTAGGTGTTGCCAATTCTGTGTAGCTATGTTATGCACTGCTACATAGGGAAAACTATATTGTGTATTATGTATTAAAAATTAAAGCCACCTGGTCATTTCCACATTTCGAAGCCTTATAGCCTGAAACGAAAATATTCTTATGGGTAATTTTACAATCTGAGCTAGACAAAATATGTAATGTTTTCCACGTTCGGATATGTTAATGGTAACACAAAAAGCAAAAAATACAAAAAACCTTGTTCGTGCGTGAATTCACTAATGATGACACAACAAACGCAATCTGCCAAATTATTAATTCTAATGACTCTTTATATTATGTCCAACAACATTTTTCAACACACAAACATAGTAGGAGTTACAGTTAAAAGCATTTCTAAAGTGCCAACAAGTTCTGTAGCGCTGGACAATGGGAGAGACAGAATAACAAATATGCATACACATTACACGCAGAACAATAGGAGAGAATACACTGCTCGAGAGCTGACAATCTAAGAGGAGAGGGGTGACACGCTAGGTGAGGGTGAGTAGAGAGCATGAAGAATTGGGGCGCATTTGGGCTGTGTGGGAAGATGGAGCAGGAAATGAACAATGGGGGATTATGGAGTGAGCCGATAGGCTTCCCTAAAGTAATGTGTTTTCAGAGACTTCTTGAAGGACTAGAGAGAATAGGAGAGTCTAATGTTGCAGGGGAGGGAGTTCCATAGAAAGGAGGCAGCTCGGGAGAAGTCTTGAAAGCAGGAGTTTGGGTTTGGGTACGAGGAACCAAGAGGACCAGATCACTGACAGAGCGAAGTGGTCGGGCGGGATGTACTTGCTAATGAGGGGTGCAGGTATGGAGAGCTTTGTACGTGAAGACTAGTATTTAAAAGTGGACTCTAAAGGAATCAGGGAGCCAGTGTAAAGATTAACAGGGGTGATGTGTGAGAGGCGCGGGATGTGAGGTGTATGAGTCTGTCACAGGCGTTCATAACAGACTAAAGGATAAACAAGACCATACGGCGCATAAAACAGTGAACAGTTGGTTAAATGAACAACTGGTTAATAGAAGTAAAATGTGAAAGGTGTCCT
This sequence comes from Leptobrachium leishanense, assembly GCA_009667805.1. Classification (NCBI taxonomy): domain Eukaryota; kingdom Metazoa; phylum Chordata; class Amphibia; order Anura; family Megophryidae; genus Leptobrachium; species Leptobrachium leishanense. The sequence continues at coordinate 297,256,572 of CM019065.1, read as the reverse complement.
TTAAGGTATAAAAAGTGTCCTTTAAAATGCAAGAAGTGTCCTTTAAAATACCAAACAGAGGAGGTAAAAGAGTACAAAAAAGTTCCAAAAAATTTTTTTTAAGTCAATTTGTGCAAAATAAGTGTTCAAAAAGTGCAATGATTTAATACTCAAAGAGTGTTGTTGATTGAAGACAAATGCAACAATCTTCTCTGTGGTGTAGATATGTTCATAACAGACTGCAGAGGGAGAATCTGGAATTTTTTAAGGATTTTCCAGATAAGTACAAAGAGGTCATGTCTAGGTAGGGAAAAAAATAATTTCTAAGTTCTGCGTGTTGAATTGAATCCATGGTTTAGTTATTACTAACTTCCAATATTCAATCAGTCAATTTATTCGGTGTCACTGTGATATTACACAACATGGACTGTTTGCTAAATTTTCTTCTACTTAGGCGGACCAGCACTTGCATCAAGTGGAAAATAGGTCACTGTCTGCCCACTATTTGAGGCAGCCCTAATATTCAATGATTGTGTGGATTGAAGCAATATATATTTGTTATTGACACATTTATGACTGCTGTAGCAGATGAACAGAACAAAACATGGTGTATGTCTTGTTGGCGGACAACAGTGGACTGAGAGTTTTATGGGACAGCTCAGTGTGACATCGCAGTTAAATAATTGTTGTGACAACTCAGGCATAATGGAGACAAAACTGCCGACTAAATAATTTATAACCAACATATATTAACCTCTTTTGCTTTGCTTAGAGAACCTAATCCTTTGTCTCCATGATAAACACAAATAATGTCCACCAGTGACATGCTGACATGTGATTTCCCAAAGGTACAATGTCCTATGAAAAATACTTTGTCGAGTAATTAGGTTAACTTGTGCAGAACATGAATAATTAATGAGTCAAATTACTATAATATGGTTAACCTTTGCACTACCAAGTGCTTTTTGTTGAAAAAAATGTAACATAACATGTATTTTAAACATAAGATGCATATCAACACACATATGTGGGGCAATATAGTAATTTTGGATAAACATGGTTGTTCTAAGATAGATATAATAATGTAAATTTCCTCACTTTCATTTAATATGTAATGGAGTCATTATTCTTTACAGAAACAATTCTGGGATAAAAGGTTCTAAACTATTTGGTGTAGCTTGTCTTGCACAATTTAAATAGGGTCTGCAATGTCATCTTACAGCCAGAAATGGTCTTTGTGTCAAATACAGTAAATATGATAAAGATAATAAAAATTATCGGGTATCCTGTATCAGTGGGGGGGCCTCGGGCGCGGTCGTTCCGGGCGAAATTTTCTTAGGGGCGCAAAATTTCAAAGAAATTTGAACCATTAATATTTTCCAACAGGGATGAGCAAGGTGTCCGCCGGTTTTGCCACGCCGGCATGACTTAGCACTCAGCATACAGAAGGGAGGACCAGGACAGAAAACTGGCTGGGGATACTTGGATAGAGAGAGAGAGAGAGAGACTGTGGTACTGGAAGAAAGTGGGGGTACTTGGAGAGAGAAAGAGTGAGAGAGAGAGTGTCTGAGGGGAACTGGGAGGGAGTGAGTCACTGGGGGGTACTGGGAGGGAGTGACTGGGGTACTGGGAGGGAATGAGTGACTGGGGGTACTGGGAGGGAGTGACTGGGGTACTGGAAGAAATTGGGGGTACTTGGAGAGAGAAAGTGAGAGAGTGACTGGGGCACTGGGAGAGAGAGTGACTGGGGTACTGGGAGAAAGTGAGTGACTGGGGGGTACTGGGAGGGAGTACTGGGAGAGAGAGTGACTGGGGTACTGGGAGAGAGTGACTGGGGATACTGGGAGAGAGTGAGAGACTGGGGGGTAATGGTAGGGAGTACTAGGAGAGAGAGTGACTGGGGTATTGGTAGAAAGTGGGGGTACTGAGAGAGTGACTGGGGGTACTGGGAGAGAGTGACTGGGAGAAAGTGGGGGTACTGAGAGTGTCTGGGGTACTGAGAGAGAGTGACTGGGTATAGTGTGAGAGTGGAACTATGCTAGGGTATACTGGGACAGGGTGACTGGTAGCCGTGGTGTAGCGTGGGGGGGCAGGTGTGTTTAATTTTTTTACTATATCAGTATTTTGTTAATATACAATACATGTGTGAGAGGCTGAACCCGATGGACGCATGTCTTTTTTCAGCCTATGTAACTATGTAAGACTATGTGCTTGTGGGGTAAGGGGGGTCAATACTCTACTGGTGGAAGGGAATCATGGTGTGTTACTTTGTCCACAGGTTGGGGGGGCACACAATTCTTGCCTTGCCCCGGGCGCTGACAACCCACGCTACGCCACTGCCTGAATCTTATCCCTTTACAGTAGTGAGTGACCCCAGAGCTCTCCCAGCATTATGTCTTTTCACTGGCTGTTGTATTGCAGCAGTAAAGGTTGTTGATCTTTTTGTTGCAGTGAGGATGGAGGCTGCTCCTTGTAGCTTCTTTACAGTAATACAAGGTGACAGGAGTGAGATGTCAAAAATAATTTAGTTTCTCTCCAGGGAGAACACTAATCTAGTATTATTAAGGTATGCAAAAAGGGTTTTATATTTTAGTTTTTCATTATACAGGGTGTCCATAAAGTCTCCTTACAATTTCAAAAATTTATTATGAAGGCAAATGAAAAGACAGGTAAGTGAAAATTATTACAAAATGAGATGATATAACAAAATGATATATTTAAGTTTTTTTTGCCTCATTTAATACACCTCTATATGGGCACCATTAGTTGCACAAAACACATCTAGACGGTATTTCTTGCCATTTTCGCTGTAGCATACCTTGACCTTTTGACTGAATATGTGGCACTACAACTACATGACCTTCAACCAACCATCATTTTCCATCAAGATGGTGCACCACCACATTGGGGACTGCATGTTCGTGGGTTCCTAAATTAAACATTTCCAGACCGGTGGATTGGAAGGGGTGGCCCAATTCCCTGGCCACCTCGCTCACCAGATATCACTCCCCTCGACTTCTTTCTATGGGGTTATGTTAAAGATATTCAGGGTAATTCAAAGAGATTCGAAAAGTCACCGCACGTTCGGTGACTTTTCGTTCTCTTCAGTTCGGTTCCTTTTGCCGATCCCATTTCGGTGACCCTGCGGTGTATTCAGCAAGCACTACAGGGTCCCCCAATTGCAGGGAAAGGCTGCCGCAAACCTGACGAAAACTAACCGCAAAACCCGGCGAATGCACGCCGAAAACCCACAAAAACATCTGGATTAACCTGACGAAAACCACAGAAAAACCCGAGCAGGAGCTGATCACACACAGCGCAGCCTCTGGAAAAAGCCAACACCGCAGACAGAGTGAAGTGAATAAATTAGGAAAACAGTTTGTATGTGTAGCGCTCACTCCCGGAGGAGCCGCTGAAAATGAACCACGGGTCAGTCTCCCCGCACTAGGGAATAAATATACTCCAACACGCTGAACAGTTTTATAATTTAAAAGGTTTACTAAAAAGTTTGCAGCTCTTAAGACACGGTATATGCAGGAAGATTTACAGTACTTTCGTAACACGATAAACGCGTAGCGGTAAAAGAAACGAAAACACGAGGGCTTCGTATTTTCGGAAAAACCCCCGACCGAGCAGAAAATTAAAAGATACGAAATTCGAGGAAAAACCGCGTAGCGGACACAATAAAATACACAGTTCTCGTATTACGATAGACGCGCAGCGGGAACAAAAAAAGGAAAAATCGTTCAGAATGTAGCTTTTTCTTTGCCCCCTTGTATGGATTTTGAAAAAGGAAAACAGAGTCCTGCACAGGTTAAGTCCCAGAACTTGAAGTGATATATATTTATATATATAGGGTACCCGGGTACTTTTTTACTGGCCAGTGAGCTTGCTTTAACGATGTCTTCGACTAGTCAGTTGGGGCCCTGTGGGTTTTAGAAGAAAACAGCAGTGTAACGCTTAAATTTACACACGGCCTTGGGGGCCTCTCACCCATCCAGCGCAAGCTTGAGGTTCCGCTGACCCAGGACGTCTCTCCGCTCGATCCTGACTGGGGACGCCGACCACCGGATCTGTTGTCTGGCCTTCCGTCTGTCAGCCGCAACTCAGCCAGCTTACCGCCTGCTCCCCGCTTCCATCGACCGCGGTACTCCTTACTCGAGGGGTCTTCTCTCCTCAGCACTGCACTCGGAATACAGCTGGTGATGTCTCTCTCCCGCAAGGCTGGGTGGCCCGATTGTGAGGCCCAATCCACTCTGTCTGCGCTCCGGCCTAGCTCTTGATCTCTCCTTCCGTGTGTGTCTCTGTGCATCCGCTCTCCTCAGCTCTCTGGCGCGTTCTCCCCTGCTCTCCACGAGGTGCAGGATGTACAGGCTCTCCAAAAACCCACCCACTTCCTGTTTCTTCGCAAAGCATGCGTGGATATGTAGTTCAAGTGTCCAGGGTCTTAAATCGTGATAGTCTCCATCTTGTGGCCAAAAATGGGTACTGCCACAGTAAACTTTAACACATCGCTACACTCTCCCCCTCCTAGAACTCTTGGGTCTCTCCAAGGAGGTACAACAGTTACATTATCCTTTTACAATTTGCACACAGTTTATACAGTATATACAGGTTCAGCAGCATACATGCAGTGGGTTAGAAACACTTTCTCAAGCTGACTCATGGTCTGGGCTACCTCAGCTAACATAGCAGACACTTCGGGCAATCTCTGCACAGTGGTGATGGCCTCTTCAGTGCTATGTCCAGGTGAGTCATAAGTAAGTCGCTGGGGCGGCCGAATAGAGCGTTTTTGTTCAGGCTCCCTCTGTTCCTCTTCAGGTGGAAGTACTATGGGCGTTGGCTCAATTTCTCTCTCTATCACTGGAGCAGACGTTTCTTCAGAATATGATCCCTCCAGTGAAGGCATAGAACCGTAATCACCTGAATAAGCTTCCGGAGCTACCGGGATCCCCACAGCCTCAGGGGCTTCCCACTGAAATTCAAGCGGCTCAGGGATATCAACAGTCTCAGGGACTTCCAACAAGAATTCAGGAGCTTCAGGCCTCAAATTACTCTCCCATCGTTCAGGAACTGAGGTAATCTCTTCAGGCTCTGGTGAACGTATCCAGTCCAGACAGAAACTTTCTTCCTCACTGTCCCTTTCGCTCTCTTCGACAGCCCCAGTCTGTTGAGACCGAGTAACAGGAGGTAAACATGGAACAGGCGGATTCGGCGGAGGGTCAACTACCCGAGTCTGTTGAGACCGAGTAACAGGAGGTAAACGTGAAACAGGCAGATTCGGCGGAGGGAGTTCATCCCCAACTGGTATCCTCACAGCCTCTCTCAAAGGTAACAAATGATTTCGGTGCCAGTTCTTAAGAGGCCCAGCCTTTCCATCTGGGCGGATTTGATACACCGGCAGACCGGCAGTTGCTTGCAGACAATGTAAACCTGGGAACTCCATCTATCCGCCAACTTGTGTCTTGCAGCAGCACCCAAATTCTTCAACAGGACCCTATCACCGGGTTGTAGATCTTGTATTCGAACTTTCAATCATAGTTCTTCTTGTTCCTTTGCTCCCTGTTACCTGACGTCAAACGAGCCTGTTCAAACGCAGAAGCCAGATTCTTCCGAAGTCTATCCACATAGTTTTTATGAGAAGCTACCGACGTCTGGTCTAGAGATAACCCAAATGCCAAATCAACCGGCAGTCGAGCTTCTCTTCCGAACATAAGACGGTACGGTGAATATCCAGTGGCATCACTCTCCGTACTGTTATATGCATGCACCAGAGTAGCTATGTGACGACTCCAACTCTGCTTCTCCACATTAGACAAGGTCCCCAGCATATTTAGCAGCGTGCGATTAAACCTTTCAGGCTGAGCATCACCTTGAGGGTGGTATGGCGTAGTTCGAGTCTTTTGAATTCCCAACAACTCCAGCAATTGCCCGACCAATCTACTTTCAAAGTCTCTTCCCTGATCAGAGTGTATTCTTCTTGGCAGGCCGTAATGAACAAAGAACTTTTCCATCAGCACCTTCGCCACTGTCGGAGCGCGTTGGTCTTTGGTAGAAAAAGCTTGGCATAACGGGTTAAAGTGATCAGTCACTATCAGAATGTTCCCTTGCCCACTAGCATCCGGCTCTAAGCACAGGAAGTCAATGCACACCAAATCCATGGGTCCCTGACTCTGTAGATGGCTCATTGGAGCAGCTCGGGTTGGTAGAGTTTTCCTCTGAATGCACCTCAGACAGGAATGACAATAACTCTCAACTTCAGCCCTCATGCAAGGCCAATAAAACCTATCTCGCACCAACTTAAAAGTTCTCTCCGCACCCAAATGTCCATGCTCATCATGTAATGATCGCAACACACTCTCCCTGTGTTTAGTGGGGAGAAATAACTGTTGAATCTCTTCGGAATTGGTCGAGGGGCCCCTTCGGTAGACCACCCCATCCAACATCTTCAACCGCTCCCACTCTTTGTAAACCAATCTGGCTCCATCCGGGGAATTGGTTAACAGAATCTCTCGCTGGTTTGTAGTCAGGGCCTTTATGGTCAATGCAATCAAAGGGTCTCTAGCTTGATCCGCTTTCAAATCCTGCTTGGAAAAGGTAGGTAGATTTTCATCCCTCAATTGCGTAGGGTTACAGTAGAACTCAGGAACAGCCGCGGCCATGACTCCTATGGCCTCCGCTTCAACTCCTCCCTTGACCCGGCGTTCTGTTCCTTGACACAAAGCTTGCACCCCGTCTGGAGTTACCTGAGTCCATTCTGTAGTGTAGGGTCTTCTCGACAGAGCATCAGCATCTCGATTGTTCACCCCAGGGCGATACTTCAGGCTGAACCGAAACCCTGACAGAGCGGCCAACCACCGATGTCCCGTTGCGTCCAGTTTCGCAGTAGTAAGAATATAGGTGAGAGGATTATTATCCGTCTTGATCACGAACTCAGCTCCATACAGATAGTCTTTCAACTTGTCCACCACTGCCCACTTCAAGGCTAGGAACTCCAGCTTGTGAGTGGGATAGTTCTTCTCAGAAGGCGTAAGGCTCCGGCTCACATACGCCACAGGCCTCAGCAATCCATCATACTCCTGATATAGGACTCCTCCCAGACCTTCTCGGCTGGCATCCACATGTAGTTCATACGGCTTGTGAGGGTCCGCATAGGCCAAAACAGGAGCTCGGGTTAGACTCTCTTTCAGCTTCACAAACGCACCTTCACATTGACTAGTCCATTCACCTTGTATGGACTCTTTAGCTTTCCTTGGTCCGGGAGCGGAGGGGTTTCGGTCAGAGACCTTACAGCCTTCTTCGGTGGTTTCTTTCTGTAGGAGTTTGTTCAGCGGCTGAGCTATCTTTGCAAATCCTCCCACAAATCTTCGATAATACGAGCAGAATCCCAAGAAAGATCTAAGTTCAGTGACGTTTCGAGGTCTAGGCCAAGAAGCTACGGCCTCCAACTTTCGAGGATCTGTCGAAACACCTTCTGCCGAGACCACGTGTCCCAGATAGGTGACTGATGGCAAACAGAACTGGCATTTCTCCAGAGACAATTTCAACCCCTCTTCATGGAGCCTCTTCAAGACCTTCTCCAAACGTTGCTCATGCTCTTCCAGAGTCTTCCCGAACACAATTATGTCATCCAGGTACACTAACACTTCGATTAGATTCATATCCCCGACTGTCTTCTCCATCAACCGTTGAAACGTGGCGGGAGCTCCCGTCAGACCTTGAGGCATTCTATTAAACTCAAAGAACCCCAGTGGGCAAATGAACGCAGTTTTCTCTTTGTCTTCAGGGTGCATCGGTATTTGATGATATCCACTTCGCAGGTCTAGTACACTGAACCACTTTGCTCCAGACAAACACTGTAAGGCATCTTAAATCCTAGGAGTGGCGTATTGGTCGGGGATGGTTCTTCGGTTCAGGGTGCGATAGTCTATGCACAAGCGTACAGAACCATTCTTCTTCCTGACCAGCACTATTGGAGATGCATATGGGCTCCTGGACTCTTGAATCACATTGGTTCTCTGCAACTCATTTAGTTGTTCTCGCAGATCATCCAAGTCTCCCAGCGGAACTCGCCTTGACCTTTCACGAAACGGCTTGTCTTCTTGCAACCGAATGCGGTGCTCCGTACTCTTAGCCAGGCCCACATCGAACTCATCTTTCGAGAATAATTCTTTCCACTTCAGAACTTGAGACTGAAGACGTTTCTTCCACTCAGGTGAAATGGGAGCGTCCTTGGGGTAGAATCTTTCATCTGGAATCTCTTTCTCTTCTCCCCCTCCTGAATCGGTAGAGAGGGGTGTAACAGACTCTACTTGCCCGATAGGCATTCGTGCTTTAAGGACCACTGGAGAATCTGTCACATTGCACACACTGACCGAGACTCTTCCTCGTGTTCTCTTCAAGGCTTTTGTGGAGATTATTTCAGGAATTACTTCGACTCCGGTTTCACTCCCATGACTGACATCGGTTCCCAGCACCACATAGGGACCTGGTTGCGATCCGTTCAATTTGACTGAAACCCGGAAGCTCGCTACTTCTCCTGCTTGCAGAACCTTCTCTGTCCCACCCAGTCTCCACAGTCTTCCCACCTCAGCAGGTGCTTTCCGTTCTTCGACCATCCTCTGATAGACCGGTCGTAACATGGGGTGCACTCCTTGAGTTGACCCTTCTTCCACTACGATGGGGGTCAGGAGACGCCGCACTAGATCCGTATTCGTCCCCACTATCAGAGAGCTTCTGTTTGCACCCGAGGGTCGGGGGCACACAATGGCCAATGCATCACAGCCTCCGGACTGTCCGATGACTTCAGATCCGATCTCCAACCTTACTTGCAGATACCCGTCATAGGGGAGCTTCTCAGTGCCGATACCCCAGATTTCCAAATCCTTCAGCCTTGCAAAGGAATGTGTTTCAAGTGTTTCTCATAGAAATCTCGGTAGATCAAGGTCACTTGGGCCCCTGAATCCAACAGGGCTTTAGTATAGACTCCCTCCACTGGATTGGCACAATCGGAGAAGGACCTATCAGCTGGTCAGGAAACTTGGTGGAGGTATCCGGACGCTTAGACCCAGTTTGCTGGACCCTGGCCTTTTTCTTGGCCCGTGCAGGTTTTGGGTGTGCATTGCTTCCCCATGACGTAGACCCGGACGCTAAGGGAATGACTCTTTCAGTCCTGGCAGGCTCAGCAGTTGGTCGGACTTTGGGCCCTCTCGCCCTCTTAGTCCTGGCTTGATTTTTGGAGCGGGTTTCAATCTTCGGGCCCCTGGTTTGCTCCCTTACCAGGACCCTCTGGAGTTTCCCGCCTGCAGGGCGGACAACAGTTTCTCCACAGCTTTTAGAAGTTCTTCAACCGGTTTCTTTTTCAACCCTCCCTTGTGGGCACTGAGCCCTGAAATGGCCGATTTCCCACAGCCAAAACATTTCTTCCTCGGGAGTGTGGGCATATTTCCTTCTTGCAGTTCCCTGGAGACCCCCTGTTCGAGGCTACAACAACCCCTCAGTTCTGGGGTCCTCAGCCAACAATGACGTCATTAACTCCATCATTTGCAACATCTGAGTTTTTAAGGCCAGCACTTCAGTCTGTATGTTTGCTGCATCGGCTACCGAGAGAGTTCCTACTTCTGCGGTGAAAACTGTGTGCGAAGCATTTGCAACCTTTTTAGCCTGAATCAAGGCCTCTTCTTCTCGGATAGCTTTGATTAGTTTGGAATAGGTCAGCCTTGTGTTCTGGTATCTAGTCTGAAACTTCAACATTATGGATCCAGTGGGAGTGCACCTTTGAAAACTTGATCCAGCAACGCTTTGCTTGCACGACTCGGTTCCATGCCCTCTTTAAGAATGACCTGATGGATGATTTTATCCAGCCGCCAGACATATGTGGACAATTCTTCTCCTTCCTTTTGATAGGTGTGAGAGAACTTGTGAATAAGCTCGGCACAATCCTCCACTCCCCCGAAATTTTCCTGTAAAGCTTCTAGATACTCCGCAGCAGTGCAGCCGGGCTTGTCCCTTTTCAGATTTCGAATGACCTCTGAAGCAGGACCTCTTAGGCTCTCGATCAGCCTTTGTCTCTTCACGGTGTCAGCCACTTCCCATTCTTCCACTGCCTGCACTGCCTGATCTATCCAGGTCTCAAAGTCCTCTTCTCCAGTTGGCACGGGGACCTTACCAGAATAAAACCGTAACTTGCGATATCCGTAATTTGGAGACGCAGTAGAGTTTTTCGCTAGTGTTTCCACCAGTTTCCCCATAGTGGTGAAAAATGTAGCAGGAGGGAACCCTGTAGTTGGGGTAACATCGGGAACATTCTCGTGATCACCACGTGGCGTACTTGGCTGTATCAGTTGGACTTCCACCTCACCGGTCAGCTTCACGCTCGCGCCCTGAAAACATGCTGGAATACCTTTTCTCCATTCGAGAAGAACATGCGTGTGAGAGGTATCTGGGTTTTTCTTAATGTCCAGAATTAACCCCCGATGATCTGGTGCTAGCGTGGCCACGGCCTGGCGAATCTGATCTTCGGCCCAAGTGTCTGCGGGAATATCCATGACTATGCAACATGCTAACTGACTACTATACTCCCCACACCATTCGGCAGCAGTGTCTGGATCCATATTTAACCCTTTAGATGCGGTTTTTCCAGAGACTGAATCCCGGACGAGCCCCCACGTGTAGCGCTCACTCCCGGAGGAGCCGCTGAAAATGAACCACGGGTCAGTCTCCCCGCACTAGGGAATAAATATACTCCAACACGCTGAACAGTTTTATAATTTAAAAGGTTTACTAAAAGTTTGCAGCTCTTAAGACACGGTATATGCAGGAAGATTTACAGTACTTTCGTAACACGATAAACGCGTAGCGGTAAAAGAAACGAAAACACGAGGGCTTCGTATTTTCGGAAAAAACCCCGACCGAGCAGAAAATTAAAAGATACGAAATTCGAGGAAAAACCGCGTAGCGGGACACAATAAAATACACAGTTCTCGTATTACGATAGACGCGCAGCGGGAACAAAAAAAGGAAAAATCGTTCAGAATGTAGCTTTTTCTTTGCCCCCTTGTATGGATTTTGAAAAAGGAAAACAGAGTCCTGCACAGGTTAAGTCCCAGAACTTGAAGTGATATATATTTATATATGTAGGGTACCCGGGTACTTTTTTACTGGCCAGTGAGCTTGCTTTAACGATGTCTTCGACTAGTCAGTTGGGGCCCTGTGGGTTTTAGAAGAAAACAGCAGTGTACGCTTAAATTTACACACGGCCTTGGGGGCCTCTCACCCATCCAGCGCAAGCTTGAGGTTCCGCTGACCCAGGACGTCTCTCCGCTCGATCTGACTGGGGACGCCGACCACCGGATCTGTTGTCTGGCCTTCCGTCTGTCAGCCGCAACTCAGCCAGCTTACCGCCTGCTCCCCGCTTCCATCGACCGCGGTACTCCTTACTCGAGGGGTCTTCTCTCCTCAGCACTGCACTCGGAATACAGCTGGTGATGTCTCTCTCCCGCAAGGCTGGGTGGCCCGATTGTGAGGCCCAATCCACTCTGTCTGCGCTCCGGCCTAGCTCTTGATCTCTCCTTCCGTGTGTGTCTCTGTGCATCCGCTCTCCTCAGCTCTCTGGCGCGTTCTCCCTGCTCTCCACGAGGTGCAGGATGTACAGGCTCTCCAAAAACCCACCCACTTCCTGTTTCTTCGCAAAGCATGCATGGATATGTAGTTCAAGTGTCCAGGGTCTTAAATCGTGATAGTCTCCATCTTGTGGCCAAAAATGGGTACTGCCACAGTAAACTTTAACACATCGCTACATATGAATGATTGAAAAGTGAAATACTGTTTGCAAAGAAACTACTGAGCGAAAATGTCTGAAATTTACATATGAGGTCCAAGGAATGATAATAAAGAGGGCTGTTACAGAATAAATAAGTAAACTTAAAAAAAAAAAAAATCGGACTTTTTTAAAAAAAATAAAATTAAGAAAAATGATTAAAATTTCATAAAAAATCTATAAATAAAGAGACTTTTTGCTGCAGAATTTTATAATGAACGGTTTATTAGATATTGAATTAAAATGGGAATATTTTTAACATTGAAGCCTAGGGATTCTCCTGAATAAATCTGCCGAATTAAATCACCGAATGGCAGGGCATTTCGGGAACCTTTCACTGCTGGTTTGTGTTCTCTGAATAGCCGAAGCAGTGCATTTTCATGGGGATTTCACTGCCCTCGAACAGGCACCGAACAGGCACCGTATGTTCAGGCAATTCGCCAGGATTTGGCGAATTGCCTGCTCTCTGGATAGCTGAATGGCCAGGAAAGGTAACCGAACACTGGTAACGTTCGGTTACCTTTCTCAAGCAATTTGGATCTCTTTCAATTACCCTGATTGTGTATCGAACAAAGGTACAGGACATCACTAATCTAAAGCAGAGGATCACTGATGCCATTGCCACCATTGATGAGGGTATGCTACAGCAAACACGGCAAGAAATCCAGTACCGTCTTGATGTGCTTCGTGCAACTAATGGTGCCCATATAGAGGTGTATTAAATGAGGCAAAGAAAAACTTAGATATATACATCTCATTTTGTAATAAGTTTCACTTATCTGTCTTTTCATTTGCCTTTGTAATACATTTTTTAAATTGTAAAGAGACTTTATTTCAATACAAGATCATGTATAGATATCGTAGTAGTAAAATATATATAGGGCCCTAACACCTCCTTCAAACCACCACTAGCACTCACGTTAGCGCTTGCTTAAAAGAGGTGATAGTGAAACAGAGGTGATCTGTGTGCGAACGGCTTGAAAAACACGTTAGCGAATTGGTATTAGCGCTTTTTAGCACTTATGTACTGTACTTTGCGCTCCTGATACCTAACATGGGGAGCACAAAGTGCAAGCAGAGAGTAACTAGCATTATGATCACAAGGTCCTAACGCTAGTTACTAAGAGCTGTCGCTAACGAAAAACGTAAACAACAGCTCTGAGCTGTAGCTAACCGATTCCACTGATGCAGAATCAGCAGCAGCTAACCCCCCAACCCCCCCCCAAATACTAACCTCTCATCCCGCAATGAGACCGGTGGCCTGGTCCGCCAGGAGTAAAGTGAAACTGGGGTGAAAAAGTTCCCAGTCACCCTCTGCGATCACTCTGCCAACCAGCAGGATGTCGCGAGAGATGAGATCCTGCCGGTTATGTGACCGAGCAGCAGAAGTCTCCATGGAGTCCTATGGTCGCCATGGTGGGGATGCTCGGGACGACACATGGAGCTGTCCTGAGCATCCACAAGCTTAGTAGCCACTATGGGGCAACCTCCGGGACTCCGCGCCTGCCCGTTAATTTAAAGGTAAAACTGATCTGTGATCACTCTGCCGAACAGGAGAGTCTCGTGAGAGGCGAGATCCTGCTGGTCATGTGACCCGGCAACAGAAGTCTCCATGGAGTCCTATGGAGTCCTATGGACTCCATGGAGGAGATGCTCCAGACCCAAAGAAGAGAGGAACACTCTTAAAAGCTTGTCTTTTAAATGTAATGTTAGTCCAATATAAAAGGTATCACTACGTACTGCTATACTCGTGATTTTGGCATCTGGACTAACACGATTTATCTAATATTTGCAATATATGTATGTATATATATATAACTGAACTAACATATTAATACATTGGCAAATTTAAGATGATGTGTCGATATAGTAAATGTAGAAGAAATTATAATTTACCATAAATTATAGATATCCTATACTATCCTATACTATCCTATGCTGTGAATTGATTCTCACTTATTGCAGTTTGAATGCCCAGACTGTTCAATATACAGTTTACATGGTCCCATATTTAAGCAAAACACTTTCTCATAAGCATGCACAGTGTCATTTTACCACTATATTTCAGAAAGTGGAATTGTTGCACTTTGAAAGACTTGAATCTTCCCTAGTACATGAGGGAATGGATTCATTAAACATTTTTCTTTCCTGGTGTATTCATTTAATCCTCACTAAGCTACACGCTCTCACATGTCTCTCTGTAATTGTTTCATTCAAAAACAATGACGACTTCCACTTCAAGAAGAAAAGTTACCAAGTTAATTTATTTCACCTCTTTTTTGACCTTTTCTTTATCTTGTTCAAATTAGCAATTAACAACACAAAGCAACTCATACGTACAAATGGATGAGTAAATACATGTATAATGCTGCTCACTAGTGAGGGAAATTTCCATTCACTCAATCATTGCCACCTATCATTATTTTCAGGCTTATATAAGTACGTTACTAATTGTAGATTGAACAATTCAACCAAATATATTGTTATGGAGGTGTTTAGGTCAGTCATGTGACCTGTTTTTATTTATCTAGCTGCCACATTAATTTTATCTTTTTATGAAGATCACTGGGCATCTTCATCCTGACACATCACCGTATTATCACGTCCACATATTATCTTAACCCCTTCATTACTAAGGGATTTTTGTTAAAAAAAATGTTAGAACATTTATTAGAAACAGGGGATTTGAAGTTAACAATATAGGGTAAAATAGAAGTTTCGCACAGAAATTGTTATTATAAGATAGTTAAAAAAATTGAAATCTCCTGAACGCCACCAAGGCAATTATCCCAAGACATTGGAAGTCTCCATCTGCCCTACTTTCCACGAATGGTCCAACGCATCAAGGATATAGAAGACTTGATTCACCAGTCCTCTGGCACCATTGCCAAACACCTGAGATGCTGGTTCTAGGCTTGTGCACCGATTTTTTTTTCGGTTCGATTCGGTTCGATTTGTTCCGATGTTTAAAATTTTCTATTCGGCTTGTTTCGACCGATTTCTGTTTCGATCCGGTTCGGCTCGTTTTTCGTGTACATTTTTTTTTCGGAATATCGACCATTTTTCGTGTTTTCGGGTCACTTTGCTTGTTTTTTGTATCGACTTTTCGTGATTTCAGAAATTTTCGTTTTTTCAGAACGTCTGTTCTCCTCGTTTCAAAGTGTCTAACTCTATTCATTTTGACGTAAACTACTATGGTTTACTTTTTTATACTTTATATATCTGTTTATAATAAATTTTTGGTTTGTTTTTCGGATCCGATAATTCATTCTGTCGATACGATAATTCTGGCGATTCTATCGTGTTTTTTTTTATTAAATAAAGATCCTTTTTTTCTTATGAATATACATTTCACAACTTTATTTAATCATATTAAAATGGTATGAAAGCCAAGGAACAAAAAAAATGAACAAAACGATTTAAAAAACGCTAAACTGACCCGAATACCACAAGAAACAAGTGATACGCATTTACAAATTCAAAATTTACAGAATCAGCGATATAACCGATAATAGTTAAATATACGATGTCCAGAATTACCGAAATGGAACCAAAATCACGAATGGAACCGAAATCATGAATAGAGCAAAAATTTATTTCGATTTGACACATTTCAAGTCCATTCGAAAAATCCGAAAAATTTTCGTTTCGGATCGGAAAACTTTTCGGATCTGTCGGTTTTCGGGTCCGATCCGATTCGGAAATTCGGCCGAATCCGAAGACACGAATCGGGAAATTTCGTGAAAATTCCGAAATTCCGAAACCCGAAACGCACATCCCTAGTTTCTACTGGTCCACAGTTGGCCATTCCCTGCTTAGTAACCCTTAGAATACCCCCCTACCCTAGTGTGCTGATCGAGTAACCCCCTCCTCCTTCCCTCTCCGTGTGAGTTTTCCCCTTTCCCGCATCATGATGCACTGTTGGATATGATGCTTGTTGATACCGTTGAGAGTAATGTCTAACCGTTAACATACTCACTGCTCTGCACAACTACTGATGGTCCAGTTGCTACTGCATTACCCCCAGTTGCATCAGTCTACCACTTAGTGGCTCCCTTTTTGAATTACTTCTGTATCATAACGACTGTTTCATTTACGATGTGATGTCTTATTTTTTGTACTCCTTAAACCTTAATGAAAACTTCATTACAATAAAAAAAATTAATAATGTTAATTTGCTCATTTCTTATGTATTTGTTTATCCTTTAATATTGTTCAAATGAAAGATTTTGCCCTCTAGATGGTGTCCCTTATCTTACACAATTTCAAACAGAGTCTGCATTATTATCATACAGGCAGAAAAGATCTTTGTGCTAAATACAGTAACTGTGATAACGATAAATAATAAAAATGTTCAGATCTCCTGCTTTTGGAGATTTGTAGAGAAACTAATGAGATTATCAATGATGCAGCTTCCAAATAATACCAATACATAATGTAATGTAAATTACAGTAACACCCTGTACCTTTATTGTACAGGGATTTTCACTCACTATAAACCCCTGAATCTTATCTCTGTACAGCAGTGAGTGACCCCAGAGCTCTCTCTGTATTCTGGAAAATCCCTGGCTGCTGTAATGCAGCAGCAGTAATCTATTTGAACTTTTTGTTACAGTGAGGACTGGGGCTCTATTTGCAGATGGTGTTATGTTTCTCCGTGGTGCTTGGAGAGCTATAAAACAAAGGATTTTGTTTCACCACAGTGGACACTCTAATCCTGCTTTTAAAAAAAGGTATGACAATTGTCTTTTGATATGGTAATGAGTGCTTTTCAATGCAAAATCGAGATAACTTGAATTTGGGTGTGAATGGGTTAAACCAAAAACCTTGTGGTGAACAAATGAGGAAAGGAGAAAATAATTTTGAAATCATGTAATTGAGTGTTGTTTTAAGCTCTGCTGTTTGCTGAGTTTTTCAAAGCTCTGTTGTATCACAGGCTTGTATTCTGTTTTATGTACTTAGATTCTATGTGACCCCTTCGCTATCAAATGATATCAATAGATTTATTTGAAAAATTAGATGCAAGGTTAACAATTAAATATAGGGTAAAATGGCAATTTTGCATAAATATTGTTATTCCAAAATAGTTAAAATATGAAAATAATGCAAATTTGCCGATTTATCCTGTATTGATTTATGCATTACATTAATATTGCTGGAATAAGATTCTAAACTCTAAATGGTGTCCCTTATGTTGCACAATATCCCAGAATTTCAGTTCTGCATTGTTCGCAAACACACAGAAATGGCCATTCAGTGAATGTGTTAAAGATAGATAAAAATAGTGGTCAGATCTCCTGTTTATGGGGATTTGCTGTAATCATAATGAGATTATTAGCAATGAAGCTTCCAAAAAAGAGGAAAAAAATATAAGAATATCAGTATGTGGCAAAATATCTACCTATGGAAATTACAGTAACACATTTTGGGCCATATAACATAGTTGGTGCTAACTTAACCAGAGCTGTTGTAAACTTCCCAGAGCCATTATAGCCTATGAAGGTTTTCAGTTTACAACAGCTCTGGTTAAGTTAGCACCAACTATGTAATACTGCCCTTTATCTTTACTATACAGGGATTTTCAGCAATTATAACCATATTATTATTATTCCTGTACAATAGTGAGTAACACCTAGAGCTCTCCCTGTACTCTGCCCTCATGGTTGTAGAAATGATACAGAAATTGTTTTATTACAGTGAGGGTAGGGGCTGCTCTTTGTATTGTCTGTTCAGTAATACATGGTGACAGGAGTGAGATCTCCACAGTGGGTACACTAATCTTCCATTAAAAAGGTAAGCAAAATCAGTATCATATGCTAATTTTTGATGTTTGTTGTGTTACAATGCAGAGGTAAGAACATCTGTGAATCACTTTGTCTGGACTATCCTCTTACATATAAATTGACTCTGAATATTCTACACATACAGGTTTCTTTAGCCTATATTCCTTCTACTATATCATACACTGATCAAATAAAAATTTCATCTTTACAGTCCTTAAAACCCAATTTATCACTAGACATATAATCTTCCTAAGATATCACATAGAATGTTATTTTTCAACCGCACACTTACTCGTAGAAATTCGTCCAGCCTGTCTCATCGCTTTTTGTTGCTAAAAGCCCAGTCGTGCCGTCATACGTCATTAAGGCAAGTTCCATATTCTGTGTTGATACTAACTTCAATCCGCCGTTGGTGGTGAGGGTCAATGTAATGATCTGATTGTCTGGCATTAGAAAATGTCTCGGAGTACCATTTGTATCTCTTCGGATCTTTAAAGAATTTCCACTATTATCAACGACTTCTATTATGTCGTTATCAGTGCTGTAAGTAAAATTGTACAGATATTCTCCCGTCACAAGGCTCTGGGTGTACTGGTGAATTCCATTGATATTGAAGATATATAATTCCTGTTCCCCTGGAGACGCGACTTCATATTGATTAAAAGAAGTAAGAACGGGTTTGTTCTGAAGAACTGCTCTTATACGGATGTTTCCAAGATCAGCAATGTATACTGTGCCATCAGGGGCCACGGCTAAAGATGATGGGGAGTTTAAAAAGGCATCCGTGGCATAGCCATCATCTCCAGCATAGCAAATGCAGTTGACATCATCTTTGCAGTTGCAGTCAGAGGCTGCCCCAGCCAGAAGTGAAATTTCACCATTGGTTGTTACTTGTCGAATCCGATTAATCTTCTTTTCGTTTGTTTCTGCAATGTAAAGGATCCCGGTGTGGGAAATGGCTACGGCACTTGCAGATTCAAGAGCAGAATGAATAGCCAGTTTGCTGAGAGAATAGTCTATGCCAGGTACCTGGCAATGCATTGGCCGTCCGGCTATGATGCTGACTTGGTGGTTTTCTGTTATACGCAAAATGACATTGTTCTCCAGCACATAAAGAGAATTATCCATTGGGTTGATAGCTAGATCTGTTGGCCACTCCATACGAACCTACAATTAATTTTAGTGTTAATGCCAAAATCTTTCAGTTAGAGAATAAAATATAAACACAGTTATTGCTTTCTCCCAACAATAGTTATATATTTTATATTTAAAAATACATTCTATTAATAACAAATTAAAAATTGGTAAAATTAATTACTTAAATAAAAGAAATGAAACACTTGTAAAACATTACAGGTCCTATTACAAAGTTGATGCTAACATGGGGATGCAAATGGGGAAAAAAAACGCTCCTGCAGATTTTCCCATAGCATCCCCATGTTAACGTGGTATTCCAGGGCAAGCTCTAGCTGAGCACCTCACCCCAAAACACAGTGCTAACCACAGTGATACTCATGGTAGCACTTCCTCGCCGTGGAGAGTATCATCTCCTTGACTTGAAAGGACTCCATGGAGGGTTGTGCTTCTGGGCTGCAAGCCCTGCGTGACCAAGCTCTTCCAAGATTGCGCAGCACGGCGGAGTGATCGCGGAGGGAGACTGGGAACTTTTTGTTCCCAGTCTCACTCTGTTCTGGGCAAGAGGAAGCAGATAAGGCCACCCTTCTTGCTGTAAAATGAGAGGTGAGTATGGGATTTAAAGGTGGGATTTACAGGAGGTGTTAAATGATTTTTAATTTTCTTATTTTCTAAAATACTTTTTTTATTTTGCAACAGATCTTTTTATTGTTTTTTAAAGGACTTTTTTTATTATTTGGAAACATTTTTACTAAATCTTTACTGAATTGTACTCCTATTAGGAGAAAGGGAGATTTTTTTTGCAGTTTGGTGGAATTTGCCAATGCGGATTCAGCGCAATTCGGCAGTTATCGGTGCAATTAGGCAGTTTTCGCTGAAGTCTGATAACTGCTTCAGCAATTCCAAATTCAGTAAAATAGGATTACTATTCACTAAATAGTGAATTCACTGTAGTTTTGGCGAAGTGGAGTCGTCAAAATATAGTGTAATGGACTGAAATGCAAAGCACCGAAATCGCTCGCAAATTTCGGTGCTTACTGAATACATCCTTATGCATTAAATAAAATCTGAATGATTCAATTTACTCGATAGGGGTTATTCAGAGTGCACTGACATGTCACTGACAATTAGGTGCACTTTCATTCCCTGCCCTTTGGGGAATCAAATTCCCTTACCCTGCAGTGTATTCAGCATTCACCGCACGGTTCCCGAAGTGCAGGGAAAATCTGGTGAAAAACTGCCGAATCGAAAATAAAAACCGCTGCAAAACTGCCGAATTTATGGGATCTGATCCGATAAGCCGCCAGAAACCTGCCGGAATACAATGAATACGATCAGAGAAGACGCTGAAAACTCGCCGAATGCGACCATAAAAATACGACGATCCGCCGAACATAGCGTCGACCAACCTTCGGAAAAAGCCATCAAGCCGATGAAGGGGGTAAAAAAAACACAAAACAAAACCACTGCAACTTTTATAATTTTAAATGCTGTTTGCAAAAATTCTGGGTGAAAATGTCAGGAATTAATATATAAGGTCCTATAAATAATAATAAAAAGGTCTGTTACAGAAAAAAAAAGCTATTTAAAAAAAATTTGCTTAAAAAATCCAGAAAAGTGGCAAACAAATTCTAAAAAAATAATAGAGACTTTTTGTTTCAAATTAAAAGAATAAACAGTTTAATAGATAGTGAATAAAAATGGGAATATTTTTAACATTAAAACCTATGGGATTCGCCTGATTAAACCTGCTGAATGAAAGCACTGAACGTCAGCCAGTTTCACTGATATTTCTCTGCTGTTCGGTGTTCTCTGAATAGATTAACCATTGTTTCGCTATGGGGTTTCACTGCTGTCGAAGATAGAATTTCGCTGACAATTCACCAATATTTGGCGAATTGCCAGGTTTTGATTTGAAAAGCCGAATGGCCCAAAATTGCACCAGGGAAATTCACCATTCTGAATAAACCCTATGTGGAGCTCTGTTGCCTGCCACTTTCTGCTTAACAGGCTTGATTGGGGCTAATACCATCCGGATAAATTACATTTAGCCATTTTTTATCTTACTATTATTTTTTATCCTGTTCTTATAATAATGTGCTGAAACATTTTTTTCTTCAATTGATCTGCCTTCAAGTCTATGACGATAACAGATATTGTTTTAACGACTTATTTTTTTTTAAAGATTTTTTACTTTATTAAATTTTATTTACTTCTTGTTATGATATTTAAACTGGTTTAATGTTTGATTTTAAATAGAACACTTCTACTATTAATATATTATAATATATGCTAGAATATAAATTCATATCAGCCGTACTGAGTCATATTAGAAGCGAGGTTACCTGTGTGATGTCCATACTCGAATCACAACTTAGAGGTCTACCAGCTGCAAGGTCATTCGATCCTAGCAGTGTAGATATGATTCCATTCTGGTCCACTTTACGTATCATGGTTGCGTCAACAAAGTAAACAAGTCCATTCTTATCCACTGCAATACCTGTAAGAAAGGAATACTTAATGTCAAGCCTCATACAATGAGTTGATGATGCTCAAAAATTGTACGATCATACATTTATAAAAAAAAAAGCTTGAAACACGCAGACAAAATAGGAAAATGTATTGATAAAACATATGTACAAGAATTCACTAAGGTTACTTTTATTTCAGAAATAAAACAGATTGAAGTAGGAGTATTTAACTCATTATTAATCTGAATGCTATTTTGAAGTAGGGATGTTTTTCCTTCCTGAGTAGGGATGAGCTGTTCGTGTTCGGACGGTTCGGGGTTCGACCCGAACTTAGCCTGTTCGAGCAGATGGCGAACCCCGAACATTTCCGGGTGTTCGCCGCATGTTTGACCACAATGGACCACAATGCATTTTCCCACTGCCTGAAGCTCGTAATTGGCTACAGCCTTGCACCTGACCACAGGTCTGGTGCAAGACTGGTTGAACACTATGCCAATCACAGCTCAGAGTCCTGATTGGGCAAATTTTGCCCAATCATGGGCTCACAGAGCTAAGTCCCGCAGCACACTATATAAGGTTTCCACGCAGCGCTTCTGCACGCATTTCAGAGGAGATTTCAAAGGAGATAGTTGTGTGTGTTGTTACTGCCGGTCTGCCACGCTACTGGGGGGGTCTGGGGGGTCTCATTTCGACCAAATATCAGGGAATTTAGGTGATGTGTGTCTTGTCACTGTGCCAGCAAATCTTTTTGGGGCTCACTAATTTCTTTAAAACACTTGTGAATTAAGGTGATCTGTGTCTCGTCATACAAACAGTACCACGCTGTATTTTGGGGCTCACTAATTTCTTTAAAACACTTGGGAATTAAGGTGATCTGTGTCTCGTCATACAAACAGTACCACACTGTATTTTGGGGCTCACTAATTTCTTTAAAACACTTGGGAATTAAGGTGATCTGTGTCTCGTCATACAAAAAGTACCACGCTGTATTTTGGGGCTCACTAATTTCTTTAAAACACTTGGGAATTAAGGTGATCTGTGTCTCGTCATACAAAAAGTACCATGCTGTATTTTGGGGTTCACTAATTTCTTTAAAACACTTGGGAATTAAGGTGATCTGTGTCTCGTCATACAAAAAGTACCACGCTGTATTTTGGGGCTCACTAATTTATTTAAAACATTTGTGAATTAAGGTGATCTGTCTCTTGTCCCTGGCTGCCAGCTATCAGTGTGTCTCACTGAGTTATACCAGAGTTATTTAAATCTTTATAACAGAGTTGAATCAGAGTTCTGTATATATTAATCTATATATCACTCACCATGTCTGAAAGAACAAAAAGGACAGGCAGACGCTCCCAGCCACAGATAAGAGGGCAAGCAGCCCCTGTGTCGGGAGGCTGTGTCTCTGGTCGTGGTGGACGTGGTGCATCCTCTGCAGGGGCACGCTTGTCCTATCTAACTGGTGCTGGCCGTCTTAAGCAGCAGCAGCAACATACAGAGGACTTGGTGCATTGGCTAACCAGGCCATCCTCATCCTCCGAGTCCTCTGCCAGCCAGACTTCTAGTGCTTTACAGTCCACCTCAGCTGCCAAAGCATCTAATGCAGCCTCCATGTCCACAGCTACTCCTGCCGTAGCCTCGCTATCACACAAGGAGGAGTCAGCTGAATTGTTTGACTACAATGAGAGTGACATGCTGCTTGAGGAAGCGCAGCACGTACAGTGCTCTGATTCAATCTCTGAGGTTGAACAAGGGAGTATAATCAACCTAGAGGAAGGGGGTGCCAGTGATGACACACAAATAACTGGCACTCATGTTGCCCCAGCAGCTGCAGCATACTGCCAAATTGGCTCCAGTGACGAGGAGATAGGGGGTGAAGATGACATTGATGATGATGAGGTCACTGACTCCACCTGGGTAACAGGTGGAACTGAGGAATCAAGTGAGGAGGAGGGGGAGGAGGAGGAGGCACAGCAAACACGAGGCACAACATCCTCTGTGACCAACCGTAGCACTAGCCAGTCCAAGGCATCACATGTCAGAGCTGCTCCGGTGCAGAGCGCTGTTGTCTCAAAGAACACATGCAGGAACTCTGCTGTCTGGGAGTTCTTTAAGAAATGTGCAGCAGACCCCACCGTTGCTATTTGTAATCTATGTCAGAGGAGGCTGAAGCGTGGGATAAACACCAGACACTTGGGTACCACGTGCTTGAGGCGACATATGAACAAGTGCCACACATCCCGTTGGGGCAAAACTTTGCGTAGGTCCTCCTCCTCCTCATCTGTGTCTACCCACACTGTATGTCCTGCCATGCAATTGCCTACAACCTCCACCGACAGGGATGATGCTACAGTAATGGATGTAGCAGCAGGTCCTTCCTCACAATGTGACATCATCCCAGTAGCTGAAGATTTACGCAGTCAGATTACGTTGCCGCAGCTGCTGCAGCGAAAGAAAAAATATACTCCCAACCATCCCCAAGCACAGCGTCTAAATGCCAGCTTAGCAAAATTACTCGCATTGCAGCTGCTGCCTTTCCAGCTCGTGGACTCTGCTCCCTTCCGTGAATTTGCTGAATGAGCTCTACCACAGTGGCAGGTTCCAAAATGCCATTACTTTTCACGCAAGGCCATTCCAGCACTATACCAGCATGTGGAAGACAATGTTATCCAGTCATTGGGAAAGGCAGTCAGCAGCAAGGTGCATGTCACTTTAGACACGTGGTCCAGCAAGCATGGACAGGGTCGTTACATTTCCTTCACGGCACACTGGGTAACTCTGATTGCAGCTGGGAGGGATCCAAGATGGGGCTCTGTGCTGGAGCTTGTTCATCCACCATGCCTCCAGAAAGCTGCTTGTATGAGGTCTGTCTGCTCCACCACCACCACCTCTTCCTCCTCCTCCTCCTTCTCCTCCTTCTCTGTCTCTGGCGAAGTGGCAGTTAAACCCACGCCTGACAGGGTCTACGCAATGGCTCAAGCAAAAAGATGCAATACTGTGCTTGAGCTGGTTTGTTTAGGGGACAGGATCCAAACCGGGTCAGAAATGTTGTCAGCTCTGCAGGGGAAGGTGCAGAGATGGTTAACAACACGCCAGCTTGAGCTGGGAATGATCGTCTGCGATAACGGCAGCAACCTTCTCTCCGCCCTACGCAAGGGTAAATTGACGCATGTACCATGCCTAGCACACGTCCTAAATCTGGTGGTACAGCGTTTCCTAACCAAGTACCCAGGGCTGCCAGTGCTTCTCATCCAGGCAAGAAAAGTCTGCAGCCACTTCAGACGGTCATTCCCAGCAAGCGTTCGCCTGGCAGAAATTCAAAGAGAATTCCACCTACCCACAAACCGTCTGATCTGTGACATGCCCACCAGGTGGAATTCAACATTAGCAATGCTGCAGCGTCTGCACAAGCAGCAGAGGGCCATCAACGAGTACCTGTGTGAGTATGGCACAAGGACAGGTTCAGGTCAACTTGGTTTTTTCCCCCCCGCAGTGGCTGATGATCAAGGATGCATGCACTGTACTGTCACCATTTGAGGAGGCAACGAGGATGGTGAGCAGGGACAGTGCATGCATCAGTGACACAATTCCTTTAGTGTTCCTGCTGGAGCACACTCTGCGGGGAATTATAGATGTGGCTCTAGAGGCAGAGCAGCGGGAGGAAGAGGAGGCCTTCCCTAGCTCTCAAGGCCCCAGTCTTTCTGCAGACAGCATTCCAGCGGGTCCTACTCAGATCAGACAGGAGGAGGATGAGGAGGAGTAGGACTATTTAAGTAGTGGGGGCATTGAAGGTGGGGATTCCTCAAGGCAGGGTTTTGTGTGCCTAGAAACAGAAGGGCTTGTGCGTGGCTGGGAGAAGGAAGTGCACGATACGGTCATCCTCATTGACCAGGAAGACTCGGCAGCTAATGCCACCTCCAACCTACTATGCTGCATGGGCTCCCTAATGATGCAAAGCCTGCTAAAGGACCCCAGGATTCGTGCTATCAAGGAGAGGGATCATTACTGGTTGGCAACCCTTCTTGATCCATGATACAAGGGGAAAGTTGCAGAGCTCATCCTGCCCGCACAGAGGGAGCACAGGATGACAAAACTTGAGGACGCTCTAAAGCGAAACTTGTGTAACACCTTTCCAGGCACTGTTAGATTACCAAGTGCTGACACACGTGCTTCTGAGGCTGCAGGTGATCAGAGGAATAGCGGTGAAGGCCAGGGCCGCTTGACTGATGCATTTTTAATTTTTTTTAGTCCTCGACGCCCTGGGACGTCAAATGTAGGCACCCATTGCCAGCGTCTTCACCATATGGTGCAGGACTACCTAGGGGCAAGGGCAGACCTGGATACCTTTCCAGCAGATGATCCACTGGCTTACTGGGTGTTGAGATTGGGTCACTGGCCAGAACTTAGCCAATATGCTATGCAGCTACTAGGTTGCCGTTCATCTAGCATGCTTTCCGAAAGGACGTTCAGTGCCGCTGGAGGTTTTGTCACAGACAAAAGAGTGCGTCTGTCCACCGACTCTGTAGACCGGCTGACATTTATAAAAATGAATCAGTCCTGGATCAGCAGCTATCAATCCCCTGATGCTGAAGTAATGGAATAGATAGGGGATGTCCTCTTCTGCATTTACAAAACCTCCAGCACTGAACTCTTCCACAATACCACAAAAGGGTTACGGTGTGAAGGCACTTGCTGCCATGAAAGGCACAATATCTGGCTGCACTGACGCCATTAAAAAAAAAAAAAAACTTTTCAATATAGGACCACATGGTCCACCCCTGCACTCTTCCACAATACCACAGAGGGGTTACTGTATGATGATACTTGATGGCCTGGCATTAAAGGCACATATCTGGGTGCACTGACGCCCATTACCACCAGATCAAAAAACGTTTCAATATAGGACCACATGGTCCACCCCTGCACTCTTCCACAATACCACATAGGGGTTACTGTATGATGATACTTGATGGCCTGGCATTAAAGGCACAATATCTGGGTGCACTGACGCCCACTCCCAGATTCATATCTTTTTAATATAGGACCGCATGGTCCACCCCTGCACTCTTCCACAATACCACAGAGGGGTTACTGTATGATAGTACTTGCATGCCTGGCACTAAAGGCACAATATCTGGGTGCACTGCCATTGACGCCTGTATCAGATTCATATCCTCAGAGGGGTTACGGTGTGACGGCACTGTTGCCGACGCTAAAAGCCCAATTTTAAAGCACCTATTGTTACTTTCATCCAAAGCCTGCATAAGTTTCACAATAATTTAGCCCAAAAAAACACTAAACTTTTTCTGTGCGTCCTAAAATGTCTTTTCATACAGTCTGCCGCCCCAAGCAGTTGTTTATGGATAGATTAAAGGAAAAGCATTTACCGTCATATGAAACGTCATTTTTTGGTTTTTAAGTGTTTCTATACATCCTAGAAATCCGCCACTTCACGGGCAGGTTATGGGGACCTCCTAGGCACGTTATTTGAAGGAATTTTTCGTTTTTATTTTTAACCCTTATTTCATGGGAAACTTACTGTCCCTTTAAAAACGTTTTTTTTAAAACCTTTTGTCCTTGTTTCCTGTCCCCCAGGGCACTACCCGGACCTCCATACACCTTTTATGGCAAATATGTAGCATATATGCCCTCTTGGAGGGCACTCTAAAAAAACCGAATTTTCAGCCCCATTGACTTTCATGGGGGTTCGGGTTCGGTCCCGAACAAATGGGAAGTTCGGGTTCGGGCTCGAACCGAACTCGGGGAGTGTTCGGTTCATCCCTATTGTCAAAAATTTGTGATGGGTATCATCTTCTCTATGATTGACAGCAGCACTAGGGAAAAAAATGAAGGCTTAACATGATACACTTGGGTATTCTCAATTAATACATTACACCTGAACGTGTTTTAATTATTTATTTTACAACATCCTATTTCAATACTTTAAATCAGTAAAATGATTACCAAATGTTAAGGTTAATTTAATGCCATTTGTCCTGAAAGAGAGTTGACACATTATCAAAACAATAAATATGACTGCCATGTTCTTCAGTAGTAGCTTTGGCATATTTTCTTAGCCACTTCCTGTATCCTTGGAGAATGCATATAGAATTGTCAAGGTCATATTTTTTTTACTATTCTGAAAATATTCTATCTATCTATCTATCTATCTATCTATCAGAAACTGGATCTGTCATCCATATTTTTTAACCCTTTCGCTGCTGAGGCATTTCCCGCCTGTGTGCTGAGGTCATTTTTACCGGTTTTGCTCATCATGTTTAAACGTGTTTTGAAGGCTTATTTTATTATATGACCCAGACATATTATATATCGTTCTTTCCGTCAGACTCGGCAGATTCATAATATGTCATTATTATATGTATATGTCATGACCTGTCTGTATATTATAACAAAAAATGCAATAAAATATGAATTTTCAATAATTTACAACGTGTAAAGTGTTTTTTTTTTCACATTTTAACATGTGAGCAATTGCGGTTATATTTTGTATGGGGTGCGCTTGTTAAAAAAATTAGAGATGGGTTCTCGTTACATTTTTTTGGGGGGAAAATTACACGATTTTTAACAAACGCGCCGCATACAAAAATCGTTAGTGCAGCATCATTGTTCACATTATAATTGAAATGGGAACAATATTGCTGCATTAACAAACCAAAAAAAAGAAAAAAAACTTGTTTATTTTTTTTTTATAATTTGTTTTTTAAATATTTTTTTATTTTTATTTTTAATTTAAATTTTTTTTTACAAACTTTTTTTATACTCATGTTTGGTATCGTTGGAACGGCCATGCTCTGGCCAATCCAACAATACTAAACATTAACCCCTAACTGCCACGGATCGGGAGATAAAGGGTTCATTGGAACCCCCTATCTCCACCATTGGTGGCAGTTAGGGGTTAACTCCAGGACTGGCGTCATTGTGCTATGCACGATGACGCCAGTCCTCAGGGGGCATTCCCGGAAGCTTGGCCGACATCCAAGATGTCGGCCAGCTCCGGGAAAGGATCACGAACCAGCGCTTTTCAGCGCCGATTCGTGATCCGGCCCCCATGGGGTTAATGCGAGGTACCATTTGGAAGGGCAGGCTGTGCCCTTCCAAACAGTGCCTGGGTTAACCCCCGCAACGCCGCCGATCGGGAGGGAGAGAGGTCCGAAGGACCTCCCCCCTTCCCTTTCAGGCGCCTCCTCTGCACATGCGGGGGGGCGCCTGAATTAGGTGTCATCGCGCCCCCGCGATGACACCTAATTACTCCGGCGGCGGTTCCGGATGCTGGGCTGACATCGAGGATGTCAGCCCGCACCGGGGGGGCCAGCGATCGGCCGGAACCCGGCCGAACGCTGACCCCAAAGAGAGGACGCGCTCAGCGTGTCCACCGCATGGAATGATACATGCGGTTGGACGCGCTGAGCGCGTCCTTAGCAGCAAAGGGGTTAAGGATGATAGGGCCCTTCAATCCATATATAACGCAGAATGTATTTATCAGGCATTACCTTTTCATCTTTGTCTACTTTGAAAAGCCACTAGTGATACCTGTTTTTCTTTTATGGCACATATTTAACCCCTTAGTGACCAGGCGGTTTTACACAATTCCGTCCTTTAGTGACCGCTGCTGTTTTTACGTTTCTGCGCTGTTCGTGTTTAGGTCAAATTTTCCTCTTACTCGTTTATTCAACCCACACATATTATACACCCATTTTCCCGCCATTAAATGGACTTTCTAGAAATATCATTATTTCCATCATATCGAATAATTTAGTATAAAAAATATGAAATATGATGAAAAAATGGTAAAAACACGCTTGTTCGTAATTTAATCCCCAAAATCTACAACCGCCAAAAAAGACCCCAGCTAAATAGTTTCAAAATTTTGTCCCGAGACTAGAAATACCCAATTTTTAAATGTTTTTGCTTTTTAACCCCTTCACTGCTGAGCCAGTTCACCTATGTGCGGTGCGCTCATTCTGACCATTTTGTGCTAATTATTTTGAGATGACAGCCTAGGTCCTATTTAATTAAACCCCCCCCAGAAAAAAAACTCTAAAAAAATTTTTTTTTTTAATTCAATTATTTTTTTTTGTTTATTATTTTTTTTAATTTATTTTAAACCAAACCTGGTCATGTTTGATATCATTGGACAGGCCATGATCAGGCCTTTCAAATGATGTAAAATATGACCATCTAGCAGCCATGGATCGGGAGATAGGGGGATCCTTAGGATCCCCTTATCTCTACATGGCACACTGACATCCTCACACATATGGTGAGGTTGTCAGTGGGTGGGGGGACCTGGAGGCTTGGCTGACATCCAAGATGTCAGCCCCCTCCAGGTTCGAATCGTGTTTTGGCGCCAAATAGCGCCAAAACGCGATTCGGTGGCGAAATGGTAAATGCTATAAACCACTGAAAAGGGGAGACTCTCCCCTTTCCAGCGGTGCAAAAAACATCTCCCTAGCTTCAATGGTTGGGGAGATAGAGGGCTCCGAAGGAGCCCCCCTCCCCTCCATTGATTTGAATGGGGGCGCCTGCTGATGACGTCACCACGCAGCGTGGCGACGTCATCAACCTCGCCGGCCCATGTAATTTACATGGGCAGGCTTCCTCCCTGCCAGATCGCCGAGTGATCCAGCGAGGAAGGTAAGTATCGGGCGGGAGGGGGGTTAGGCGCCGCTGACATACCCTGTACGTCATCGGGTCTAAGGGAGACCCGTGGACAGGACGTACAGGGTACGTCAGCGGTCCTTAAGAGGTTAAGGTACATATGTATAACATTCAGATAAGTCCATTTTTTATGAATAGTATTAATACATGTTTCACCATCCAAAAAGAAGGGAATGAGAACATATTTATGAAACTGAAGGCCTGGAGCAACTCAGGCGGCGGGATCTTAAGTTGCCCCTGATGCCAGGACGTAAGGAGGATTTTTAGTCAGAGTAGGGGGTTAGAGCATGCAGGCTGTTTGAACGGGAAGAGGAGAGGCGGGGTTTTTTCAGGAGTATAAAAGTCGCGTGCTCAGTGGCTCTGCGCACCTTTTCTCCTGAGGTAATCGAGAGAGCGAAATCCCCACCCTCCCTTTATTTTAGCTTTATATGGGTTTTTTGGTAAGGTTTTTTTTTTTATTATTCTTTTCCCCTTTGTCACAGTGGGGGCTGGTAGGCAGTGCTGAGGTAGGGTTGCTTTATTTAAGGTGGAATTTGGTGGTTTAGATGTATGGGAGATGGGAGCGGCGTTAAGTTATTTTGGTTTAGAAGAGGTATGTGGGAGTGTGGAGTTCCCTGTCAGCACTGTCTATTACTTTACTGTATATGGTTATACTGTATGTTTACGTGTTATTTTATATTTGGTGGGGTTATAGCTGTGGCCGATAATAAATATAAATCATTCCACAGCTTAGTAGTTGTGTTATTATTGTGTCGTGTGTCAATTATCTCCTTGCGTACGACCCGGTCATCGGTGGGTGACTTAATGGTATGTAGCAGATTAACACTGTTATCTATAAAATGGTCAAACTCAAAAGATCTAAGCATAAAGCAAAATATTTAGGAATGTGTGAAGAAATGCAATAAAATAAATATATGCATTAAAAATGAGAGAAAATATCCAGAGACTCAATGTTCTTTTGGTGCTTCCACCCATCCCTCTTTTATTTGTGAGAAATAAATCTGTGGAATCAATTTTAAAATCAAGTTAAAAATCACCCGGTGTGAATGATTTGCACTGTTTATTATCTCTTTTTAGTACACAGGGAACAATAAATCAATATCTTTTGGAGTCTGTCTTTATTTACCATGGTATCTCCACTAGAGAGGTAGTGGACATTGGATCGATAAAGCATAGACAGAGGCGGAAAATCAGACTGATCTCTTTTGTGATTGACTATCAAAATAAAATACCAACGGCAAAACTGGATTACAAAGCAAAATTTTATCCAAAACAAATCAAATTCATTAACCCATGAAGAGAAATAATACCCGCCCCACACTCATGCACTTAATCGTCTATTGTCCAATGCCATGGAAGAAATTGCGATATCCAACTTGGACAAGTATATTATTTCTATTTTATCTTTACACTTTACTTTAAATAAAATCATACAGTAGTAGGCATAAAAATAATGCTAATAATTTATTGAGAAAGAGAATTGTTACAAAGAACAGGATCGTCGAGCTACACTATGCGATAGCTTCATGGTCACTGATTCCATTTCTTTATTTCGACTCCAAATAATGTAAGCTAGTTTTGCAGATTAACATTTGTGGAAATCCTCAGAAAATATTAATAAAGCTTAAACGCAAGAGTTACACGGAAGGTTATTTAGTAAAAAATGAACACAGTCAGAAAACCAATTATCAAACGTACAATAACATAACCAAGCTTAACAAATATATTAAACAATTTGTTGTTTTTTTTCTGCTCAAAATCTATGTAGAGCTATTTCAATTTGAAATTGAAAAAATGGTTTTAAATTCATCAGCGTTTACAGCTTAGATTCACGTGTTTGTGGTTCCATACCATGATGTACATGTTTCCATATTTTGCAAGGTAACAGCCCTGAACATGGTTTATATCAGAGTTTTATATCTTTTGAGTTTGACACTGCAGGATTAATATTTTGAAAGCATATTGGATTATAATTTTATTTATATATATTCACTCCCTGACTCACTATTAAATGGAACCACGATTGGTTAAAATTTCCAAAAAATGGTTTAAAAAGGTAAGTAAAATCCAATTAAAACTACACATTGGAATGCTACAAAATAGGGTAACGACAGAGAATTGGCTGGGTGGAGTAGAGGTAATGTCACCGCTCTGCATGGAGAGAGCCTGTGGAGTCATGGGTTCGATCCCCAGGAGCACCTCTCCAGTAAGTGTCCCTGGGCAAGACACCCAATGGTACATACTCACCACCCAGGACATACTTGAAAATGAGAGAAATCTCAATGTATTCTTCCTGGTAAAATCCTTTCTCAAGTATTTATTGTTTTAAATTGTGAAAATGTGAAGACGCCATTCTATTGCATATTACTATGGCCTCTTAGAAAATGAATGGAGCTTGATTAGTGCAACAAACTATATATATAATCTCGCTCTCTCTCTCTATATATATATAGTGTGTTTATTATTGCAGAAGCCACTTGCACATCACAGCAATTCAAAGAATTGCATCCCAGAGTTCCTGTGCCACATTCCCCATATGCAGCAAGGAATTCTGGGTAGGATATGCAAATGACATCTGTCTCACTTTTATGCATCCTGGATCTGTTATTAGACAGAACCCTAAAATCAATGCTATGCCACACTGTGGCTTTCTAGCAGAGATAAGGTTATGCAACTGGTCAAAGCCACTACTAGGACAGCGCTGTTTCGGGTTTGTTGAACCCTCATGAGCTAGGAGCTAGGCATGATGACCAGTTGCAGTGGATGCTTGGACAATAGGTAAATTAGTGTCTACAAGGGTTGTGGTGGAGGACTAAAAGTGAAATAAAATATATATATATGTATATATATATATAGTAAGTCTAATGTTCTATACAATATAAAGTAATGCAAAACATGGTGGAGCAACATTTTTATAGTCTGCGAATGAGATAATTTATAGCCAGCTATATCCCCTTATTCATATCCTTTATTCAAAAAATCTCTCCCCTATGCTCAATTTTTAAGGGTTGTCAGAAATAATTCATGGGTGGACCAACGTGAAAAACAGCTAGCGGAAATGTACGCCAAATTCAGACAATGGGGTTATTCGGCCAAAGCTCTGGATGACGCGCTAGAGAAGGTGAAATCTCCAGGTAACCAGTCGAAAATGGTTCACAAAAGGTTGAGATTCTCATTGCAATTCAACATGGCCTCTAAGGGGTTAACGGCCAATGTCAGAAAGAACTGGCACATTGTGGAAAACGATCCATCCTTACCAACACCATTTAAACAAAAACCTATGTTCTGCTATAAAAAGGATAAAAGTCTCCGAGACCTATTGGTCCGGACCGACCCTATCCACAGTTATATGCAGGGCGTGAAGACTTTCCAGAATACAGGATGTAAGAGGTGTTTAGGATGTGTAACTTGCGGACACACGGTGCCATCGAATGTGTTCTATCATTCACACAGTGTCAAAAAATGGGACATTAGATACAGCATCACGTGCAAAACCGATCACGTAGTTTATAAAATAATGTGCCCCGGTGGTTTGGCTTACATCGGTAAACCAATTACACCACTGTGCGATCGTATTAGAAACCATAGATCTAACATCCATGCTGCATATAGAGATGGGAATTCCGACAAACCAGTGGCATAACATTTCCTGGAGCTAAAGCATCCCTTGGCTTCTCTAAAATTCACAGCTATTGACCACATTCCAAAGCCGGCCTGGGGTGGAGATTGTGCCGAAATGTTGCTGAAGAAGGAAACGTTTTGGATACACACATTGAATACAGTGCACCCATGTGGACTTAATGAAAAAATATCATATGCTATGTTTTGTTCAGTCAATTTGTTATATTTTTACAGAAATCCCAGCTTGTGGGTAGAATTGGGGGATTTATACTTGTGGGATCACATGTTAACTGTTTTGAGTTATTTTTGCTGTTTTTATTATGTTGTTGTAATTTTTATATGATATGACCCATCCAGTTTTGGATATGTCTAGGTGGAGGTGCTTTACAGGGTTGCTTGGCGGGTACGATCTTGGTGTCACATCAGGGGTCCTCTGTGGAACTCTAAGCCGCATGCCCTGTACTCTATTGTTTTTTGTTTTGCACTTGGACACTTCAAGCCCCATGTCCCATGTGGTTAGATCGCATATGGGGATAATTTGGTACTTGGGCCTTTATGATACTGGATGTTTCCGTATCTATTGTATATTTATTTTGATTCCCCTTGTTTGTATCATCACATACTGGTTCTATTCACGCTCTTTCCTTCTTCTGTACACAGTAGTGTCTTGCTACCATGACTACGCCTATGTGGATACATGCGCGTGAGCAATGGGGATAGCGATACGATCTCAGGGAGGTCTTCTTCTGCATACGTCATCTCGCTGCGACGTCCACACATGTTGGTGTGATGGTGATGGCGAGTTTACCGATAACTAGGATGGGTGAGTTTGATACCTATTTCCTTCCGTTTTTTTGTATATAAATAGTATTGTATGTCTGTTATATGTTATATGTCCTGAGGAAAGCTCTGGGGAGGAACTGAAACGTCGACCTCTGTTCTATGGATTAATAAAGTCTATTTGTTTTAAAAAGTCCTGGAGTGCCACGGTGATTGTGTGTGGATACTATATATATATGTATATGTATATATATATATACACTGTATATTGGAGCAATATTTTTATAGTCTGTGAATGAGATAATTTATAGCCAGCTATATCCCCTTGTTCGTATCCTTTATTCTTTTCCATTATTCTTCTATATTCTGAGAATAAGGGGCTTTATATATTGCTATATTTCACTTCCATTCACTGTCACAAACATTGTAGAAAACAGAGATAAAGCAGGACATTTGAGAGCGGACACTCTACACACACTTTTTGATAGATCATAATCTTAGTAAAGTTTAAATTATTAGAAACCATGCTTTACATTTAATAATTCTAAGCATTTTATAGACAATAAAACAATATAGAAATTTCTGGACCTCTCGCATAATGTTACTAGGGTCAATTTATTTATTTACCTCGAGGATTAGTTAGGATTGCGTCGACAGCTTTTCCTCCATTTCCACATCTGGCTTCATCAAAAGGCATACACTGCTCTCCGTTTCCAGCTATGACCTCCAAGTTAGTTGCGATATCTTTTGCCCCCACCAATGACTTGATTTTGAAAATTCTGCGACTGTTGGTATCTGACAGGAATATTGAACCCGACACAGGGTCAACAGCCAGATAGTATTTGTGGGCAATGTTGTTGCTTTAAAGAAAGAAATCAGAAAGAAAAAAGTTTATTATCAATGCAGATTATAAACAATAAAAGGGGTTATTAAAATTAACGAAACAAATAGAAAATGTTTATGATATGATAATGAATATAAAAATTAAATTCCACTAAACAATGAGACAATTGGCTTACTTGGTTTGCATAGGATCACTGACATTTTGTGTTGAATAATGTGTTATTATGTGTGTTTCTATGATCTTAAAATGATTCTGTAAACAAATATTTGTAACAATATTATTATGACCTTATTCATATTTATGCTAACTGACCCTCAGCCTCAATATAGGACCTACTCCAGTATAGTTATGGGATTGTCCTAGAGGTATTTCTTTCTGCTTCCTATTCTTCTGTTGACCAGGAACCTCCTCTATGTCCTTATGGCCATATGCTGATAAGTAAACTCTCTAGGCATATTCATTTGATGTTCATTTGAATACAGTATTGATCTTTATATTGGCTTTTTAATATAAACATTGAATATTTACAAATATGTGTGTTTCGGCTGATATAGTATTCCACTTAATGTCCAAATAAATATAGTATTTAAGTTCCCATTCCGTCTGAGCCAGTAGAAAGGAGTTGTGAAAGGACCAATACAGTATGGCTGGTTTTCCATTAGTAAACAGATACCGGCAGCTGTGATGCATGCCATCACTGGTATTGTCTCATGGAGTCCATGGGACTCCATGGAGACTTTATCGAGTTCTGTGTGAGCTTGCATAAGCTGGGTTGAGCCGGGTTGCCAGAAAGACACTGGGAACTATTTGTTCCACGTTTCCTTCAGCCAGCAGCAAGAGGAGGCAGTGGATTGTGATGTTCTCTGCATTGTGGGACCAGAGGTGAGTAAAGAACCTATTGATTTTCTTAACTCAACT
The DNA here is from genome assembly GCA_009667805.1 of Leptobrachium leishanense. NCBI lineage: Eukaryota > Metazoa > Chordata > Amphibia > Anura > Megophryidae > Leptobrachium > Leptobrachium leishanense. Next base: position 297,220,545 of record CM019065.1, on the reverse strand, counting down.
TGGACCAAGGAAATACTATTTGATGGAATTTGAAAGTTAACCATCTACTCTTTTCTTTCAACTTTGTTATGGTAATGCCTAAATTGAGAGCCTCTTGGAACAATTTGTTACTCAGCTATAAGTAACAGGTTCTTTTTGGGGTTTGTTATTCTCAGAACGTGTCGGACTTTGTCTTACTTGCACACAAAAAATCTTAGAAAGAATGTCTCGTCTTGGCACTGGAATACATTGACCATCATGAAAACAAAGATCTGTTCTGGAATGATTGAGGTTCATTGGCATTGCAGTTCATTATGAAGGATCCATGTATAGTTTCCGTATCCTTCCATTATTGTTCTTCGAATTTGATAAATGGCATAAATGGAATATGTAATTACTGTATAATAGAATAGACTTTATTTGTAATGATTGCAGCCATATATCCATGACTGTGGTGGGAGCAACTGCTAAGGCACAAAAGAATAAAAGTATATAAAGTAAAAATGAAAACTGGACAGCAAGTTGGTGGTTAGAGACCTCCACACTAATTTGTTTCTAGCAAAAAAGTGACATCTATTTCTGTAAACCATCTGTTAATCCAAAAATTGTGTGAAATCCAATCTTAATCTCTCATCAAATTTCCATCGAAATGTAACATTGAACATCTGTGCTTACATCGCTTCATCAAATGCAAATTATAATTAATTCTACTTGAACTATTTTTTAGCCTTGCTGGTCAGTTTTAGAGGAAATTTGTTAGTAAATTTAGAAAAAAAGGGGAAACATATGTTGGAAGAGATGTAGGGTGTTAATTTACTGTTACAGTAGCTGTAAATTGCATAAAGCATGTCCACTTTAAATTCAGATTCATTGTGACAACTTGTGCCAATTTATCCATCACTGGTTTTTTTTCTACTAAAAATTAATATAATTAAAAAAATTCCAATAAATAACAGACTCAAAAATGTTGCAGTGAAAAGAAAATTTGCATGGACTATGTTTTAGATCAGGGTTGCCTATGCTTTAAAAACAAGTAAAAAATAGTGTTATAGTGCGATTTGTCCAGTCCTACACCTTTAATATCACTCATTTAAACTATACTATTTAAGTGGGCACTACCCCTTATATAAAGTGTAACTAGATTACCTGAGCATTACAAATAAAACCACATTATAAAACACATGCTGCTGTTTTGTTTTCTTTGTTTGAATTAATTGCATGTAAATAGGAAAACTAAAAATACAGGGTTATTCGGAGAGCATGAAAAGCAGGAGAATGACTGGAGAATGAAAAATTCTAGGTCAAAATAGCCGATTTGGAAAGTGAGATGAAAGGGAGAATTTTTCTGGTTTAGCTATATTGACCTAGAATTTTTCATTCTCCAGTCATTCTCCTGCTTTTCACGCTCTCTGAATAACCCTGTTAGTTTTTTTTATCTCCTGCATCCATTTTGTTGATTTGTCCCATGGTGCAACACTTACCCAAATTTGTGCAAAAGCTTTATTTTACTGCCATTGTTTATTTAACCTACAATATTTAACAGTTAATGAGGTGAAGGAGGGAATAGTTAGACAAGGTGTCAGGAGGCTATTGTTCGCCAGGCTAACTGAGGTAAGAGATGGCAGCTGAAGGAGATGAGACAGGGAGCTTAAAAGACTTCTAATCTACCCCCTGGTGATGTCCTTTGAATACATCCCACACACTATCGTTACTGATCAACCAATTTACTCCATTCTATGGTCATTGCCACATAGTGAGGAGCAAATGATGTATAGATATGGGGGGCAGTTTATAACACAAAAAAGATCACAAAATGGATGCAGTGACAAATATAGAGTAAAATATTTTCTTAACTAAACAAGCCAGGTAAAAACCAAGTATATGTATGATATCAGCAACATAAAATTAAAAAATAAGAACATTTCATTTTTGGTGGTAGTGGCCCTTGAAACACGATTTACAGCTAAAAAAAAATAGGTATGTGACTTAATACTTTTGTATATGTGTGGCTAATTTAAGTGTATACGTTGCTAGCTATGTTTAGGTGTGGTTAATCAGGTATGTAAAAGTGATCACATTTTATAGGTGTGGCTAATTAGGTATGTGTAAGTGGCTAGTTATGCATGTGGGTAGGTGATTAGGTATAGGAGTGACTGGTTATGTAATTGTGTGGCTAATTATCTGTTTCAGTGGCTGGTTATATATATGTGTGGCCAATTAGGTGTATATAAGTGGCTAATTTTGAATGCACATGGCTAATATGGTGCGTTAGTAGCTATTTGAGCAAATGTGTTGCTAATTAGGCATTCGTAGTTGGCTAGCTAGGAATTACACTTGGAGAGAACCATTTTCATCTCAAACTCAGGATGCAGACACGGATTGTATCTGGGATATCTATATATCTATATATATCTATACTCAACTCATGTATCAAATAAATGGGCTGCCATCTTAAATCATTGTCAATGGGATGCTTTATCACTGTAAGAATTCTCCAATTTTATGTTGAAATATAGAGCAATTACAAGCCTGACAGCACTGGGAATAGAGTTAATAGAGCAAATTCTCAGGGTAGCAATGGTACAATCAATGAGAGAAAAATATGAATTGGTATATATTGAAAATGAAGGGGTTAAGTTATTATGGGAAAGAAGTAATAATATCCTCCCAATGTTTATTTACTTTACAATTATTTGGGAATAATAGCTCTATTTTCCGGTGTTTTGGGGAAAAAAATAGAAAGAAAAGCTACAAGTGATAAAATACTTGTGGATGCGAACTAGAAAACTACAACTAAACCATCTGTTTCAAAAATTTGGAGTTAATTAGGCTGAAGGAGTAGCTCAGTAATAATGTCAATGCTTGTTTTTACTTCACTAAAAGGTTTTGTTAAATGATCAGAAAACGCGTAATCGTTTTCTAAATCCCACACACGTAATGATGGCTAAGTGGTTTTTAGGACACAAGCTATGATAGAAACAGTATAAAAATATTTCCATGCTATTTTTAATGTGGAATATATTTCCAAAGAAACGTCACATAAAAATCAGTTTGATGAAAATAAGGGGTGTTGTAGGAAAAAAAAACATTTATCATTCCATTTTATCAGAGATGTTCTAAAAAATAAAATCATGCCTCGCTAAGGTAAAAAATTATCGAAACTCCTTTTTAACACCTTACATAGAACGCCGTGCGGCGGCTGGTAGGGATGTGCATGACTTTTCTTTTCGTTTAGTTTTTTTCGGGTGTTTTTTTTAGTTTCGGATCATTTTGGACAGTTTTTCTTTCTTTCGGATCATTTCGATTCGGCAATTCGGATCGATTCGGTGATTCGGATCGATTCGGTGATTTTTTAGGCATTTTTTGGGTGAAATTTTAGGTTTCCTAACCTTATTTACAGAAACAAGGCTTTTTAACCCATAGGTTTCAATGCAGCATATATAATATATATTATATATTCACACACTGCCGGGCAGCGCCTCTCTGCAGTATAATTCAGCATATGAATCCGCACACTGCTGGGAAGCGCCTCTCTGCAGTATAATTCAGCATATGAATCCGCACACTGCTGGGAAGCGCCTCTCTGCAGTATAATTCAGCATATGAATCCGCACACTGCTGGGAAGCGCCTCTCTGCAGTATAATTCAGCATATGAATCCGCACACTGCTGGGAAGCGCCTCTCTGCAGTATAATTCAGCATATGAATCCGCACACTGCTGGGAAGCGCCTCTCTGCAGTATAATTCAGCATATGAATCCGCACACTGCTGGGAAGCGCCTCTCTGCAGTATAATTCAGCATATGAATCCGCACACTGCTGGGAGCGCCTCTCTGCAGTATAATTCAGCATATGAATCCGCACACTGCTGGGAAGCGCCTCTCTGCAGTATAATTCAGCATATGAATCCGCACACTGCTGGGAAGCGCCTCTCTGCAGTATAATTCAGCATATGAATCCGCACACTGCTGGGAAGCGCCTCTCTGCAGTATAATTCAGCATATGAATCCGCACACTGCTGGGCAGCACCTCTCTGGAGATCGTTTCGTTGATTCGGATCGATTCATTTTTTGATCAGTTAGTTTTTCGTTTTGTATGAGTTATAATTAATGCAGCATATGAATCCACACACTGTTGGGAAGTTCCCGCAGTGTGCGGATTCATATGCTGCATTAATTATACTGCAGAGAGACACTGCCCAGCAGTGTGCGGATTCATATGCTGCATTAATTATACTGCAGAGAGGCGCTTCCCAGCAGTGTGCGGATTCATATGCTGCATTAATTATACTGCAGAGAGGCGCTTCCCAGCAGTGTGCGGATTCATATGCTGCATTAATTATACTGCAGAGAGGTTCTGCCCAGCAGTGTGCGGATTCATATGTTGCATTAATTATACTGCAGAGAGGTTCTGCCCAGCAGTGTGCGGATTCATATGCTGCATTAATTATACTGCAGAGAGACACTGCCCAGCAGTGTGCGGATTCATATGCTGCATTAATTATACTGCAGAGAGGCGCTGCCCGGCAGTGTGCGGATTCATATGCTGCATTAATTATACTGCAGAGAGGCTCTGCCCAGTAGTGTGCGGATTCATATGCTGCATTAATTATACTGCAGAGAGGCTCTGCCCGGCAGTGTGCGGATTCATATGCTGAATTAGGCTAGGGTCAGACGAACGCATTTTTCACGTGCGTTTAGCCGCACGAAATCACGGCCGTGCTAGCTGCAAATGACGTCCAATGCCAGGGAACATACGACGAACGGCCGCACGAAAGTTCGTCTGTGCAACGCAAGTGGCCAACGAACGCATTTTTTCGAAAACGTCAAACCGCTACTACTGACGTACAGAGCGCGCTGCGGCCGCATAGCGGCGTGTTTGCATGATTAGGAGATGTCAGACGCTGCTAATGTCCGGCCAACATAACGTCCAGACGCAAAAGGGTTTTATTGATGATCCGTACAAAATCACGGACGAAAATGCGCATCGTATGACCGCTATCGCGTATTCCGTGACAAAATACGTCCATTCGTTCTAACGCACTTTTTCACGGACAACGTGAAAAATGCGTTCGTCTGACCCTAGCCTTATACTGCAGAAGCGCTGCCCGGCAGTGTGCGAATCCATTTGCTGCATTACATATACTGCAGAGAGGTGCTGCTTGGCAGTGTGTGGATTAATTTGCTGCATTAATTATACTGCAGAGAGGCGCTGCAACATATGAATCCGCACACTGCCGGGCAGCACCTCTCTGCAGTAGAATTAATGCAGCGTATGAATCCACACACTGCCAGGAACGTCCCAACAGTGTGTGGATTCATATGCTGCATTAATTATACTGCAGAGAGGCACTGCCCAGAAGTGTGCAGATTCATATGCTGAATTATACTGCAGAGGCGCTGCCTGGCAGTATGCGAATCCATTTGCTACATTACATATACTGCAGAGAGGTGCTGCTCGGCAGTGTGTGGATTCATTTGCTGCATTAATTATAACTCATAAAAAACAAAAACTAACTGATCAAAAAATGAATCGCTCTGAATCAATGAATCGATTTCCAGAGAGGCGCTGCCTGGCAGTGTGCGGATTCATATGCTGCATTAATTATATTACAGAGAGGCGCTGCCCCACAGTGTGCAAATTCATATGCTGCATTGAAACCTATGGGTTATAAAGCCTTGTTTCTTTAAAAAAGTTAGGAAACCTAAAATTTCACCCAAAAAATTGTCTAAAAAATCCTAAAAGAATAAATAAGTAAAGAAACTTTCATTCTATTGGTAGTAATCTACTTCCTATTCTTAAATAACCAATAAAAAACAAAATAACTCATAAAAAAGAGAAAAACCAACTGATCCGAATCACCCGAAATGATCCAAATCACCAAAATGATCCGAAGCACCGAATCGATCCGAAATTTCAGATGGTCGATATTTCGTTTTTGGAAATGCTCCCGAAATACGAAAATGGTTAATTTCGTCCGAATTTCAATTCGGAACAAAACAAATTGCACATGTCTAGTTGAAATAATGCCAGCTTCATTAAGGTGAAGTGGTATATGGTGCCTCATATAATCCTTTAGGGTTTATTTAAAGACACACATAACAATACGCGATGTGACTTTTCTTCTGTATTTAATTACATAACTTATTTGTGAAGGAATTTACATAACAACCATAGCAAGATATTTAACATAGAAGTGCTTGAGAAAACAAGTAGACTGAAAGTAGCTCATGGGATGTGCAACCAAAACTCCCTCCACCTTTGTGTTCTCCCCCTCTTTGGCACGTTTCACCCTTGCCCACACTATATATGGCCCCTTTGCCCATTGGAGAAGTGTGGATGTTGGCCTCCTGCCAAGGGACTGTGGACCAATGTGGCAAAGTCAACCCTAAGTGACAGTGGGCATAAGTGGACATATACGATTTGTTAAATGGATTACTATCTTTAAAACTGGTCGCTTCTTAAGGGATTGGTCTGTTTTAGTAATCATTTCAAGACCTATTGTTCCTACTGTCTGTGTGACTGTTTGTCCTTAGATTGATTTCATGTTGAATTAATGTTGGTAATGTGCTGATCTTGTCTATTGAAAACTAATCAGATATCTGTATCTCCTTAATTGATTCTCATCCCCCTACTGTAGATAATGTACTCTATTGTTTGTGCCATTTTAACACCACCACCCTGTTTCTCATATAAACTGATCTCCATGTCAATTAAAATATCATTATTTTTCCCTGCACTAAGTCTTGTATGGTGTTTGGGGAAAGATACTTGGAATTATGCAGCACTCCCTCAAGTTCTGGCCGAGGGTTGTGAAGGAAAGCTGCTGTAAATCTGCTTTACTGGAGAGAAGGGATGGACACCATAAAAGGTTCGGGTTTGGTCCTCAAGCTGGAGACCAGTCAACCCCAGTTGCTGTTACAGGATGATTTATAGTTATTGCTCAATGAATATGTCCTTGTACACTGAAGGGTGGTAACCTGTCTCTCAAATGATACTTAGTGAATCTTGGTCAGTGTATGCTAGATCACTGATTAGCTCTTGCCTACTATTAACAAGAGTTTTCAATCAATGTCACTTTTGGCAACAATCCCTGTTCAGAAGGATACTTGATTTTTAGTCCCCGTTCCGCAGTTCCAGGTAAAAATCATTGTAGATCAACCTGGGGATCGTAGAGAAAATTGCCACAGGTCATTTACACCTATAGGTGAGCCCTCCAACACCACTCCTGAGAATGAAAAATTGAATGTGTGGTTGCTGTGCTGGGAAACGTGCCATTCTGACATCAATAATCAATTCATAAATTCACCTCTCACATTGATTTCTTTAGAGAAGATGGATTGTATGCAATTACTAATCAGACAGACATAGGATGATAAGGACAAGGACTTTTCATTGTATGACAGAAAAGCACTTACAAAAATCTATATTTGATGATGACAAAAATAAAAGGCATATGGGTCTATATGTCTGTCTATATATCCATCTATCTTCTTTATCTGTTTATCAGTATTTATGTATATATCTGTATATCTACATCTATTTATATATATGTATATATATATATAGCTACCTACATTTATCTATCATCTATCTATCTCTTTCTATTTCTTCATTTCCACTTTCTTTCTGTCTAACCATCTATTTTTTAACTGTGTGTCTTAAACATTTTCTATTGCACTACCCTAAAATTCTTCCCATCTCAGAATGATTACCTCCATTTATCTGAAGAATATGGTGTTTTATGTGATGCACATCAGTTGATCCAAATGAATGTTGATAAAGAATAAGTGAGAGTACCACAATTATATGTCGGCGTGCCGAACTAACACAACAATGCGCAATAACAATAACGTAAAAACCCACATTACAACAACAATTATGTGCAAGACAATAGCCATCCATGCAAGTTGTGGAACTGTTATTAAGGGTGCTGATCCCTTATAAATAAAAGAATGTCTTTCTATAGCAACAAGACGATCGGAAAAGCACAAAAAATGGCATTGAGCGTTTCAAATCTATAACCTTACCTATGTTTAAATTCTTTGTTTCTTTAGAAAGAATAAAGCACGGCAGACAAAAAGAGAGAAAACATTGTTAGATAATTCGAGCAAGTCAGAGAAGGAAGAGCACAACAGAATTGCACAATTATTCTAAATTTTGAAATTACAGATGATTTGGGTGCTTGCGTTAAATTAATTTGAAGGACTATTAGCGGTCTAGCTATGGCTTCCTACTCAACAATTAGTCATGAACATTTAAAGTGATCAGAGTTCGTAAAGCGAAGCACAATATTACCGGCTTGATTCCATGCATTAATATAGAAAGGTGATGAGAAAGCTTGAAAATAGTGGAAATTAGCAGCATTTCGTAGAATTTATTTTTAGTAATAACACTATTTTTTTGCAAGCAGATGGGTAAGTACAGTCAGGCCCTCCAAGTGTTGTGGATTTAAACTCTCAACACAGCTCACGCTAGAAGAAGAGACGTAAACATAATATACATACAGCTTGTGGACCAAAGGTTACCTATACCTGTTATCAGCTTTTTAAAGAAACATCTCTACAACTTTATATTTTTTATTAGGCTTGTGCACCGATTTTTTTTTCGGTTCGATTCGATTCGATTTTTCAGATTTTTAAACTTTTCGATTCGGCTCGTTTCGACCGATTTCTGTTTCGATTCGGTTCGGCTCGACTCGTTTTTCGTGTACATTTTTTCGGAATTTCGACCATTTTTCGTATTATCGTGTCACTTAGCTCGATTTTTGTATCGACTTTTCGTATTTTCGGAAATTTTCGTTTTTTCGGAACGTCTGTTCTCGTTTCAAAGCAATAAATTTCGATTTGACACATTTCAAGTACATTCGAAAATTCCGCAAATATTTCGTTTCGGCTCGGAAAACTTTTCGGATCTGCCATTTTCGGATCTAAAAATTTTCGGAAAAACAGCCGCATCCGAAAACACGAATCGGGAAATTTCGTGAAAATTCCGAAATTCCGAAACCCGAAACGCACATCCCTTTTTTTTATATACTTCTTTGTAAAAACAATTTTTGACCTATCTATCTATATATTCCAGTCTGTATGAGACACTCTGGGCCCTATCACCTCCTTAACGCTAGTGCTAACATAAAAGAACGTTAGCGCTAGTTTAACCTGAGGTGATAGCGTGCTGCACAGATCACCTCCCAATCGCTAACGGGTTAAAAAAAAAGGTTAGCACATCGGTATTAGAGCTTTTTAGCGTGACCTTACTGTACTTTGTGCTCCCTATGCTTAACATTGGGTGCACAAAGACTAAGGAAAGAGTAATTAGCATTAGGATCCCATAGTCATAACGCTAATTACGAACAGCAGTTGCTAACTTAAAAAGTTTGCTGCAGCTTAAAGCTGTAGCTAGTTGACTCCGCTTCTGCAGCATCAGTTAGCTGCAGCTGAAACCCCCCAAAAATCAATTACTCACCTCTCATCCCGCAGAGAGAACGGCGACCCGATCTGCTGCTTCAGGCCGCCAGGAGCAAAGTGAGACTGGGGGAGAAAAGTCCCCAGTCTTCCTCCTCAATCACTCCAAGGACCTGCAGGATCTTGTGAGAGGTGAGATCCTGCTACTCATGTGACCTGGACTCCATGGAAGGGATGCTCGCAACGGTGCGTTAGTGCCACCCTGAGCATCCTGGAGTATAGTGGCCACTATGGGGCCAACTGCTGGATTCAGCACCAGCCCCATAATCCACTGGTAAAACTGGGATGCTAGGGGGAGATCTGCGAGTGAAAATGTTTCCCATTAGCATCCCCGTTTTAACTGTAGCCACATGATTGTGCCCTCTATGTCTAGTTCTGTCTATCTCTCCCATGAATTTCAGTCTGTTTGAGTCTCTGTCTATGTCTCTTTAACTCTTTTTGTATGTGTTTGCATTACGGTTTCTCTATATGTAAGACTATCTATCTATCTATCTATCTATCTATCTATCTATCTATCTATCTATCTATCTATCTATCTATCTATCTATCTATCAGCATAGCTATTCTATCTATCTATTTATCTATCTATCCATCCATCCTACGGTCTGTCTCACTATCTATTGTTCCATTCCTCTATGTATGTCTATCTCTTTATCTATCTCTTAATCCAACTACCTATGTGTACCTATCTGTATGTCTGTCTGTTTTTCTACCTATCTGTCTGTCTTGCTCCCTATCAGCTCCTCTATTTACTCATTATGTCACTCTTTCTCAGTCAGTTTATCTGTCTGTCCCTATCCGCCTGCCTATATATTCTTTGTCGTTCTGCCTTTCTATCTGTTTTCATTACTAATATAAAAAATCTCATGGAAGATTAGAACCCCCAGGTAAGATGTTATAAATATCTGATTTAGAATCAAGGAATGTCCTTATATTTTCAGAGAAAAGTCGCTCTTTCCTCCTGCAGAGGGCAATATAGAATAAACTAGAAATGGAAATGTTTGAAAAAACAAGTAAATGTGCTGATGCGCACTTAATGGATCATTTTTGACAGAGATAAATGTCACTCCTGGTCCATAGGACATTAGCAAAGCTCAAAACATATGTTCGAAGTGTCACTTTCTCCTTCACTGATGAAGAGGCCAAGAAGACATTGCTCTTTAATATACCAAAGGCCTCCCCATCTGTGGATACACACGTAAAGTAAACGACTAAACTCAAGGATTTTTTTTATATCCTGATGCATCGACATCACAATGAATTCCTTTATATGTGCGGGAACAGATCTAGTTGTTTTGTATATACTTCTTTATAAACTTAAAAAAAAATCTACTCTTAATCAATATCACTCATGAAACCATTTTAATAATAAGATGCGATCACAGTAATTCACTGTCCAAGTATATTTACTTTGTGACAAAATAAAACCTTAGTGGTTTTGATCTGTGTCAGGTCAGCTATAAAATTCAGATTAATAAAAGCATGCTGCATGACATCCCAGCTCACTTTGATGTCAAGATTAAAATCTCACCGAAGTTCCAAAATACTGGTGACATTTCTGGAGGGAAAGATGCGTCGAATGTAGTTAAAATCTCCCACAAAGAGGCTCCCATCAATTCCTACAGCCAGGGCTACAGGAGCCAAGAGTTTGTTTCCTTCTGCAAGACCGTTGCAACTCGGGCAGGAGATACTCCTCCGTCTTCCGTTGCCCATGATGCTTGTGATCACGGCCGGCTGCTGTGTTAAAAATTGGTTTTCTCCATTCCCCTTATGCAGGATTCCTTAAAGAAAAAAGAAAAAGAAATTATGTTGGGTTATGAGAAATCAAAATCCTTGGCGTCTCTGCAAGAATTAACAACATATCCATGGTGGTCACACTGAGATCACCTGCACCGTATACCATGCATCATTTTGTTGTCCATTCTATGAAGTAGTGGAACAGGCTGTACCTGTAGCTTCTTCAACAACAAGAAAAGATGCTGCATGCTCAACTCCGATCACTATCAGGAGGAGCTATGCAAAGCTAAGAGACAGCCCCACAACTGCGTTCAACCCTGTAAAGCCTATAACATAAGAAATTTTTGGTTCACTTACAATGGCCATTCCAAAGATAAGCCCACCCGCCACGACAAGACAAGTCTCGTGGGTGTGTAAAAATAAATAGTGTCGTGGCAGGTGGGCTTACGCTTGGAATGGCCATTGTAAGTGAACCAGGTATACAGAGTTTAACCAGATATAACTATAGGGGTTATTCAGATAGACCCCGAAATGTCACCAAACAGGGAATTTCCCCGTATGGTGCCATTTCGGGGCCTTTCGGCTATTCAGAGAGCAGGCAGTTCAACAAATTTTGGCAAACTGTGTCAGGTCCCTAGCCGCCGGCGCCATAAGAGAACTAAAGGCAAAGTGTCTCAGTGAATAACTAACAGTGATTCTCCTACTGAACCAAGTTGTTCCAGCAACCAGGTGCTAGCCAAAGCATCATGATTCCTCCACTATAAAAAAGAGCCACTCCCAAAGCACAATGCTTCGGCATTGTTCTAGTGAACCTCTCACTAGTAAGGAGCTGTCTTCAATATCTGCTTCCTCTAACCTGTTTTGTCTTGGTTCCCACCATATGGTTTATAGTTCCTGCTACAAGGATCCTTCTGTGACAAGACCGCCTCTGCTACAGATCCCCTTCTGCTAATCCTCTGAGCCTGCTGCCTTACATCCTGCAAGGATCCTCTAATCCTGCTGCCCTGCATCCTGCAGAATCCTCAGCCTGCTACCATACATCTTGCAAGTATCCTTTGATCCTGCTGCCCTGCATCCTGCAGAATCCTCAGCCTGCTGCCCTACATCCTGCAAGTATTCTCTGATCCTGCTGCCCTGCATCCTGCAGAAGCCTCAGCCTGCTGCCCTACATCCTAATCCTCAGAGCCTGCTACCCTGCATCCCGCAGAATCTGTTGCTCTACAGGCCCAGGACCCCCTGCAGACCCAGGACCCCCCTGCAGACCCAGGACCCTCTGCCTCAAGGACTCTTCTATTTCTATTTCCTATTTATTTTCTAAAGATCTCCTTCACTCTTCCTTCTCCAATTTTGCATTCCATGACTGGTTTAACCCTGCTCTAATTTCTATCTACTCTTTTTTCTTTATATGTAAGTAGTATAGTTTAGTGTAGTTTAGTTTTGCTACTTTTGGTCTACCTTTCTCTCCTCTTGCCTTTTAGTTAAATCTTATTGCTGATTATTATTTATACAGTGTTTTCCTTTCTTATTATCCAGCTACATATTTTGTTTACTGCCTTTTATGCCTTATTCTTAATAAACCCCTTTTGTTTATATACGTCTTTCTATTTCTTATCATTGCACATTGGGCTTAAACCTGCCACCTCGGAACCAGCTCCCTTACAAACTGACAGCCAGAACGGTGCCTGATCGACGGCAGTAAAATCCCCCATAGAGAAGCAATGGTTAATCTATTCAAAGAACCCCGAGCAGCAGTGAAAAGTTGCCGAATTGCCCTGCTGTTCGGTGTTTTCATTCGGCAGGTTTATTCAGGCGAATCCCATCGGCTTCGATGTTTAAATTATTCCCATTTTAATTCAATATCGAATAAACTGTTTGTTATTTTAATCTGCAGTAAAAAGTCTATTTATAGATTTTTTCGGATCTTTTAGGCATTTTTCGGGGATTTTTTCATCAAATTTTTTTTCCCGTTCTTTTTTTAAATAGTTTTTTTATTATCATTCATAGGACTTTATATGTAGATTCCAAGCATTTTCGTTCAGTATTTTTTTTGCAAACTGCGTTTACGTTTTGAAACTTTCAAGCGTACAGTTTTGTTTTTTACCCCTGTTCGGCGTAGGTTTTTCGGCGGGTGTTCAGCGGGTTGCGACGGGTTTTCACTACACTTCGGGGACCCTGCAGTGAATGCTGAATTCACCGCAGGGTGGGGAACTCTGATTCCCTGAAGTACAGGGAACAAGAGAGCACCCAATGTCAGCAACATTTTGGTGCTCTCTGAATATCCCAATAATCTCAGTTTTTTAAAAACACCTTTTAAAAGTGGCGGCGTTTTTTTTTTCTTTAACCCCTGTACGACGGCTTGACGTTTCTTCCTGCGGCTGGTCGACGATCTGTTTGGCGGGTAATCTGCTTTTTTTGGACAGATTTGGGGGGTCTGTTCAGCGAAGCGTAGGATGCATTCAGCGGTTTTGGGCAGTTTTTTGGATCGACTTGGTGGTTTTTTGGTTCGTTCAGTGGTTTCGCGTTTCGATTCGGCAGTGTTGTGATGGTTTTTCAGATGTGTTTGGCGATTGGCTGCACTTCAGGTGCCCTGTGGTGTATGCTGAATTCACCCCAGGGTTGGCAAATTGAACTCGCCAAAGTGCGACAAACGAGAGAGCACTGAAATGGCGATGACATTTGGGTGCTCTCTGAATAACCCCAAAAGTCTTTCACTATTGAAAAAAAAAGACTTCTTATTACTTTTATACAGTGTATGTATAGATAATTCTAGACATGTGCATGGCCCAAATTTTAGTTTAGTTTACTTTTGGATTTTTTCGTTATGGTTTGTTTTAGTTTCGGATCGATTTGTTATTTTGGACTGATTCATTAATTCGGACGATCTGTATTTTGTTTTTGGATCGATTCGTTTTTCGTTTTTATTATTTCGTGTTTCAGATTAATTCGTATTTCATTTTTATTACCAATTTCATTTTTATTTTGTATTTTATAATGATTAAAAACAAAAAGAAAAAGATATAGGGGATCCTTTCTTGCTGCTGAAACCTGTTCAGCACCATGGAGAGCAGAAATTAACACTTTGCTGGGATATAAGCTGTGTCCTTTGAGATGCCCAATGCCCATTAACCCCTGACTGGGATATAAACTGTGCCCTGTGAGATGCCCATTAACCCCTGACTGGGATATAAACTGTGTCCCGTGAAATGCCAATTACCCATTTTTAATTTTCTTTTTTAATTGCATTGATTTTTTTTATTTTTCGTCTCTGATCAATTTCCGTTTCGTTTTTTCGTTATTACTGTGATTCGTTATTTTGGACCGATTTGAAATTTCGGATTGCTGATTTTCGTTTTCAGAATTGCTTCCGAAAACTAAAATTGCTGGATTTTCGTCTGAATTTCAATTAGGATGAAATGAAACGCACATGTCTAGATAATTCTGTCATTCTATATATTACTTTTATGCATTAACTGGGCAGTACCAAAGCCAGTGCAGGTGGTATTCCTGGGTGCGAGTTCATTCTGTGTTGTACATGCGCAGTATGTATGGAAATTGAAACCTTTTGGCTAATTTATGGGAAATATTTAATTAAAATGGACCAGCATATTGCCCTTTGACATTTTTCTGATTGTAAAATAACAGTAGTTAGAAGGAGATCAAGCTGACAAGCTGCTGGATCCAAAAGAAACAGTTTAAGTCCTTGTCCTAAGATTTTATACACAGATGTACAAAAAATAATATTCTTAGTCAAAACAGTAGGCCAGTAAATTAACACCTAAAAGTCAACTGGAATCTAATAAATATAGTTATGTGCATCAACTCCTCTTCAAACCTCCATAAAGCCTCTATTACTGTTAACACCGTTATATTAATATGTCATGAGTGAGCACTGCGGCACCTGACATTACAATGTACCAATGGATAAGACAAGAGCGCAGAACATAATTAGTTAGAATTTTCACCGAAAGCTAAGATGAAAGTATTCGGAATTAGCATTTCTCACCTGTGTTATCCGAGGGGTTGTATTTAATTTAAAATAAGAACATAAGACACATAGATATTAAAGATATCTCTATGTACCTAATCCCCACAGTCTGAGATAAGGAAATAGCATTTGCTAGCAGGCTACAGACAATTGCCGGCACTATCCACTTTCAACATGTCCTGAGCGCCCTGTGATATTAAGTGCCAGGGTATTACAGCAATTAGACCAACTTAAGTCCCATCGCATTGGTATTATTACATCCATAATAATTATATACGTGACTTTAGGAGGTGTGTGAGAAAAGGTTACCTTTGATAAAGAAAAGGAAATTCGTGTAAAGATGGATTCTGCTCAGATCACAAGCACTGAATCTTTACATACAGATCTATTCAAAGAAAGGTGACACTCAGGAGAATGACTGGAGAAGTGAAAATTCGAGGTCAAAATAGCCAAACCAGAAAAATTCTCCCTTTTATCTCACTTTCCAAACTGGTTATTCAGTCTAGATTGTTCTCTTCTCCTGATTTTCACCTTTCTTTGAATAGACCTGATAGAGGGTTTTTTGTTTCATTTGTGCCCTTTGATGTTTTGATGGTCCTCCCCTCTGTGTTACATTATGATATATCTTTTTATGCCTGGGGGTGGGTGATGGCATCCAGCTTCTTATAAAAAGTACATGATAAGTGTATCATACATAAAAAGGCACCACCTTGTGGTCCCAGATAGAAATGATGCAATACATAGCACCAATTTAAAATGCTGCTTACATTTAGACACTATGAAGAAAAATCATATTTGACATTAAAGAAGGAACACTTACATAATTTCCTTGGTGCAATTTAGCAGTATACACGTAAAACCATAAAAATAACTTTAAGCATAAAACTAACATGAATGTCATTTTTGCAATGCACTCTCGTCAGAAAAATGATGTATGGTGCTAAGATACACTGAAAAAAACAACATGATTGCATTGATTTTCGCATCAGAAATTACTTCTTTCACAGCATCTAAATTTAAGCAATATTTTTAAACCCTTTCACTACCAAGATTGACTATCCTTGAAATGCAGGGCAGCTCCTGGTGCCCTAATATCGAGTATAGTCAATATGGTCTTCCACAGAAGAACAGAAAAAAGTATTTAATTAATTGCATTTGGGCTCCTGAACATGCCTTTAAAGTTTTAGCACTGTGGGTAAGATTCCCTAGGTGGTATCACTTTTTCAAAAACAGCTGGGGATGTGTCTCCTTAACATCTCCCCAGCTGATCCTGCATGCAGACCTGAACTCGGTAATTCATTTTGGCCAGCAGGTGGCGATATTTGCCTGCCAAATAGGTTATTTCCTTAAGGCAGTTTTCCCAAACCTGTCCTCAGGACCCGCTGACACGCCAGGTTTGCCAGATATCTGGTGATATAATTGGTGATATCTGGTGATATAATTTGCTGCTCAGTGATTGCAGGATTCAGTCTGCTTTTGCCCAAGGTGATCTGCAAAATCTGGCCTGGTTGAGGGTCCCAAGGACAGGTTTGAGAAACACTGCCTTAAGGAATATATGGGAATATTCCAAAATATTTCTCACTGTATAATTAATTAAAGATGATTTTCAGAGAAAAAAAAAACTCTGTTCCTGATAGTGTTTCTTTTGGAAAATCCAAAAGGGTTTAAAGGATGAAGGGGTTAAAACTGCAACATTTTTGACACATCATTACTATAGGTGGCCAGAAGGAGGCAAATTGCTGTTAGTAAACTCATGATAAGATTTGTTTATAGTGTATTTGTGTGTAGTGTATTCGTTTTGTAATATTTCAAACCAATTTCTCCATGGTATAAGAAAACAAAAACCCCTTTATAAAGAAAACTATAAAATAAAAATTCCTCTTCAACTCAACGCTGTTTGGAGAAGACAAACAAAACTTACCACTTCTAACATTTAATATATGGTGTTTGTCTAAAGACCAACCGCCAAGGTTTGAGGGGTCCAGTTCAAATCCTTGCAGTATTGCCGTTCTCTTCTCCCACAGTATTAAACCGAGGCACGTTTCATATTCGAAGCCTACAGATACTGTAAGACAGAATGGAAACCATTAAACCTTATTATCAAAATGGAAAGCACGCGGCAATCAAGCATCTGCATTGTAAACATTACGGCGTGAGAAAATACACAGTAACACAAGCGGCAATCGCATTTTAATTATTAAAAATTACAAGAAAATGTATGCAAAGCTAAAAAGCTATAATCGAAATGGATGCTAATACATAAACTGAAAGGATGTGAATAATAGAAGACTAGATAATCTATAAATCAGGACATTTTGAATAATGGAGGACTGCCATTACTTTTTTTCATTATTAGGCTTACAGTTTAATAGTTCATCTTCTTTCAATTGCTTCGAACATCTGCAATATTGTGATAAATGATGCTATCTCCTTTCTGTACTTTTGTATCCAATACAGTAGTTAGTCTGAATCTGACAGTCTTAAAATAAGAGATCTAATGGTAATTTCAGGGGTTTTAGCATTATAAGTATAGCTCTTAATTCCTTTTTCTTCTTTCCAATTAACTTGTAAAGATGTAATTTAGAGGAGCTTTCTAATCAAATCTTAAGAGGAATTTTACAATAACATCTTGTTAGCAATTTTATGGTGGGAAGTGTCATTTGAATATTTGCCATAGGTGTCTGCATGTGAAGACTAACGGAAATCTAATAGAAAAGTATTGGCTCTACGTTCATGGATACACTGTGCTTGTTCTAACGAATGCAATAATGGAGTATATTTGACAATAATGGCATTTCATCTAAATAAAGGCCCTTTTTATCACAGGACAAAGAACAAATAATATTACACACTCTGGGGCTATGACCAATCTCAACTAAACTAGTCTGCTTGGTCGGTACGTCCATACAATTATCCATTATTATTATTATTATTCTTTATTTATAAAGCGCCAGCATATTCCGCAGCGCTGTACAATAGGCACAGTATAGACAGGGTTACAATACATTGAACAACATTTGACAAACAGTACAGGAGGAGATGAGGGCCCTATTCCCGTAGGAACTCACAATCTGGGAGGGTTGGGGTTGGAAACAGGAGGAGAGGACTGTAAGGTGAGAGTGATTGATGGTTGCGTCAGTGAGTTGGGTGCTAGGCTTCCCTAAATAGGAACGTTTTAAGGGAGCGTTTGAAGGAAGAGAAGTTAGGGGAAAATCTGACAGTACGAGGGAGAGCGTTCCAGAGAGTGGGGGCTGCGCGTGAGAAATCCTGCAGTCTATCATGGGAAGAGGTGATGCGGGGAGAAGCTAGGCGCAGGTCACTGTTTGACCTTAGGGAGCGGGCTGGGGTGTATTTGGTGATTAGTGAGGACAGGTAGTGGGGAGCTGAGTTAGTGAGGGTTTTGTAGGTAAGGATAAGGATTTTGAACTTAATTCTGCAGTGGATGGGGAGCCAGTGAAGGGACTCGCAGAGGGGAGCGGCAGAGACAGAGTCTCGGGTGAGGTGAATTAGCCTGGCGGAGGCATTCAGGATGGATTGTAGGGGGGAGAGGCAGGACAGAGGGAGGCCAGATAAGAGATTATTGCAATAGTCGAGTCGGGAGATTACCAGGGCGGGTATGAGTTGTTTTGTGGTGACAGCGGTAAGAAATGGCCGAATTCTGGAAATATTACGCAGTTGGTATCGGCAGGAGGAGGAAAGAGACTTGATGTGGGGGATGTAGGAAAGAGCAGAGTCAATTGTAACTCCAAGACAGCGAACTTGGTTTGATGGGGAGATGGTGATACCCTCCACCGTGATAGAGAAGTCAGGAGGTGGGGAGGCATTGGAGGGAGGAATAAGTAGGAGTTCAGTCTTTGACATGTTGATCTTTAGGTGGTGGGAGGCCATCCAGGAGGAGATGCCAGATAAACAGTCACTGACTTTTGAAAGGACAGGGGGAGAGAGATCAGGGGTAGAGAGGTAGATCTGAGTGTCATCAGCGTAGAGGTGGTAATTAAAGCCAAAGCTGTTGATGATTTTGCCCAGGGAGGAGGTGTAGATGGTGTACCTCAAGGCTCTGTCCTTGGTCCTCTGCTCTTTTCCAACAGATAGAGGCAATGAAGAGGAGGAGTTACCAGCAAAGGACACACAGAAGGACCTGTTGGATAAATAGGAGTCAACCCAAGCAAGTGCAGTGTCACCGAGACCCAGAGAGTTGAGGGTCTGTAGAAGGAGGGGGCTGTCAAAAGCAGCCGAGAGGTCAAGCAGGAGGAGAATAGAATAGTGGCCGTGTTTTTTAGCAGTTAGGAGGTCGTTGGTGACTTTGGTGAGGGCAGTTTCAGTTGAGTGTAGGGGACGGAAGCCAGATTGCAGGGTTCAAGTAGGGAAATGGAGGACAGGAAGAGGGTGAGGTGGTTGAAGACTAGTTTTTCTAAGAGCTTAGAGGTAAAGGGAAGCAGGGATACAGGGCAGTAGTTGGATGGAGAGTTGGGATCGAGGGATGGTTTCTTTAGTAAAGGAGTAACTAGCGCGTGTTTGAAGGCAGATGGAAAGGAGCCAGTGGAGAGAGATAGGCTGAAGATGTGTGTGAGAGCAGGGGTGAGGGAGGAGGAGAGGGGAGGAATTAGATGTGAGGGAATGGGGTCGAGTGGGCACGTGGTAAGATGTGAGGAGGACAATAAGGAATTGACTTCCTCCTCAGTGGCTGGGAGGAAGCAGCAGAGGGTGGCAGAGGGGACCTGTGGGAGTGGAGGTGGCAGATAACTATCTTGTGTTGGGATGTAGCTTCTGATAGTTAGAGTTTTACTGAGGAAGAAGTCTGCCAGGTCTTGAGCGCTGAAGGCAGCTGTGGGGGGAGGTGCAGGTGGGTAGAGGAGGGTGTTGAAGGTGGACCAGAGCCGTTTAGGGTTGGAGGACAGCGTAGATATAAGAGATGAGAAGAAGGATCGTTTGGCCAAGTGGAGGGCAGAGGTGTATGACCGAAGAATAAACTTGAAGTGAACAAAATCAGCTTCAGAGCGGGATTTCCTCCAGGCACGCTCTGCAGTGCAGGAGCATCTTTGCAGGTAGCGTGTCTGGAGGGTGTGCCAGGGCTGAAGCTGGCGGCGTGGGGCCTTACAGAGACGAAGAGGAGCAAGAGTGTCTAGAGCAGAGATAAGCATAGTGTTGTAGTGATTAGTGGCAGCATCAGGGCAGGTGAAGGATGAGGTGTGAGGGAGGTGGTGAGGTAGGTTGGAGAATTGATGGGGATCCACAGCATGTAGATTTCTGCGAGTGTGTGTGCGGGGTGGGGGAGCAGGGTGTTTAGGAAGTCCAGATAGGTTGAAAGAGAGAAGGTGGTGGTCAGAGATGGGGAAAGGGCGACAGTTGAACTCAGAAATGGAGCAGAGGTTGGAAAAGACAAGGTCAATAGCGTGACCATCGCGGTTTGTAGGGAGGAGGGAGGATTGTGTGAGTCCAAGGGAGGACGTGAGTGAAAGAAGTTTGGAGGCAGCAGGGGCGGAAGGATCATCAATGGGAATGTTGAAGTCCCCGAGAATTAGGCATGGAAGATTAGAAGACAGGAAGTGAGAAAGCCAGGTAGCAAAGTGGTCAAAGAACTGGGAGGTTGGTCCCGGTGGGCGGTAGATGACTGCCACCCTGAGGGCCAGAGGAGAGAACAGGCGGATGCAGTGTGTCTCGAAGGAGGAGAAGGAGAGGGATGGGGGTGGAGGGAGATGCTGGTAGGTGCAGGTGGGAGAGAGCAGGATTCCGACCCCGCCACCATTTCTCTCACCCGGTCTCGGGGTATGGCTCAAGTGTAGACCGCCATGTGAGAGAGCAGCAACTATTATAAGAAAACTATGGATTTGGTGTTTGGCTAAACAAAGCAATGCTGTAAGAAAACCAAAGCTTGGATAGGCAAACCAGCCTATCTCTTGTTCATTTTTGGGTAGACAAACCATGCATGACAATGAGAAAGAGTAAAAACTTAATGGGTAAACCACTACTCGATTGTCTAACGAACCCTTGATACATGGAAATATATTGGGCACTATTAAAATCTTAATGCTAACGTTAGCGCTCAGCTATGTGAGCGTTAACGTTAGGTTAAGTGGCCCTAGCGCAGGGTGCCCATATTACAATCCGAACAATAACGGGTTAAAAAACCCATTAACGCATCAGAGATTTTGATTTCTAGCGCAAGCATACTGTATTTGCATTCTCTATACTTAACATGGGGAGTGCGAAGAGTAATTAGCGTTAGGATTAAAAAGTTCTAACGCTAATTACATCCCGCTGCGGTTACCTGAAAAGTTAACCACAGCTACAAGCTGGTGCGAAATGATTCTGCTTCTTGGAATCATTTAGCACCAGCTGTAAACCCCCAAAAAAGTCATATACTCACCTCTCATCCGGAGGCGGCCCGATCTAATGTTCTGCCTGCCTGGAGCAGAGTGAGACTGGGGAAAAAAATCTCCAGTCTTCCTCCGCGATCACTCTGCGGACCTGTTGGATCTCATGAGAGGCCCGATCCTGCAGGTCAGCTGACCCGGCAGCACAAGCCTAAATGGAGTCCTATGTACTCCATAGAGGGGATAATCAGGGCAGTGCGTTAGTGCTGCCTCGTGTATTCAGGGGCTTAGCGTTGCATTACGGGCCAGGTTGCTGAATCAGCGTCTGCCCCGTAATATGGAGCTAAAACAGAGATTCTAAGAGTCAACCTGCAGGTGCAGGTTTTCCACCTCAGCTTCCCCATTTTAGCAGTACATATGTATTACCGCCCCAAGATAGGTAAACTAAGAATAAGCATAAAAATATTGAATAGGCAAATCTATAACGAGCAATATTGATAGACAAGCTATTTTTTTATACGTAAACCTAACATTACTATATGAAAAATCTTAAATAGTTAAACCATTTTGTATAGGTAAAGCAAGTACTAATTAGTATAGAAAATAAAATATTTGGCTAGGCAAACTACTTCACAATAGGCTAAGGAAGCCCAAATTTATGAAAAACCCTTGGATAGCAAACTAGGCATTACCATAGAAATATTGGGAATACATGACCAAACTAAGGGACGTTGTAATAAAAATTGCTGATACACATGAAAAATCTTGAATAAGGAAACGGAGCATTGATATAAGAAAAAGATTGAACAGGCAAATGGATGTTGGATCAGAAAACCTAGCCTTACTGTGACAAAAAAATATTTTAGCAGAGCAACCCATTCTTGGCGTAGCCCTTGCGTAAACCCTTATGAATTAGCTAATCAAGCATTTTACTAAGAAAAAGATATGACGGGCAAAATATTGTTCCATATGTAAATCAAGCATTACTATAGGAAACCGATTGGCTAGACAAGGAAACAAAAAAGCATTCATAGACAAAATAAATAATGCATTTAAAATCATGGATGGGCAAACTGTTAAAATAGTCATGGAGCTGAAACATCATCTCAGCTTTATCACAATAAAATAGGATAGATATCATAAATATTTGCTTTAAAATTAGGAAAAAATGGCTGTTTCTGAAGCAGACATTGTCCAAACACTGTTTTGTTATAGTGTTAGAACAGTTGTGAAGAATTACAGTATCCATAGTTAACAAGAAAGCCATTAAGTATAACGGTTTAACTTATTAACACTAATAAATCACCTGCGATTCCAACCGAGCTGAAAACTTCCCTCTGGCTCAGTTGGGGTAAATTACTGTAAATTAATGCTTTGTATACTTTATGTAAGATGCACTAATTTTAGGCAATGGGAGCATAATGTTTTTTTGTGAAAATCCCAAATCAAAGATGTCAAGCAGGATGCTTTTTTTTAGACATTATTCCATTTTTTGTTGCCTGGAAAATCCAGTTAAGTCCCAATTTATCTGTTATGGTGGTGGCCTGCTATCTGGAAGTTTAAATAGTGGTTGCTATGTTTACAATTATTATTTTTTACTGTTTTGTATTTTGATTACAATTTTCATAGGTCAGTTTCTGGTCTATAATGGTATTAAGGGTTATCTTTATTTAGAAGAGCATTCTAAAACTCAACTAGAAGACAACACTACTATCTGTGCCAAACATACTTACCAGTATGGTACATTACACCTCAAAGCACAAGTATTATTTGATACGTATTGGTGCACATATATTCTACTTGGCATGAAAGACAGTGTGGTGTGGGCTGATAACACTGCTGCAACTGTGACGGTCAAAGGCATGAAATATTATACTGCTGTGTTTTGTTCCATAGTTCTGAGAAATGATAAAAATGTTGGCTTGGTAACATTAATCAGTGTAGAGTGGAAGTGATTACATACCCACAGCATCTGAAAGGCCATACACTCGCTGACCATACGCATCATGCTTATCCCAGACAAAGGTGTAGGCCAAGTTTGGAGATGCTTGGAATGTCTTTTGAAACAAATGACCTTCAACAGCTACCATCAGGTGAACTTTGATAAGATTAAGAGGGACAATCGACTGAGTCATAATGATCTTCAGCAAGGACTTGTATCCCAAAGTACGGGAACTCAGATAGTAGAGTTTCATATTGGAACCCATCATCTCTATTTCCTCATGAAGAACCTGAACAAGAAATGAAAAACAGTGATGAAGGACACAAGAAATTGTCATACTAGAATTCTACATTTGTAATTTTTATTCCTCCTCAAACCGATTAATCTGCAATCAATGTCACTTTTATTCAGACAATGTAAGAAACAATAATTGGGACACAATAACACCTCATAGGTTCCAGTTTCTCAAGACTTATATTCAGGACTTTTTACTACACCATCACAGAATAGATGACATTTTGACAAAACTGGACTGCACGGGCCCAAGCAACGCTATTTAGGATGAAACAATAACTACTCTGTGGGGTGATAAAAACACAAATCCTCACACTCCTCTGTACCCTATTTTTGACAAAAACTTTATTTTGGTGTAAATGTAGTCCGTCATCACAGTGCCTACAACTAATGGTTTACTGCAGTGGTCCCCAATCGCGGTCCTCAAGTACCCCTAACAGGCCAGATTTTAAGGATTGCCTTGGGGAAATGCAGACTGAATCCTGCAATCACTGAGCAGCAAATCATATCACCTGTGCTGTGCTTCAGTTATCTGGAAAACCTGATCTGTTGGGGGTACTTGAGGACTGCGGTTGGGAACCACTGGTTTACTGAATAAACTCAGAAAGTGTATTATATGTGACATTAGACTAGTTTTTGTACCGGAATCAATTTTGACTTATAAAATTAGACAAGTCAGGAATGCTGTAAGTCAATCTTCCTTATAGGTAATGACAGAATAGTGACCAGTACACGAGGGACTAATCCAATACATCAACCCACTGACATATTTGACTTCTCAACGAACATTACAGTACATTCCATCACTGGAACTGTCCAGCCATTTACTTATATTTTTAAGAGTATTAAAAAAATATAATAACCTTAAATTTAAGTGACCTTAATTGACATTAAATTGAGTGACCGCTTTGATGTCATGCCTTTATGCACTTAACAATAACTAGAAACACTGGTGGATTGGTTTGGGGTAATATAGTGAGAATTAAAGTATCGTTTAGGGTGTTTTTAATACAAATGAGTCAATTGACACGTTCAGAGACAGACAAGCTATCAAATTTTGATATTACTCTGTGAACCTTTGCCTATCCCTCTGGCTCTAACTTACATTCGCATATGAAAACATTAAATTATCCAAACCGTAGTCTGTGGCTCCTTGTCTAATAAGCAACATGCTTGATGGATTTGAAATGTTTCCGATCATTTTGTAATACATTGGTTAGGACAAGTGGTTGTCGGAAATTACATAAGGACGGTATCTATTTCATTCTCGTTTTTTATTTTTGACTTTTTGTACTGACCCTTAGTATTTTAAGATTTAATGTAACTTTGGAAAATGCATTTCTGCTGAGAATACAATGTATTCTGAACCTGTACCTGAGCTGCTGCGTTCATCTGAAATAAACAAGAATACGTTTTTATGATCCCTTCGAAACCACAGAGGTAAATGCTCTGAAATGGTAATTTGTTTGTTAAGTACTGTGGAGCATATTATCAAAGAACATTACATATTTTTTTGCAATGCTTATTTCCTGCTTAGAAATTGCTTCAGGTTTTCCCATAGCATACCTGGGTTTCTGGAACTATTGGATTTCTTCTTGGGGAAGAACTGAAAAATGTTGAAAGTGGTGAAGAGATAATAACTGGATCAGGTCTCACAAAGCCGCTTAAGTCACAGCTAGGAATTGTGTTTTCTTCTGTTTTCATTGCTAATGTATCCATGGCATAAAAGCTATTCCAAGGTAGCCACACCGTCCTCTCCTGGCTCATAAAAGGAGCACGCTCAAAGTGAAGCGTTAAGGATGATCCGCCATTAGCGATTAAGTCAAACCTGAAGGAAGAAAAAATTTAAAATGATTATGAAACCACTATGATTCCTATTTCTGTTTTCATCCTACAACATCAAAAATCAAACCATAGACACTTTTAATTTCTCATATTTTTTTTTCCTTTTTGGCTTATGGTATTGTTTATGGTACATGCAGTATATAAGCACAATTTCTCCAGCCTATGAACATTTTCAGGCGGTTTTGACAACTTGGAGCTTCCCGTTGCGCAAAGCCAAGATCAGTGATCTGTACAGGTTATGGAATAAAGAATTTCTCTTAATTATATGGTTGTATTAAAAGAGAGTTTAGAATTCTTTTTAAGGTGGAATAGGTGGAAAAAAAATCTTTTCATATATCACAGAATACATTATAGGTTCTATCACCTCCTTCAAGCTAACACTAGCGTCAGTGTTAGCGTTAGCTTAAAGGAGGTTATAGCGCTGCGACACATCGCCTTTGAGTCGATAATGGGTTAAAAACGCATTAGCGCTCGTTAATTTGCAATTCGTAGCGGGAGTTTACTGTACTTGGCGCTCCCTTTACCTAACATGGGGAGCGAAAAGTGAAAGCACAGATTAACTAAAGTTAGGATCACTTGGTCCTGATGCTAGTTACTAAGAGATGGCGCTAATGAAGAAGTTAACACCAGCTCATAGGTGTAGGTAACAGATTGCGCTGTTGCCGAATCCATTACCTGCAGCTCAAAACCCCCCAAAAATCAGATACCTCTCTTCCCGCAGCGAGAACGGTGGCCCGATCCCAATCAGCAATCACTCTGCTGACCACCAGGATCTCGCTGGAGGCGAGATCCTGCTGGCCATGTGACCCAGCAGCACGATCTTCCATGGAGTCCTAGAGGGGATGATGGGGACGGCGCTGTAGCGCTGCCCTCATCATCCGCGAGTTTAGCGATCGCCAAAGGGCTGGCTGCCGGACTCGGTGCCTGCCCTGCGATCTGCTGGGGAAACTGGAACGCAAAGGGTAAGTTAGTGAATGCTAATTTTTCCCCATTGCGTCTTGGTTTTAGCTCAGGGCAGCTGATAGTGCCCTACATTGGCTATTTTATAAAGCTGTAATGATTAATGCCTTTTATATTAAAGATATTGCCACCCACGAATTGGTTAAGTTGGTCCTGTTATATGCTGATTAGAGTATCATTAACGCTAGGGAATGATTGCCGTTAGGGTTGATTTTTTTTCAGTGATGTCATGAAGAATAACTAAGCGGTAACAAAATGACATATAATAGTAATTGCAGTATTTTTAGAGTATGTCCCCTTTCTGGCATTCAATTTTCCACTATTTATTGTCTTGTGTCACTTAGAAATAAACAGGAATTGTGACGCCATCTGGAAACAGAGCTCGTTACACCATACCATGTCTTACAAGACTCAGACTACTACTTGCGTATGGTTTTCGTTGCTATGTGGTAACCACATGGAGTTCTGGAGCAACAGAACTCAAAAGAAAAATAGCTAGTGCCCTCAGAGGCAATCAGGAACCAGTTTTGTTCGCTGCTCGTATGAAATTGTGGCACGTCAGCTTTACATTCTGCTCAGTAGCAACACACTGAGTGGTGAGGAGGGCCATGCTGAGGCAGCTATGTAGTGATTCCGGATTACTGTGCCATCAGAGGCTAGTTCAACACAACTGGGATTATTGATCAAGTCACTTTAAATTCAGTGATGAAGCTAATTTATTTAACTTCCAACCCAGAGACTACATTTAATTTAATATCTTCTGTACATTCACACTAAAGATAAAAACTTGCTATAGATAGAAACAGATTTGAATGAGAAAATAAAGAGCTGGAAGAAATAGATGAATGAAATAGATTGATTGATAGATAGACAGACATATAGATACTGTAGATGAAATATATAATTATTAGAGAGATGAGGTAGACATAATAGATAGACTGATTGATAGACAAAATGGAATTTGATAGGTGATGGATAGATGATGTAGACAAAAGAGATATAATTAGATATAGAGATGTAATTGATTGATAGATAGAAGATAGATAGATGAAACAGATGAATAGATTGATGACAGATTAAATAAATAAATGGGTAGATATAATTAAATCAAGTGCTAGATAGAAGAAAATGGGTAGATAGAATAAACAGGTATATACAATTAGATCAATTAAGCGATTGATAAATCAATCGATCGATAGATGAAATAGATGGATAGATAAAATAGAGGAAATCGATAGAATAAATGAGTAGACATAATTAGATAAATAGATGCAATAGAAATAGCTAGGTATATATAATTAGATACATTAAAAGGTTAATACGCCCTTATTATATACTAATACATAGGAAGAAGCATCAAGGATTGAGGATAAGGTACTAACATCACTGACTGTCATTCCTCTGGCCCTGGTACCCGCTGGAGGGCCAGTGATTCTACCCTGTACCATAATCTGGGCCATTACTTCTCTCCGCTCTGGTTCATGGACTTCTCCACCCCAAGAATTCTGCTCTGCTGGCCTGCTAGTGCTAATCACTTACCTGCCACCTGTTGGAGCTGAGTCTGCTACGTAAAGGAATCATACCCCTTTCCAGTTTGGAGGTGCTTTCTGTGCTCCAGCTCATATCTGTTTTGCCCAGTCCCTGTTTGCCCTGTTCCCCATTTCCCTCAGCCTTACCCTGTCTGTATCCTGTCCCCTAGCCCTCCTTCAATCCAGAGAATCTGCTATTGTGAGTGTTGCTGCCATCCTGCACTGCATAGCTCACTATCCCCAGCATTGCCTTGCCTAACTACAGCCTAGGTACCAAGTTCTACACTACATGTCCCACCATCTGTAGCTGCAAGGGATCCTGATACCAAGAACAGCACTACGTGCCTCACAATCCTAAGCCATGCCTTGCTCTGATTGTTGTCTGCTCTATCTGCTCCCAGTGCTTAGGACTTATATTTCTGTGAACTTTGGGTTCCACCATGGCATATGCCGGGTGCCACCTTGACACTGACTTTGCCTGCTATATGCTTGATAACATGCAGACTGCAAAGACTGCTGTAAATTTCTCCTAACATGCGCAATAAATGTTTTACTTTAACAGCTATATCGCTAATAACTGCATGGAATCGAAAGGCTGCACTATATCATTTATGGTGTTGATAAGTGATCTTGGCTATGCACAGGGTAGTGATATGTGACGCCTTTCTAGATGATTATGTAGCTCATCTTTTTGATAAAAACTTGATTCTTTCTAAAAATTTTGGGGCATATTTTCAACCATCCTTTTGTGCATGTGAATCTGTGTCCTCCGAGTACTCGTATTAGCTGAGGTCCATAGGAAGCAGACGGCAGCGGGGACACAAGTTGAGGACATAGGGACTAGGGCTAGAATATAATTAATCCCTTGCAGCTGGGCAGGTTGTGCCCAGTGGCAGGGCATTCATGCCGGCGGGGCCTACTAGTACGCGCCACTAGCCAGCTGCTGCGGTGGGCCCCACCTCCAGCCCGCCTATGCAGCTGATGTGCATCATTGACTGCATGGGGGACAACCTGAGTTCAGGCCGTCCTGAGGGAGCCAATGGCACGTGCCACATGCCAACTGGTGGCCCAGAACACAGAGGCCAATTGAAGCTAGCGAGGCGTGCCGGCAGCTTCATGGTCTACCCACCGCGGGGTGTTCCCCGTCGCTGGAAAAATTCTTATACATCCTTATGCAAGGTCGCTTAAAATTGTAAACTGTGAATTTGAGGAATGTAGTTACGTAGGATACCTAGATTTAATGCCCCATTACCACTTCCAGCAATAAGGAGATGATTTGGTTTATTTTATTTTTGGTTATTATTAAAGACGAAACATGTTGGATATCAGTTGTATTTAATTTTATATATCTATTAATTTTTTTTAAAATTATAGCCCCAGCTTTCTAATCTTTTTTAAGGCCATTGATCCATTTTCCACGCGAGACAAGTGGTTCCTGGAAAGTTGCAATTAGGTCCCCGCCGAGGTCTTGCGTGAGAGCCAGATCCAAGGAAGTGACCCACCAACACTGCATCCGGAATTCCCTGGTGGAGCAAATATTATGTGCCTGAAATTTCTGTTGATCTTGTGAGTGATATTTAAGCGGGGCTCACTATGATTGTTGTAATACAGTCTGTACTATATACATGTAATTATTGTTACAGATACTACGCCTGTCCTTTATTATTTGGTCAGCATTTGAGGGGAAAGTGCTTGTTGAAAAAGCAGATACGTCTTTTTTAAGGTTACGAGGATGGTCACGTGTTTGTGATTGCATAATAGTCAGATGTGATCGATCATGCTTTCTCTAGCCAAAATGCAATCTAATCGCCTCTGTTTTAAATCGTTTTGTTATTTTTTCCTTCTTTTATTTTTGTGATCACAGTTATTGTGCTAAATCAAACGAAACTGAATTGCTCAAGCCAAGCAATCATTAAGCTCTCTCCAGATGGGTATGTTTCCATGTAATTTTTGAAAACAGCAGTGCATCACAAAAGAAACTACAGTCATTTTGCTAAGTTGATTTAACCAAATATATATTTTGAATACATTATCAGTAGTATTGTTCGGAGCCCAGACAACAAGACAAGCGACAACGCCCCTTCATTGGCACGAATTCTGTGCAGTCTGAGATACATCACATTTTTCACAGCAGACCGTAAGAGTCTTCTAGGAAATAATACTGTGTTTTTCATTTCCTAATTCTTAACAATGATAAGGACGTTGTAGGGAAGATAGTCACTGAGTCTGTTGAGGGGGTATATAGAAAACACATAGGCACATGGTCGTAGAAAAAAATGTACTTGAATATTATTCTAATTATTATTATTATATAGAATATTTACTGTTAAAGGACCTTGGAATTAATAATGTTACTGGTCAAACCTAGTGAAACATTTTCAGATTTGGGATAATTTTTTTGGCTGTATATTAAGTTATACAGTACTTAAACCTATATGATTGATTTTATGTACACCTGTCATGACTACAAGGCATTGTCATATTGGCGATCAGAGCTGCAAATGTTCAAGAGCTGGCCTATAGGAGTCAGGTAATGGTGACACCCATCAGGTAAGTTCAAGAAATGCATTTTAATGCTACATAATAATAGAAACTATCCATATTGTTGCCATGTCCTCGTTCCCTGGGGCTCTCCAGCACCCGGCAGTGCAGTCCTCGCTGCTCGCTGGCCAGGCGCAGAGTGATATGTAGGCCGGGAGAGATCGCGTGATTTGCCAGGAGGTGGGGCGCAGCATGATGATACGGAGACACTGGCTTTAAAAGTTAGTTTGCCACGTTCATTCATTGCCCTGTCGTGGAGTTGCTTCCCCAGCGCTTACATCATTTCCTGTGCTGGTTACTGACTCTGCTTATATGAGAATCGCTCATGTTACTGACTCTGCTTGTATGAGAACCACTCCTGTTACTGACTTGGCTTGTATGAGAACTGCTCCTGTTACTGACTTGGCTTGTATGAGAACCGCTCCTGTTACTGACTCGGCTTTGAACATAAACCACACTCCTATTATTGACTCAGTTTGTGTAAGAGCCACTATCTTGCTACTGATCCGGTTGTGTATGAGGACCACTCTGTATACACTATTAACCCTTGCTTTATGTGATAATATTGAGTCCCTGAAGATAGCAATAATTACCAACCATTCAAGTATCGGTGGGGTAGACAGGGCCCTGTGTACAGGGACCGATATCTGGTTGTCAGGGGGATCCGTGAAAATTGTACTAATTAATTATGGGAAGGTCTAAAAAAAATCCTTGATTCACCTTTTATGTTATGGACTGTATTCCTACTGTATGAAATACAGTCCCTCCCTATCGCATTTACTTGCCTAGCCAAGGACCCCTGTTAGAGATTATAATAGAATAACATGGATGATCTGCAATCTGTGGTGCATGCTTATTTTCTTTATAAATATATTAACAGCCACTTATGTCTCTGAATGAGAGTGTTGTTTTCTTTTTTTTCTGTTTTGGGACTCAAAACAACTCCTTTTTTCTATCAACCATCCACCGTGTGGGTTTCGATGTAAACAGGAAGTGACATGATGCCGATCACTAAACTCGCAAAATCCAACTCGGAGGATTAGAAATAGACACTCTAGACTCCGGTGTCCTTATGTGTTAGTTATTCTGAGTGTTTTGAGAGCTAGATGAGTGCTTTGTTACTATTTTATTTTAATGGCATGGTACACTCAGGAAGAGTATCTCCTTGAAATGGTAATACTCCTACATATTCTTCATGTATTATATGGGTACGCAGATAACGTAAGCACTTCTAATTGCCTACTTACTGTGTGTTGCCTGCAAAGTATGAGAAAGCACAAACATGAAAACAAAGAAGTACTTACGTGCCATCCTGACGTGTTATAGTATATCCATATCTTGGATACTTCACAAAAGACACATTGACCCCAACGAGTGGAGTTCCATCGGTGGTCATTACTTGTCCTCGTATTAATGATACAAGACTATAAAACAAAGAACATTTGTAGTTTAATTCAAAATATTAAATCATCTTTCCATCATTTTTAATAATAATGTAAAAGTATGAATAAGTATGCTTTCTTATTTCTATTGCCTTTACGAAAATCCTTACAATGAACAGAATTCATTCTAAAATGCGAGGCATGCTCTTTCAATGTTATCTTACTATTGTCTGAATCGCGTTAGAGCATTCTGGGCTGATTTTTGGCATTTTCTCTGGTGTGAGATGGTGAACTTTATTGCGATACAGACTAGCAGTGGGTATAGTAGGCAGCATGAACTGCCAAGGTAATAGCTAGCTATGGTATATTGGCACTTTGTGCTGGGTTTATGCGATTAATTCTGTTTTAGAGATATCTCAGATGAATTTCCCAAGACACAGTTGTCACAGCAGATTGCCGGCACTCTATATAGGCCTATTTGCTAGCTGTTGTTAATTGGATTCGATACTACTATACTCTGTAGGTCCCAGCTGTCACTGGGATCCCCCTTAGTTGCCGCCCTATACCCAATTGCTCTATGTAGCCCTACTACTTTTCATGCATATGTTGGTTTTTCAATAAAAGTTATTTTGTTAAAATCTGTATATCCTCTTTTTCATTCTGAAATGCACTATACATATGTAATAGACAAGTAGACAGACGGCAACAGATTGCTTTACAGGAAGCGGTGAAAAGGCTGTCACTTAAAACAACTCAAATCAGGTACAATGTCTAATGCTTCATATCATATTTACTTAATATATTATAGTACTTCTGTCATGTTATTCAAGAGGAGATGTATAAAAAATGTTTTTTTTCCCTTACATACTGGAAAACAGACCATTAGATATTAATAAGTATGCTTTAAGAACTTTTCTATCTTGATTAACCTAGTTTTCAATTTTTTAATTTTATTTTGTATCATGAAATATATTTAAAATAGTATTTATATGAACTTAGCATATAGCAATGATGTGTATGTAAAACAATATCTATTTGTTATTTTTTTTTCTTAAAAAACGAGTAATCAGGACATTTGACACTTCAATCTCAGTGTCTAGAGACATATCAGCTACCCAACAGGGCCAAAAAGGTCCATAGCAAGTAGAATACAATTTTTAAAAATGCAAAATTCAGATAGAGAGAAAAATCAGGTTGATAGTATTCTTTAAAAGAACCTATTTCTGTTTTAAAGTCCTTGGCCAACAATCAAGCTAAAACCCTGTGAGACCTGAGCGGGCATCCACCGTAAAGCAGGCCACTAGTGCCGTTGCTTGTTCTCAGGATCCTCACAAACCTCTCTGTTTTTCACTATAAGTCTCCAGGTTAATCCAGACGTGGACCCCTTGCTTGATGTGCCTAGAGGGTGTCAGCCATACCCTCCTGACGTGGCCTAACAAAGCCGAAACGATCGTCAGGGGTTGCCCCACCTCTCGTGCAGGGATGACGTCCTTGGCATTTCAGTACTAGCCACCCTTTCTGGGTGATCGCAGCCTGATTTACATAAGGTGCAGTCATCCTTATAATGGCACAATCAAGCTAAAACCTTGTGAGACCTGAGTGGGCACCCACTGTAAAGCAGGCCACTAGTGCCATTGCTTGTTCTCCGGACCCTCACAAACCTTTCTGTTTCTCACTAACTCCTGATTTTACCTAGGTAACACATAGCAGTGAATGTGGAGACAGGAGTCAGCACAGTGACTTAACGGGTATGCAAAACACTTGCGTTTGGGCCAGGAGGGAGGAGTTCCTGGACTCTTCTTTTTAAGATGGGATAACTCTCTAAAGTTAGGAAATAGATGATGGATGTAAAATAGGAAAATGCTAGTTTAGAGATGTTGTATCGATTTTAGGTATCATAGGCGCAGACGGGTATGCCCACTTTTTGACTTGCTCAGACTTTTGACCCCTTAGTTCCAGATCTCCATTTTTTTTGTTATTCTTCTTTGGTTCATGATAAAGAACATGAAAAATCACAATCTGCGAATATTTACAGTATGTAAGTAATAAATGTAACATGCGTGTACACCCTACAATTTGGTCTGTGCGTGCCTATGGGTGGTATTCTAAAACGGCTTTATCCCTTTAAAATCCCATTTCTCTTTTGCCCACTTTCAGTTCTTCTAATCACTTATACTTACATATTTACAACCCTAATTATGCCTTCCTGATATCCTAACATTTTCATAGCTTCATGGGCATTCTGTACAAATCAATAGGTATCGTTACACAGCCCCTACACTCTTGCTAGTAGATGTGATCAGTCACTTACCACTTCAGTTTCGGCACGTCTGAGAACCAACTATCTATAGTATGAATCACTTTTATTATTACTTTGTTATTTAGTCATAATTTTCATGGTTTAATTAATTTTTGCATTTCTCCAGCAATGCCAAACACCAACTTTTCCAAAATTACAAAAAATGGAGCACATAATAAATCACCTATTTATTTGGTAATGCGTAGAAAAAAAAAAGAATTTTTTTTTTCATCTCTTGGAAATTGGCAGATAGGCAGCTCTGTAGCTGAATTTAATAGTTTCAATGTAATTTGGGACACGTAGACATTCTTGACACTGAACACTCCTGGATTGGCTCCCAGCTTTCGAATGAAGGGATCAAAATGACCAAAGATAATGGAATCCCTGTCAGACGCCTGGAAATCAATCCCATGCATTTAGCCTCTCACTCTCTTATGTCATCACTTATTCCCCATCAATCAATAGTATAGCTGAAATAATAGTGTAATCTCAGCACATCTGTCTTAATTGTAAGCATGGATATCCCTGTAATTTCTTCATTGTGTGCACCCCGAGCAATAAAGCGGTTGTTGTTCACTTTAAGTGAACGCTGCGTTAAAAAAATAAACAACAAAAAAATGAGAAATCTATCGCCTTTTTTTTTTTTTTTTCCTTCAGACGCCCGGCTGAAAACTCATTTTATTCTATTTTCTCAAGTAATGTTCAAGGAATGCTGCAGAGTTTTCAGCGCAGAAATGAAAACTATCAATTTATATTTCTCTCTTTAGCAAGTTAAGTAGAAGTTGATGGTTGGGGGAAAGTGTGCTGCAAAGCTATTACCAGCTTTAACAGGTCTTAATGGTCTCTGGGGGCTTAGGTGATCTCGATTGACCTTGGAGTACGGATCGACAGTTCGAAAAACCCCTGCAGGATGTCTCGTAGCTACAATAAACGGAGTCTATCAGAACCATTTGTCTCGGTAATATAAAGACCCTCAATGCATTGTGCTCCCGGTCTGTTTAGAAGTGGTAAGCCACAAATGTAATAATATACAGGAAATGTGAAAATGGCCTTGTTTTTAAAAGCAATAGACTTCAGTAATGTCACACAATAAGGCAAGAAATACTGCCGTTTAAGTGTCCGATCCCACACACCGCTGAATTCAATAGTATTGATAGGCCAGACTGGCGGCCTACACTACTGACATCCAATGCAAACCCTCAAAAGCCACGGTCATGCTCCACCTGTAAAATTGGTCCACTGGCTATTGACCCGTGAGTGAATCGTTATCTGTAGAATCAAATATGTCTAATATATTAATATTAAAGATAATAACAAGCTTAAACCTGTTTAGTTTAGAGAAACAGCGCTTTAGAGGGGATCTGATAACCTTATATAAATATATACGGGGCCATTATAAACCATTGTCTGATAACCTATTCATTAACAGGACTATACACAGGACACAAGGTCACCCATTTAGACTGGACGAAAGGAAATTCAGCCTAAAGCATAGGAAGGGTTATTTTACGGTGAGAATAAAGCTGTGGAATTCTCTGCCTGTTGAGGTGGTTGGGTCAGAGACTGTACAGGCTTTTAAAAAACGACTGGATGACTTCCTGCAGACACAGAATATTAAGGGTTATAATATTTAATATGTGGGTAAAAGCTTCTTGATCCAAGGAGAAATCTGACGCCATTCTGTGGTCAAGAAGGAATTTTTTCCTAGTGTGTTGCATATTGGCCAGCGCTTCCGACTGGGTTTTTTGCCTTCTTTTGGATCAACAGCAGTAGGTGAG
This sequence comes from Leptobrachium leishanense, assembly GCA_009667805.1. Lineage (NCBI taxonomy): Eukaryota > Metazoa > Chordata > Amphibia > Anura > Megophryidae > Leptobrachium > Leptobrachium leishanense. Next base: position 297,184,497 of record CM019065.1, on the reverse strand, counting down.
GTGAGAGGCTGAACCCGATGGACGCATGTCTTTTTTCAGCCTATGTAACTATGTAACTATGTAATGTATTCGATCAGGTTAGGGAGAGAATGCAATAGGTTTTGGGGTTTGCACAAAGACTGCCATACATTCACTATTCCTCCGATTTTAATGAGCTGAAAGTTCCCAGTGGGTGAATGGTCACAGGAAACCCACAAAAGTTATGAAAAACAGAGATAACCTAATGGAGCTGTGATATTCTCATGATTACAACTGTAGGAACTGCAATGTGGCCTATGCACTAGGCAGAAATGAAGATATGGTGGACCACTCCTTAATAAAATCAGACTAGTGCGGAGGAATCACAAGCAAATAAAACAACGTGTCTCCAATGTATTAGCAAACCTGCCAAATTTTGCAGTTTTGAGAGTGTGAGAGTGGGGCTGCGGCCGTGGGGCAATTAGCGCCATCGATAGTTGCCACAGCAAAAAAGGATTGTGTCAGTGTGGCACGCATACGTGTTAGGATGACAATTTGTATGACTAAGCAGGCAATTAAGACTGCCTATACATGACAACTGCATCTGCGCTTGTATACAGGCTTACAAAAGTCCGACTTTAACCATTTAAGCACCGTAAGAGCCATTTAATAGGCGCTTGGATGCTTTTTCCTTACAGTCCTTCCAAAAACAGGGTAACGGCTTAGGGCTGTAGGTTGACCCGGAGAAATTAGGAAAAAAATCATGTCACACGTGGTCTGCACTAGGCATCACACGCAAAAAACTCAAATGTACAGAAAATATGCCCAGCCCCTTTATAAGGTAATGGCACTTGCTAGTGAATGTCGATACTGTTCCAACTCCTTCTAGGAGAAATTGAGGAATGCTCATTGAAAGCTTTCACTGGGCATTCCTCAATTTCTTCCAGAAGGAGTTGGAACGGTATCGACATTCACTATTCCACCCAACAAGAGGTCAATAATGCCAGGAAACCTGCACCTGCAATCACGAATGAGAAAACCAAAGCAAGAAAAAATGGACAAAAATGGAAAAACTGACGGACGTGTCCGAAACAGGATCAAACCACTGCAAATGTCACTATTCAACAAGCAAGTTGTCAAAAGCAAGAAACAAAGGACCCAATTACATAGATTATGCTAAAATGGGGATGCTAATTGGGAAATACCTGCACCTGCACCTGCAGGTTTCTCCTTAGCGTCCTCATGTTAGCGTGAGATTCCGGGACATTTTAGCATGAGATTTTCCCAGAAGAACGCACTACCCTCAATGATACTCACAGTACCACCTCCTGGAGTATATACAACTCTATGGAGGGTTGCGCTACCAGACCGCAAGCACTGCATGATGTCACGTGATCGCGCAGAGCTACGGAGTGATCTCATAGGGAGACTGACGATTATTTGTCCCCAGTCTCACTCTGCTCCCAGCAGCCAGAAGCAGCGGATCGATCCGTCGTTCTCGCCACGGGATGAGAGGTGAGTATCGGATTTATTGGGCATGGGGTTAGCTGGCGCTAAATGATTCTGCAAAAGCAGAATCATTTTGCACAGGCTTTTGGGTGATGATAAAAATCCGTTTAACTCATCGGTGTGGTAATTATTGTTAGGACTTTTTAATACCTTATTTATCCTATCCCCGTTTTAAGTTTAGGGTGCGCAAAGTACAGTAAGCTAGTGCAATCTCTGATGCACTAACAGATTTTTACCCTGATTAGTCTTAGGAAGGTAATCAGGGGGGGCATGTGTTAAAGTCACTTATCCTGAAGTTAACGCTTACATATCCAAACACTAGTTAGTGTTTGGTATGTAATCTAGCCAAAGTGTCTGTAAAAACATACCAGTGGGTTAACAAACATATAGCATGATTACTAATGGTTTCCTTTACTACTGGGTTATAGTTTAGCTCGCGGCAGTCACAGAAGGGATATTTACCTGGCGGTCACTCCCATTAAAGATTAGCTCATGCCCTTGTGACATAGCATGTATTGTGATTTTGGAAAGTCTCCTCACACCATGCATAACTCCCATCATGTTTATTCCGCTGGTCATGTATTAGAAGTTAATCCTTTAGATATTATTAGTATACCACCAGCAGCGGGTATTACATTTCTTTTTTTGACATCGATCTAGAAGTATTTTTATACTCCCTTGCTAAAACATATTGGTTTTGATTTTCCTCCATACTGATGTACCTACACATATATTTCTGGTATAGCTCTGCTATCTGTATTTATTACCCTGTTTTGGGGATCTAGCCTATATAATTGCGTATTTTTGCTAAGGTGGTACATTTAATTTAGGTCCTAAACAGGACATGTTGTTAAGCCGATAATTTTGCCCTTCTTTTGTGATATACCAGAACGTATAACCATTCATCCTTATTTGTGTTTTTTAAATTTATTTTGTTTATTATTTTTTGTGTGGATTGTTTACATTTATTGTCTTAAATAAAATTGTTTCTACATTTTCACAAATTCGAAATTTTTGGGTTACCCCCTTCCTTTGGAAGTGTCCTTACTTCCGCTATATCGTTGTATAACTCCCATCATGACCATAATGACCTTTAGAGAATCTCTGCTCTGCCATAGAGGAAGATGTAGCTTAGGTCCAATCCATTTTCTAAATTAACAAAAATTTCGCAGCATTATTTAATTTATGTAATGGAAAACCTTGTGGTTTATTATTCATCCTTACTTTGAAAATAAATAAATAAATAAATAAATAAAAATTTCATCATCCACCCATCCATCCCCTTTATTTGTGTAGTAATGAGGTTTGCAGGTAATAATCTACATAAATCTATTTTAAAATAAATATTTTTAAAAATCTACATGACAATTAAATTATTCAAAATAATAAAATATTGTAACACCTAGGCCAGAATTCTTTTTCCACACTCTCTCTGTTTGCACTATATGGATATGCTAATTTTAATTCTAATACTAATGAATAGTGGAATAGAAAGAATCACATATTGCAGGTTTTGCAAGATATATTTGCTACACAATTCCCTTCAGATGGAAAATGATATTTTTCACATGTCGTTTAAAATTTAGCTATAAAAGCATGCTGTTTATAGGGATGACACTTTAATTTCTACATAACCTTACATGCTAGGTGTCTATTTCTTTGTGCCTCGAGTCAAGAGTTATAAATTGCATATACCTTCCACCACTCGATCTCTAATGGCGTAAAGCAGGCTGCAGTCCTGTCTGCATTCATCTGTGTCCTATTTTCACAGTAGTAAGGGCATTTAAGCCAGGACAGCGTTTACAAAGAAATACCTTGTTACGTCAATATGATATATATTTCATTTTTAATTAATTTATGCCAATTAATTCAAGCTCAAATCTCTATAAATGAATAAATTCAAAAAATGTTGCTGTGGGAAGAAAATAATATGGTTTATTCAATAGTTTGAGAGGTATTTTGCAAATTTTAAATAGAATTTGCAATTTTGTGAAAGCCCCCTGGCCTGTACATAAATAGACAGAAGCTAAATTATATTTGCTCTAGCGTGTACTTATCATGTGCACTTATAAGTTCAAGTAATTTCAGGGTAGTTTTTCACAAACACAATACACAGTAAAATTTGAGGAAGTTTGATTGTAACCTCCCAACTATCAGGGTTGTTCAGAGAGAGGTGAAAACCAGGAGAATGACTTGAGAAATGAAAATTCTAGATCAAAATAGCCACACCAGAAAAATTCTCCCATTTATCTCACTTTCCAAATCGGCTGTATTGACCTAGAATTTTAAATTCTCCAGTCATTCTCCTGTTTTTCACCTCTCTCTGAATAACCCTGTATGTCTCATCCTAATTTATTGTAACCCTTGACCTGTATCAGAAGCTTGATCCAGAATATATATTTTTTAGCTCCTGATCAATGCTGGCAGCTGCCAGCGGAGGGCTGGCATTAGCTCCTGGAGTCAGTAGGACTCCACAGAGCAAAGCACAAGACTGCATGAGCTCTGAACAGGGTTGTGCAGGACCTGAGGAAGGACACTGAGAACTATTTGACCCCAGTCTTCTGCTGTTCATGACCCGAGAATGTGGGCTATCTTGCCACCACCATATGTGCAGTGACATTAGAGGGAAGGAATTATTTTTGTGGGTTCAAATTGAAGTATTAAGTGTTTTTGCAAAATAAAAAATCACTTAACACCAGGATTTAGGAATCAGTATTGATTTCTGAATACTTGCTTGACCTGTGAAGGATGAGCAAGGTTGGAATAGCTAGTTTTTTATTGCCAAGTTGCAAATGAATTTAAACTACCCTACCACAATGTCCAAGCCACAAAGCTGTTGGCTTGTTTGTGATAGCCAATGGAAACGTTAATGATGGCTCAGGCTCATATGTATTAAGTTGGAGCTGGTAGCTTAAATGCTCCATTGCAATCGGGTCCAGAGTTAATGATATCAGAGTACCATCCTGCAGAACAGTCGTCTGCAAACTCCTGGTATGCAGTTAACTCGTCATGTGCTGATTGAAGAGTCCTGTTGTCATTGTCACCACAGAAGGTCAATTGTCTAGAGCTGCATAGTTTCCATCACTGTGCAGCTCCCTCAAACAAGGAAGATGATGGTGCCCAGAATCCGGCTAGTATCAGTCTGCGGTAAATCATCAAGAAATGAGATAACGCAATGATCTTTATGATTAATATAATATTCACCTCTAGATGAAACAATGCAAGCGTAGTACTGAACCTGTCAATGAGAGAGTCCCCTTTAATTAAGGCTAGGGTCAGACGAACACATTCTGTGCGGACTGTGTGTCCGTGCACAACGGACGTACTTTCTGACTGACGACAAGGTAGTGGCCACACAGTCCGTTTTTGTGACTGTGCTTTTTTTGACTGATGTAGAAGGGAAAATAAATTAATATGAAAAACATTTTGTCCGTCATAATGCTGGACGTATAAATACAGTCCGTCTGACTTCGTTCCATCACTCACACACAAAGCTATGCAGACGTTGCGGACGCAGCGCACTCTGTCCATCCGTTCTAGCGGATTTACGTTCATGCCTAACTTGCGTCCGTTTGCCGCGTCCGTTGTGCGTCCGCACTTATGTGTGGATGTACTTCGTGTGTGGGTCTCTATTGATCATAATTGTATGCTACCACGGACGTTAAAATGTGCAGCAACACGGACGTGAACACTGCGCTCGTCTGACCCGAGCCTTAGCAAAATTCTTAGGTTATCAACCACATTCCTTTCAAACAGTGAAAGAAGATAAAGGGAGTATCTCCTTTTTGTAGGTTTAGTACACAGACGAATTATAATTTTTCCATTTTAGAGATTAATAAGAGGAACTGCTCATTTATTAGTGGACAATGATTCAGATCTAATACTGTGATTTTTTAAAATAATTAGGTAAAGAATTTAAGTACCTTTTGTTCTTTTATCTTGTTAGGAAAATTGAAGCTAGATGTAGATAATTTGGTATGCTTCACTATTACATCAGGTTTCTGGTCTGGAGTGATTTGATTTGGTAGAGGTAGCTTGAATTTTTAAAGCGCATATTTTATTTATTGTTGTTTCAACCGGAGAACAGGAAAAAGGGTTGAGATATCCGACAAGGAAACTTCACAAGCATTTATCCAACCTTTCCTTTCTAGCTAATTTCATGGGACTTTCAGCACTTTTTACTATCAGAAACCATACTGGAAGGCTCTACTGAGATACCCTTTGGGGGAATATCTAGGGCAGTCTAATTTTGTCAAGATTGATGCTGGAAGGTATGTCAAAGATACTTTGGCAAAATATCTCAGACAGCAGTGTTTTGGCAAGGTCAGTACAGGAAGATCCTCTTGAGAAACATTTAGGAAAATATTTCAGGTTGCCCTGTTTTGTCTAGAGCAGTATGAATACACCAATCTGAGAAGTGTTTATCGACTTTCTGCTGGAGGCTCCCTAAAGTATCAGAACTCTGATGTGAAAACATCTTGCAGGAAATGTTAACTGGCCATCTTTACAATGTCTTTACATCTGGAAATTTTGGCAGCCCAGATTCACAATTCAGTTTTTCTGTATGGGATGGGGTTTGTCCATAAGACATTGGCTTTATTCAATCATAAAACGTGTATCTGCTAGAATTTGTTATGGTTTATCTAAACCAGTGGTTCCCAACCATGGTCCGATCAGGCCACATTATAAGGAGTTTCGTGGGGAAATGCAAATTGAATTCTGCAATCAGTAAGCAGCAAGTCATATCCACCTCTGCTTTGCTTCAGATATCAGGCAATCCTAGCCTGTTAAGGGTACTTGAAGACCAATGTTGGGAACCACTGATCCAGACTATCTATTGAAAACCAGAAATATAAAAAAAAAATGTGAAAAGGAGCCAATAAATCGACTTAAAAGAGAGCAAAACTGGACCAGACCAGGAAAAGAGATAAAATTAATTTATTAATATTTATTGGATTAACAAATTATAAACAACATGCATTTTTTTTTTTTAAAAAAAATATCCTTATTAAATGATGGTGAGATCTATTAAATATATATTGAAGTATTTACATGTCCTTTATATTAGATCTGTCATCCAACCCGCTATGTACATTTTTTAATGAATTATAGCTTGCTTTTACATGGCTCTGGTTCCAAATTGCCTTTTTCTTCTGTAATTTTTCAAGGCAATATTGTGTCTAAAAGATGACACACCTCATTATCTGATACTTAACCAATATAAACCAAATAATTTTATTATGTTTAGTTAAATTACATTTACAAATAACAAACGAGGCATGAGTATTTAATTCAAAATGTTAAGCCATGGTCAATTTACAGGCAGTGAAATGTTTATATCCATGGAGAAATTGCAACATGGACTTCATCTCATGCTGCACATCACACAAACCTGTTAATAGGACTGTAAAGAATTTCAGAAATCTCTGAAGACTCCCGTATAGTGGTGAAACATCTGCTGAAATCGGGTGTTTAATAACTTCCTAAATTAGGCAAGAATCCACTGCTTGAACATATTCTTCTGTCTTCCCCAACAGAATTAAGGCCACGATGTAAAACTAAAAAACTCACATGTCTTGAAATTACTCCGTTTGTGATATTTTGTGCTTATTACTAGATTGTGAATATTTATAATACTACTACTATTACCATTTTCTGTCTGGAATATATATGTCCAATTTTTCTCCTATTACATAGCTTTTTAAATGCTACATTTTGAGACATGCAAATCACTAATAAAAGTTAATAAAATGTGATTGGTTGACTCAAGAAACAGTATTGCAGCAACTAAATATAGTGAATGTAAACAAAGCCCCAGGACAGGATGGAATACACTCACGAGTACTGAGGGAGCTAAGTGTTGAAATATGCAAACTGTTGTTTTTAATATTTCTGGATTTTTTCATTCAGGAATCATACCAGAAGATTGGAAAAAAACTGACATGGTCCCTATATTCAAAAAAAGGTTCAAAATGTTTGCCTGGGAATTATAGACCTGTGAGCTTAACATCTGTGGCTGGGAAAGTATTTGAGGTGTTACTAAGGTGTAATATTCAGGAATTCTTTGGGAGGTATAAAGTACTTAGCAGAAATCAGCATGGAGTTATGAAACACATATCATGGCAGACTAACCTAATTGCATTTTATGAAGAAGTAAGCGGAAGTGTAGATCAGGGGTCGCAGTGGATGTGATTTACTTTGATTTTGCCAAAGTCTCCAACACAGTGCCACACAGAGAGACTACTATTCAATTTAAGAAAAATTGGTCTAGATGAAAATACTTATTCTTGGATAGAACACTGGCTAAAAGATAGGGTACAGAGAGTGGTCATAAATGTTACATTTTCAAGATGAACACCAGTGGTAAGTGGTGTCTCTCGGGGTCATTTAGAGGGCCACATCTATTCAATCTATTTATAAATGATCTTGAAATAGTCATTAAAAGGCATGTGTCAGTGTATGTAGATGTCTGACACAAAAGCTAGGAAAGGTTATAAAATGTGAGCAGAATATTACTTTGCTGGACAGGGATTTAGATAGCTTGGGGGAATGCACTCTCAGATGGCTGATAAATTTAATGTAGATAAATGCAAGGTATACTCCTAGGCTTCAAACAAAGCAACGATGCCCAATGGCAAACAGAAGTCACCAAGGCCAGCAAGGTACTGGTATGCAATAAAAGGAGAATTAATTTTCGGGATGAAAACATAAAGTTTGCTTCTTTATAAATCAGTGGTAAGATCGCACCTTGAATATGCTGTGCAATTTTGGGCACCAGTTATAAGCAAAGATATGATAGCAATAGAAAAGGTTCAGAGGCGGGCAACTAAATTAATAAGGAAAATGGGAGATTTGAATTATGAAGAAAAGTTAACAAGCTTAAATCTGTTTAGTATAGAAAAATAGTGCCTTAGAGGGGATCTGATAACTTTATTTAAATATATATGGGGCTGTTATAAAGCATTATCTGGAAACCTATTTATTAATAGGACTATATATAGGACATGAGGTCACTCATTTAGACTGGACGTAAAGAAATTCAGCCTACAGCATAATAAGGATTTTTTTTACAGTGAGAACAATAAAGCTGTGAAATTCGCCCCCAGCAGCTCAGTCATGGATATATATTGCCCCAGCAGCTCACCCATGGATATATATTGCCCCAGTAGCTCACTCATGGATATATATTGCCCCCAGCAGCTCACTCATGGATATATATTGCCCCCAGGTGCTCACTCATGGATATACAGTGCCCCCAGTAGCTCACTCATGGATATATAGTGCCCCCAGTAGCTCCCTCATGGATATATAGTGCCCCCAGTAGCTCACTCATGGATATATATTGCCCCCAGCAGCTCACTCATGGATATATATTGCCCCCAGTAGGTCACTCATGGATATACAGTGCCCCAGTAGCTCACTCATGGATATATAGCGCGTGCCCCCAGTAGCTCACCCATGGATATATATTGCCCCCAGTAGGTCACTCATGGATATATAGTGCCCCAGTAGCTCACTCATTGATATATAGTGCCCCCAGTAGCTCACTCATGGATATATAGTACCCCTAGTAGCTCACCCATGGATATATATTGCCCCCAGTAGCTTACTCATGGATATATAGTGTCCCCAGTAGCTCACTCATGGATATATAGTGCCCCCAGTAGCTAACTCATGGATATATAGTGCCCCCAGTAGCTCATTCATGGATATATAGTGCCCCCAGCAGATATATATTGCCCCCCAGGTTGCTTACCGGCATTGTCTGAGGGCACACAAGTCAGTAGGGGCAACACATTGGGCCCCCGCCGGTTTCCCTCTGATGATCGTATAAATTAAAAGGCAGTCAGTGGTGCACTCTGAAAATGCCACGGTGGTGCCTGCAACGTGACCGCATCCCAGTCAACTGGAGAAGCACGTTGCACTGGCGCCATCCCACGTGAGGGGGCGGCGCAGGCGCCACCGTGGCATTTTCAGAGTGCACCACTGGCTGCCTTTTAATTTCTACAATCATCAGAGGAAACCAGCGGAGGCCCACTGTATCGCCCCAAACCGGGCCCCTACTGGCCTGTGGGCCCTCGGGCAGTGCCAGAGTGCCCGATGGGTTAGTCCGCCCCTGGTGCTCACTTATCTTTTGTCCTGGGTACTGGTAGGACTAATCTCCTGCACTCAGAAAGATGAATCAGTCCACCAAGATGGCAGTGGGCATTCAGGTCACTTTGACCGTTCCTATTACATTGAGTGGTCAACATGTCTAGTGACCTTTTAAGTGGAATTCGGCACAAATGTCAACAAAAAGCCAGAACAATCAATAACAGAATGTGCTGTTAGCTTTTGTTAGATACTTTGGATGTTAATATTTTGCTTGAGGTAAAGATACATTTGAAATTGATATATCACCTTTAAGTCATATTTATTTATTTTAATTCAGTTCCACAAATAAAACAGTTTTGATACCTGCTGTTGAAAGGATTTTCTCCTGGTATTATATGAGTACTGTCTTTCCCCACCAAAAGTTTGATTCTGTCGTAAAACGATTTTACTGCTGGTGAGCTTTGCTGGCTTTGTTGTATAATATCGAGAGGATCACGTGATCCGCGACAGAGTAAACTTGATTGGCAAGTTGACTGGAGACAACAATCAGGGTCAAGGCAATCCACGAGACCATCTGTGCAAACAAAAGAATAACAACAGGTGAACATGTATAGCTTGTGTCTTTACATAAACGATTGTGAGGTTTTGATGTATTAACAGTAATTGGTTAATAAGGCATGCAAAATAGACTAGAAGAATTGATTTATGTTATGAACAGCACTGTGATAATAGAAACCTTTGGGACTTTCAACATTTCAAATTATTTCCTCAGGAAGTTTTCTTTGTTTTTATCAATATGTTCTAACCCTGGTTTGCATACTGACAACGCAAAAAAGATAATCAAAAAACAAAAAAGTGTAACTACTGGAAATGAAATAATCATGCATAATTGACATTCATTCACCAATGTTTATATACTCTATATTCTGGATTACATTGCTTATTAATCTTACAGGGTTATTCAGAAAAAGGTGAAACTCTGTAGAACTTTTGGAGAAGTGAAAATTCTAGGTCAAAACAGCCGATTTGATAAGTGAGATAAATGGGAGAATGTTTCTAGTTTGGCTATTTTGACCTAAAATTTTCACTTCTTCAAAAGTTCTCCAGAGTTTCACCTTTCTCTGAATAACCCTGTTTGGAAAATAACAATCATGGAAGCATTTATTTGGCATGTATCATTTATAAAAATCAAAATCAAGATGTCGACTCCTGTGCCCTTCATCCTATAAAATATGTAAGAAAATGAAGTGTGTATAGAAAAAATAAATGAGAGTGTACTTCCCTAGATATTATCAAATTACAAAATGTAATTTTAAAAGCCCCGACACATTTTAAGACAGCATGCCTGCAGACGAGGCCAGGCTGAAGCTTAGATAAGCTTGATGTTGGGCTACTCAGACACCTCAATTGATCTAAAACACCGGTAGCTTTGGCCTTAGATGTTCCAGTTGGAGAGATCTTTTCATCTCGACAGTCAACACGTGTTCCATGGACATCCCAGTCCACTTTGCGTTTGACTGGTTTACCTTATGGCATGTCAGGAATACTGGAAAAGTCATCACTATTCAGACATTTTGATTTGACAATCCAGTTTCTTTTGCGTATTCTTTTGTGTCTAGCAATTTGCAGATAAAAGCGACGTATCAGCTTTAGCCCTGTTGACTTTCCGAATTTTGGCTGTGATGTGACTTTGATTGCTTTGACATTGAATTAATTTGGCAGCTGTTACCATTACTATTACTATTATTTATAAAGTGTCAACATGTACTGTTATACTACAGGTCCCACAATTCTCCAAAGGGTACAATCGGAACAACCTCTATGTATTACCAAGGTGAGCTAGCTCATGGAATGATCACATTGTTTATACATGGGGCCATAATGATGGGACACATTTGAAATGCTCGCACTTCGGACCGGAACAAGCACGTTTACTAAGGACTATACATAATACATAATCAAGGTACTGTGGTTCACAGCACTGTTCAGGCTTTGGATATCACATCCCATAGGTGGCCAGTGTCCTGACAGTAACATTCTTGGGCTCTCTGTCAGGCCAAAACATAAAATTTATTCCATCATTATGCCCCACCTGTATATCTAAGGCAGCTTACTTAGTTGACAATTTTTTTTCTCTCAGAGTTTAAATACCGTAAATATATCATTACCTAACCTTGAAATCATTGATGATTTAATACTAAACTGAATTTTGAATCTGCAGCGTCAATGTTATATATAGTATATGTTATCGGTATTTGAATTGCTCTACTTTTTTTTCTTTTAAGAGTATTTCTCACATTATGATGACCGAGTATAAATCCATAAGGTGTGATTGTCTTCATTTTGAAAATATATATATATGTCTCATTACAATTTTATTGTCTATTAATACGTGTGAACCTGTTATTCTTTTTCCGACCTCATCATAAGGCATGAAAATGGGCTTCTGGAGATGAACACTTTTTGAAGACACGATGAACTTTAAATTGGCACACAATGCTCCCAGTGGCCTGTCAGTCAGGAGAATCACATCTTTGTGCCAGCAAGCCCCCTTGGATATAGTCTGACATTGCAATCTCCACTAAATTACCCTGTCACTGCCAATCTTACAGTTATCTTGCAAACAATCAAGCAGGCAATCAAACTCTTCACAATTGCCAGTTCAAGACCTCAGAGGTTAGAATGTCTCCATTCAATACTAGTAAAAATAAGAAGAATATCATTCTTTTGACATTGGATGAGTGATTTATATATTTATTTCTTCTTTCACCCTTACAAAGGGTGTCATTTCATGGCGTTGTGCTGTGTGCTTCTAGAAAGGTGCGTCTACTCAACTGCATGTCAGAGTTTTGCAAAACCTAAAATATCGATATTCCATAGAGGAATTGGCCTGCAGAGCATGGGATACTTAATGAGACACTTAAAAAAGCTTGGCCTTTTGGGTTAAGGGAATGAGTCACTATAGAACATTCTTCAGAAGATGAATGTAAAGATCTGAAGTGATATAATATCTTACAAGTTAAAATGTATTCTTATTGCCACCTTTAAGCATGCAAAGGTATATCTTCTGCTATGTTGGTATAAGTATATACAGTAAGCTAGGTCCTTGCACTTTGGCAACAACATGAATTTCTGCTTCAGAATGATGATAGAAGTAGGGAAAAAACATTATATATGACTCTTCCTTTCCACTATTAAAGTCAGCCAGTGGTGAAAGTGCTTGCCGATGTGTGAAGGATGCGTATTGGAGAATTTCGAGACTCACTGGGTTGAATGTTGATATGTCCCTAAGTGTATTATATTCTAGATATACTGTATATCTGTAGATATATGGAAAAGTTGTGCTCCTTGGAGACTTTTTTTGCAGTAATATTTCATTAACTGATTAACTGGGGATCAACGTCCAAGTCCGCAGTGGGACTCTTCTTGGGAAAATGCCCCTGTGTGAACTGAAACATAGATGTCCAGTTAATAAAATACTTTTACTATTACTGCATCAAAGTCTCTGAGGTGCACTACCTTTCCAGTCTTCTACATTTCTCGAAAGTTTGCAGAAACTGAGCAAGCAATTGTTTGGAACCACAATGGGCCAGGTCTCTGCTATTATAAATATATATCAACCATATAGTACCTGCAAATGCCAGCAGTGGAATAAGTGGCAACGTGCAAAAATCCAAAAGGTAATGTACAAATCCAGAGAGTATAGGATGCACTCGAGGGCGTAGGTCAAACAAATATTAAAAAACTCTTGTTTCATTGAGTATAAATAAGGTGTTATTCAAAGAGAGCCGAACTGGCCCCGAAATTGCACTGAATGGTGAATTTCCCAGTACAGTGCAATTTTGGGGCCATTCGGCTACTCAAAACCTTGCACTTCACCAAATATTGGTGAATTGGCAGTGAATCCCCATAGAGAAGCAATGATTAATCTATTCAGAGAACATCAAAAATGTTTACGAAAAAGTTGGGACAGTATGGACAATGCAAAAAACAACAAACAAACAGATTCAATTGAAAGTTCATTTTACCCTGTACTATACTATATTGAAAACACATTATTAACACATTATCCTACTGATTTGTTTTTGGGAATGTTATTCTCAAAGTGTTGGATTATTCGCTGAAGCATCTGTTGGCAGATTGTCAAGCCTTGACCTTCCCTTGCTCTTGATGAACTACGCCTTTTTTGAAGGCTCCTTATAAACTATAGGGGTTATTCAATAAACGACGAGCTAACCAACAAATTGAACGTCACATTGAGTTTAACCTACAGTGCAATTTCATGGCAGTTAGTCTATATATTAAAGTTGTCAATTTGCCAAATACTGGCGAATTGCCAGTGAAATACAGTGCAGTTCGCAACAATTTGACGATCATTGGCGGTAGTGAAATTGTCCCATAGAGAAGAAATGGCCAATCTATTAAGAAAACGCTGAACTGCACCAAAATGTTGGCGAAATGCCCTGATTTTCAGTGGTTCAGTTCGATAAGCTTAAAAAGGCAAATCCCATAGGATTCAATGTTAAAAAGTTGAATCGTTTTTACAATTTCTTTATTCTACTGTTTATTCTTTTTAGTTTCAGCAAAAAAGCCTTTTTATTTATTTATTTTTTAGATTTTGTTTAGGCAAAATTTTGGATTCCCATTTTTTTAATGGTGTTTTTTTCTGTAACAGACCCTTTCATTTTTTTTTTTTTTTACAGGACCTTTTTATTATTTCCACACATTTTCATGCATTTTTATTTTTCAATAATTTAAAAAAAAATAGAGTTCTGTTTTTTTCCTGCAAATCGGTGGCGGTCGGCGGCATTCGGCATCGTTCAGCAGGGTTCGGCGGGCTGATTGGCTATCTTTGGAAGCGTTCGGTGGGCTGAATGGCTGGCTTTCGAGGCGTTTGGCAGGCTGATCAGAGGTGGGTGGCAGCGTTCAGTTTTCTGTTCTGCGGATCCACGTTTGGAGCACTACAACGTCCCTGCAGTGAATAGTTCATTCTCCACAGGGTTGGTGAACTGGAATAGCCAAATCGCACCGAATTGCACCAAAATAAAGAATAACCCTCTATGATTACACGATTGTCATACCTTTTTCACATAACCTTCTTATTTCAACTTGCCACATCGCTATTAATCCTAAATTGCCCCGTCGCAGCTTTTGTGTTTCAGTCATCAGATTTGAAATGAGTGCATATTTTCAAAAATACATTGAATTCACAAAGGGAAACATCCAATAATGTGTTAATAATGTGTTTTCAATATAGTACAGGGGCAACTGAATCCTTTTTTTGCATTTTCCATACTCTCCCAAATTTTTCAAATTTGGGATTGTACATCAGCGATCCTTTCTATTATTTGGAAGACTGTATAATTTGGTTGGGGGTTATAGGAGATCGGGTGCTCATTAGTAACCACTGGCTGTGTGCCACTTGGTTTCTTTTTATAGGATAGACACAGGAGAATGTGAATAGTCGATCTTTGTTTCTATTTTTCTAATTTTGAGAAATAATCGACACTATTATTATTTCCATACATCGCATACCAAGAGGGATGACCACCTACTGGTGGAGGTGAGAATATAAGAGATCAGAAGAAAAAGCGGGGGCATCTTTATGGGCCCATATGTCTATTTTACTGAGCCACAGATTGACCAGACTGAGTGACACGTGATTGGAATACTTTTGTGCAATAATTGCTTGTAACCAATTATCAGATAACTGAACTATGTCAAAAATGTCTGCCTAATTTTTGAGGTTCTGAGTGAGTGAAGAAGTGAAGATCACTGCCACCACCATTTGCATTGTTCTCTAAAGGCTATATGCTCTGGCCTCATTTTGCTCTGTTTATTACATTACATAATTCCATTACATTAGTATGAGGCGAGTTACTTGGTCTCTTCTTTTAGAGATCAGCTGCCATAATAGGACACCCAACTTCAGCTTCATTTTCATCAAAAAAATTGGCATTAGGAAGAACTCTTTATGGTCTACCTATGGGATAGTCTTGGCTATGCTTTATATGTAGAAGCATTTAACTTGTAAAACCAAATTCTGGCCTTGATCTAAATCCAAAACTTTATAAGGAGTGATATGGTTTATCAGAAGGAATATAGAAACCTACTAGATTGAGGATGATGCTCAGTAGATCCAGCTTCATGGATTTACACTGCCATTTGTATATGGGTTGCTAACACAAAATCCTACTGTACAACCTCTGATCTCTGTCCAGCAATTTTTCCTCTAGCTGAACACCAAGGTAGATATGATACTTGAAATAAGATTATTTATTAAGACGACACGATAACCTCATTATGTCTAGAGCTAAATCCTTTGTATTATTATATGCATGGCAACCCATGGTAACCAGGAGACATTCTTATTGTACTATACAGCACGTAATCCCAAGTAATATCATTATACAAACCACACAGCCCTTACACTGACAAGTCATCGCCTTGAACAAAGGAAAATGTATGGAAAAAGTAGGTTACGAATGGCATAAAGACCATTGTCATCCATCATGATGCATTTATACATAAAATAATAATCACATGTTCATTTCTTACAAGACGTCTTATTAAACCTAGACATTGTGGGTAATTCACTATTTACCTTTTTTGCCATTTTTGCAACAGTGACACACTTCAGTGACCCAGAGAGAGATATTCAAACAGTGGCAGGAGAAGCTTCATCAATAAATTTCCCTATCTGGATCGTTAACATTTGTCATGGTTGTAAAATTGGAAAATATTGAAAACCTTACAGATACCATGACTAATCTGATTTGTGGATTGGAAAGGTCAAGATTGTTTGAGCAAAAGGAAGAAATGGACTCTTCATGTACAGACACTCTTGTATACTCTGTATTAAACATGTTCTTTCCTTTTCGGACTTATTGAGATTTATCTAAATTTTGGTTGATTTGTCCGAAATACAAATCAATGACAGGGCATGTCGACTATTGACCTGAAACATGTACCTCACAGGGGCAAATTTACTTTGTGAGATCAGCTTTAAAAAACGTCAGTAAAATTTGCTGGTGTATTACATTAAAGTTATCATCCATGATGGCCAGGTGAGGGGTTAAATCAGAGCAGGTGTTCTATTTGACATCCTCTGATGTAAACTTTCTGGCCATGGACTGGAGGGTAGAGGGGAGCGGAACACACAGGTTGCTGGGTACCAATTGTCTCTTCAGTTAGACACAAGATCATTTACCAACAACAACATTAACGTAGAAACCAAATAGAGGGTACTCCGAGAAACCGAAGAGATTGTCATTTTTGAATGAACCAAATGGACGAACAGTGAACGGATAATTATGAACCCAATGTTTGGCCAGTGCAAATGTCTATTCTGCATGATGTAAAAATGTATTACTACAATCAAAGCCAATGGTTCATTTTTCAATTATCTAGACACAGCATACAACATACCTTTTGTTGTCATTAATTTTAGTGATTGTAGTACGCTCATTCAACAATGTCGGACATAGTCATTTTGATTTCTTTCACTTGTCATCTACATGGAATATGTTCTTGGAACAGCCATGCATTGCATGTTAATAACATTCACATTTCAGCATAAGCTTCAGGAAACACATGCTTTGCTAATGCTCAGTATGGTAATTTTAAATGGACTAATCACACAACGCTACCGTAGCTATATAGTTAAGAAAAGACGTAAAAATATATTATGTACCTCAGCATAATCTGCTTTGATAGCTGACGTGGAGACCCTTTCGTTATGTGTCAATTAAAATCCGCCAGGTTTGGGCTGTCATAATATCCGAATCTTGCAGAGAACAAATTGATTACATTTTTTTCCAGACGTTGCTGATTTAGATGTAAACCATTTCTCTGCATTGCAAATTGCAACATCTTGAATCTATTCCCCATAAAGACTCAAAGGATGAACGGCTCATGAGCTTAAAGGTTCCCTTTGAGTATAGCCAGACTTTTATATACTCATAGCAATTTCACAACTGAAAATATCAAACTGGGTTGTTTTCCCTCATTACATATTAATTTACAAGTATGTCTATCGATACTCTGTAACTTTTCAATTCTGGCCAAATCACATAAAAAAAAAAAAACATTTGTATATATAAAGTAAATCTATCAACCCCAGACAGGAAGGAAATATTAATATCGAACCCATGTGTGATATGCATAGCACACATAAAATAAAACATAATTTTTGGAGTTCTTAATTTGCGTTTTAATTCCTATATTGCTTCTTGGTCTTCTGCCCATGAGTTATTTACAGAATCGCCAGTGTCTGCTTTCAGGAGTCAAGTGAAGCCAGAACACGTATGGAAGTAATACCATCACTATGTTTGCATTGGGATTGAGGTCCCGATTAGCCAATACACTGAAAAGCCTTAGGGCTATATTACAATCTTTGCGCAAAAACCCTTGCGCAAAGCGAAAAATTTTCGCCAAGCGTTAAACTTTTGTGCGCCTAAATCACCGCTGGAATTACAATCCTCGTGGCTTTTTTCATCCACCGATCAATTGCACGCAAACAGTACGCGCATAAATGCATTCGCAGTGCCATCTCATGCAAAAATCTTTGCAGGAGCAGTTTTTTACACCAATTCAGCCAATCAAAATGAAGAAACACACCTATCAAACGCAACTGAATTGCGTGTGCCAGAGGCATCGGAGACGGGTTCTGCGTCTATGATGCAAAATGAGCACATATGCTACAGTAATAATACACACACACCTGCCATCATCCATTATATTGTTGCTGCATTACTTTTTACGGGCTTTTTTTGGGGTTAGCCAGGTTGTTCAGATATGCTGTTAGCACCAGCTTTTAGGAGTTGCTAAAATTATGCGCGCAAAGGCTATGAGGTAATAACTGCGAATAGATTGTAATACCATCCTCGTACTAGTTCATGTTCGTTATAGAGTTACTTTTCTTTATCTACACCTACCAATGACTTGATAAGTAAATAATACGTTATAGAGAAAACATTTTATTTGTGACTTCTAAAAGGTCAAGGAATTTAGACTAGGCTACAACAGGTAGTCCATTAGCCGCTCTCCAGTGGGTAGACCAACACTGATGATCCAGTACGAGGCACTCTGGTCCACAATTGCGGTTCCTCACACAGCAGCTTGACGCGTTTTGTGAATATCAACCTCACTTCTTCAGGAGTTGCTTACCTGGGACTATGATCGTGAGGTTTGGGCCACTGTGGCCAATGCACATATTCACATTTGGTAATGTGCCTTTTAATTTGTGAGTTTGTGTCACGGATTCCCCACGGATATGTGAAAGCCGGTCCCTGTACGCAGAGTTACCCCTAAGCTTTCCGATCCTTAGAGTGGTCGGTTAGATTGAAACTATATATGTAGTAATCGTGAAAAACAGCACCAGCTTTTAGGAGTTGCTAAAATTATGCACGCAAAGGCTATGAGGTAATTACTGCAAATAGATTGTAATACCATCCTCGTACCAGCGCACATTCGCATTTGCGCTCACAATGTTAAGTATAGGATGCGCAAAGTACACTAAACTCACGCAGGGTTCGCGCAGGTTCACCAGTGGTAGACGTGCACGCGGTTGTTGCGCTGACTATGTAATATGGGATTCGGCGCAAATGGTTTAACCCCTTGCGTTAATGTTTTTTTGCGCTGGCGCAAACATTTGCGTGAAGATTGGAATTTAGCCCTTATTCTTTTAGGCTTCAATTATATCTTTCCTTTTAATTCACAATAAATATATGATATTTATGATTATTATCAAAATGTGGGCTAAATGCAGGGTGAAAATGATTACTAGGGGAAAGGTACACATCTAGTGGAGTTCCCAATTGTACTTGACTCTTGTCTCGTTTGCTGTTCTATTGTCACCCAATCTCCTGGTCTCTTGAAACTTGAAATACACTGACCAGCCAAAACATTAAAATCAACTGCCTAATATGTAGATTTCCCCTCATGCTGACAAAACAGCTCTGATCCATTGAGGCAGTGACTCCATAAGACCTCTGAATGTGTCCTGCAGTATTTGGCAACAAGACATTAGCAACAGTCCTGCAAGTCACAAAGTGGGGCCTCCAGGGATCAGATTTGTTATTACAACACATTCCACAGATGATCAATCATATTTAGATTATCAGAAAATTGGACAACAAAACAACACCTTGAATCTTTGTCATGTTCTTGCAGTATAGCACCATTACCATAAAGTAGGGTAAGTAGTCTGCTCTAGGTAGGGGGTACGTGTCCCGACTAGGTAGATGGTACGTGTCACTTGTGTTCTGACACCTTTCTGTCATGGATAGCATTATGTTTTTCAGCAATTTTAGTTGCAGTAGCTTTTCTGTGTGATCGGACCGGACAGGCTAGCCTTCACTTCCAACGTGCATCAATGAGCCTTGGGTGCCAGGGCTGGCTCTAGTGTGTGCAAGGCCAGGTGCAAGGTAAAATGTGGGGCCACTTTTTTCATGGGAGTGAAAGTGACTGAATGTGATGGAAATGGGGAGCTGAGTAGCATGGGTTTTAGCTTGTTTGTCATAGAGATTGATGAGTGTGTGGCTGGTGTGAACTACAAGTGGATTTGTGGTTGGGTGAATGAGGTAGCAGTGAGTGTGTGGTTAAGTGTGTTAACAGAGTAGTGAGCAAGGAGTAAGAGTGTTTGCCGAGTGCGAACTGCATTCACAGATTACATTACACAGTTAAATACACAATACCTACACAACACACTGCACATATTACTCGTTGTTCGCACTAACATACACCGATACATACACATTTCGTACAGCAGAATAATTACTTTCGGTTCAGTTTGGATTATTCAGGAACCCAAAAATATTGGATTCCCGATGTAATCAGCATCTGATATCAAAGCTTCTGATATTCTGGTATTGGTTTGATTTGGAATATCGAAAACGTCCGATATATTTGTTTGTTTCAGATTTTCGGAATATTTATGTATATTATAATACGTAAATAAAAGGTATGGGATAGTGTTAGGGCTAGGGTTACTGTTCCTGTGTGTCATATGATTAGAGTTAGTTTAAGGGCTATGGCAAGGATTAAGGTTAGGTTAGGGTTAATGTTTTTATTTTTCTATTCTGGTTAAATTTGAATTATTCCATTTATAATTGGACATGACCAATTTGTAATCAGAAAAGTTCAGACTGAGTTAAATTCGATCTGGTTGTGCCGTGTATAGAATTTTGATACAGAGTCAATAGGACCCCACCTATCCTCGCAGCGGTGTGGCAGTTTGTAGCATATAGCATTGTGACATCAACTCCACACTTGTGCCCAGGGTGGGAAATGAGAAGGTGAGTAATAAAGCTAACACTGTTGCTGCACTAAGTAAAAAAAAAACAAAGCTGCTGCTTTTAGAACAAAAGGACTTTTTAAATTTAATTGTTTTTATTTTTTATTTTTACACAATACAAAGTCATGTTTGGTATCACTGGAAAGACCAGAGCTTGACCTGTCCAGTGACACTTCACTTAACATTGTGGGTTGTAAAGAACGACAATACAGGGGTCAAAAATACGCTTGTCTCTCCTTGTAGCTTGCGTTTTTGATGGAACAGTGTATTATAACACACTGCGCCATCACCTCTGCATTCTAATTAAAAAGAAGACAATAGTGATTTTTTGTGGGGGAAAAAAGGAAACCATAAAAACAATAATTTCTCTTTTTAATCTTTGCTTTCTTTTACTGTTACAGACTCCATGGTCATGTTGGATATCAGACTCTGGCCTTTCCAACGACACCTTAACCGACCTTCTACGATTTAGGAGTCTGGAGATACAGCGGTCTAAACAACCCCTACATCTCCTGTAATGGGATTCCCATTGTCAGCCCACTGTGGCTAAAGCCCCTGCTCGGCACAAGTCCGGCATTGAAAGTGGGTTATTTAGACTTGTCTGATATGTCACCATTTGCGATCAACTCATTGCTACTATGTGTATGCCAGTTTGCTGGTATCCCCACTGCCAATGGATCTTTATTAATCATATCCTTCTAAGAAGAAAACTGCACAAAATTCTACTTTTTTTTGTTTTGGCAAGTCACAGACTGGGTTAATGTTAAGATCTGAACAGCGTTTTCGTTATTATTTTCTTATTTTTCTCGCTATTTTAAGACCAGCGCCCTATCATTTTAGTAAGCATATTCAACTTGTAAAATATTCTCATTAAGTGCTACTCGAGCATTTTTTAAAACAGATGAAATAATTCATGACACTTGTCGGTCAATGAAAAACTGCATACAGAGTCTTTGGATAATTACAGCTTTATCTGGATTCCACGAAGATTTTGGTCGGTTGCACAATTAAACCAAAATACCAAATCAAGAGAAATTCAGCAAGGGGTAATTCAAAAAATGTGCATAACAATCTTCCCATTTCCATATGCATTCATGAAATAAATAGATTTGCCTGGGATAAGAATTGTACTTGGTAAATGTGAATAATTTACATAGCAAGTAAATTCAAGCTACTGTTGCAACATCTGTTCCCTCAGGCAAAGTTATCCGTGTACCTTTATAAAATAATATTCATCAAATGTCTAGTCCAGGTTAACAAATATGTCGGAGAATTACTGCATTTTCACACTACTGATTAAATTGCATGGCAGGTAGAGAAGAGACTGAATTTATTCAATACTTGAAGTTACAGTCAACAGAGTTCTCCATTTCAATGACATCTCTGCTTGACCATGTTCACTGATTGATCTATGTGCTTAAAGGATAACGTCGGAAACTCGATGACAGATGTTTACCTAAAATATGCGCTATGCTAAACGATTGGCTGTCTTTAATATTTAATAAATGTAATTTCTAACAGTATAATAGAGGTTTAAAGGGCTTTTTCCAACTGACGTTAAAAGTAACATGGTGCAATTACTGTTTTAGTGATACAAAGGGCAGAAAAATGAGAGAGTAAACTGACTTTATCCTACTTATTAAAGTAAACCATTCATAGACAGGCTCACTTGTCATGCGGTTATTCATCAAGTGCTGGATAGAGCATTGATCATAAAGATCAATGCGATATTTCATTTTATGATGAGATTTCCATAATAGTGACTTACAGGGGTCAATGCTAGGCATAGGCATTGCACTGGACCATGAGCATTTCTTGGTGCCATTGACGTGTTGACTTCTTCACTGGCAGTCGATAATTTTGATTGACAGCTGGCAGCACATTTAAAGGGGCTATAATGGGAAATATGTATTTTAGCATTTGAAAAGTTCACTTATTTTCTATCTGCAAAGAGTTAATTCTGCTTCTCAAGCATCCATGTGGAAACTGCAGATACTGCAGGATACCTCAACTGCAATGTTTCTCTTTTTGTTTACAGTTGGCGGTCACAATTTATGCCACTGTTTTCAGTGCTGTCGATGAGGATTGAAGGGAGATTGACATCAGCTTGCCGAGATGAAACGTTGCTTAAAAAAGGCTTGAAACGCAGGGTGTTCAACTAAAATAGCAATAAATGCCAATATTTGGAAAAACATTTTGAAGGTTCAAAGAGTCTCATGATGCTGTTGGTATTAGATGGATTATGTAGTTATAGGGCATCCTGCTCAAAAAATATGCTTTTTTCATGTTTATATAAACGTTGTATCATAAATAGTCAACTCACATTTTGTTGTTTTTGCAAGAAAAGCCAAAAAGACAGTTTTAATCCACTTAATATCTCAAAGTACTCCAATCATTATCCAATCAAATGTTTCTCATACAGAAACACTGAGGACATATAAGAAATACACAAAACACTAAATTACAGGTACACATGTTTATCAATTTGACACATTTCACACTCACTCACAAATCCATCACATAGATAAGTTTATCTGGGTGTCAGACCTGCCTTGTTTGCCTATACACAAATTGCTCCTTCATGCAGAGGGGGAGCATTGGGAAGGATCGGCCAGCCCTGCAACATGTAGACATTGTAGAAGGTAAATCAATTACCTAATCAAGGCAGTTCATTTGGGATCCCACTCTGTTTCATGAATTAATTTGTTTTCCTACTTGCAGTGTATTGATTCTACATACTGCAGGCCATGCTTACACATGAGATGGATTGCTCACCTATACCATGAACTTTGGACCAAGCTGGTTTGTGACTGAGGAAATGTAATGTGAGTGACAGGTATCTCGTTGGAACTACGAGTTCAGCTTCAAAGCCTTTCTTTAAAAAAAAAATCAGGAACTGCATTCAACAGAACCATTATAAAAAGCTTAAATTGTTATGGTGTACCGTATTCTTTAAACTATAGTATTAACCCATGAAATGCTCCCACTAGCATCTGCCAGTCATTATTTTATGTTCACATATTTAAAATCCACCCAAGGTTACAAAGATACATAGGCTGAAAAAAAAGACATGCGTCCATCAAGTTCAGCTTTTCCTACATCACCTGCTGCTGTTGATCCAAAAGAAAGCAAAAAACCAAGTTTGAAGCACTCACTAAATATGCAAATTACTGAGAAAAAAATTCCTTCTTGACCCCAGAATGGCGGTCAGATTTCTTCCTGGATCACACAGATTTTACCCACATATTAGATATTATAACCCTTAATATTCTGTTATTGCAGAAAGTCGTCCAGCCTTTGTTTAAAAGTCTGTACAGACTCTGACCCAACCACCTCAACAGGCAGAGAATTCCACAGCTTTATTGTTCTCACTGTACAATAACCATTCCTATGCTTTAGGCCGAATTTCCTTTCATCCAGTCTAAATGGGTGACCTTGTGTCCTGTGTATAGTCCTATTAATGAATTGGTTTCCAGACATTGGTTTATAATGGCCCTGTATATATTTATATAAAGTTATCAGATCCCCTCTAAGGCACCGTTTCTCTAAACTAAACAGGTTTAAGCTTGTTAACCTTTCCTTATAACTTAAATATTCCATTCCCCTTATTAATTTAGTCGCCCATCTCTGCACTTTTCTAGCACTATAATACCCTTTCGTAAGACAGGTGCCCAAAATTGCACGGCATATTCAAGCTGTAGACTTACCCTTGATTTATAGAGAGGTAAAATTATGTTTTCAACCCGAGAGTGAACTCCTCTTTTAATGCATGCCAATACCTTGCTGGCCTTGGCGACTGCTGTTTGACATTGGGCATTGTTGCTGAGTTTGGAGGCTAAATTACTCAATTAATCTTTTATCAAACAGATACCATTTGCTTGGGAAATACTGTAACATCCTAGTGCATTTCAGTACTACTAGGGGAAACCTCCATGCCCCTGTAAGCATTAAGACACTATACAACTAAACCCATTCACTACCAAGATCGAGTAAACTTGATCTTCAAAATCGACTGCTGGTGCCCTGATAGCAAGTATGCTCGATATGGTCTAATTCTGGATCAAAGCAAATACATTTTCTTTATTTCAAATGGGTTCCTAGATGTGTTCCAAAAATTTTAGCACTTCGATCATGATACCCAAGTACTAAAACATCTGAGTGTCAAATAGGGTCACTAAATTGCAAAATACACTGTAAACCGGCTGGGTAGAATAGAGGTTACATCACTGATCTGCATGGAGAAAGCCTGTGGAGTCATGGGTTCGATCCCAGCGAGCAAGCTCTCCAGTAAGTGTCCTTGAGCAAGACACCTAACAGTACATACTCGCCACCCAGCACATACTTGAAAACAAGAGAAATCTCAATGTATCCTTCCTGGTAAAATCCTTTCTCAAAAAAAATAAATATATATAAATAAATATTCCTAATGATTTTTTAACATACAGTCAGGTCCAGAAATATTGGGACATCGACACAATTCTAACATCTTTGGCTCTATACACCACCACAATGGAGTTGGAATGAAACAAACACAATGTGCTTTAACTGCAGACTGTCAGCTTTAATTTGAGGGTATGTACATCCAACGGTGTAGGACTTAGAGCAGTTTGCAGATGTGCCTCCCACTTGTTAAGGGACCAAAGGGACAGAATAATAATCATAAATCAAACTTTCCCTTCTTAATACTTGGTTGCAAATCCTTTGCAGTCAATCACAGCCTGAAGTCTGGAGTGCATAGACATCACCAGACGCTGGGTTTCATCCCTGGTGATGCTCTGCCAGGCCTCTACTGCAACTGTCTTCAGTTCCTGCTTGATCTTGGGGCATTTTCCCTTCAGTTTTGTTTTCAGCAAGTGAAATACATGCTCAATGGGATTCAGGTCAGGTGATTGACTTGGCCATTGCATAACATTCCACTTCTGTCCCTTCAAAAACTCTTTGGTTGCTTTTGCAGTGTGCTTTGAGTCATTGTCCATCTGCACTGTGAAGCACCGTCCAATGAGTTCTGCAGCATTTGGCTGAATGTGAGCAGATAATATTGCCCGAAACACTTCAGAATTCATCCTGCTGCTTTTGTCAGCAGTCACATCATCAATAAATACAAGAGAACCAGTTCCATTGGCAGCCATACATGCCTACGCCATGACACTACCACCACCATGCTTCACTGATGAGGTGGTATGCTTAGGATCATGAGCAGTTCCTTTCCTTCTCCATACTCTTCTCTTCCCATCACTCTGGTACAAGTTGATCTTGGTCTCATCTGTCCATAGGGTCTTGTTCCAGAACTGTGAAGGCTTTGTTAGGTGTTGTTTGGCAAACTCTAATCTGGCCTTTCTGTTTTTGAGGCTCACCAATGGTTTACATCTTGTGGTTAAACCTCTGTATTCACTCTGGTGAAGTCTTCTCTTGATTGTTGACTTTGACACACATACACCTACCTCCTGGAGAGTGTTCTTAATCTGGCCAACTGTTGTGAAGGGTGGTTTCTTCACCAGGGAAATAATTCTTTGGTCATCCACCACAGTTGTTTTCCGTGGTCTCCCGGGTCTTTTGGTGTTGCTGAGCTCACCGGTGCGTTCCTTCTTTTTGAGAATGTTCCAAACAGTTGTATTGGCCACGCCTAATGTTTTTGCTATCTCTCTGATGGGTTTGTTTTGTTTCTTCAGCCTAATGATGGCTTGCTTCACTGATAGTGACAGCGTTTTGGATCTCATCTTGAGAGTTGACAGCAACAGATTCCAAAGGCACATTTGAAATAACTCTGGGCCTTTTATCTGCACATTGTAATTGGGGTAATGAGGGAATATCACACACCTGGCCATGGAACAGCTGAGAAGCCAATTGTCCCATTACCTTTGGTCCCTTAACAAGTGGGAGACACATCTGCAAACTGCTGTAAGTCCTACACCGTTCACCTGAGTTGGATGCACATACCCTCAAATTAAAGCTGACAGTCTGCAGTTAAAGCACATTGTGTTTTTTTCATTCCAACTCCATTGTGGTGGTGTAAAGAGCCAAAGATGTTAGAATTGTGTCGATGTCCCAATATTTCTGGACCTAACTGTATAACTAATGAAAAGTAATTTTGCAAAACAAAACTATAAAACCCCTGAACCATTTGGTCCTGGCAGTGGTTTTTGGAAACCCATTTGATATTCAAAGGGTTAAGTCCTCTGTGTTTCCTTACTGTTTAGTAAAAGGCAATGTTCTGACAGCAGTAGTATAATTCCCTTACAATGCATCACGGAAGCCTAACATTTCTGAATTTAACACATATGACTTTTGGCAGACAGCAAACTACAGACATAAAGGTGGGTTCCTAATAGATCTATTATTATTTGCAGTTTATAATCTTCTTTTAAAATGTCACTCTTCACTCCCTAGGCATATCCATGACCTGTCACAAGCATACCACAAACCTTGCTGAAGCTTTCCAACATAGTACATTTAACCAAGCACTATCCCCCTTAATACGCAAGCAAACTGCATGCATTCCTGTTTACTCAATCGTTATTATTATTCCTAAAATCTCGTTGGGTTGCGCTTCCCTGAGGATAGATTTGAGAATCGCTGCTCCAAATTAACACTAGCAGGAGAAAATGTGTGCTTAAGCAGCCATTGCTAAGCTCAAGGGAACAATATTGAATATTCAAGGGTGAATAATCTGTAAACTATCTATAACAATAGGAGAATGAATCTCTTTTTATCAGCTTGTCAATTTGCTATGCAGTGTTAACTGCAATCAATTTTACACAATCACAAGTGGCTGAGAATCTTGAAATTCTTCCTTAACCCTTCGAGGGTGCAATTCTTCATTTGCATACTTCAGGACGTAATAGAGATGATCCGCAGCGTTAATCAAATGCGACACAGTCTTTCACAGAAATGGATTTATAAGAATCTTTTATACTCTCTGTATTTTAATAAACACACTCTAATCTCAGTAAAATGTTAGTTACTGAGCCGAACCTCTTCTCCACCAATGACCCCAGAAGAGAGAGATCAACCCTATTTTTCCCGGAACTTACAATAGAGAAGCAGGTGAATGTCTAGCGATTTCTTCATGGATCAATGGCCAGCACTTACTAATGCAAACCATAGCGTATATTACATTTGATTGTTAAAGACTTAATAACAATTTGCTGCAATCTCCATTACATACCTATACCATCAAGAAGCCAGCACCTGTCACACACTATTAACCAACAGCACCATGACAGAGGTTACAGCGAACATCCAGCATATAGCATTACCAGGATAGTGCATATTAAATTTTAATATACAATCCGACATGATATAATTCCATGGTAAAAAATAGAAAGAGAGATAGATACTAAAATATAGAGATAGATATAGACAATAGATACTGGTAAACAGATGGCTACTGAGGATATCTCTATCCATCCATCCATTCATCCATCCAACTATCTATTGTTCCATTCCTCTATGTACAGTATGTTTACCTCTTTACCTATCTCTCTGTCAATCCATCAACCTCTGTGTACCTCTCTGTAAGTCTGTCTGTTTTTCTACCTACCTGTCTGTCTCACTCCCTATCAGCTCCTCTATTTACACATTATATTACTATTTTTCAGTCAGTTTATCTGTCTCTCTCTCTCTCTATCCGTCTGCCTGTATATTTTTTGTCATTCTGCCTTTCTATCTGTTTTTATTGATAATATAAAAAGTCTCACGGAATCTATCTATCTTATTCTATTAGTAAACATACACATAAGACTTGTATCTAGCCAGTAGATAAATAGATATAGACTAGAGGGGTTATTCACTGAACACCGAATTGACCCTGATTTTTAAATTTTTTTTGACAAAGGATTTTACCAGAAAGGATACATTGAGATTTCTCTCGTTTTCAAGTATGTCCTAGGTGGCGAGTATGTACCGTTAGGTGTCTTGCCCAAGGACACTTATTGGACCATTATACAGTGAAATTCGGGCAATTTGTCTGTTCACTAAGCTGTCTAATCGCCAAATACAGGCAATTTGACCGCAAAATATGTTGCAATTCGCGGGCACCAAAATTGTCCTATGTGTCCCATAGAAGACTTCTATGGTTTCTTCTATTCCCAAAACGCCAAATTGCACCAAAATGCCATTGACAAGCCCTGATTTTAGGTGTTTCAATTCGACAGGTTTTAACTAGGGATGAGCTGTTCGGGTTCGGACGGTTCAGGGTTCGACCCGAACTTAGCCTGTTCGAGCAGATCCTGAACCCCGAACATTTCCGGGTGTTCGCCGCATGTTCGACCACAATGGACCACAATGCATTTTCCCACTGCCTGAAGCTCGTAATTGGCTACAGCCTTGCACCTGACCACAGGTCTGGTGCAAGACTGGTTGAACACTATGCCAATCACCGCTCAGGCAAATTTTGCCCAATCATGGGCTCACAGAGCTAAGTCCTGCAGCACACTATATAAGGTTTCCACGCAGCGCTTCTGCACGCATTTCAGAGGAGATTTCAAAGAAGATAGTTGTGTGTGTTGTTATTGCCGGTCTGCCACGCTACTGGGGGGTCTGGGGGGTCTCATTTCGACCAAATATCAGGGAATTTAGGTGATGTGTGTCTTGTCACTGTGCCAGCAAGTTTTTTTGGGGTTTACAACTTTATTTAAAACATTTGTGAATTGAGGTGATTTTCTGGATCTTGTCACTGTGCCAGCAAGTCTTTTTGGGTCTCATTTATACCAAATATCATTGAATTTAGGTGATGTGTGTCTTGTCACCGTGCCAGCAAGTTTTTTTGGGGTTTACAACTTTATTTAAAACATTTGTGAATTGAGGTGATTTTCTGGGTCTTGTCACTGTGCCAGCAAATCTTTTTGGGGCTCACTAATTTCTTTAAAACACTTGTGAATTAAGGTGATCTGTGTCTCGTCATACAAAAAGTATCACGCTGTATTTTGGGGCTCACTAATTTCTTTAAAACACTTGGGAATTAAGGTGATCTTCTGTGTCTCATCACACAG
Source organism: Leptobrachium leishanense (assembly GCA_009667805.1). Lineage (NCBI taxonomy): Eukaryota > Metazoa > Chordata > Amphibia > Anura > Megophryidae > Leptobrachium > Leptobrachium leishanense. The sequence goes on along the minus strand of CM019065.1, from coordinate 297,154,650 downwards.
CCAGCAATGTTTTTTGGGGCTCACTAATTTCTTTAAAACACTTGGGAATTAAGGTGATCTGTGTCTCGTCATACAAAAAGTACCACGCTGTATTTTGGGGCTCACTAATTTCTTTAAAATACTTGGGAATTAAGGTGATCTGTGTCTCGTCATACAAAAAGTACCACGCTGTATTTTGGGGCTCACTAATTTCTTTAAAACACTTGGGAATTAAGGTGATCTGTGTCTCGTCATACAAAAAGTATCACGCTGTATTTTGGGGCTCACTAATTTCTTTAAAACACTTGGGAATTAAGGTGATCTTCTGTGTCTCATCACACAGCCAGCAATGTTTTTTGGGGCTCACTAATTTCTTTAAAACACTTGGGAATTAAGGTGATCTGTGTCTCGTCATACAAAAAGTACCACGCTGTATTTTGGGGCTCACTAATTTCTTTAAAATACTTGGGAATTAAGGTGATCTGTGTCTCGTCATACAAAAAGTACCACGCTGTATTTTGGGGCTCACTAATTTCTTTAAAACACTTGGGAATTAAGGTGATCTTCTGTGTCTCATCACACAGCCAGCAATGTTTTTTGGGGCTCACTAATTTCTTTAAAACACTTGGGAATTAAGGTGATCTGTGTCTCGTCATACAAAAAGTACCACGCTGTATTTTGGGGCTCACTAATTTCTTTAAAACACTTGGGAATTAAGGTGATCTATCAGTGTGTCTCACTGAGTTATACCAGAGTTATTTAAATCTTTATAATAGAGTTGAATCAGAGTTCTGTATAAATTAATCTATATATCACTCACCATGTCTGAAAGAACAAAAAGGACAGGCAGACGCTCCCAGCCACAGATAAGAGGGCAAGCAGCCCCTGTGTCGGGAGGCTGTGTCCCTGGTCGTGGTGGACGTGGTGCATCCTCTGCAGGGGCACGTTTGTCCTTTCTAACTGGTGCTGGCTGTCTTAAGCAGCAGCAACATACAGAGGACTTGATGGATTGGCTTACCAGGCCATCCTCATCCTCCGAGTCCTCTGCCAGCCAGGCTTCTAGTGCTTTACAGTCCACCTCAGCTGCCAAAGCATCTAATGCAGCCTCCATGTCCACAGCTACTCCTGCCGTAGCCTCGCTATCACACACGGAGGAGTCAGCTGAATTGTTTGACTACAATGAGAGTGACATGCTGCTTGAGGATGCGCAGCAAGTACAGTGCTCTGATTCAATCTCTGAGGTTGAGCAAGGGAGTATAATCAACCTAGAGGAAGGGGGTGCCAGTGATGACACACAAATAACTGGCACTCATGTTGCCCCAGCAGCTGCAGCATACTGCCAAGTTGGCTCCAGTGACGAGGAGATAGGGGGTGAAGATGACATTGATGATGATGAGGTCACTGACTCCACCTGGGTGCCAGATCGAACTGAGGAATCAAGTGAGGAGGAGGGGGAGGAGGAGGCACAGCAAACACGAGGCACAACATCCTCTGTGACCAACCATAGCACTAGCCAGTCCAAGGCATCACATGTCAGAGCTGCTCCGGTGCAGAGCGCTGTTGTCTCAAAGAACACATGCAGGAACTCTGCTGTCTGGGAGTTCTTTAAGAAATGTGCAGCAGACCCCACCGTTGCTATTTGTAATCTATGTCAGAGGAGGCTGAAGCGTGGGATAAACACCGGACGCTTGGGTACCACGTGCTTGAGGCGACATATGAACAAGTGCCACACATTCCGTTGGGGCAAAACTTTGCGTAGGTCCTCCTCCTCCTCATCTGTCTCTACCCACACTGTATGTCCTGCCATGCAATTGCCTACAACCTCCACCGACAGGGATGATGCTAAAGTAATGGATGTACCAGCAGGTACTTCCTCACAATGTGACATCATCCCAATAGCTGAAGATTTACGCAGTAAGATTACGTTGCCGCAGCTGCTGCAGCGAAAGAGAAAATATAGTCCCAACCATCCCCAAGCACAGCGTCTAAATGCCAGCTTAGCAAAATTACTCGCATTGCAGCTGCTGCCTTTCCAGCTGGTGGACTCTGCTCCCTTCCGTGAATTTGCTGAATGCGCTGTACCACAGTGGCAGGTTCCAAAACGCCATTACTTTTCACTCAAGGCCATTCCAGCACTATACCAGCACATGGAAGACAATGTTATCCAGTCATTGGGAAAGGCCGTCAGCAGCAAGGTGCATGTCACTTTAGACACGTGGTCCAGCAAGCATGGACAGGGTCGTTACATTTCCTTCACGGCACACTGGGTAACTCTGATTGCAGCTGGGAGGGATCCAAGACGGGGCTCTGTGCTGGAGCTTGCTCATGCACCACACCTCCAGAAAGCTGCTTGTATGAGGTCTGTCTGCTCCACCACCACCACCTCTTCCTCCTCCTCCTTCTCTGTCTCTGGCGAAGTGGCAGTTAAACCCACGCCTGACAGGGTCTACGCAATGGCTCAAGCAAAAAGATGCCATACTGTGCTTGAGCTGGTTTGTTTAGGGGACAGGAGCCACACCGGGTCAGAAATTTTGTCAGCTCTGCAGGGGCAGGTGCAGAGATGGTTTACACCACGCCAGCTTGAGCTGGGAATGATCATCTGCGATAATGGCAGCAACCTTCTCTCCGCCCTACGCAAGGGTAAATTGACGCATGTACCATGCCTAGCACACGTCCTAAATCTGGTGGTACAGCGTTTCCTAACCAAGTACCCAGGGCTGCCAGAGCTTCTCATCCAGACCAGAAAAGTCTGCAGCCACTTCAGACGGTCATTCCCAGCAACGTTCTCCTGGCAGAAATTCAAAGAGAATTCCACCTTCCCACAAACCGTCTGATCTGTGACATGCCCACCAGGTGGAAATCGACATTAGCAATGCTGCAGCGTCTGCACAAGCAGCAGAGGGCCATCAACGAGTACCTGTGTGAGTATGGCACAAGGACAGATTCAGGTCAACTTGTTTTTTTTCCCCCCCGCAGTGGCTGATGATCAAGGATGCATGCACTGTACTGTCACCATTTGAGGAGGCAACGAGGATGGTGAGCAGGGACAGTGCATGCATCAGTGTCACAATTCCTTTAGTGTTCCTGCTGGAGCACACTCTGCGGGGAATTATAGATGTGGCTCTAGAGGCAGAGCAGCGGGAGGAAGAGGAGGCCTTCCCTAGCTCTCAAGGCCCCAGTCTTTCCGCAGACAGCATTCCAGCGGGTCCTACTCCGATCAGACAGGAGGAGGAGAAGGACTATTTAAGTAGTGGGGGCATTGAAGGTGGGGATTCCTCAAGGCTGGGTTTTGTGTGCCCAGAAACAGAAGGGCTTGTGCGTGGCTGGGAGGAGGAAGTGCACGATACGGTCATCCTCATTGACCAGGAAGACTCAGCAGCTAATGCCACCTCCAACCTACGCTGCATGGGCTCCCTAATGATGCAAAGCCTGCTAAAGGACCCCAGGATTCGTGCTATCAAGGAGCGGGATCATTACTGGTTGGCAACCCTTCTTGATCCACGATACAAGGGGAAAGTTGCAGCGCTCATCCTGCCCGCACAGAGGGAGCACAGGATGACAAAACTTGAGGACGCTCTAAAGCGAAACTTGTGTAACACCTTTCCAGGCACTGTTAGATTACCAAGTGCTGACACACGTGCTTCTGAGACTGCAGGTGATCAGAGGAATAGCGGTGAAGGCCAGGGCCGCATGACCGATGCATTTTTTAATCCTCGATGCCCAGGGACGTCAAATGTAGGCACCCATTCCCAGCGTCTTCACCATATGGTGCAGGACTACCTAGGGGCAAGGGCAGACCTGGATATCTTTCCAGCAGATGATCCACAGAGGGGTTACTGTATGATGATACTTGATGGCCAGGCATTAAAGGCACAATATCTGGGTGCACTGACGCCCATTACCACCAGATCAAAAACTTTTCAATATAGGTCCGCATGGTCCACCCCTGCACTCTTCCACCATAACACAGAGGGGTTACTGTATGATGATACTTGCTGGCCTGGCATTAAAGGCACAATATCTGGGTGCACTGACGCACATTACCAGATCAAAAACTTTTCAATATAGGACCACATGGTCCACCCCTGCACTCTTCCACAATACTACAGAGGGGTATGATGATACTTGCTGGCCTGGCATTAAAGGCACAATATCTGGGTGCACTGACGCACATTACCAGATCAAAAACTTTTCAATATAGGACCACATGGTCCACCCCTGCACTCTTCCACAACTACAGAGGGGTATGATGATACTTGATGGCCTGGCATTAAAGGCACAATATCTGGGTGCACTGATGCCCACTACCAGATCAAAAACTTTTCAATATAGGACCACATGGTCCACCCCTGCACTCTTCCACAATACTACAGAGGGGTTACTGTATGATGATACTTGCTGGCCTGGCATTAAAGGCACAATATCTGGGTGCACTGACGCCTATTACCACCAGATCAAAAACTTTTCAATATAGGACCGCATGGTCCACCCCTGCACTCTTCCACCATAACATAGAGGGGTTACTATATGATGATACTTGATGGCCTGGCATTAAAGGCACAATATCTGGGTGCACTGACGCCCATTACCAGATCAAAAACTTTTCAATATATAACCACATGGTCCACCCCTGCACTCTTCCACCATACCACAGAGGGGTTACTGTATGATGATACTTGTTGGCCTGGCAGTCTTGCACCAAAGGCAGAATATCTGGGTGCACTGACGCCCATTCCCAGATTCATATCTTTTGTAATATAGGACCGCATGGTCCACCCCTGCACTCTTCCACAATACCACAGAGGGGTTACTGTATGATAGTACTTGCATGCCTGGCACTAAAGGCACAATATCTGGGTGCACTGCCATTGACGCCTGTATCAGATTCATATCCTCAGAGGGGTTACGGTGTGACGGCACTGTTGTCGACGCTAAAAGCCCAATTTTAAAGCACCTATTGTTACTTTCATCCAAAGCCTGCATAAGTTTCACAATAATTTAGCCAAAAAAAACACTAAACTTTTTCTGCGCGTCCTAAAATATCTTTTCATACAGGCTGCCGCCCCAAGCAGTTGTTTATGGATAGATTAAAGGAAAAGCATTTACCGACATATGAAACGGCAGTTTTTTGTTTTTAAGTGTTTCTATACAACCTAGAAATCTGCCACTTCACGGGCAGGTTATGGGGACCTCCTAGGCACGATATTTGAAGGAATTTTTCGTTTTTATTTTTAACCCTTATTTCATGGAAAACTCACTGTCCCTTTAAAAATGTTTTTTTTTAAACTTTTTGTCCTTGTTTCCTGTCCCCCAGGGCACTACCCGGACCCCCATACACCTTTTATGGCAAATATGTAGCATATATGCCCTCTTGGAGGGCACGCTAAAAAACCGAATTTTCAGCCCCATTGACTTGCATGGGGGTTCGGGTTCAGGTTCGCGTTCGGTCCCGAACAAATGGGAAGTTCGGGTTTGGGCTTGAACCGAACTCGGGGGGTGTTCGGCTCATCCCTAGTTTTAACAGGCGAATCCCATAGGTTGCAATGTAAAAAAGTTATATATTTTTTTCTTTTAAATACCGTTTAATCTTTTTTTTTTTAAAAACACCCATTTGTATTTTTTGACATTTTCTTTCTTAAAAGACTTTTTTTTATTTTGTAACATACCTTTTTATTATTTAGACACATTTTTATTGATTGAAACGCCTATTAGGAGAATAGGAGACCCCTTAAATTTTTTCCAGCAATTCGGCGGTTATCGACGTCCAATAACCACTTTGGCAACTCCAATTTTGGCAAAAATGGTGACTATTCGCTAAACAGTGAAGACAAGGTATATACGGCAAAATGGACTTGCTGAAGTGTGGCGAAATGCAGCGAAACACAAAGCACCAAAATTGCACGCAATGTCTCTGCTTTGTGAATATACCTTTAAGTGATAGATAGAGTCACAGAAAAATATATGAAATACAAGCACCAGCAATACCAAGGTTAAAAATGATCACCTTAGTAACATAATTTAGTTTACATTTATACCTTATATCTAGTGATTCCCTAATAAGGTTGACTATTCTATAGTTTTTTTTTACCTCAATCCAAAAACACAGGCTTCCCATAACATTTATCTTTCAATAACCTGACAAAAGTTTACAGGGATCTCAAACTCTGGCCCTCCAGATGTTGATTGCCTTCAATTCACAAACTTCTTTCAATGCAAACGGTGGCCAGAGAATCATGTGAGTTGTATTTCAGAAACATCTAGGGGGATGGAGTTTGTGATGCCTGGTTTAGAAACTCATTAAGACCGTCTTGTGCGCCATTTAAATTGTTCATCAATTCTCTGTTATCTGTATCCTATGTTCTTATCCCTGTAATTAACAAGAAAAAGAAAAAATAGGAACCAATATTTAGTGCCACAATTGGCAAAAATGGGCTCTAATCCCAGTAACAAAGTGTGAATCCCAATCACAAAGGCCAACGAAGGAGAATCGCCCCAACGTAAGGGACAAACTTGTAGAAAAGCTTTAGCAACGTCCCTTGTCTCACCTTACCTGGTCAAGAATGATCATTGTTCTCTATCTCCGACTTCTTTCCTAACCTCATTCGCAAGACAAAATTCCCCATTACAAAGATTTTCATTGGAAATCGACCGAGGTAATCGGTGAAATGATGATACAGAATATTATTCTACTACTACTCAATTCTAAAACTCCAACCGTTTTCGCAGAAACATTGCTCTAACTGGTGTGTCCAATAAAACGACGTTGAGTGCCCTGTTCAGTTTTTCCCCTGATCACACAGATACATCCTCTTACTCCACGGCACCTGGACAACAATTCTATTTGCTCTTTATCTCTCCCCTTTATATCCGAAAACCCAAGACATAAATACTAACTACAAAAGAACCTGATGAGATTCATCGTGGAGTTGCTCAAGTTGTAAATAAAACGCCGGAGAGGTATCCCACACAACCGTTTTATCCACCAGTGTGGGGATAACACGGTTTGCCGTAACAAAATGATTGTGTTATAACACATCATTTTATTTAAAGACCAGCGCTGCCAGCTTATATTTAATTCTTATAGATTTTGCTGCAGCCATTGTGAAGCCTAGTGTGTAGACAGAGTATAAATGTTGGGTTACGCTTTTTCTTTTGTAATATAAGATTAACGGTTTCCAGAAATTCTATTATTATTTTCCGAAAACACGAGGAAGCAATTAAGTTTCAGGTGCTGCTGTGGAAAAGGAGTAAAGTGACAGGTGCGAATCAAGAGAGAAAATAATTGAAAAAAAAATAGGGGATCTGTGTGCTTGGGTTGCTCTGTGCAGCGATGTGTTATAAAGCGATTACCGACATGCAAAAAAAAAATCCATATAAACCTTTTAAAGGTATAAATATGTCACAAATACAAATTAATGCTGCATTTCACACAAATGTACTGGTATCCATTCATGAGCATCAAGTATGTATCAAGTTTAGGTGTAAACAGAAAATGGAATGAGCAGATGCACAGGAAGAGCAAAAAAACAATAATAATAATTATGAATCATGTGTGTTCTGTGGCTTTTTACATGAATGAAGTGTAAAGAACTTTCTTTGCAATGAAATCAGAAAACAAAAAGCACGCATATGGCAAAGCTGTTAAATAGTCTAGGTCAGTGATTCTTAAACCTGTCCTCGGGACCCCCAACCAGGCCAGATTTTGCAGATATCTGAAGCAGAGCACAGGTGATATGATTTGCTGCTCAGTGATTGCAGGATTCAGTCTACATTTCCCCAAGGTGATCTGCAAAATAGAACCTGGTTGGGGATCCCGATGACAGGTTTGAGAACCACTGGTCTAGGTGACTAGGGAAATAGTAATTTCACATTCATTATACTCTCTGCCCTGTTGTTATCTTACTTTTATGACCTCCACCTTCATGTGTTTTCCCTTCACCATACTGACCTTATTAATGCCTTCTCAGCCTACACATTTCATTCTGCATTTTCATGCTCTCTCTGGTCATAAACACCACACTCCCCCTGCTCCCCTTTGTCTCATATCTAGGATTGCCAGATGCGCCATGTTTTCCTAAGGACGATCAACTATTTCATGCAGTTGGGAGCACAGGGAAAAGTGCTACCCTGCAACATGTATAATTCATATGCTGCTGGAAGGAAATCAAGGCAGGTCATGTGGGATTCCTCATTGATTTCGCACCTGCAACATATGGATTTTACACTTCAGTGACCCTGCGGTGAATAGTGAATTCACTGCAGGGTTGGTAAAATGAAATCGCCGAAGCGCACCGAAGTGCACCGAACTAGAAAGTACTGAAATTTCAGGGGTTTCTGAATAACCCTTCAGGTCTTTTGTCTGTATCTTTCTATTTGTAAAGCACTGTGGAATATGTTGGTGCTGTATAAATGCTCGCAATATTATATAAATCTGTGAAACAGTATTTACCACCATTGAAACTAGTTCTTAATAAGTAATCCTCAGAACATTTAGTTTAGTGGTTCCCAATGAAAAGGCTGGCTGGGATAGCTAGGAGTCGGAGTAAAAAGACAAAAGGCTTGCCATTCTTATGAAAATGATTGATTGAGGCTTCTCTGCATCATTTTAACTAAATACAATTTTACTAATTATCAGTGCAAAGTAAAAAACAAAATAGTTAACAGGCCTGTTCGTTAGATATCATTTTATATAACTAGCTATTGTTCATTTAAACAAATCAATGAAATTAAATACTTTGGGCTCTATTACAATCTTGGCGTTAAAACGCGGGCGCAAGGGAGGAAAAACTGCGCCACAGTTTTCCCCCTTGCACCTGCTTTTTACCGCCAGATTACAATGCAGGCGCAAAAAATGCTGCCTGCATTGTTATCGCCCATTAAAATCAGGGATGCTCGCGGCAGTGCTGAGCGCAGCTGTGAGCATCCACTTGCTGGAGTCCATAGGACTCCATTGAGTTACCCCCTGCCGGTCACATGACCAGCTGGATCTCGCCTCGCCGGACGAGGGGGAGAGAGCTGTGGTCTTTGCCGCGGGACAGAGGGTGAGTATGTGCTTCATATTTTATTTTTTAAGCCTGGTGTTAACAGATTCTGCAGAAGCGGAATCCGTTAACACCAGGTTCTGGCTCTGGTTAACTTTCCGCTAACCAGAGCCAGGCCTTAATCATCGCTGGGACTTTGTAATCCAGCAGTGATTAACACTTTGGGCTCCCCATGTTAAGTATTGGGAGCGCAAAGTGCAGTAACCTCTCGCAGAGGAGCGCAAGGTACCAAACGCAAACGGGTTGATCTTTGATATAAATATTATGTAATATTCAGTGTCCACTGAATATATGTGACTATATATATATATATATATATTCCTTCCTCGGTAATCTCTGTATAGAGTCTGATGTTTATTATTAAGTGTTAGAAAACACTTATCACATACCTAGAGATTGTTGCAGACCACCTACATAGATCCATTCATGGCCATACTGCTCCCTGATGCCAGTGGCCTCTTTCAGCAGGAAAATGTATTCTGCCACACTGCAAAATTTGTTCAAGGATGGTTTAAGAAACATGACAAAATTTCAAGCGGTTGCCTTGGGCTCCAATTTCCCCAGATCAATTAGATTGAACATCTGTGGAATGCGCTGGAACAACAAATCCGATCCATGGAGGCCCCACTTCATGACTCTGCAAGGATTCTGCAAGGATTGCTGCTTATGTCTTGGTACCAGATACCACAGGACATGTTCGTAGGTCTTCTGGAGTCCCTGGCTCAAGGCATCACAGGTGTTTTGGCAGCAAAAGGGGCATCTCCATGAAATTAGGCAGGTGGCTTTAACCCCTTAAGGACCGCTGACGTACTATGTACATCCTGCCCACGGGTCTCCCTTAGACCCGCAGACGTACAGAGTACGTCAGCGGCTCCTAACCTCCCTCCCGCCCGAATACTTACCTCCCTGCTGGTTCCAACGGAGATCTGGCAAGGAGGAAGCCTGCCCTCTGCTTTAGAGGGGCTGGTGAGCACGATGACATCACCACGCTGTGTGGTGACATCATCGGCAGGCGCTGCCCCCGGCGCCTGCATTAAAACCAGGAAGTGGAGGGTGGGCTCCTTTGGAGCCCTCTATCTCTCCAAACATGGCAGCTAGAAACTTACTTTTTACACCCCTGGAAAGGGGAGAGTCTCCCCTTTTCAGCGGTGTATAAAGTTAACAGTTTTGCTGCCGGATCGCGACTCAGCACAAATAGGTGCGGAGTCGCGATTTAAACATGGAGGTGGCTGACATCTTGGATTGCCAGCCAGACCACCTGGTCCTCCCCACCCACTGACATCCCCACCATATGTGTGAGGATATCAGTGGTCCAGTTAACCCCCTAGCTGCCAAGGGGAGATAGGGAGATCATTTGGATCCCTTCATCTCCCGATCCTAGAGGGTCATATTGGACATCATTGGAAAGGCCTGATCATAGCCTTTCAAATGATACCAAACATGACTAGGTTTGGTGTAAAATGAAGCTAAAACAACAAAAATAACAATTAAAAAAATTTAATATAAATAATAAATATTTGGTTTTTATTTTTTTGTCTGGGGGTTTAGTTAAATAGGACCTAGGCTGTCATCTAAAAATAATGGGCATAAGAAGGTCAGAATGAGCTCAGCGCACATAGGTGAACTGGCTCAGCAGTGAAGGGGTTAAAAAGCAAAAACATGTAAAAATTGGGTATTTCTATTCTCGGGACAAAATTGTATAACTATTTAGGTGGTGTCTTTTTTGGCGGTTGTAGATTTTGGGGATTAAATTACGAAAAAGTGTGTTTTTACCATTTTTTCATCATATTTCATATTTTTTTATAGTAAATTATAGGATATGATGGAAATAATGGTATTTATAAAGTCCATTTAATGGCAGGAAAAACTATGTATAATATGTGTGGGTTGCATAAGCGAGTAAGAGGAAAATTTGACCTAAACACGAACAGCGCAGAAACGTAAAAACAGCAGCGGTCACTAAAGGACGGATTTGTGTAAAAGCGCCCGTCACTAAGGGGTTAATGTTGTGACTTATCAGATTATATAGTCAGAAGCCACATTAAGGCTGCTGTCACATGAGCGCATCGAGTCCGTGTGACCCCCCCCCCTCCTTCCTGCGTCTGTCGCAGATTTCTGATGGCTCAATGGGGAGGGCCACACAGTGTAACGTGCTTAATAGTATCGCATGTTACACTGGACGTCCTGAAACCCTCCCCGTCAAAAAGCTGCGATGGACGTTCGACGGGCCTACAAAGTCCGATTCTCTATAGGAGACTCACGCTTTGCAGGGCTGAGCACACTAACGTGCACTCAGTGAGGTGGCCACACAGGCGTCCGAGTGGAGAGACCGCCCGTTCTCACGGACTTTCCCTCCGTGCTCGTGTGTGCTCTTGTAACAGCAGCCTAAGAGGTACATACTTTGGCTCTTTAGTTCACCTTGCATTAGTAGTTATAATGAGAACTCGTTAAACAATGTACATATCCAGCAATGATGCGCAGGCAGAATGACACCTGCGGCGCTGCTTTCTTGGTGCACTAGTGCTACCAACTTTATTTCAAATGAAGGACACAGACAGTCTGCGTTCTTCATTTGAAGTAAAGCTGGTAGCACTAGTGCATCAACAAAGCAGTGCTGCAGGTGTCGTTTCTTTATTTTCTCATTGTGTAGTATTACCCTCTTTTTGGATGTTTTAGGGGGAATCACCTTTTTAGCTGCGGCTGACCATTGTTTATCTGCCTACTACGGGTGCTGCAGACACCCTATCCCCACCCAATCTCTTTTTGTAGTAGACTGTGCCATTTAACACTGGCATCTGGCTCATTTGATACTAAAATGACAGATGTTTATCAAGAAAAAATTCTGCAAACTATTACACTACCACAACTGACACAAACTCGCCAGAATCAATGGATTTATGCTTTTGTGCGCAATTGTACCTCTTGACCATGTGCACCGTGCTGCTGTCCATCCATGATTAGATTCAGTATTTCCATAAGTAATAAGAGACCAATACATATTTATGTATATAAATACACATATACTGTATATATGTGTATAAAACCAGTGTATATAAAGACTGAGGTCATAAAAGCTTAATTAGTGCACATGAGCTGTTATAAAAAGCAACATCTTTTTGTCTATTTGTTAGCCTTCTTCAGATCCAATAAAACATGACAATATTGTCTAAATTAGTTTAGGGAAGATTTATCTAGATGTAGATGTAGCATTTTGTGCCAAAGTAATCTATTATGTCTTGGTGTGTCACCGAAAGGATAGTTTTGCATATTGTTTCTGCATCCGAAGATTTATAATAGAGTCAGACCAAGCCAGTGCCGTAAGAAAAACCAAAATGAATTTAGTCATATTTACAAATCTTACATCTAGGAAATATAAATAAAGGCTTTAAATAGAAAATGAATAGTTTTTGTTTTTTTTTACATAATCCTGGAGGTAATTCTTGCATCCAATGTGTCATGGAAGGGAAAACATATCTATCTACGGTTGATACTGGTTTGTTACCTTTTTGGTGTTTCTAAAGTTGTACTTATTGAACAGTAATTAGACAGCTTCAATGAACAGAAGAAACTAGCTCTAATTATGAATGATTTTGGATCAGACAATGTTAAAAAGCGGGCACATGTTGTCCCCCTTCAACCATAAACATTGAGATGTAGAACCCATATCTCACACAGTGGATTAATAAAAATATAAACACATTAAACCAAATCATGTTACATACCATGTTAATGTAGAGATTTAGGGCCATATTACATTGCGTGTGTGCAAATGCGCATTTGCGCGAGGACAAAACCATTTGCGCAGAACGTCGTATTTCGACGTTCGCGCAAAAGATGCGCGTAATCGTCTACCGCGATTGACCCCGCGCGAACCCAGCGCGAGCGCAAGTTCGTGCGCGCATCCTATACTTAACATTGTGAGCGCAAATGCGTTAGTGCGGATGGTATTACAATCTTCGCGCAAAGTCGTACGAGCGACGTTTGCGTGAATTTTCGTAACGTCTTTGAGAACTTGTTGTTAACTGCAAATATGATCGTTGTGGCCGAAACGAAATAACTCAGCAATAAAAAAAAATACAGCACAGTACAGTTACACATTCTACACATACCCAGACATAAAAAATTAATAATTTGCGCAACAACCTAACTTTAGAAAATGGTGGTTCTTAATTCTGATTGGCTGAATCCCGTGAAAAAACAGTCTGCCCACCGATTCCTGCACGTAACGTTCATTTGCGCACGAATTTGCGCGTCGGATTTGCGCATGAAAAAACATGAAGGCTGAAAAAATGCGCTCGGATCGGAATGCCGCGTTAATTTTTGCGCGATAACGTTTTTTTGCGTGCGCAAAAAAAAATGTGCTGTGCGAGCGTATTTGCGCGAAGCGTGTAATAGGGGCCATAGCCTATGGAGGTTGTAAGTTTACAATAGCTCTGGTTAAGATAGCACCGACATTGTAATACTGCCCTTATTTTTTTGTACTAAAGAAACCATCAATCAATTACTGTTCATTTAAAAAGAAAAGAAAAAAACGATTAAGATCAGGTTACAGACGAATAGAGGAGGAGAGAAAGTAGCATTAAAGAAAGCCAGCTGCTCTGTTATTCAACTAAAATGATGAGCAACGTCATTATTTGGTTAGCGTTTTCAAAGATATATAGAGAATCTTCATGAAGTTGGTAGTATACCAGCGGATGAAGTCATTTGATACAGTGAAATGCGTCCTGGAGCTGTAACTATTCCTTTTATTTTATCTTTTACTTATGTTTTATTAAATGTGATTTTAAGCCACGTCCCCGTATCCATGGTGGTTTTATGGATTTATCCAGTCGAGCAAAAAATTCACACGTGCCCTTCACAGAGCTATGGTAGCTCCACCAACCAAAATTTCGTAATAAGGTTTGGTTTACAGGTGAAGGGAGAAAACAACAAAACCAGAGGTGCAGATCTACTCAGAGCCTCTTTATTTGTGAGTTGAATACCCACATACATATAGAGGGTTATTGAGAGAGATCTGAAAAGTCATGTTCTGTGACTTTTCGTATCCCGCACTTCGGGTCGATTTGGCGATTCCTAGTTCGCCGACCCTGCAGTGTATTCAGCAAGCGCTGCAGGGCCCCCATAGTGCAGTGAATACTCGCTGCAAACCCGCAGAACACTCGCCGAACACTCACCGAACACTCACCGAAAACCTACAGAAACCGCCAAAAAAAACCAAGCCGAACACGCCGGAAAAATCCGAGCAGCCGGCGATCACAGCCCAGAGCGGCTGCCGGAAAAATCCGAGCAGCTAGCGATCACATCACAGCGCAGAGCAGCCACCAGAAAAAGCCGACTAGCATTATGAGCGGGGGAAAAAAAAAAAAAAAAAACTGTTTGCTTGAAAGTTTGAAATTTGAAATGCTATTTGCAACAAAGCTACTGAACGAAAATGTCTGGAATTTACATATAAGATCCAATGAATGATAATAAAAAGGTCTCTTACAGAAAAATGGAAAAAAAAAAAACGATTAAAAAAAAAAGAAAAAAAATTTGACAAGACATATCACAAAAAATGCCTAAAAGATTTAAAAAAATCTAAAAATAAAGAGATTTTTTACTGCAGAATAAAACAATAAATGGTTTATTAGATATTGAATTAAACCTGGAATATTTTTAACATTGAAGCCTATGGGATTCGCCTGAATAAACCTGACAAATGAAACCACCGAACGGCAGGGCACTTCACTGACATTCCTCAGCTGTTCGGTGTTCTCTGAATAGAAGAACCATTGCTTCTCTATGGGGGATTTCACTGCCCTCGAACAGGCACCGTACGTGCAGGCAAGTCGCCAGAATTTGACAAATTGCCTTCTGTCTGAATAGCTGAATGTCCCCGAAAATGTCCCCGTTCCCTGAAACTCAGTGTCCGGTTACATTTCGGCCACATTTTGGACCTCTCTGAATAACCCTGATAGTGTTCCTTGTGCATATGCATATATGCATTTTTTATGTATATCCAATCTATGGGCGGTGAACTTTGAGAGACACCATAACAACTAGAGCAACATTGCGCTGTACCAGATACATACATTCCATGTAATTTTGGTTTAGGGGAAACCACTGTTTGCTGGCACCAGCTTTGAAGTTTTGGTGGTGATACATATAGGGCAGTATTACAATGTTGGTGCTAACTTAACCTCCATAGGCTATAATGGCTCTGGGAAGTTTACAACAGCTCTGGTTAAGTTAGCACCAGCTATGTAATACTGCCCATAGTGTGATGCTGCATCATATTTTTTGTATACACGTGAACACGATTAGAATATCCCTTTAATCCCCTTCATGACCAAGACACTTTCCAGAAAACCACAATCAGGAACCAGCATTTTTTGGAAAATCCATTTTTTATGGATTATACAGTAAAACATATTTGGGAATATTCTCAATGTGTTTCTTACTGTAACAACATATTTGGCAGTCAGATGTCCCAATCTGCTGGTCAAAATGAGTTACTGCAGTTCTTATTAGTATCAAATGGGGAGATGTCATTTTAAACACATTTCCAGATAGATTTATAAAGAGCTAGCATCACGGCCATCATCCCCAAGGCGTTTAAAAAACGTTAGGGGCATGCTCTGGAGCCCGAATGCCAAATAATTTCATTGGCAATCAACAAAATTCCTTTGCATTGCTTCCATAGAACACCTTATCGACTGTACTCGATGTCAGGGCACCAGGAAGTGGCTTGCAGATCAAGTATAGTCGGTCTTGGTAGTGAAGGGGTTAACTAAACCTCTCAGATTATCAGAAGCCACTAAGTAGTCAAACGTAATATGGGTAAAAGACGGAAATTAAATGTAGCTGATAAGATGTCACTATGGATAGTATTGTGAGTTGCTTGAATTGAAGACTGATCTTTTTTATACTGAGTATTATTGGTAATATATTAATATTATGATCAGCAATTCAGCAATGCCAAGATTCCCACGAGTGAGACTGCGGTGGTATTAAGCAGACATGTTTTATTATCCAGCCATTCATCATGCTAGCACTTAAAATAGTATCTGGGTCAGTGTAATGTTAATTTTGTATGGATATGCAAATCATCCCGGCTTGTTTGTTTTTCTGCTATGCGGAAGACATCATGCGTTACTGAGTCATGATATAAAGTGTAAAAAATGAGAAAGATTAACTGCTTAGCAAAAGGGTGCCTATTGCTTTATTCCTTATGCTATGCTATGGCGGAAACGTCCCCATTTTTCTTTAAATGATATTTTTGTCACTTCTGAATTATGACCGGCGCGGTAAGTACCTGCTCCTTCCAAACACTGCAGAACCATATTCAGGTCAATAAGCCCCAGAAGTAAGAATGGTTCCGAGTATACCAGGTACATCACTAGTCTTTGTAGGCCAAATCAGCAGCTTGTAATACAATTAATGTTATTTTAGTCAAGTAGTTCTGCAAATTGGGAAACCATATTTACAGTACAGCAAATGACACCCATTAGATTCTAGTACTTTTTTAGAAGGTCCCTGGAATGCCACCACATTCCAGATAGAAACCCATAATGATGCATGGCTGGTTCTCTGCTAAAATTCCAGACTTTCCCTCATTAATCACAAAATAAGGGTCTCTGTCAGGACCCTAACCATTTTATCCTCACAATTTAACTGGATTGAAGAGCAAATGAAAAATAACCATGATTTTTTAGCTATCCCTGAACAGGAACCTGAACATAAAAGTGATGTTTCACCCAGTGTTTAAGCTCAAATTGCTCGACTAGCTGTGCATTCACAGGTAAACGTAGCCTTGCAGAAGACAAATCTCCAAGACGGTTATTAAGAAGATGGCAAGTCAGAAGCAAATCGCCCAGTTTCCTCTGGCAAACACGACTACTTCATGTCACATACTGTGACAGAGCTGAATAGCTTATGTGTTTTAATAAGCACTCAGAGCAGGACCAGTTTTACATAGGGGCTTTTGGAGTTGAAGCTCCATTCTCATTACTGAATATATGGCATTTGAAAAATTAACAATATCTGCACCAAGTGTCTCCCATCTCAGCAAAAGGGATGAAGATATATGTCACTAAAATAGTTACCTTCTCATGTATAATTTAGGATTCGACATCCAAAGTTCCCTGTGCTCAGAGCCTTCTATGCAAGGAGGAGATTTAGTTGGGCAGAGAGATTATCAGGGGTGGGGGTACACTGAGACTCTAGGGGTGAGAGTAGTGGGACAGGAAGATATTGTGAGTTAGAGGGATGAGACATAAAGATGTTGGGGTGGAAGGGATGTGACAGAGATACATTAGGGTTATAAGGATGAGACATAATGACACCGGGGTGAGAGGTATGGAACAGAAGAATATTGGGCATGGGCCAAAACACTCAATAAGGATGGCAAGGGACAGAAAGACACTAGGGGAGAGTGGTATTGGACAAAAAGAAATTGGGGTAAGAGGGTATGACACGAAGACACTGAAGGTGAGAGGTATGACACAAATGACTATTCAGAGAAAGGTGAAAACCAGGAGAACTGGCAGGAGAAGAGAACAATCTAGACCAACTAGCCAATTTGGAAAGTGAGATAAATGGAAAATAGACCTGATTGAAAGTTAAGGTAATGAGGATGAGAGGCATAGGGATGAGAGGCATAGGATAGAAAGACATTGGGGGCTAGAGGAATGTGACAAAGGCATTCTGGTTGAGAGGGGTTGGACAGAAAGACACTAATGGTGAGAGTGATGGGACAAAAAGACACTGTAGATGAGAGGCATGGAACAGAAATACATTGAGGGTGGAAGGGATGAGGAAGATGTGCAGTGGGGTATGAAGAATGGGACAGAAAGACACTGGAAGTGAGAGATGTCAAGAAGAGACTCAATTGGGTGAAATAAATCCAGACAAAGTGATTCTCTGTCTACTGGGAGAACAGAGGAAGGAATTAGGAGGGGATGCACCTAGCACATTATGACCAGTCCAAGGCTGCTAGACTGTCGCTTTAACGAATCAGTAGTCAGAGTTTTAAATATAAATAACATTGCAGGAGGGTTCTCGTGCGCCTCTGTTATACCGGGAGATTATATTTTTCATTATCAAACAGGCCAACATATGAATAATGACATGGTGATAAAGGTAATAGTTATTCAATGATGAAGGACAGATATATTTCATTGTCCAACTATATTTATTTTGACAATGACAAAATAATATATGACAAATCACTTACTGTAGAGATTTAAAATTTGCCCTTATCCTCATGTGAGGCTGATATCATTATATCCATATATATATGTTACTGGTGGATTAAACAAATGTTAGACCAAAACAACATTCTGTGTTTGTAAGTATTATGCATGTAAGGATGAATGGGGCATTCTAGTGGTTTATGAACTTCGCCTTAATAAATTCACTATGTTAAAACAAACATTTACCCTAATATACATCCATTAATTATTTCTGAACTTAATCGAGTTATTCCTGTATAATGGGGACTGTTTCCTCCTGACACATTTGCTTTACTTACCATTCACCTCCTTGTGCCTAGACCTGTGGTATAAATTTAGGGGGGCCGGTTTAACCCCATTTAGGATCAAGGGTCTTTAAAGTCAATGCATTTATGAAGGAACAGTTACGTCACTGGTACTTAAGGGGTTAATTAAAAAAAAGTAACACAAATAACAACACAGTTAATGAAAAAATATGACATGATGTTTTATTTATTTTGGGGAAAAAGTGAATTATTAAGAATGTACTTGATAAATGATTACTAAAATATTAATATTAATTTTACTTCAATGTACTTTAAGATCACCTGTATCTGCCAGATGCACTTCTGCTACGATATCCCATCATGGGATAGATATAGCAGTGTTCTTAAAGATCAATCAGATATGTCATTCCCCGATGAGATGTCACAGCTAGTATGATACAACACAAGGCACCACGGAAGGTGTTTACTGAGGGCCTTTGTGTACTGCCTTCAGCAGGGATGTCAGCACGCCGGCCAGCAATGTAAAGTATTGAGCGATTGGAGGGCTGTCCTATAGCACTGCACTTCTGCTCATAGCTGTCACACTCCTTGATAGCATGTCATAGAAAGTGAGAAAGTGAAGGGAAGGAGGCCTAGACACCACAAGAGTGTCTAATGCGAGCAAATTGACTCACCCTCCAATAAGTTGGTTTTCAGTGCTTTTGTATTCTACCTGTCATTACCATACTACTCTATTGGTTTCCCGTGTTTCTTATATATTGGAGGAAAGGATACACCAAAGGACTCCAGAGAGAGAAAGAGAGAGCATGCCATAAGTGACCATCTATAAAACAATGTAAAATGATAGAGTGGAGCACACACGTGTTGTCATGCACACTATGACAGTGACAGAATTGTGTAATATTATGTGGATTCAAGTGTAATCACAATATATATGGTAGAAGAGCTTACAC